>ML677335.1:14328849-14854505 GCA_007922305.1 Dermatemys mawii | reverse complement strand
TCACTGCTCCAACTCCTCCAAACCGCTCACTGCTCCAACTCCTCCAACCTTCTCCAACTCCTTTTTAACTGACTGATTGAAGCAGAGGGTTTTTATCATGTGCCTGGCTTCAGTTACTCTAACTGGTTTCAGGTGCCTTAATTGACTCCAGGTGCTCCAACCATCTTCTAGTAAACTTGCTTCTCTCTACACTCTCCTGCTGCTCTCAGACCATGCTGTATCACATATCCTCCACCCCTGCTCAACACCATGGGGTTGGGCTACTTGGGACAAGAGGCAGTGCTGTCGTGATAGGCCATCACCACTGCCGTGTTGGCTTCCAGCCCTATGCTGTACCCGGAAATGGAAGGGTTGCAGGGATAGGAACCATCTAGTCACTTTAGTGTTCTTCTCCTTGTTTCTGCACATCCATTGGAGCGGGGCGTGGTCTGTCACAAGGGTAAACAACCACCCCAGTAGGTAGTAGTGGAGAGACTCCATAGCCCATTTTACCGCCAGACATTCCTTTTCAACAACGGCATACTTTTTTTCCCTGGGGAGGAGTTTCCGGCTGAGGCACAAGATTGGGTGTTCCTCCTCCCTTACCATCTGTGAAAGGACAGCTCCTAGCCCTACCTCTGAGGCATCCGTTTGTAGGATGAACTCTTTCCCAAAGTCTGGGGCAATGAGTACTGGATGGCAGCAAAGGGCTGTCCTTAAATCTGCGAATGCTTCCTCTGCTGCATCAGTCCACTTTACTATCTCGAGGCCCCGAGCCTTTATTCAGTCTGTCAATGGCCCTGCTCTTGTGGCTAAATGAGGGATAAATCTTCGATAGTATCCTACTAACCCTAGAAATGCTCTGACCTGCTTTTTACAGTCTGGTCAAGGCCAATCTTGTATGGCCTCCACTTTGTTCCACTGGGATTTTACCAAGCCTCTTCCTACTACATACCCGAGGTATCTGGCCTCAGCTAGTCCTATCATGCACTTGAGAGGGTTGGCAGTGAGGCCGGCCTTTCGCAGGGCATCTAGTACCGCTTCTACTTTTCCTAGGTGCATTTCCCAGTCAGGGCTATGGATGACTATGTCGTCTAAATAGGTGGTAGCATACCTGGCATGGGGCCGCAGCAATTTGTCCATAAGTCATTGGAATGTAGCAGGGGCCCCATGGAGTCCAAAAGAGAGGACAATGTATTGGAACAGGCCATCATGTGTAGAGAAAGCAGTCTTTTCATTGGCATATTGGCCAGTAGAATTTGCCAATATCCTTTGGTCAGGTCCGGAGTGCTTAGGTATCGGGCCTTGCCTAACTGATCAACTAGCTCGTCAACACGTGGCATCAAATTGGAATACTTCATTCAACTTCCAGAAGTCGTTGCAAAACCTCAAGGTGCCGTCAGGCTTGGGTACTAAGACAATACGGCTAGACCACTGGCTGTGGGATTCTTCAATAACCCCGAGTTCCAGCATCTTCTTCACTTCTGTCCTGATTTCTTCTCTTTTAGCTTCTGGTATCCGGTATGGTCTTATCATCACCCTTGCTCCGGGCCTGGTGATATGATATGATGTTGGACCAGTGTCGTACGGCCTGGCTGTGTACTGAACATGTCCTGGTTCCATTGGATCATATCAATGACCTCTGTTCGTTGCTCTGGGGCTAACTCGGGGGATATCCTCACCTGTCCCTGTAGGTCGTCCATCTGGGGTGGAGCTCTCTGAATGACCAGGCACATCTCTAGGTCATGCCAGGGCTTCAGTAAGTTTACGTGGTAGATCTGCTCTGGTCTTTGGCAATCTGGTTGTCTGACCTTATAGTCCACTTCCCCAATGGCTTCCACTATCTCATATGGCCCAAGCCAGCTGGCCAGGAGTTTGCTTTCTGCTGTTGGCACTAGCACCATCACCCGTTCTCCTGGTTGAAATCTCCGTACTTTCGCCCGGTGGTTGTAATATGTCCGCTGGGTCTCTCGTGCTTTTTCCAAATGTTCTCATACTATAGGGGTTACTCAAACTATTCTCTCTCTCATCTGTGTCACGTGCTCAATGACATTCTTTCCAGGGTTGGGTTATTCTTCCCAGTCTTCCTTGGCGATATCTAATATTCCGCGTTGGTGGCATCAGTACAGTAGCTCAAAGGAATAGAAACCAGTGGATGCCTGGGGGACTTCCCGTATTGCAAACACTAGGTATGGTAGAAGGGTATCCCAGTCTTTTCCATCCTGTGCTATGACCTTCCAGATCATACTTTTAAGGGTACGGTTAAACCGCTCAACCAGGCCGTCTATTTGAGGATGGCAGACTGAAGTCCGTATGGCGTGGATGCGGAGAAGGATACATAAGTCCTTCATTAATTTCGACATGAAAGGGGTTCCTTGGTCAGTCAGGATCTCCTTGGGGATGCATACTCTGGCAAAAACCTGGAGTAGTTCTTTTGCTATTGCCTTGGATGTGGGGTTTCTTAAAAGGAATGGCTTCTGGATACCGTGTGGAGTAGTCAGGGATGACTAGTACGTTTTGGTGGCCCCGTGCTGATTTTTCCAGAGGGCCCACTAGGTCCACGGCTGTCCATTCAAAAGGGACTTCAATAATAGGCAAAGGTACTAATGGGGCCCTTAAGTGAGGTCAGGGGCTATGCAACTGACATTCTGGCGAGGAGGTACAATAGCGTTGGACCTCTGCACGTATTCCTGGCCAATAAAATCTTCTTAGGACTCTACCAAGTGTCTTGTCTACTCCTAAATGTCCCCCAAATAAATGACTGTGAGCTAAGTCCAGTACTGCCCTTGTGTGTTTTCGTGGGATTAACAGCTGCTCTACTTCTTCCCCTTGTAGTTGCACTATTCGGTACAAAAGATCACGTTTGATCACATAATATGGCCTTGGGCCTTTTGTCTTTCCTTCCACAGGTACACTATTTACTTCCACTACCTCTTATCTCAGATTTGCATATAGGGGGTCATTGGTTTGGTCCGGTCTAAAATTCTCATGTGTGGTACCGATCTGCCCTAACTGCATGGGACCTATTTCTACTCCGCCCCTTTGATTGCCTCTACTTGAGCTAGAAACTGCCTCTGAGTCCTCATTGGCCTGAATTGTCTCCTGGCCTCCTGAATGGGTTCACTTACCAACAAGGGAGGCTTTCTGTTTTTTAACTAGAAACTTGGTCCCTAGTCTTTTATCTGCCCTCTTTTCCCGCTTTGACTTTCAGGATTTTCCAGGGGAATGAAAATAGCTCTGGGGCAAATTTGGCAAAAATTGGGGTGAGGCTATCTGCATTTCCCTCCGTCTCAGCCTGGGGGTTGCTACTCTCCCCTGGCTCTACTGGGAGAAGTCCCTACCAATTAAGACCGGGAAGGGAAGCCTAGGGACAACCCCTGCAGTTACCCTGGTAGTCTTCCCCTGGATCTCAATCTGTACCGGGATTGTGGGGTAGAAATTTACAGTGCCATGAACACACGTTACCCCTGTGTTTTTGGCCCGGGTTAACTGGTCTTGCCCCACCAACTTCCCCAAGACTAGTATGACAGCACTCCCGGAATCTACTAATGCTATGGTCGCAATACCATTCATTTTTACTGATCTTGTATATCCATGTGAGCTCATTGTGACCCCTACCAGGCCTATTAGGCCACATTGTTCCCCATGATCCCCCATATTGCACTGCATAGGTTCTTCCCTGTTGGGGCATTGGGCTGCTATATGCCCCAATTCCCCACACTCGTAACACCGACCCCTTATTCCAGTTGCCACCCTCAGCCTGGGGCTATTTGGTCGGCCCCCACAGCCCTCTTTTCCCAAACCCCCAGGTCCCTTCTTGGTCTCAGGCCATTCCTTGGTGTCTTTCCTTCCAGTTATGGTTCTTCTGTAGTTCTCAACCATCCGGGGCCTTGGGTTTGGGGCTGGCTTCCTGGTTTGCTGTGTCTCACCCCATGGGGTCTGTAACAGTTCACGAGCTGCCTGCTGTCTTTCTACAAGGGAGACCAACTCATTGTAGGTGGAGGGGTCATTCTTGCCAACCCAAGCCCGGAGGCCTGGTGGTAGACTTCTCATATACCGGTCCAGAACCAGGAGCTCCATCATTCTTTCAGAACTGAGGGCCTCAGGGCGCAGCCATTTTCGGGTCAGGTGGATCAGGTCAAACAATTGCAACAGGGGTGCCTTGTCCTCTGTATACTACCATTCATGGAACCTCTGGGCTCACAACGCCGTCGTTACTCCGTATCTGGCCAGGATCTCTGCCTTCAGTTGTGGGTAATTTGCTGCAGCCTCTGCGGTCATATCGTAGTGTACCTTCTGGGCCTCCCCACACAGGAACGGGGCAAGGATACCGGACCACTGCTCTCGGGGCCAGGCCTCCTGGCAGCTCTCTCAAAAGCCAGGAGGCGTGCCTTCACATCATCCTCCCATGTCATTTTCTGCAGGCAATGGCTGGCCCGTATAGTCCGGGTCCCGTCACAGTTGTGGTTCCGCTCCATAAGGGCCTTCATCTGGGTCGCCAGTTCCTGTAGCAGTGCTCGGTCCTGGGCAGCCTGATTCATCAACAGACGATTAGTCCCTTGCTGCTGCCGAGTTGCCTCCGGCTGAGCGGTTGCTTGGACCCAGGTAGCCTCCTGCTGGGCCGCAGTAGCTTGTATTAGGGCTTTGACCACATCATCCATCTGAGGGACAGGAAGGTTTTGGCTAACCCTGGTTTAAGTCCCCAGTGCGTGGATCCCACCCGACACCACGTGTGGCAAATTTGCCTGCACTATTATGATGGGTCCTGCGCTTTTTCTTCTTGTGGGGGGTTCAGGGCACCATTTCTTGCCCCTGAACAGGGTATTAACTGCCCCACTAGTATTCTAGAGTAGGGGAGTGGAGAGGGAGGGACCCGGGCCCGCCCCCTACTCCGGGTCCCAGCCCAGGGGCCCTGAGGATAGCAGTAAACTACTTGAACTAGCTATTCCTTCCCCTGGGCTACTTCTCTCTCCTACCCTTCAGCTTGTGGGGCCTCCTACCCTCTCTCTGCACAAGTCAGGTGTCCCTTTACCTATAGTCTAGGTCTTCTTAGCACACTGCAGCACTTCTTCAAACTCTCCTCTGCTTTCCTCCAAACTTCTCTCTGCTCCAACTCCTTCAAACTGCTCCAAACTGCTCTCCGCTCCAACTCCTCCAAACCGCTCCAATTCCTTTTTAACTGACTGACTGAAGCAGGGGGGTTTTATCATGTGCCTGGTTTCAGTTACTCTAATTGGTTTCAGGTGCCTTAATTGGCTCCAGGTGCTCCAACCTTCTAGTAAACTTGCTTCCCTCTACACTCTCCTGCTGCCCTCTGGCCATGCTGTATCACAATAGCTAAATTCCACTTAATCGTGTACTGTAGACCAGGCCTAAGTTGTAAGGAAACGATAGTCCCACAGTTAACGACAGAGCCATACTATAAAGAAGAAAAGAGCCTGAGCAGTAGCATGAAGATACTGTCTCTCAACTTGAATGCTCTCAGGCAATTGTTCTCAATCAGAGGAACATGTGCCCATGGGTCACACAGAGGTCTTCCAGGGGGTACGATAACTCATGTAAATATTTACCTAGTTTTAAAAGAGGCTATATAAAAAACATTAGTGACTTCAATAGGAACTAAAATTTCATACAGACAATGACTTGTTTATATTGCTCTATATATTATTATATGGTAAGTATCACACTGAAATATAAGTAAAATATTTATCTTCCAATCAATTTGTTTTATATGGTAAAAATGAGAAAGTAAGCAGTTACACTTTTGTATTTTTATGTCTGATTTTGTAAGCAAGTCATTTTTAAGTGAGGTGAAACTTGGGCTACTCAAGACAAATCAGACTCCTGAAAGGGATACAGGAGTCTGGAAAGGTTGAGAGCCAGTGCTCTAGATCTCCATGGGATTTCAATGCAGCTCTGAGGATATAGATGCTATTAGAGGACCTTACCCTTCGGCCTTCCTTCTAGTGGGATGATGATGATATGTCCTAACTCCTACTCTGGTGGGCTGATACCTCTGTAATGCCACAGTTCTTGACTTGCAGTTTCCCAGGTAACATTTCCTCTCCTTCAAATTTTTCCACCGGAGGTGACATAGCACTAAATCTTTAGAGGACTGAAGGTTATTTTTAGCTTTGAAGAGTACTGATGACTTCTCAATAATAGTAAAAAAAACCAAACAAACAACCCCAAAGAACCAATGGGAGTCAAACTACAAAAATTATAGATTACCTGAAATTAAAATGATGTAAACAAAATAACTGCCATTGAAGCTTACTTATGTGATGCCTCCATGATTCCGTTCAGTAATTTAACAGCTAGCCAATTATAAAGCCAGACTGTGCCTGTCCTGTGCAACAGTGCAGGGAAGTAAGAGGACATGACCACTTTAACTAGTGTGCTGTCTCACCACTTGCAGCATGCAGGAAGCAGCAGGCTCCGCAGAACAGTTATTCTAGCAAGCAGAAAGTGGTACCTGTATGTTAGGGAACATACACTACAATGAGTATAGGTCCAGGGAGTTTACTTCCTCTTCCCAGAATAGTGGGAACACTGAATAGGAGACTGTGACTCGAGGAGTTAGTCTCCCTGCTGGGCTGCTCCAAAGACACTGCAACACCATTCTGCCCCTTACTTTGACAAGACTGCAAACCAGTGAACTAGCCTATAGGTAGTAAACAGCAAACCCTAATCCAACTCTAACGTCTAGAGAATATCTTTTAGAGTTAACATTTTTGTGCATATAGAAAAGAGAAAATTTTTATACATTACACTAATTGTTTCAAATAAATACGAGACTAACAAAATTTCTGCCAGTGAAGAAACTGAATTATGGGAATATGGGAATATTCCATATTCCAAATATGGGAAACTGAATTATACATTTTCATGTACTACGATAGATTACTGGGGTATTAATGAACCAAAAAGGGACCATTATTTTACCATTTCTGCTAAAGGCCCTAAGGATCACTTTTTATTCTTTGTCCTTAAATTGTTTTAGAGTATTAATAAAAGTTTACATTTTGTGTCCTAAAATACATTTCCATTGTATTCATGCTTGTTTAGGTAAAAACTGTTTTCTCAAGTTTCTTAATTAAGATCCTAAAATTGTTTTATTTTTAATGTAACGCCTGTTAATTTGTAATGGCATAACTGAAACAAAGGCAAGGAATGATGAAAAGACCTGACTATATGATTCACTATGTCTTGACCTTACTAGCCTTATCAGTCTGCTAATAATTGTAAAAGACAAGTAGATGAACCCATTCATTACAAAAGTTACACTTCAATTACAGAAATAAATTCACTCACCTTTTTGCATTCATCTGCTCTTTTAGTTTGCTGTACATTTCTAGTACTATATAAAACAAAAATATTAACTCATTTAGATCTTATTGCAAACTAAATACTCTAGTTAATAAGAAAAAGAATATATACTTTAAAATGAAAAGTATATACTGCATAGGCTGACCAGATAGCAACTGTGAAAAATTGGGACGGGTTGAGGGGTAATAGGAGCCTATATAGGAAAAAGCCCCAAATATCGGGACTGTCCCTATAAAATCAGGACATCTGGTCACCCTAATACTGTATATTAGTTTAGTCTTAGTTTCACTTACACACTTTTCTCAATAACATATTACAATACGAAGACCAACTAGAAGTAGCAAAAAATAAAGGTTCTAGACTGCAGATTAAGAGAAAAAAATTGAACTATTAAAAAGAAGTAGTGAAGAATTTAAAAGTGAAACAGTAGTTTCAAACACTTCTCAGTGTAAACCCACCAACTTTTATTTAAATAGCTGTCAACCAATTATGTTCGTAACTCATCATAAAAAACCTGGAGAATTTCATATGTATTATCAGTTAATGGGAACAGTTCATAGAAAGGCAACAGTACCATCTACTGTCATTAGCCCAAGTCACAACAGAAAAATTACGTAGTACAAAGAAAGATTCAAACCTATCTGCCAACATCATAAACAGAAGTCAGTCTTTATAGATGTATACTATGAAATGCAATGTTCTCTAACTATATACAAAACAATGTCTCAAGATATTAATGTTCAAAAACACTACTGTAATACTGCAAAATGTTGAAAGATGCTACTATAAATAACATTCATAAACTTTTTAATGTTTTTCCTGAGATGTTTAACCACAGGAAAGTAAATATTAAACATATTTGTTGTATGATAAAAATACACATGCTTAATTTTTTTATATAACCTATGTCCTCTCGTTGTTAGCTTGCAAACAAAAGCTGTACATTTACCTTATTACAATTATTATAGAATAAATATGCCATCATGAGATCTAAATTTGGACACATTTGTAAGATTCTAGTAACTCCTCTGCTAAATTTCATGTTACACAACATTGAAATATAAGGAGAAAAAATAAAACTTTTGTGGCGTTTTGGGTAAAATGACCGATCTCATTGGCTATTGTATTTAGCTAAATGTCACTATTGCACATATTTGTAACTCACCTGGGAGAGACAACTGCAGTTTTTCCACTACTGTTGTAATATTCCGCTGCTGAATTCTACATCGGATGATTTCCTCTGTTTGGGCTATCACCTTAGATATTTTGCAAAAAAATTACAATTAAATTATGCAAACAAATTTAATTTGCTGCAAATATTCAGTTAAAAACCATTTTCTCACCTCTTTCCCAGCATCTTGAAGCCTTCGGTTGGTATCAGTAACTTGGACCTTAAAAATAATTTCACCTTTGTTACACAAATATGCATATATTGCCCTGATGTACCTGCTCACCCTTGTAATTAGATCATACTTCATGAGAAATTTAGAACAAAGAAATGCAAATTCAAATTAACTCTACAGCTTGAACTTGAACTTTTGATTGCAAAGGGCTTTTGTTAACTTCAATTACTTATGACAGTTCTTTCTAACAGATTCTGTGGCAAACTTCTCAAATTTACTTGGGATTTTTGAACTTTACTTGTTCCTGTAGGTCTGTCAAACAATTCAAATCATTGACCCAATTGATCACTGGTCCCTTTTTGATAACCTCAATGAGCTCTATGTGCCATTCATTGTCTGTAAGAAATGGTGATTGCATTTTATGGTAATTAAACATTCATACTTTGCTGAATGCAAACACTGGGTGGTTGATTAACATCAAACGTGAAAATCTCCAAACCACAGCAACATTTTAATGCTGCAGGTGCAGGCAAAGCTCAACCTCAGATTTTCCCACATATTAAGTGACTCATTAGGTCATCATAATAAGGAAGCACATTCTAGTTTATTAAAAATCTCATTAATTTCCAAACAAAGATGCTCAATGACCTCATTGATGCTGTATTTGGTCTCTTGTTATCTGAATATCCTTTATATAATGCTTTTCTAATCATAACCTCTGGTGAACTACGCTCATTCTGTCTGGTGTGCATATTTTCCTCTCCAAAGTGTAAAGAGAGCTAAAAGGGACAAGTCTCACAATTCACTATTCTGCATTCTGACTTCTCAGTAAACCTTAGTCCTCACTTCTAATGAACACAACCAATGCCACCTACTCTTCTGGGGAGCACAAGAACAGATTTTGTAAAATGTGCAACTGCCAGCGGAGGCTTTTCTAAAGAATCACATTTTCAAACATATTTTTTCTGAATCTAAAATTGAGAAGTCTGATACATAATTTGGTAATCAAACTGAGTAAAACACAAGACCTATTATAAGAAATACTGCTTTTACCAATACTTTGCCTTTTAAAAGTCTTCCAGAATTACTCTAAAAAATGGTAAATTGATTTTGGCAAAGTTTTATAAAAATTATAAATGAAGAAATCAGAAAATGAGAAAAAAATATGAACATGGCAAATTTATTATTCTGGTAGACAGACATTCCTAAACAGCTATACAATTTCTGAAAATTTAACTGTAAACATCAGGATGTTTATGTACATCAGGAAAGTCTTATCTCTTAAAGAAGAAACATTCCATCTAGTATTAATCAATGATAGCAATATACACAAGTTTAAATAAGTAGTTTCTTACCTTTAATTTTTCTGCATCAGCCCTTACTTTAAGAAGTTCTGTAATAGCATCCACAAAGCCCTGATGGTGAAAATTACAC
Source organism: Dermatemys mawii (assembly GCA_007922305.1). Lineage (NCBI taxonomy): Eukaryota > Metazoa > Chordata > Testudines > Dermatemydidae > Dermatemys > Dermatemys mawii. The sequence continues at coordinate 14,844,420 of ML677335.1, read as the reverse complement.
ATCTTTTCTATCTCTCTGTCATGATTATGTATGCAAGCATCTAGTTTTTCCATAAATCTTTGGTGTGCATTTGGCTGGTCATCATATACAGACCTGTTAAATACAAATAACAAAACAGAACTTTCTTTTTTCTGAATGGTTTAGTATAACAGGTATAACAGGGATCATTACTGAAATCTTAAGGTTTTCATCTTTTACATTCAAACTTGATAACACAATGACATAAATTGTGATCCACACCGCTGATATTATTAAACAAAAGACATAATCCAAAACCAGACTCTGAACCTGACCCTTTTGGCATTAATCCCAGTGCTTAACCAGTTATATCATGGTTGACCTCAGCCTCACTGGTCAGTTACTTATGCCCTTATGCTCAAATATGAGTACAAAAGACTCAGCTTCTCTAACTACTTCAAATAGCATGGATCACTTTTTCATCAAATCCCACGGTTTGTTAAATATAAAGAAGTGCAAATATACGTATTTATTTTTCTAGTATGTCTAACAACAGATTTGCCCAATTAAAGCATTTTGTAGGATGCTAGCAAAGCACAGTTAAGAAATATCCTGAAGCATTCAGCCCTCTAGTGGACTACAATCAATAGTAACTAATAAAATGTGATTTTTTTTTGTCATAAAGGAGATCTATATACAATTCCAAGAGTGCAATAGAGTCAATATTTTAAAACACAAATGCCTAAAGTTTCTACCTAAATCTACGTTTAGGTTCACCAAAGTGGTGAGCCACCTTCACTTCTATTCACATCAGCCCTTTTGATAATCACATGTTTTTATTTTTAGGATCCTAACTATGGATTTAGTTGCCTAATTTTAGGCATCCAGTTTTAAAACTTTGACCTGGGGACTTCACAGACAAGTAAGAGTCCAGGGTCGTCTTCCTGAGCTGCTTATAATCCTGCAGATGACAAACTACTGAGGACTAGGAAGTAGATACAATAAAAAGCGAAGTTGAAAGTGTGGTTTGTTAGTTCTACATGTTTTCATAAAATTTGGTGTTGGAGCTTTCAGGTTTGTTTGGGGGTTTTTTTTGTGGCAAGTGTGGAGATTGGTGGATTGGTTTTTGTTAATTCTTTGAAGGCAAGACTAGGATTTATAGGCCTCTTGGAAGAATTGAGCATGGAGCTTGCTGAACTTGCTCAGGAGAATAGTAGTAACATGAAGAAGGCGTAGATATCAGAATGGGCAAGGAAAGGATATAGCGAGTAGCTAATCTTTAAGCTTCAACTGAAGAGGCACGCAAAGAGAAGTGAGGTATGGGCAGCTGAACAGCAGAGAAAGAGACAAAGTCCTTAAATCTGATCAGTGAGGGAGAGTCAATCAGAGATTAGAAGAGAAACTTGACATGGTCACAGAGGCAGACAAGACAGATGACTGTTCGAATGGCAACACAGACAATGCAAGAGAGTCAAGGAAGCCAGTAAGAAAGTTTTAGTGTTGCCGACCTCAAATGTTCAAAAATCATCAGTCAAGCACCCAAATCATGAAATTGGCTTAAAAATCATGAGATTTTTTTAAAAACTGAATTATTTTAATTTGTCTTGTAGTTTTTGAGACTTTTTCACGTTTTCAGGCTTTTCTTCACAACCAGGAGGGCTAGAAACTTACTATTTCCCTCCCAAAAGGAAAGCCGAGATACTCATGTAATTATTAGGTGCTGGAACTAAGGGTATTGGGTGTGCTGCTGCACCCTCTACCTTGAAGCGGTTTCCATTATATACAGAGTTTGCAGTTCGGTTCAGTGGCTCTCAGCACCCCCATTATAAAAATTGTTCCAGCACCCCTGCATGTAATCGCCTGACCTGGGGTTTAAGGAAAAACACCAAAATACTGTAACTTGGATGGAGTTTTTGGGGTGTGTAGAGTGTGACGGAGTCAGACCAGAAGGATATAAGAGAGTGCTGGAAGGCAGGTATATCAGCCTCAGGATGAGCAAGTCCCTGTTCGCTGAATAGCCAAACAAAGGCTACTCCAGGCCAATCAAGACACCTGACGCTAATTAACCAGTTAAGGTCATTAAGCTAATGCTGGCACCTGATCCCAATTAACTGGCAAAAGGTTAGTTAAGACTGTTAGGTTAATGAAGACAGGTGGAGCCAATCAAGGTCTCATTCAGACTGTTCAAACCTCTCCTTTCCAGTTCCCTCAGGGGGAGCCAAGGAGAAAAGAGCTAGAGGAGAGGAAGCTTTGCTGCAACCTGAGGTAAGGGTGAAGCTAGGAAGAGAGAACCTTGGGAAAGTGGCCCAGGGAATCAAAGCAGCACCAATGGTGGAGGGAAAGCCATCAACAGCTGCTACCATTAGGGTCCCTGGGCTGGAATCTGGAGAAGAGGGCGGGCCCGGGTTCCCCCACCCCCGATACTCTACAAAAATCCTATTGAGAGGAGAAGCGAGTCTCAGTACAGTCAGGAGGCTGAACTGTGCTTACTGAGCTCTATGGAGCAACAAAGACTGTGGGATATCCCCCCTTTCAACCTTCCATACTGGCCTGTGATGAAGATAACTCACTAGGCAGTGACTCTTGCCATTATACTGGGAAAGGAAACTCACTCTGGGGCCTAAATGAGTTTCTGAGGCCCCTTAATCCGCCAGGAAGCGCAGGACCCACAAATATAGACTCGGAGCTTTGTCACAAGAGACAGATCATATATCTGGATTTTGAGTACTTTACTCACAAAACTGAAAAATATTTTCCATTTTGCTGACATGTGTAGGTGAACAGTCATGGCACAAAAGAGAACCTTGGACAGGTTATCTGCCATGGAAGCCTCAACTTGCATTTCCCCCATTGTTGTTGTTTACTGCACTGTTCCTCAAATATTATAAATTATTATATATTATATATTATAAAATAAAACCAAAATATTGGAAAAGGCTATAATAAGCAAAGATAAGTTGTGATGGAAATCACCCCTGCATTCACTCCCTACAAACTACTGTAATAATTTTTGTACAAAATATAACTTGTGAGCTATCACTTGGAAACTAATAACTCACTGGTCAATAATATCATGATGAAACAAACATGTGTAGTAATAGAATATGTAAATTTATAAATGTGAGCTGAAATTGTAACTGAGGTTTGTTTATCAGACAAGTCTGGGAGTGGGCAAACCTGTTTCTCAAAGACAAAGGACAAGCTGATGCCTCTAGCCAGATGCCATCAAAGCTCATGGGCCATCACCTATCAAGTGGACATTCTTTGGCAAGGAAGGGGAGCAAGTACAGACAGATCTGCACCTTAGCAAACAATAACATGGAACTTCTTTCAACATAAAATTCCATAATGCCAACCTCATAGTTGGAATGAATTTCATCTGGGGGTAAGCCTCACGAAAATCAATAAACGGGTGACCGAACTATAAAAGTGAAGGGCAGAAACATTCCCAAGGGATCGCTCCCTATATCTCTCTCTCTCCTTCTTACCTAAGACAACAAAAGAAAACAGCCATTGGATTTTGGCAGCAGGTCCTGGCTGAGTGTTTGGTCAGCAATGTTTCTGGAAATGTAAGGGACTACACCTTGAACCAAGTCTAATTCGTTAAGTTTAGTCTTTATATCTCTCATAACCATTTCCAACTTTCATGCCTTATACTTGTACTCATTCAAAACCTATCTTTTTGTAGTTAAATACACATTTTATTCTTTGATTAAAACTAATCCAATGTGAATTTTTTGGGTAGCTTCACTTTACATAACAGACTGTTGTATATTGATCCCCTTAAAGGGGCTATGGACTTAATATATCTGGACTGTCCAGAGCACACATTTGCAGGGAGGGAAGGGAAGACCCAGGATTAGGAATGTGTTGGGATCACTCTGCAAGTGGTAATCAAGACTGGTGAAAGCCAGAGTATGACTGATGTGTGGCTGGCAGGATGCAGCTAAACTCAGACATTCAGAGTGTTACCTGCATGCTGGAAGGCTGTTTGTGAACAGCCCAGGTGTGAGTTACAAAGCACTGTGAGGAACCCAAGTGCACAGGGCATGGGTCACATAGCCCCTCACTGGTCTGGACTGCACTCCAGAAAGTCATAATTGTACAGGACATCAGTGTGCAAACATTCCTGATACTTTAGTTTTACTTTTCTGCATGTATTTTTATAAACAACAAGCTTTTGTTCTCTCTGACAAAATAAACTTTCAGTATAGACATCCCCTTAGGAGAGTCTTCCTATATGATAGTGTATGATTTCTTATTTCTATAACTTACTATAAAAAAAGTAGCTTTACGTTTTTCAAAAAAGGGTATTTTTTATGAGTGAGTTTCACCCCATTCAAGCTTTGCTCAATGCCTTCCATACCACTTAAACCTTAACAAAGAATGTGATGCAGAGTCCCTTGGATGGGCGCTCTGCACTGCAGTCAATTTCAGTCATAAAAATGTCCTTTTTCCCCCCTCTCATTTTTTGGCAAAGAGATTTAGCTTTATTCTTTTTTAAAAAGTTGCTGAGATCTTGAGTCCACAGAAGGAAAACTGGGAAACACAGAAAATATTGAAGGACCTACTGAGACATTTAAGTGGAGATTCATATTGGTTTCTTAAGAGGGGGTGTCCATTTATTTGTCCCCAGAGTACAAAGGGGAAATGTTAGCCTCTAGCAAAGCGAAGATTTTCTCCCCTTCTCCCTCTCCTCCCCATCCTCCTCCCCAACCTACTATTGCTGGATTAATCTTTGAAGAAGACCAACAGTTTTCCACTTACCTGGATGGAGACTTTAGAGTTGGTCTGAGGTTCAAGAATTGGGGAATGTAGAGTCTGGAACCCTCTACGTTTTTGTAACCATCTTGGCCAAGTTCTTGGGCTGGGAAGAGTCCTATCCTTCCACGTCTCTACCGGGAAGTATGACTTCCCATCCTTCTGAAATCCTTCTTCTGACTATACTCTCTGGGCACCTTAGGGGTCTACTAGAGTCACAGAAACTTACGTGCTTAATAAAGCTAGAATTGAAATGTTTGACAAGGCCTGACTCTTCAGAGGAGAAAAAGGACACAGAAGAGATGACAGCTTCCCCTTCCTCTTATAGGGAGAGCCTTGAACTATTGAGAGTTCTTCCCATTTTGATCCTGACTTACACTTAGAATGTCCAGCTGGGGAAAGCAGTTGAAGTCAGAGGAGTAAAAGAGGTATTGAGCAGCATTGCATAAAAGAGGAAGTTATTTTCAAGAGCAAGCTGATCCCTGGACTCCCAGATAATCTGATCCACTAATACATGCAAGAAAGTAATGCAGGCTGCTGAGAATTGTACTCTCTAGCTCCCTACCACACCTCCAGAAAATCTTGTAAGCTGCTTGACCAGAAGCAGCAAATGTTGTGGTACTGCAGGCTCCTAGTATGAGACAATCATCTGAGCTCTATTCTGTCTCTGCAACAAGAGGAAGGCGCTAATGTTCTAGAAATGGAGAGCTGAAACATAAGGTAAACAACTTTGCTGTGCATTCCTGGAGCAGGAATAAGAATGCTGAGGAGAAAGAATCCACCAAAACATGGCTTGGAAGATGTTGTGGACACCACTATTAGCAAACTATGAGCATTTTGTTCATGGAATTTGGACTTGCTCATACTTGTGGTATTTTCTGCCCATCAAGCAAGCTGGACTACTCTATAAGAAGCCGAAGCCATCTGCTTGGAGCTAAAACAGAAGATGAATTAAAGGTTTCATGGAGAGGCAGTGCAGTTGGCTGGATACGGGAGAAAAAACATCTCAGAAGCAAGCAATTGGTCACTCTGCTTAGCAAGTTCAACCAGCAGAGAGAAAACTGTTGGGCCTGATTGTTCAATGAAGCAGAACAAAATTTGTAGGTTTTCCTATAATATATACTACCCAGTCAATTATAGTATTGCTGGAAGAAGACTGCCATGTTGGAAGGACCGTGGTGGGAACCTTGCACTGACAGTTTTACACATGGCATGTAGTCAAAGAAAGGGCTTCCTTTTCCAAGGTTTTCTAACTACAGGAGGTTCTATTAAGTGAATTTATCACAATTTAATACTGATATAAAAGAAGGGCTAAAAAAATAGATGAGACCTAAACACAGAAAAGGACTTTGAAACGTGATGTGACAAAACAAACTCCATACACTGAATTGTTACTATTCAGATACATAAACTGGGAAATAATTGGGCACTAAGAGCTTGGCAATATATCAAATATGTTGTCAAACAAACAATTCCCAACAAAACAATGACCAACCAGGAAATTCTTGGAAGCACATATCCAGGTACAAGATGATGCCGTGTCCAGTACATAATGACAAGAATCAGTACTTATTATTTATGGGTTTTAATATAGGGATCACCAGCTTCATATCTAAACACTTCATCTATATTAAGGATTAATACTCCCTTAATTCACAGAGGGTAGGGAAGGATACCATCACCACACCCACGGGAAGTTGCAAAGTATTGTTATTCCCATTCTGCAGAAAGAAAACTGAGACATAAAAGTGTAGTAAGATGAGGGGTAAACATCCTCCTCATAAAAAAGATAAAAAGTGGAGGAATGTAGTAAGATGAGGCCCTGTAACATGAACCCTTGTATCAGAGGCCAAGTATGAGGCCTGAACTAAAGTAATGGTCAAGACTTTGCTAACATAAAGTGACTCTGCCATTGACACTCTGTGTGACTTTTGGCAAGTCACTTAATCCTTTTTGTTGCCGAAAGTCACACAGAGTGTCAATGGCAGAGTCAGAAAGAAAACTCAAATCTCACATGTCCCAGTTCAATCTCTTAACCACAAGACAATCCTACCTGTCTATACGGACACCTAATATTTACTGTTTTCTATACTGTATCATGCCTTTCCATGGAAGCAGATTAACAAAATGCTGATGTATATATTATCTAAAACATTATCTGATAGATATTCTTTAAAGTTCAGCAAATAACACAAAACATTACTTTATAAAATGATCCTAATGTAACCATCACAGTACCATTTTTATGTCTTACATACGTAAAGAGCTCCATCTTGTGGAAATGATGACAAATTAAACCTTTTCTCCAAGCAGTGATCGAAAACATGAAAGAGAACTTATAAAATCAAGCAAGTTATAATTATATCACAGTATTTCAAATAAATGTATATTTTTATAACCTAAATAAATGAAAAGGTGGGAGACTTCAAACAAAAATGTTCACTGTGTACCATTAATAAATGAGGTAGTATAAATAGAGATCAAATCTACATCTATTTTTTTCTTTACTGACCAACTGGTATGCATTACTTTAAGAATATCACAAAATACTTAAATTTTAAACTGGATGTTAAATTTATAACAGCTTTCCTTTTCTCTCTTTTTTTGAAATCAATCAAGTCTCTTCTATTTAGTGGGAGACTCATTACTTCCACTTCATTATTATTTGTATTATTTCCCAGGTTTCATTTCCTATACAGCACATTATTGGACCTATATGATTTGGCATGGACTCCTGAAGTATGAGATACTGCTTCTCCCCACTGTTTCCCTCAAATGTTCTTACTCTCTTTTCCTCACATTTTACACTGCCCCCAAATTTTCAACTCTGATTGTGCCACATGTTTGTGTTGAAAACTTGTATTGTAGAAGTTGTTGAGGTTTTCACAGCTGGAGCTTTGCATACACAGATTTCTGAGTTGCCTGGGAGCAGCTGAGGCTTTTGGTACTGGGGAAAAGATGTATGCGATGTATGCATTTGGAAGGAGGGAAAATGACTTCACTTTGGGGGGGGAGGGGGAGGGAGACAGGAGAAGAAGAAGATGGGAAATCTGAATTCCTCATTCTCCACAGCAACCTTGACATCAACCTCCTGCACCAAAATCTACCAGTTCATTGAACAACATTAGAGATGTACATTAGCTTAATTTTTCTGCCAAAATAATCAGCTGTGACATAGTTAACCATGGTGAAATTTAAAACATACTTAGTAGCTTCAATGTCAATATCCTTTTGAGATTAATGTGGGGCAGCTCATCTCCATCAGAACTATTCTTTCAAAGCTGTCTACAAGCTCGTGCAGACTTACTGCGTAGTCAGCACTCTAAGCATGGATATCTTTTGCAAATACAAGGGCTAACTGCCTACTTTGCAAATGATAGCTCAGGCTCTGGAGCACAACTATGTGTCCACTCTCACTTTTCTACCAGTGACTTTCTTTTTTCTTTAGCATCAGGACTTTTACCTCAAGAACAGAAGCCTAATAGTTCTGTTCAGTTTCACACATGAACTCAACCGGGAGAAAAGCTTCAAGGACTTGTAGAAAGACATCAATTTCTGGATAATTCAACTGTCAAACCCTCTTGAGAGGGGCACTCTTTTTCCTTGGACAGCCCTACACCCTACAGTAGAGCCCTGAAGATCCCACCACCATTTTCTAATCTTTATTCCCCCACATCCTGGACAATTTGTACCCCAGCCACTGAAGATAACTAAAGAGAATATTGCCTTAATTATATAGATGGGGCCATTTGATCTACAATTCAGGAATTCCCTCTTTGTGCACTCAATGTACCAACTCCACTGAATTTCCAGCCTCTAACATCTCAAAGAGAAAATAACATTATTTTAGGAGGCCTTTTTAGCATTTAACATTATATGGTCATCATGGACTGGGCATCAGGAGACTCAGGTAAGGTATGCTGTGTGACTGGGGAAGTAACAACAACTTTGTGCCTCAGTCTCCTCATCTGTAATGTGGGAATATAGGACTTACTCAGACTTTTATAAAAATGCTTTAATATGCTCAGATGAGAGGTGTTATAACATGCAAAGTGTTATTACAAGGATTTCAAAAGAGATTAGGCAGGAACTTGATTTATTGTATTTTGTGGGTTGTGCACAACTGTAGATTTTGTGCTTAAGGACTATATGTACTCTTCCCAGGTTGTGACAGGTGCACAGACAAGCCTCTTCAAAAGAGGCAGAGGAGGCCAGGAGAAACCATATCCTACCCTGCACTGGACAACAGTGGTGTGAAAGGACGACTTTACACACTGAACATTACTTAAGGTTGTTGAAGCTGCTGTCCTCAAAAGACGCTCCCGGGGGCACTATGCCAGGGTGGGCAAACTTTTTGGCCCGAGGGCCACATTGGGGTTCAAACTTGTGCGGAGAGCCAGGTAGGGAAGGCTGTGACTCCCCAAACAGCCTGGGCCCACCCCGTATCCGACTCCCACCTACTTCCCACTCCCCTCAGAACCCCCGATCCATCCAACCCCCCCCCCCCCCGTTCCTTGTCCGCTGATCGCCCCCTCCGGAGATCCCCCCACTCTAACTGCCCCCCCAGGCCTCCACCCCCTATCTAAGCCCTCCTTTAAAAATAAAAATAAAATTAATTATTCCAGAAATTTAAGTTAAATGGAAACTTTCCCTTTGTATTATTTTACAATCAAGTGTCACAAAAGACAACATTAGATTACTCTGAAAAAGTTTTTAGTTAATTTTCACTACTTACCTGATATATATTATCTTATATGGTGTGCAATATTACTAAAAACAGCATTAACATTTAAGCAGTTTAATGAACTGTTTCAAATTTTAAAATATATTATTGAGTGTGTCAGGAAAACTTAAATTTATCCATAATAAATCAATAAGTAAATAATTTTCTACGGTGGGTTTGTATCTACTCAAATGAAATGAAAAGTTTGGTTTCTCACTCATCAGAAGTACTTCAACTAACATTCTGTTATCTCTGAATCATAACTATTCATGTTATTTCTTCTGCTCTTTTAAGCAACTATCTACTCACTTCATTACACAGCTAAGTAGTAATTATTGTGACAATCATAGTAAAACTCACTGCTTTAATCTCAAAACTGTAAACAATTTAGGCAATGAATGCATGCTTTGCACATTCTTGCATATACAGTACTGTATTATACAAGCATACTGTATCTGACATACTGAAAGATATCTTCCACGCTTGTATTTGAAATGTTATTTGTTCTAATCCAAGAAAATAAAGAATTACTTACTTACCTGTAATAGTTCTCTGAAAATAAACATGCCAATAGATTACCATTCTAGAGTTCTGTGGGATTACACACAGTTCAGGCAGAAACCCTCCCAGATAGATCTGAGCTGTTGCACGCCGAGATGTCATCGCACAGTACTTGGGTACTATGTGCCAAAGTACTTGGGCAGTCTCTAGTGTTCCAATAGTTCATTCTTTCTAATTATGAGGCAAAAACACTCCCTTAAAAGCTCATTACATAAATTAGGAAAAATTACAGATCCTTAGTTTTTCATGGAGGAGGGTGAGTGAAGAGTATTCCATGAACATGCAGGTCTTCAGAAAATAATAAATTATACCTAATTACCTCTTCTCTAAAGATATGATCTCAGAGGATTTCTCACTCTAAAAAGCTTCATGTTTCTAATAGAAAAATTTAATAGATTGCAGGCACTGAGAGAAATATGGCAAACTGCCTGGACTAGTAAAAGCAATTTAAATATAGTTTATATTTTTTATGTATACTATAAAGAGGTCTTGGCACTTGAAATCCCCAGGAGGTAATTTGAGAAGCCAGGTGTCAAGGGAAGGTGATGTTGGGTGAGAGAAAGATGGTTCTAGAGAATAGTGTCTGGGAGATGGACAGTACAGGAAAACCCAGCCCACATTAAGGGGCCTGGGACCAGAAGCCTTGTAAAGTGAATGGGGTTAAGGCTTCCCTCTCCCCCAGCTGGCCTAGATAGGTCTTTGGGGTAGTTAGACCCACCTGAAAGGGTCAGGAGTGGTCAAAGCGGAGGAGTAGAGGAGGCTGACTCAAAAAGGAGGCTCCAAACCCAATCAGGGGGAGCTGGCTGAGAGGAGGATTTTGCCAGCATAAAGTCCTAGAAGGAGGAATGTGTAAAAAGGGAGAGTTCTCAGACCAGGGAGGCCAGGATTTGAACCACACAGCCCCAGGAAGGAAGACTTGTAGGGCTCTGAACCTAGGGGCAGGCTAAAGGAACCTAGACTATGTTTAATAAATTAGAATCCAAGAGAAGGGTAGTAATTTCTTTGTGTGTCTTGTGAATGGATTATTTCCAGGAACATGATGGGAAACTGAGACAAGGGACTCTAGGGTAATGCCATGCTGCAAGAGGGTGCTGCTAGGAGACTGCATCCCTCCTACATATTATATAGATTTATACACTTCTTGATGAAGAAGCTGTAAAGAGCTCACCACCTTTATAGGCTCTTGAACAGGATGTCAGTGAGAAACATCATAGTTTTGCACAAATGTGAGCTAAACAGGATTCAGATAAACTATCACTTTTGCAGCTATGAAACAGGGGCTTGTACTTGATTTTGGAAAGAGGAAAACACAAGACAACCTCCTTAATTTCAAATCTGGAAATTGATTAAGTGGAGGGATGAGCTAAACACAAGTAGTGCTCCAAATCAGTGACACAAGCAGGTACTGTTTACACTTTCATTTGATGTGATAAATAGTCCGTCCATGAAGAAAGCAAGCTGAAATCAAGGAATCTTTTCTGGACTGGAAATGACTAACAGGTTGTTGGGTGCTAACAATATGAGAAGAGATGCAGAGAGATTTTTCAGACTCACTCTAGCAAATAGACCAAGTAGGCCGCCAGTCCAGATGTAACAGAAGAACACCTCTCTAATCCAGAGGGAATTAGAGGCAGGGATAGAACTGTCCTGAAGGGGAAAATACTAAAAATAGCCAAACTCAGGGGAAAGCTTAATTTTAAATTTTAATTTCTTCAGTGCTAAAAATGGTCTGAAAAATGTGGGAGGTAGATCATAACCCCAGCCAAAGTAAATTTTCAGGCACTTGATACAGACAATTCACAACTTTATTTTATACATATATAAAAAAAAACAATCACTGCTGTTTTATTTATACTCATATATTATTGTTTTTAGCTGAGGCAACAGGCCTCATACAAATTTTTAAAACAAAATATGTCTTATGAGTTTAGGGGAGATGGGTGGTTTAGTGAGGTTCTCCGTGTATAGATGGTTGAGCAAACAGTGAAATTCAGTGGGACTGTAGGTCCTAGAGATAGGAGACTGATGAGTGCAGAGAGATTCAGCAGCACTGGGGGATGCAGCAAGATTTAGTGCTGTTGGGGGTCTCTGGGGATAGGCGGTTGGGGTACAGTGACAGTCTGTCTTGTGGGTGGCGAAGTGACAACAGTTTTGCGGATTTAGTGCCAGTGGGATTAAAGGTCTCAGCAGATGGAGTGCAGTGACAGTCAGAGGATTTGGGTATATCTCTCTGGGGTTGGAGTGGAGGGACAGTGGGATTGGGGGTCCATGACGATAGGGGTCTGAGATGCAGTGACAATCAGAGGGGCTGGCTGTGTCTCTGGGGACCAAACCCACTTGTGATGGCAGACAGGCCAATACATGGCCAGTATCTGCCCGTGGGGAAGCAGAGCCCGTGGTGCTGAAGAAGGCAGCAACTCTGGTAGGAGGCAGCAACTCTTTCAGCATTTTGCTCTTGGGTCTCATCCCTGACTCCCGCACACTTTACGCCCTGCTTTCCTTGTTGCTTAAGTTAACGCTGAAAGCCAACCTCAGGAATGGAATCATTTTGGACTTCCAGAGGGCATGCGTGGAGCAGGAAGCAAGCTGTGAAAGCCACGTGCTTTACAGACAGCTTATTTGAAGGGACTGCAAAAAGGTAGATAAGTTCCTTCATCATTGGCACCACAATGATATTGCAGAAAAGACCTTTGTGCCTTATCTCTTCTCACCACTTGGGCTGAGAAAGAGAGACAAATGCAGTACTCAAACTCAGCTCTCAGCAAGTAAAGGAAGGAGGAGCCACTTTTCAAATAAATATTTGTAGTTTTAAACAAGAATCTGCATGTTATTTTTAAACTTAAACTTCCTTATCTATATTCAAAAATGTTGTTAAAGCAGACAAATATGTTCATTTTGAAAACTGTTGCACAGGAAGCTCTGAAGAGTATATATATTCAATAAAAGCTTTCACTTAACTTTTCATGATCTTTTATGGCTTGATACACACTATAGGAACACTAGAGGGCATCATTCCACACACAAAATACCTTCTTGCTAATAATAAGAAAGCTGCAAGAGACTGATCCCCACAGAGTTAACATTCAGTTAAATATCCCACCTAATCAAACAGAACTACCAACACTTCTCCAGATACTCCAAATGAAGCTATGCAGATTAAAACTTACTTCTCAGCTCATCTGAGCTACTAAAAGACAAATGTCATATACTTTGTTCATGCACAGTATCACTCATACACATTATCACAGATCACTTTACAGCTGATTACAGTAATATATTTGAGTTACAAAATATCAAACAGGCAGTATCTGTGGATGTACTGGGTACACAATTCTTATAATTACTAAATTTCAGATACAATGAGAAGTGGGAAGCAAAAGGATTAGGGTATTATTAAAGAAAGAAAAGATTAGAAGTTTTAGGCATACAGAGGAAAGAAGAGTGAGAAAAACAGTATAAACTGCCCACTATTGTGAAATAAAGGAAGAAAAACAGATCTCTTAGTTAAGATTATAGCCATTCTCAGGACAACTTTATTTCTATCTCTGGTAAATTCACCTTGGGATGTTAAGGTCTTACTAAGAATCCTGTAGCAGGAGTGGAGAGACTCAGCTGTCTAATCATTCTCACAATCTAGAAGGAAGAGTGCACACAAAAAGATGTTGATCTTCAAAGAAAAACTCCAGTCTTTCTGCTGAACAAGAACATTCAGAAGACAGACTAACTTCCCAACTGAAATTAAATGATCAAGAGCCAGTGGAAAATAATTGTCAAAACAAACCTATCAGAAAAAGTATAAACAAAATTATAAATTTTCCAAAAAGAATAATTTATAATAAATCTTTACAGGGTTAAAATTAGTGTTGCAATTTACTATCCCTTTATAAATTGGTAACTGGTCTAATTTTTAACAAAATCTCACATTCACAAAGAGGAACACCTTTAGGAGTCTGTGAAATGTTAACTTTTTGGACAGAATTGCTATCTTCCTAAGATCTAAGCATTAGTATTTATATGTTTTAACAGCAACAGAATAGGAGAAGCAAAGGTATACTTTAAGAACTGGAGGACTGTTTAGAAAATTTGGAAGATGCACGATATTTTTAAGTTTTATATGAGTTAGGATAGTGGAAAGACAGAAAGAAAGAAACTGTATATGGTTGTGCCCATGGACAGAATGGTAATAGTACTCATTGGAACACAGTACTGAGAAGTAAATCTGTGACCTAAATACATTAGAATTCTAATGAGATGTGCTAGTAGTGTCTAACTATGACCAACGATGGTCAATTTTTGTTTATGACTTTCTTTTTTAACATTTATTCAGTTAGGTGGAATTCTTTGATTTACAGACCCTTCCACTACTACCCAGAGACAGAGTGTTGACACTGCTGTGATGATATCATGAGCAGAGCAGCAGCAACAGGGAAGAAAGAGAAACTCACAACTGCTAGGACTCTCCCTGTTCAAGCAACAAGAGTGATATACCCAATATCTGCCCTAAGATGACAATTTTAGGGAGAGGAACTGTGAGATGCTGGTATCGAGGAACCGGAAAAAAAGCCTAGGATAATGGGTGGGAAAAGTGAAAGAAGTTTGGCTAAGGCAGAAGAGGAATTAAAGGAGAGTAATGTAATTATTGCAAATCGACATCGGTCCATGGGAAATAGAGCCTATCAAACTAACTTGATATCTTTTTTGATGAGATTACAAGTTTGGTTGATAAAGACAATAGAGTGGATGTAATATATTTAGCCTTCAGTGAGACATTTGACTTGGTACTGCATGACATTGTATTTAAAAAATTAGATCAATATAAAAGTAATATGGCACACGTTAAATGGATTGAAAATTAACTGATAGGTCTCAAAATGTAACTGTAAATGTGGAATCATCTTTTAGTGAGCCTGTTTCCAGTGGGATGCTGCAGTTCTTGACCCTAAACTATTAAATATCTTTATCAATGACCTGGAAGAAAACATAAAATCATCACTGACTAAGTTTGCAGGTAACACTCATAAAGTGGTGAGTAATGACAGGGACAGGCTACTGATTCAGAGCAATCTAGATCACTTTGTAAAATGGCCACAAGCAAACAATATGGTTTTAATATGGCTAAATGCAAATGTATGCACCTGGGAACAAACAATGTAGTCCATACAGAAGATGGGACTCTCAATCCTGGGAAGCTGTGACTCTGAAAAAGATTTAGAGGTCAAGCCTGGATATCTAGCTGAACATGAGCTCCTAGTATGACTCTGTGGTCAAAGAGCGAATGGATTTTGCGATGCATGAAGAGGGGAATCTTGAATACAAGTAGAGAGGTTATTTTACCTTTCTATATAGCACGATGCAAATACTGCTGGAATAATGCATTCATTTCTGGGGTCCACAATTCAAGGAGGATGTTGATAAATTGGAGAGGGTTCAGAGAAGAGCCACAAGAACAATTAAAGGATTAGAAAGAGATAGATAATAAGACAGAAAATATGTTGCCTCTATATAAATCCATGGTACACCCACATCTTGAATACTGTGTGCAGGTGTGGTTTCCCCATCTCAAAAAAGATATATTGGAACTGAAAAATGTTCAAAAAAGGGCAACAAAAATGATTAGGGGAATGGAACAGCTGCCAAGTGAGAAGAGATTAATAAGACTGGGACTTTTCAGCTTGGAAAAGAGACAACTAAAGGGGGATATGATAGAGGTCTGTAAAATCATGACTGGTGTGGAGAAAGTAAACAAGGAAGTGTTATTTACTACTTCTCATAATACAAGATCTAGGGGTCACCACATGAAATTAATAGACAGCAAATTTAAAACAAACAAAAGGAAGTATTTTTTCCACACAATGCACAATCAACCTGTGGAACTCCTTGCCAGAAAGTGTTGTGAAGGCCAAGTCTATAACACGGTTCAAAAAAGAACCAGATAAGTTCATGGAGAATTGGTCTATCAATAACTATTAGCCAGGATGGACAAGGATGGTATCCCTAGCCTCTGTTTGCCAGAAGCTGGGAATGTGCGAGAGGGGATGGATCACTTGATGATAACCTGTTCTGGTCATTTCCTCTGAGGCACTTGGCACTGGCCACTGTCAGAAGACAGGACACTGGACTAGATGGACCTTTGGTCTGATCCAGTATAACGTTCTTATGTAGAAAACATACTTTATAGCGATAGACTCCAGGAGCTCGATCTATTTATCTTAACAAAGAGAAAGTTAAGGGGTGATTTGATTATAATCAGCAAGTACTTATATGGCAAAGAAATATTTAATAATGGGCTATTTAATCTAGCAGAGAAAGGTATAACTTGATCCAATGGCTGGAAGTGGAAGCTAAACAAATTCAGACTGGAAATATGGCATAAGTTCTCAATGGTGAGAGTAATTAATCATTGGAACAATTTACAAAGGGTCACGGAGGATATTCCATCACTGACAATTTTTAAATCAGGATTGGATGTCTTCTTAAAAGATCTGCCCTAGAAATTATTTTGGGGAGGTTCTATTGTCTGTGTGATATAGGAGGTCAAACTAGATGGTCACAATCACTTAGGATCTATGAACTACCAGAGGGGTCAGTTACACCTTTAGCAGAGTAGCAAGGGGAGCTGACAGGGTAGTACCCTTTCCATTGGTAATGCCCTACCTTCCACCACCTTTCCCTCCATCCCCAGGAGAGGCTGCAAATTTAAAACCCGCTAGTTGCATTGCCATAGAGAACTTTCGTTTCCTGATTACACAAGAGCTATGAAGAAACTCAAAACCTTGCTTACACATATTCCTTCTAGTGCACTGACAATTATTTGCTTAGTGCCAATCAGTTACATCTATGTAAACACAGGGAGGATAATGGAAATCACATACATCTGAACACTATGAAGACGATGGGATTGTGTATGTGTAAGAGAAAGGATAAGATGGACCGTAGAACTTCTATTACTGTAGGGGATGTATGATGTGACCTTCACAGAATCACAGACACACAGGACTGGAAGGGACCTCAAGAAGTCATCATGTCCAAGACTCCAGCCCCCTGCACTGCGGCAGGACCACTTAAACCTAGGCCTTCCCTGACAGGTGTTTGTCCAACCTGTTTTTAAAAGCCTCCAGTGATGGGGATTCTACAACTACTCTTGGAAGCCTATACCAGGGCTTAACTATCCCTACAGTTAAAAAGTTTCTCCAAATATCTAACCTAAATCTCCCTTGCTGCAGACTGAGTCCATTACTTTTTGTCCTACATGGAAATCAAGTGATCACAGTCTTCTTTATAACAGCCCTTAACAATTTTGAAGACTTATATTTGTGATCCACTAAAACCCCAGATTCTTCTCAGCAGTACTACTGCACAGCCAGTATTACCCATTTTGTCATTGTGCATTTGATTTTTCCTTCCTAAGTGAAGTATTTTGCTAGGGTTCCCAACTCTCCAGGTTTGGCCTAGAGTTTCCCAGAATTGGCATCAATTCCCTAGTGACTATTGAAAACAATCCAGGAGATTTTAATAGGACATTTAAGAAAATGACTTTATTTCATGTTGTGGGGAAAAAATATCTCCTGGAATAGCTTCAGTCAGAGTTGGCAACCCTATACTTTGCACTTTATTGAATTTCATATTGTTGAATTCATACCAATTCACCCATTTGTCAAGATCGTTTTGAATTCTAATTCTGCCAGCCAAACTGCTTGCAACTCCTCAAATAAGGTTCCAGTGCTGAAAGTTAGGAAAAACACATTTTTTAAAAACTCAAACTGAACAGTTTTGATACAGAAGTCATAAACAAACAAGGAACTCCACGGGGATATTTTTACAGTCATTTTCAAAGTGACTTGACTTGACTTGTTTTAAAAAGAAAACAAACACTTATTTATCACACTGTGCATGTTCAATATGGTAATTTCTAGTGTCAGTAACTTCTCCTGGTGTGAAGCAATTTTGCATAAAAGCTAGACACGCTTCATGACTCTCTACACCTCTATATGCACATCACAAAAAAATGGCCAAATGGATTTGTATAAACTACAGACACATACACACAGTTTCTCATTTGAGAACAAGCTGAAGTTTCATGTTGGAGTAAGCTATAAAATAAAGCCATTTAGACCCCAGTCTTATACTGTGACTTCAGCAGGGCTCAGTGCAGGCACAGTAATCTGCCCCAACAGAGCCTCATTGCAATCACAATGCAGGATCAGGGCCTTAGAATGGAAATGATATCTCAAACACAACTGTAGTATTACATTAGCGACACTGTATCACACATTAAATTTAAATGCCTATTTCATAGGAAACACTGCAATTTCCTTTGTCCTATAATATACAAAGATAGTCTGTGTTTACAGAAACTGCAAACTTTGTATTATTTTTTTCCATGAAGTAATTTTATGTAGATTGCTGCATACTCCCTTAAAATGCTTTATAAAATAATGACCAGCTGTTTCCTGTAATTCAACAAAAGTTATTCTAATAAGCACATTTCTTAATAACTAACCAGACTTTCTACTGCCACACGCTACATAAGGGCCCAATTCTGCCATCCTTATTTATAAATACATGTCACTATTCTATTTAAAAGATCACATTATTCGCCAGAACAATGCAGAACTCAACTAAGGCCAAATCACAAAAACTATTTTATTAATTTTAGCTTAACCATTATGCTTTCCTTGCCTTGTTTGCCTTTTCCTGTATGTACAATTTCTGTGAATTGTTCTCACTAATAGTATCCTGTTTCTATGAGCAGGAAAGGGCTGAGTACAGTTTGTTAGTTAACATTACTTCCTATAACCAGGGTCAATATTCTGTAGTAGTGACACTACAGCAGACATTGTTCACTCTGGATAAGCAATGTATCACGCTGATAGCTGTTAATGTACATCCTCTGTAGCGAAACACAAACTGATAATCAGTAAACCCAGATTTGCAATAGACTTCCTCCTTCCTGTTTTTACATTGCTGACCAAGGAGATGTCTCTTCCTGCTAAGCTTTTGTGCTACTTAGTGATGTATGAAACGAGAGATTGAAAAACAAGCACTGCACTACTTTTTTAATTTCCTGCCGTATGATGCACAATAAAAGACACTAGAAAAAAAATTCTGCTTCTGTGGAACTCCCCCTAATTTCAGCAGCAGCTACATCCATGTAAACAAGAACAAAGTTTGCCCCCTATTTGAATACATATGTTCACAGAATGGAGGTAGCTGGAAAGATTCTGTAATCATAGATACTAGAAAGCAAAGTTCGTACGGCAACATCTTCACCAGTTAGTTCCATAGACTACAACCCAAACCACATTCAGTATCAGGAGTACTAGATTTGTATACAAATAAAAGTTTGCACTTCTAGGTGGCTTTAAAGGGTTAATTCAACTATATTTTTAGTTACACACACACACACACAGTAGTGATGCAACACAGTACCAATGATATACCTGAAAATCATCAATGATATTTTCATCCTTTGGACAGATAGCTTAAACTCCTTTGTAGATTTTCACCACACCACCACCTATCCATTATATTCTTTCTGAAACACTCCCAGACTAGTATCAACTTCCTGGACATCACGATCAGCTTTTCAACAATGGAACCCTACAGACAACCAAATACCAGAAACCCTCAGATCATCATCACCCTATCCTCATAGACCCTGTAACCACCTCAAATATACCTACATCCAGGCACTCAGATACCACAGAATATGCTCTGAGGATAAAGTCCAGGATATGCACCTTAACACATGTAAAATAACCCGAACAAGGACACTCCACTAGAGAAGTAGATTGCATCATGGATTTGGCCACCCAAAAATCCCAAGAAAACCTGCTTCAATACAAAAATAAAATATTTTCCAACCACACACACCTGGCTGTCACCTGCCACCCCACACTGGAACTCATATGGGGTGTTATCAAGCAACTACAAACTATACTCGATGGGGACCCCAACCTGAAAGAAATACTTCCAGAAGCCCCACTACAGGCCTTTAAACAACCCCTCAACCTCTCCAAGCTCATCATCAGAAGCAAGTTCCCACAGACCAGGACACAACAACTCAAAGCAGCACCAGACCCTGCCAGGACAACAGATGCAGACCCTGCCAGGACAACAGATGCAAAACCTGCAGACATATCACCACTGCTACAATAATCAGCACACCCACTACACAGCTTTCAAGAGCCATGGATCCTACACATGCCTATCACAACATGTGGTATCCCTCATCCAGTGCACTAAATGGCCCAACAACAACTATGTTAGTAAAACCAGACAGACAATCACTACTCTCTCAAATGAACTCACACAGGAAAATGATAAAAGACAAAAACACCCTATCACCTATAGCTGAACACTTTTCATAAAGTGATCACTCTATATCTGACCCATCAGTCCTCATCTTCAAAAGAAACCCACACAACACTTTCAAAAAAAATCAGCCTAGGAGCTTAAATTCCTCACTCTGCTAGACAACAACAACAACCATGGACTGATTGTTGAGACACTAGATTTATGGCTTAATTACAACAATCTGTAACCTACTATGCTCCTCTTTTGTCTTATGACTGCAGAGATGTTAACTTGAATGGTCCCTTACAATATATGCTAACTATTTATGCTAAACAATCTGTTCCATCTTTCATTTTGTTGTGATGCTAGGATTATCTTTCCCAGACCTAAAGAAGAGCTTTGCGTGACTCGAAAGCTTGTCTCTCTCACAAACACAAACTGGTCCAATAAAAGATATTTCCTCACACACCTTGTCTCTCTAATACCCTGGGACCAACAGAGCTACAAATACACTGTCTTCTTCACAGTCAATCTATTCGTAGGAAAATTTGCATCCAATGATGTAAGTTCATAGCCATCTATTGCCATAACAATGCTGAAGTTTCCACAGATCTCCAATATATTTGTTTTTTAAAAAATGTTTATCTATAAAACTCTTCATTTAAAAACATGGGGTTCTCCTTAGAAGGCTGAAATGTCTCATATGACATGCCACATTATATCTAGTTACTAGAGCACATGCATTTAGATATCTCTGTTGCCTGTGAACGCTGCAATATTTGCAATCAGTGGGATTTGTGAGCAGGTAACTTTCCCATCTGTCCTAAAATGCAACCCAAATGTCCTGTGTAGGGTCAAAACTCAACACCCTTCCTGAAGTTTGCCTTTATTTTGACAAACGAATGAACAATAAGTCACAGCCTTCTCTGCAGGTTCTTGGAGCAGTTCAACCTACCTCCTTGGTCCTCTACCTCAAACTCCAGGTTTTTTCCACCAGGGCAGCTAAATTCTAAAACTTGTTTCCTTCCTTATTATTCCCTCAGCTGGAGTATCTTAGTTTCCTCCAGACTTTATTTTACTGGCAAAGGCTGAGGTGCAGTAAGGATTTCAAGATAGACTATTAGCTGCCTCCAAGATTGACTATTAACTCCTCCCTGCCCAGGACATAATTGATGCCAGCCACAAAATTAATTCCTTGGGAGAAGGAAGCAAGACCAAAAAGAAATGGCATGAGCAGAGCCTCAGTGTGAACGTATTGTCAAGCACACTTATCTGAGGTTTGAGGTGACAAGAATTAGGGTTAGGTTTTTCAGATATAGTCAGGCAGTAGCCATAAAGGCAAGCTACTGAGCCAGAACTGGCCATGTATTACAATGCAATATAATTTGATGACTTGCTGCAGCAATTTGACTTGATTTGATTTTTCGAAGGAGTTAGCCTTCTAATACTATGTTACAGCCTTGCAACTACAAACTTAGCTTCTGCTGCCACCAAGCAGTTCCATTTGCAAATAAATCCTGTATGCTATTTTAAACATATCTGTACAGGAACTACGAACATGCATGGACATGGTTGATTTAGAAAAGTTTCAGAAACATGGGACACATTACACCACTGCAACATGAAGAGATTCAACAGTTTGCGACCTTTTTTAGCTGCACTTACAGTCACTGGACATGATTCCAGTTTTAGAGATTGTGAAATACTCTAACATACAGGTCAAAAATACTCTTATCTTGGACCGAATTACATTGACGTTCACGCAGGGAAAGTATAGAGATAACTGCAAAGTCTCTTAGAGAAAGTCTCAGAAACACATATAGAAAGCTACACTTACTACTTTGCTGATTAGTGCATTCACTGAGAGGTCTGTGGCTAGGCATGTGTCAAATCACATCAGATTTGTTCAGGATGGGAAACTGTGTATTCTTTTTGGTCATAGAAGACCCATAACATGGGACAGCTGATGGTATCATATAGGAAATAAAATAAGCATTAGGAACAAAACAGCGAAGAAGAGTTCAAATCAAAACGGGCTTGTCTAAATGTAGATGATGCAACAGTGAATGAGTTGTACAAATAATATGCAGGCCAAGTTTAGATGAGACATTTCTCAGTGATTTTGTGCACTGCAACAACCATAAACTGATCTTGCTATTCTGGATCTATAAAAAGTTTATCCCCATTTCCTTACAAGTTTGAATGTGTTTTGAAAGACATTTTCAAATTTTGCTATTTAAGTCCCAAAGCATGGCAACAACTCTGAGCTCTTGTGATGCCTCTGAAGTTACAATGAGATATTTCAGAAGAATTCAGCAAGTTCCCAGACTGCTAGTCAGGTCAGGGTTCTGAAGGCAGTGATCAAAAATTTTAATTTGGTTGTCACTCATTTGGAAAATACTGCAAGGACCAAGTTAGAGGCCCTAACTAACCCAAGTTAGGGGTGCATTTAGGTGATCAACACAGTCTAATCTATGGACATGTATTTCATGATAGACTTGATCAGTATTACGACTGAAGTCTCTCTTGCAACAAGAAATGAAATAAAAATGCAATTAGCCATGAAACGGCCATGAAATGGCTTTGAAAATATCTAGAAAAGTGCTATGCTGGAACTCACATCGATGAAAGTCAATCCTGGTTCATATAGCTGAAAATTTATCACTACAGATGGCAAATCTGAAGAGGCAAACACTTCTGGTTCTTTAGAGACAAAGTGCAGAAAAATTGGACTTACATGTCTGAAGCTATCATTGAACATATTAATTCCAGATTCACCAAGCCACTATCAATACTATTCTCATTTGCTTTGACTCCACTAAGTGCCCTAGTGATAAAAAAAAAATTATTGACCTATTATGCAATGTACAAATTGAGTCTGTAAGATGATTTCATACAGATAAGAGATGCCTTACCTGAGTGGCTACCTATCAATTTAAATACCATCAAATTAACAACAAACAACAAAAGCATTGTTACACATATACATGCCGTAATGATCAAGCCACCCATCTTTCAGGATATATTATTCACAGTGGAAATACTATTCTCATCATCCTGCAGCAATTGTAGGGGCAAAACATGAGCTTACCACAAATAATTTAATCAAAACAAGTTGATGCCTGTAATTGCAGCAAAGTACACTCCAGGATTTGATCCAAACACAAGTTAAGAGCTCAAGTATAAGACACTTTTCCAGCTCCTTCCAGCTTGAAGAGGGGGGACTAAGAACAAAACATATTTATGGACACAATCACAGTGAGCACTCAGAGCAACAGAAGGCAGCACTAGTAAAGGATGAGATTTGCAAACTGGTATGCAAAGTTTAAAATGTCATATTACAAGGAAATTATAAAATCCCACACCCATTCATGGGTCAGTCGAGGGACCCATTTAATGTAATCCATAATACTAACATACAATGCAACATTATTCTCTACAAAAAAAATCTACATTTGCAGAATTGTACACAATATAGATAAATACAAACTTGCAAGTCCTAAATATACACTTTCAAAATCCTACCACACCATTTAATCACCAGATTTCATAACACCAGCCGTTCCATGTTCACAAAAATATTCTTCCAATCCACCAACCATTACATTGTTGGAAAACTTTCAGAACTCTGACATGATTTAGAGTACATTGGAACTGTATTCTTTCTGCAATATTTGTTACATATATTATCTATAAAAATAACATCCAGTAATGTCTTTCCATTACAAAGCAAAAGAAAAGGGTTGAGTGGGTAATGCAAATAAAGTAAGGTGGCTGTGAATGAGGAAGACTATCTGGCAGATGGGAACTCGCGAGATTCCTAACTCTTCATTGCTAGACTTAACACAGGTTTTTTTAATTATTATTTTGGGGGGTATCAACTGGACTGCATGGAACCACACCTTAAACTTTCTCATTATTAACACTTGTTTAATTTCTTATATGAAGGTCATGTTTTCCAGCCTTCCTACAGAGTGGCAACAGTTGTACTATTGGTAATGGCAACAGATAATATCAAATGGAACTGGAGTAAAATGTTTTGGGATATAGAATGTGTGTAAAAAACAAACAATATAAGGCCCAGATCCCGCAAGTGACTTCGCATAGGCACAGTGGTCTTCCAATAGATAGTGTGATGGAGTCAGACCAGAAGGGTATAGGAGAGTGCTGGAAGGCAGGTATATCAGCCTCAGGATGTGTAGGTCCCTGTTCCCTGGATAGCCAAACAAAGGCTACTCCAGGCCAATCAGGAAGCTTCTAGAAAGGAGTAGAAACAGCTAGCCTGATTGGGACACCTGAAGCCAATCAGGCACTGGCTGAAACCAGATAAAAAACCCCCAGTTAATCAGATGGGCTGTGGGTGCCAGGAGCTGTGGAGGGAGGTTATGCTGTTGGTGAGACTGAGTGGTGGACAACATATCATACAGAAGGAAGGAGGCCCTGAGGTAAGGGTGAAGTGGAGTTTGAAGAAGCGGAGACTGCTGTGGGGAAGTAGCCCAGGGAATTGTATTGTGTTTTGTGCCTAAAAGGTCAGCCATCTTAGCTGATACTATTAGGGTCCCTGGGCTGGAGTCTGGAGTAGAGGGTGGGCCTGGGCTCCCCCCTTTCTGTCTCCCCTAATTAGTTACTGAGAAAGGGAGGTCACTCTGGGGCCTGGATGAGTTTCTGAGGCCCCTAAATCTGCCAGGAAGCGCAGGACCCACAAATACAGACTTGGAGCTTTGTCACAATAGGCACTAGGTCCTGTCTGGTTGGATGAGCAGGGAGCTAGTGATAGTGGTTATCACAAAGGAATGAACACTGAACTACTAGGGCCTATGTAAGACCTCTGTGTAAACACAGATGCTGCACCTGTTTAACTGAAATCTTTTTTAAAAACCCTGTGTGGGCACACTTAATTGGTTTAGGATCTGTAAATTTATCAATGCAAATTAAACCAATGTAACTTGATTTATTTAAACAGCTGCCACTTTGTGTGTAGACCAAGCAGGAAAAGGTTTGTAAAGGTATATAAAAACTTTGTTTTGTTAACACCTATTTAATCTAAATGACCAATTAAAATTTTGACTAATAGAAATCTTTGTTAAAATTCCATCATCCACACCTTTTCCCTTAGTGTTAAGGCTCACAATAAATATCCCTTATGCCTCCCAGAAGTCTTCCCAAAAATCAAGGAATATCAAACTCTGAATTCCTAATACTTCTAAGGTATAAAAACAAACAGAAAAATACTTTAAACATTTTCTTTTAAAAAAAACTTTCAGGCTCTCTCTACAGAATTTTTTTAAAAAAGGACAAAAGCACAATTTTTAAAAACTCCTTTACAAGTTGTCTTTAAGCCAGCCTCTTTTTTGGGAGAAGGTATACAAGGCCAGTTCAGAAAGGATATTCAGTTTTCAGGTTGTGGACTTCTGAAGAGAGCGTATCTACTGACTAGAAAGATATCGGCCAAAATAAATGGAAATCCCAGTGAAATGCAACAGAATGAAAGAAGGCTGTCTTGACAATGTCTTGTGTTATGCTTAAGTTTTTTCAAGCTTTTTGTTGTTGTAATGTTTGTAACATTCTGATTTTTTTTAAAATAAATGACTCTATATAAATTTTAGCTATAAACTTTAAGATATCTAATGTAATCACACATTATAGACAACCTTTTCCTACATGACCTCTTCCCTTGAGGATACATCTACTGTGTGTGCTATATTCCACAATCCATTATGTACAGCACTTGAAAAAATTACACCAACTAATCAGAAGACAAAACTTAGTAGTCAATACAAAAACTGAGGATAGCAATTCCAGTAAGGTTTGTGTGGCGGGGATGGTATCTTGTCGGCCGTCTTTGGGTCTGGGGACGAGAGGTAACCCCACCTATTCTACACCTCTCTCTCCGAGGTTCCCAAAACAATGCCGCCCAGAGGCCGGGGTCCCTCCTAAGTCCCGCTCTCCTGGCGGGAGAGTAGGGCCTAGCGGCCGGAGTCCATAGGCTAGGCTTCTATATCAGTGTGGGCCAAGGGCTAGAGTCAGTCTTGCTCTAATAGTCTCCATATAGTGCCTCTATAGCAGCGTGTCCCAATGGCCAGAGTCAGTCCCGCTTTCCTCCCCTAATGCAAGAGTGAGGCCTAATAGTTCAAGTCCCTATACAGTGCCTCTATGGCAGCGTGGCCCAATGGCCAGAGTCCCTCTAAAGCCTGGGGTCTGAGTTGATCTGCGATATCACGACATGGGAAGGGTGGGGTTGTAATCCCTGGTGGGGGAACCTGGGCCCTCCCACCTTCACCAGGCTCCAATCCAGGGCCTTGTCTGGGTGGAGTGCTCCGACTCAGGGTCAGCGGGGATCCTGACCGCAACATGCTGACCTCACAGTGGCGGGAGATATCATTCCCTTACCTTCCCAACAGTTCTCCACTCCCCGTGATCTCCATAGCTCCAGGGTCTCTGGGATTCTCAGCAGCCACCTCTGCTTGCCGGGACTGCACTCACTGTGGGCCTCTGGTCTGCAATCCTGGCTCCTCAGCTCTCCCTGGTAAGGGCTGTAAGTGCTCCTGGGCTGGAGCCTCTGCAGAGCATCCTTCCCCTTTGGCAGCCAGCCCAGACTGAGTTGGCTTGCAGGCTTTTATACTACTCTGACAGGGGGCGCACGCTCAGTAGAGCTTCCGGGGCATGTCTTCCTCTGCTAGGAGGGTAGGGTAAACTCTATCTGTCCCAGCACAGGGCTAGTCTTCCCCGTCACAGTTTGGGACAGTCTAGTCCTACTCCCCACTCTACCCTGAACAAATGGAGAGTTCTGAGTCCTTTCCACAGTGTTATCCTTGGACCTTCTTTGAGCTAGGATCTTCAGTATCAGCCTCTTGCTAATAGCTTTTGGAAATCTGCAGCCTCTGTCTTCTAAAAGGAAGACAAAGCTTCTTTTCTTCCCCTCTCCAATCTCAGAGCCTTCCTAATACTGGCTATTGTATAAAAGGGAGCAGCCAGTCCTTGATTCCAAGAGGCAACAGTTTAATACAGATGAATGTACAAATATCACTGGATGGATGTCTTCTTAATCTGAGGTACACATGAATTCTACAATGTTACTGTATTTGCAAATTATCTTACTGAAGTCCATAAACTGTCCTGCCTTTTGTCAACACATTGTACTTTCGGTTTCATAATATGACATGAAAGACTGACTGGCCATGGGCATTCTATAGCAATGATGATATTTTGACAAGGAGATGCTATGTACTTTGTCAAATATATAGGGTTTGGATAGTGTTCTGGATAGTAAAATTGGCTGTTCAATGAATACGACATACATTGTGGTTGCTGATCCTCAGCTGCAGCTAAGGAGCGTTCATCACAAGTTAGGAAAGACGGTGCAAAGATGGTTTTAAGCAACCTTTGATCCCTTGATCTAGAGGCCACTCTGCACCAATTTGGTTCATTTGTGCAAGTTAAAGTAGCTTCTGGTAGCTTCTAGGCTGCTCCAACTTGTGCCAACAACCCAAAGGGGTTATTACAGCAGCTGGAGATCACTAGATGCATGGACACCACTGCCATGCCCCCTTTCTTCTAATCACATTACTTGCAGTGACTCGAAAGAGCAGGAATGATGTAGGAGCCATTAGATAGGTTCTATGCTGTTTGAGGAGTCCACTACACTGTGGTGATCCTCCTAAGACTTGCTAAGCAGACTTTAAGGCTTTAAGATCAAAGCTGTCCTGCTGTAAGGGAGAACTAAATGTGCAGAATGCCAGTTTTTCTTGCAGTTTTGTGAACAGATGTTTCGTGAGACAGAGCATAGCACGACTTTATATCTTAAAAATCAAAATGGGTGACATTCCAGAAATAACAGGACTAGAGACACAGGGTAATTAGCTAAGGACCTTTTAGCAATATGTATGTTCTGTAAGAAAACTGATATCCACTCAGGGAACAAATCTCACCCACATCAGTAAAACATCATTAACATACAAGGTATAAGAAGCAAGCGTAGAGATGGCACTGGCAGGGAATCTTGTCTCCTTCATTCAGCAATTGAGGTTTCAAAGAAAATGTATTCTATACAGTAGTAGGGAGCAGACATGGAGAGTGAGGACCTGATATTACTGAGCCAGAATGCCTATTGTAGTCAATGGGCATTTTGCCTCAAAAAAAGACTTCAGGCTTGGGCTCCAAGTAATAATATCTTAACAGACACAGATATTCCTGTGCCCTTTCAAGAGGATTGCTCAAAGGAAAGTATATAACCTATTTAAAAATGTCTTTCAAATAAGAGTCAGATGCTCACAGATTATGCAGATTTAAAATTCCTTCAGAGTATGGTTTATTACTTATACACATTAGCTATCTACACATAACTGTAGCCTTAACAGAATGTCTAGTAAGCAGCAGCATAGGCATTGGAACTGTCTGTCACTAGACTTGGCATGATAGCATTGCACTGGTATACAATCAATCAGACTGGGGATTTTTTTTTCTGATCACATCTATGGGCAGATAAAATGTCAAATGTGGTTATCCAATGACAATATGTGGATGCCCTAACATCTGGCCTGTGGACTCATTGCTGCAAGAAAATAAAAATGAAATATGATTGTCTAAAGGCATTGCTCTATGTTCAGCTTGTTCTACTTTGGGCTATTGAGACAGAGTTGTTCTCATTTGTATTCTGTTGTTTCTACTGTCTATCATTTGATTTTACATGTAGCTTTGTTCTTGCTTTCATAAAAGAGAACATAAGAACAGCCATACTAGATCATGCCATGGTCGATCTTGCCCAGTATGCTGTCTCCAACAGTGGTCCATACCACAACTTAAGGAGAAGTGAACAGAACAGGACAATTATGGTGAAATCTACCTCTGGCTTCCACATCTTGCTTCTGGTATTCAGAGGTTTTCAATCGCCCTGAGTATGGGGCTGCATCATTGGCCATCTCAGCTAATAGCTGTTGATGGACCTATCCTGCATGAACTTACCCAGTTCTTTTTCAAACTCAGTTATACTTTTGGCCATCACAACATCCCATGGCAATGGATTCCACAATTTAGTTGTGTGAAGAAGTACTTTGTATCAAATCTACTGCCTGTCAATTTCATTGATTGACCTCTGTTTTTTTGTATTGTGTGAAAGGGTAAATAACATTTCTCTACTGATTTTTTTTTCCACAACATCATGATTTTATAGATCTCTATCATATCATCTCTTAGTTGTCCCTTTTCTAAGATGAACAGCCCTAATCTTTTTAATCTCTCCTTGCATACAAGTCATTTAATACCTTTGATCTTTGTTGCCTTCTTTGAATCTTTCTCAGTTCCACTATATTCCTTTTTGAGATGGGACAACCAGAACTGGACACACTATTTAAGGAGTGGGCGCACTATGGATTTATATACTGGCATTACAATATTTTCTCTTATTTTCTATCCCTTTCCTAATAGTTCCTAACATGCTGTTAGCCTTTTTAACTGCTGCTAAGCACTGAGCAGAAGTTTTCAAAGACGTATCCATGGTGACTCCAAGATCTTTCTTGAGTGGTAACAGCTAATTTAGAACCCCCATTGCATATTTATAGTTGAGATTACTTTTTCCAGTTGCACTTATCAACGCTGAATTTTGTCTGCCATTTTGTCTGCCATTTTGTCACCCAGTTTTGTGAGATTCCTTGGTAAAACCTCGCAGTCTGCTTTGGACTTAACTGTCTTGAATAGCTTTTTGTCATATGTAAACTTTACTACTTCACTGCTAACCCCCTTTTTCCAGATTATTAATGCATAATGCTGAACAACACAGGTCCTTATGGGACTGCACTGTTCACCTCTCTCCACTGTGAAAACTGGCCATTTATTTCTACCCTTTGTTTCCTGTTTTTTAATCAGTTACTAATCCATGAGAAGAATGCCTCTGCCTCTAAATTCAAAGGAGAGGAATGCCTCTGCCTCTAGATTCTGACAACCATGGGCTTGAGATAGAACTGAGACTATTTAATAATTTATTGAAATTCAAGTAAAAATTCTAATGCCTAAATACTACCAATTGTCTATCTGGTTTGAAATGTAGGCCAAATCATTTTGAGGGAGAGAGGTAAGGCTGGTCCAGGGTAAACTGTGTGGATAATAATGAATGATGCATTACAAAACAGCAGCTGGGAACCAGCTGGATCCCTTAACTATTCATTTCCAGAACTTTAAATATAGTTTTGTTTTTAAAAGGTGTACATTTTTGCAAAGAGAGTGTAATACCTTTGTGTGTGGCCTGAACGCATTTCTCCCTCTGTAAAACTTACCTCCTTTGTAAAGTACTGTCAGATCTACTGATGAAAAGTACTCTATAAGAGTTAGACATTATTAATTTATTATTACTATGCTTTGACAAGTCTCCTGCTCCATTCCAGGCTCCCTTTTCTCCCAGCAATCTTGGATTCCCTAATTCAGAGATCAGGAAGTAAAGCTCCAGGCAGGCCATGTCCTTCCTGATCCCCTACACTCTCTCCATACCCTGAATACCTGCCTGTCTGTGTGATACCCTTTCTACTACTCCATCAGACTAGCAGCTGCAACAAAGCCTAGACTGTTCCCCCTCTACAAAAGTACTAAACCCATTTCTCCATAACAATGCCAAGAAAACAAGACCTATTTGAAGTCTGCAGACAGAACCACTTGAGAGAGATGTCAACTGAAAAAATAATGTTGAAGTTATGGTGAGTCGATAATTTTCTGAATGTTATCAAGCTACCAGAATATAAATTACCAAAGCATGAGATGTGGTAACATTTCAGGGGAATCAGTTTCAGTGGGGTGAAATTAGAGGAAATTAACAATTAGTTTCACAGTGGGGAAACTACTTCAATCTTAAATGTGGAGTGGAGTATTGCTGCTCCTTACCACATCAAGCACCCAGGAGAGGGTTTCACAGCATGTTTAGGATTTTGCCCTGTGACCACTTGTCAAACACAGACTCAATAAGAAAAGCTGAGATCTGAAATGGGATCTGAAAAGTGGCTGACACCACTTCAAAGGGAGCATCCCGAATCCCAAAGCCAATGAGGAAACCAGCAGCCAGCCACACCCACCGCCTTTGACAGCTCCCATATACAAACACACCAACAACTGAAGCCTCGTTTGATGCCCTTCCTCCCATGCAGAGCACGTTAACTTCAGACAAATCGGGACCGCCTTGTGCACCAGAACCAACGCTGCCCCGGCCAGGAGTGGGGAGGGAAGGTGACAAGCTCGTCCCCTCTCCCCACAGGAAAAAAAACGGACTCAGGCTAATGCTGTCGGTTATGGGAGGCACGAACCTGGAGGGTATCGATGAGGGGGGCAGTGCCCAGGCCCTCCAGGGGCGCCCGTCCCGTGCTGGTACAATAACCAGCTAGTCCAAAGAGTTCTGACCGTGCTGGGGTCCCCGTGCGCCACCTGCCTCCCCCGACAGACCCCGCGGCTCCGGCCGGGCCCCGATTACACGGGGCAGCAGGGGATGCTCCACGCTGGGGCGCGCCCCTTCCCTCCAAGGCCGGAGGCTGTTCAGACTGGCGGGGGTGCAACGCTGAGAGCAGGGAGCTGGAGGGGGGAAGCCGGGGCTCCGCAGGGAGGGTTACGGGGGGGTTGCGAATGGGGGGGAGGCCGCCCCGAGGCTCAGCAGGGGCGAACGCTCAAAGGGCTGCGCCCCGCACAGCGTTTGCCGGAGACTCGGTGTCTCTGGGGCGGAGTTGTCAGTGCGAGGGCCCGGCCCAGCCCCCGGGTCTGGCCGGGCGGGAAGCCCCTCGCCGCCTGCAGACCCCCAGCCGCCTCCCGGCCCTGTCCCTTACCGCAGGGTGGGCCCCACGCAGGCCGTGTCCGTGCTCTCGATCTCCTGCAGGATCCGCTCGTGCTCGGGGAGGCTCTCCGCCATCTTGGGTGGGAGGAAACCAGGCAGCGGCGCCGCTGCGGGACGCGCAGGGGAGGCGGCGCAGCTGCCGGCTGGGGATCGGGCTCCCGCGCTCCCCGCCCTCCTCCTGTCCCCCAGGCTGCAGCGCCGGGTCCGACCGGGCTGTTAGGGGTACCGGGGTGCGGGGGGGAGACGTGCGCACTCTGAGGTGATGGCGGTGAGGGGACAGAGCTAGGCCGGGGTTGTTGAGGAGGCAGGCATTGGAGGGGGGAGCAGGGATTCAGCGAGAAGGACCTAGGGCTGCTGGGACTCGGGGGGATTGGGCAAGGGAAGACTGGAGAGAGGAGTCCGGGGTTAAGAGTGTCGTCGGGCTGGCTCGCACGAGAGGACTGTGCTGATCAGCGTGGCACTCCGCTCCCAAAAGCAGCAGCAAACTAGAAAACAAGTAGTCTAGCCACTCTTCCCGCACACGCCGGATAATAATAGTAAATGAGCGTGTAAATTCAGTCTTGACACATTTTAGAGTATGACCAGTTCGTCAAAAACCTGGCACTGGCACCTGGGTCTAGTCAAATTTTGGCTCACTACGCCAAAGTCTAATGCCTAAACTGAGAGCCAGTCTAACGGCTCTTACTTCACCGAAAATGTTGGCCTTCACACTTGCCAGCACACAAACACCCTTCCAGCACTTGGGTTCTGCTGAATCTGTTACACCCGCTTCTCATAAATTCCAGGCCCACTCCTACTGCACCAAAAATTCTGGACCCTGTTGCATCCTTGTGCGTAGGTGCTGCAAACACCCAGGTGTTGCCCAATCCAACAGTTTGGTTTGGGGTTTTGTTGTTTTTGTTTTGCTATTCATCTCTAAATACTACAACCTAAAGAGATCACTTATAACTGCTCCTAGTCCTTGTAAAACTCTGAACCCCTGTTACACTCTGGAACAGGAGCACTTAAAAAATCAAAATATGGACCAAAATCCAGCGAGGTCCATTTTTCGTCTAGATCCCCAGGCCGTTTTATATTCTAAACAGACAGCAAGTGTAACTAGCATTTTTTAATCAGATAAAGCTATATCCAGTTTAATAGTGTTTCAGAGAGGCCATGATAACTTTGGAGATGAGTGAAAGAATGAGCTAGGCTTTTGAACCCAGACCTATATTTGGATTTTTTAAGTGCTAGTGAGGAGTAGACCTGCAGCCAAAATTAGCTAGATCCAACAAGACCTTAGGTGCCAGATATGTGGTTTTCTGTTGCTTCTGCAGCAGGATTTATTGGAACTTGGATTTTTCTGTTCAAGCAGAAATAAAAACATGTATTGTCACGACCAAAAATGATATTATCCAGCAAGCTCCAAATGCTGGATATATGTCTTTGTAGTTCTATTGACCAGGGATGTAACAGGGCCTTCATTTTGCAGTGGAATTACAGCAGCTACCAGTATTTCCCTCATTAGCTAGTAGATATTTTGTATTTGGGATAAAAACATTACAAGTTGGATCCAACATGATCCAAGTGTTGGATGCTGGTTTTTTTGGTGCTGCCAGATCAGTTTTCTAGTTCTAGATTTCTTTGGTGCACTATTATTATTTTGTATTTATTTTCACTGGGAACTGCTTCATTTTTCTCTGTTTAGCTTAGAGAACTTGGCAGATTGGGGACAAAAATTTTCAAGATTCAGTTGGATCTATGTACCAGATATGTGTTTTTGCTTTTGGTAGGCCCTTTAAACCAGGGGTCTTCAAACTTTTTCCTCAGTGGCCCCTTCTTGCTGAGGAAAAAGTTGTGCGGCCCCCTGGGGGATGTCTGCCAAAATGCCACTGCGGAAAGTGAAAGCTTCCACTTTCCGCTGCGGCATTTCAGCAGTACTAAAATAGCTAGCCAGGGATATCGGTGGGATCGGTGGCAGCACCAGGGTCTCACACACCCCCGGGGGTGGTTTCGCACATCCCTGGGGGTGCACGCACCCCAATTTGATGACCACTGTTTTAAATTACATGCGAACAGCCCAGCGTAGACGGTCTGCCCCTCTTCCCCTCCCCACCCCCGCGTGACTCTGATCAGGCCTCAGCCAAATGCAAACACCCCAGCGTAAACAGACACTTCTGATTGTTCCCTTGAACAAATTTCTCTCGTTCAGTCAGGTGCCCATGAATGATATCACTCTCATGAGGCTAACACAGAGAGATAAAGAACAAATGTTGCTTGAATGCACCCAAAACCCAGGAGCTTTCACTGCCCTGCTATGTGAAGCAATGATTCCCAACTACTTGCTACTGGCCTGGTGGGGTAAAGTGTCCTACCATGGAGGACAGAATAAGGCAGCCCTACCCAGAAACCTACTGCAAAGACTTGCAGAGTACCTCCAGGAGAGCTTCATGGACATGTCCTTGGAGGATTGCCGCTCAGTCCCCAGACACATTAACAGACTTTTCCAATAGCTGTACTGGAGACAAATGCATCACAAGTCTTCAGGGCAAATGAATCATTAAACACACTTGCTTTTAAACCCTGTATTGTATTTACAAAGGTACACTCACCAGAATTGCCTTTTCCAGTGTCATGGTCCAGGACCCACCCTTGGGAGAGAGTGGAGGGTATTGGCTCCAGGGCGATGAACAGTTCCTGGCTGCCGGGGAGAACGGATTCATCACTTGCCTCCTGTGCACTGTCCTCCTCCTCCTCTTCTTCATCTTCTAAAAAATCATCCTTCTCGCTCTGTGTGATTCCCCCCTTGCAGGTGTCCATGGACAGTGGTGGCGTCACCCCCCATAATTGCATGCAGTTCACAGTAGACACGGCCTGTATGGTGCTGTGACCCAGAGCACCCATTTGCCCCCGTGTTTTTTGGAGGCTTGCCTGAGCTTCTTGATTTTTACATGACGCTGCTATGTGTTCCTGGAGTAGCCTCTTTCCATCATGCCCCTAGAGATTTTGGTGTATGTATTTGCATTTCTTTTATTTTTTCTAACATAGTTCTGCCATAACAGATTCTTCTCCCCATACTGCGATGAGATCCACTACCTCCCATTTGGTCCATGTTGGAGCTCGTTTGCGAATCTGGGACTGCGTGATCTCCTGTGCTGGTGGACTCTGCATGGTCGCCTGTGATGGTGGGCCTTGCACAGTCACCTGTGCTGATGAGCTTGCCACTCTGGCCAAACAGGAGATGACATTCAAAAGTTCCTGGGGCTTTTCCTGCCTACCTGGCTAGTGCATCTAAGTTGAAAGTGTTGTCCAGAGCGGTCACAAAAGAGCATTCTGGGATAGCTCCGAAAGGCCAATAACGTTGAATTGCATCCGCAGTACCTCTAATCCAGAACTACGATGTCGATTTTAGTGCTACTCCCCTTGCTGAGGTGGAATACAGAAACCGGCTTTTAAGAGCCCTTTTAATTGACAAAACCAGCTTGGTCATGTGGATGGAATCAGTTTTAATTCAATTTAACTCAGCTAATTCCAAAATAATCCCATACTGTAGGCCAGGCCTAAGTGTAGACAAGCCCCTACAAAGTAGAGTTCAGGCAGTGATGCAGGGGAGAGGTAACTCAGAGGAGGAAACTATTTTCAGGTTTTAGCTATCTTTCCTATATTATTTCCCGGTAGAAATCATGAATATGTAGTATAATTCTTCCTACATTCCTTTTTTTCATCACTCAAGTTATTTACAGAATAAGGTGATAATTTAATTTTTCCTGAAACTTGCATCTTATTTCTAAATGAAGATATATGGTTTCTTTCTTTAGTCTGATCCTTACTGCAAAGGGACAACCACAATACCAAACAAGCTATTTTTAACACTCTGCTGCAGACACCAACAGTAAAACTAAACATATATATAAACTAAACATTAATATATAGAGCTAAACATGTCCATGAAAATGCAATAAACTGTAGATGCATTCTTTTTAATTTTTTCAAAGACATTTAGGAACTTCACTAAGTAAAACTTAACTGCATGTAGGTTCACTTTAATAATAAACAAGGGTACTGTCTCTCTAAAATATCTGAAATAAAGGTCATTCACCTATTTTTTCAAGCATGTAGCTGATGGCATTGGCTGATAATAAATTAAAAGCATTCCATTATGGAAAAACAGTGATTGTTTCTTGTTTTCATTTATAAAAGTAATTTCTTGTTTCATGGAGTACATGTGGTAAGTCTGTAAAGACACCCCTTGTTCTGGTGAGAAGGTGTTCAGTAGAGGCTTTTAGTCTATGCTTGTTCTTTTAGGGCCCAATCCTATTCCCAATCAATTCAAAGGAAGTTTTCCTATGAATTTCAGTGTGTGCAGGATTAGGTCTCCAGTACCAGGGGATGAGGGAAACCACACCCTAAGAATAAAACAAATCCATTTTATACAATATAATATGATATAAATGATGCCTACCTTAAACTGGTTCCAAGAGGCAACTCAAATGACTCAATCTCAGCAAAGACATTTTCATATATTTGATCTTTGTTTTCTTCTGAATAAAGCTCCAGCAAGTTTAGTTTGCTTTTTCTAGCCATTGCAGATCATGAAACAGGACTTTTATTCTGTTTACTATCATTACCAGAATGAATCTGTAGTCAGCAAAACCAGCAGTGAAAAATCAGACCCTGGGCTGACCTTGTTATTCCTGAGGACTTCGTGTCCAAGAATGCTGCACAGCTGCTGTTTTCCTGTCTCCTCTAGTAATGTGCCTATTACACTGTACCCACTTTATTAATGTATTTTCTTGAAGATGAACTTATTTATTATTTTCAGGGAAACTGTTGTCAAAAGCATTAACTAGTTCATTAACACATTTAAAACATTTCATTGATGATAAATATTGCAGATGAAAGGGGACACCAAAAACCTGAAATGTCGTTATCTTCAAAACATGATTTACAAATAGTTTCAGACAGGACACCTACTTAGAGTCCCTCTGTCAATTTCTGTGGATTTGAAATCACGTTTTCCTGCTTTTCAAATGTTTGTGTTTTCCCTGTTGCTCTGTGAAAGACCCACACAAACAGAAAACTGGTAGGGAAAAGGGCTGTGAAATGCAAAAGTACACTAAAAAAGCAAAGAATGTTTATGCTTTAATCTCTTTCAGTTTAGTAATTTTAGGTACAGTAAATTTGTATGGTAATAGGTATGCTGTTATAATAGAAGTGTGATTTTTAAGTTGATGGTGTCTCTTCGTGCTATACATAAAACTCACACCAATTCATTATGTAGGCCCCAATCTTGCATTGAGAACCTAGTGGGTGGACTCCTGACTCTGCTCTGAGCACCACTGATTTCAAGTCATTGTCTGACTGTTAATCCGCAGCAGGGAAAATCTCTGGTACAACTTCCTCAAATGAATCTCAATCTCATCCAGTTCTGTCAAACTTGAGGACAGAGAGCCAAATGCATTGAGAAACAAATGACTGGAAGCCTAATGCTGGCAGACAGTGTTGTGTGGAAAGGGCAGTCTTTTTATAGCTTATCTATTTTGGTATCTCACTCAGAGACTTAAATATAAACTTAACTTAGATCCCAATCCTGCTCCTGCTGAAATGAATTTGAGTGTTACCATTACATCAATAAGAGTAGGACTGAGCCCCGATTGCTAGGATCTTTTAGCAAAACTGTTTTGTGCAGCGGAGACCCCAGAAATTTAGCAGCAATCTCTTTATTATAAATCCTGTGCCTCTTTCAGACAACTATCTCTTGCACAAGCTTTTTCTCTACATTTTGTCTTTATTCTTTAAATAAAAGTTAACTGCTCTGTAATAAATATTTCAGGTGCTCACTATTGTGTAACAAATAGTGTTTGGGATTCATCTTTTGTGCCATTAACAGATAATACACACTTGTGATTGACCTATCCAGCCACTGGATGTCACACAAATGCAGACGAAAGGATGGCTTGACTAAGAGTTCTAATCTTGCACTAAAAGAAGGGAGATTAGGTATTAACTTTTACAATAACTGAGGACATTAAAAAGTTAGTTTAATAATTACAGAAGTTATTAAAATGATTAGTTAGTGGCCTGAGTCACAGCTACATTTCCTGGTTTTGTCTACTTTCACTACATTTCTGATTCAAGGTCAAAAGAAATAATAAATGAAACGACAGAACTCTAACTTCAATTAGATCCAGCTACTTCTTTTGTAGGACTGTATCCAGCAATCAGTGTGGTTAATTTTTATGAGAGTCTCTGCAACCATCCTCACAGCTATGTTATTGGCCATCCTTGGAAGATAAGCACACCTACTCTTGATGAATGCATTTATTGGATTTGGTACATTCTTACCCTGTAATGAACAAATTAACTTTTTGCTTGTTAGACAACTATCTGGGCTGTATTAAGTACATGAAATTAATGGGCCTACTTACAGACTAAGGTACTACTCAAGAATTGGGGCCATAAATTTATTTTTAACAGACCTATAGAGGCTGTGGGGCCCAATTCTGGAATGTACTGTGTGCCTTCAATCCCATTGATTGAAATGTGAGTTAAAAGCACTATTTACATTGCCAGTTCTAGCCCACTATGTATTAGGGTATGCATGAGAAACAAGCAGAGTTGGTGCTCTGATTATTTTTGTAGCTTTTCCTATTACTTTTGTTTTAAGATGGTTTGACTTAATATTCATAGCTGTACATAAAAACAGTGGCAATATCCGATCATCACAAACATTTTGATGGTAAAATTATAGGGCTTGTTGTCACTTCTTTGTTAGTTCAAGGTATAGCTCAAGTGTTGCCCCAACCCGGTTCACATCTACACACAAAAATCTCTAGCCTCTGTAGTTAAATGGTGCTTTCGGTTCAATGTAGTTAGACCAATGGTGGAGTAGGTTGAAGCTTGAGCTAGTAATGTAGTGGGGACGCAACTTATGATACACTCAAGTGCTGAGAGTCCCTCAGCACCTTTTGCAAAATTCCCATCATGGGTTATTTGTTGCTTCTTTGCCTTCTGACCAGAAGTTAGCTCCTCCCAGGATACATACCCCCACTTCAGCAGTCAGATCTTGCCTTGTATGAAGCTCTGTGCACCTGTAGTATTTGTTCTAGCTTTGCTATTGCACTTGTTCAGTCTGGTGTGGAGTCAGGGGGAAAGCCTTCTTCCCGATGTGTGGCTAACTGGTCTGAAGCTGACATCAAGCCATTCAACTGTGGGGTGATGTCAGCAGGACTTATGATTACACCCTGGACAGCTCAAGGGCCGCTGGGGAAGTCTGTGGGTAACCAACTGTGCAGGGGTGCAGGAACAATTTTTATAGTGGAGGTGCTGAGAGCCATTGAACCAAAATGTAAACCCTGTACATAATGGAAACCACTTCAAGCCAGCACACACACACACACCCTGGCACGCCTTAGTTCCAGCACCTGTGAATAACTCAGAGCCATAGCTGTCACCAGCCACAATGGCTTCAGTGCTGACACTCATCACGGGGGCCACAGCCATTCTGCCCTCACCCATGACTCTCAGGAGATGATGGGGAAACAGGAGGAGGGATAACTCAGTGTTTGAGCAGGGGGTTGGACTAGGGATGTGGGGCAAAAGTCTATTGGATGATTTAATTGGGGATTGGTCCTGCTTTGAGAAGGGGGTTGGATTAGATGACCTCCTGAGGTCCCTT
This sequence comes from Dermatemys mawii, assembly GCA_007922305.1. NCBI lineage: Eukaryota > Metazoa > Chordata > Testudines > Dermatemydidae > Dermatemys > Dermatemys mawii. Next base: position 14,804,664 of record ML677335.1, on the reverse strand, counting down.
CCAACCCTGATATTCTAAGATTCTAGGTTAGGGAGGAAGCAAAAGAGGAACTAGCATTGACTCAGCAAGGTGAGACTCTTCACTAGTACTGTAATGGTTGAAGGGGCGGAATGGCATAAAAGACCCATCACTGTCTGTAGAGAACTAACCTGTACTGGGTGCTGGGCTTCTCCTGCTGTGGAGGGAAGTAGGGTTGAAAGGCACCTGAGAAAATACAGGAGAGGGAGGAGTGCAGGGTAGCCATGACTGAGCAACACTATCAACAGCAGCATGAAGAGAGCCAGCAGTAAATGGCCATGTTTGAATACCTTCTAGGCATTACAGCCAGGAGGTACCAGAATAACCCAGCCTTAGTTCAGATCCAGACTCATCCTGGAGCCATGAACTCTCCTGCACAATACAATGAGCTGCATGCAGCTAGCAATCTCTGGGTAGGAGTGTTTGCCAGCCCAGGGTCAGGTTTACCCTCAACAACCCACACCTGTGAAGGGAGGTTGGAATGACGACAGGTACCCTGACCATGTGCACTTCCCATATATATAACATGGCAATTTATCCCTTGTGCACATCACATATGCTGTAGGCAGCAGGACTGCTACTGTTGTTCACTGTTTTACTATTAACTGTTTAAAGCAGCAGGATTGCTAGCATGGTTCGTTCCACTGTTAAATGCTCAAAACAGCTGCACAGACAGTGTTATTGACTTTGAATAAAATACTTCTTTGTTTAATCCCTTTGGTTTTTTTGAGTGTTTTGATTGCACTGGGGGGGGGCATGTTTAACAATCGCCATTTTATTTCAGTATCACTAACACAATAAACCCCAGTCAGTCAAAGCGTCCTGAGCAGGAACACTGATACAGAACAAACCAGCCATTCCTGCCACTCCAAGTGAAGCAGGAGCAGCAGGAGCTGTGGAGTAAAAAGAATCATGTGCTGGTACCTGTGGCCTCATAAAGGCACCTCTGCCCCTGTAAGCCAGGCAGGGGGATCAGGTGCTGGGCTGGGATCCCACTAAGCATTCAGAGTGGCAGCCATGGCTTTCCAGCGGAATACAAACAAGGAACATGAATGGAAGTTGTGTACTGTAACAAGTAACTAGTCAACACCATTTCTGCCCACATGAGCAGAACAGATTAAACACATGACAGACGTGTGGAAAGAGCGGTTCAGAATACTGCAGCACTAAGAATAGTGGGATGTACTCCTAGAAAGCAAGTGCTTTCACTTCAGTCAGCATGACTGTGTGACACAGTAACTCAAGGATGCTTGAGTTAACCTTTCCAGCATGGTCAGTCTCACTCAAGCCAGGCTAGATCAAGTGAAGTACCTCAAGTGTACTAACTCAAGCTAGCAACCTCCTAGACAGGGAGCATTTTCTGTAATGTTTTTTTCTTCTTTGCACAGCCATTTTGCACAGAAAACTTCCATTGACTTGAATGGGAGGGATTACAAGATTTTAAATAAAGGGACCAATCAATAGCTAATTGTTAATGACAAGCTACTTTAATACTTGTTAATGACAAGCCACATCTCTTTCATAGTTGTCAGTGTTCTATGTGTTACTGGGATGTGCAATGATGATATATCATTTTGAAAAACAAAACCTGAAATTGTATAAAGAATAAGATTTAATTATAAAGTAAACACCTCCATGACATGATGTGTTGGTTATGTATTTGTAACACTTCGGTCTCTGTAATCCAATGCTTTTGAGATTAACACATTTTGGACAAACTAAGTTTAATATTAAACCTGTAGGAACTATATAGATAGCCTTTTACATATTGGCTAGAAGTCCCCTGGAGTGTGAGAGGGGTGTATCATTCACCACAAGTTGCTGGAGATGAGTCATAACTTCTATTTCTCACAGCACCTTGCTGTGATCGTGATAAGGGATTGCAGAAGATACTGTACTATAGCTTGTCATATGTGAAATGATTATGTCTATTTATGCAACCCACACTGCTTGTCAGAATACAATTAGTTCAAGGAACTAGTTCAGAGAATAAAAAATGAATCGTGGAGGAAACTAAAAATTGAATGATGCAAACATTATGCAGAGACTTTTTATTTTATGTTGGGAATTTTGGATCAATACATTTATTAACATTTCATGTTTAGATCTATGCTGTCTCTTCTGCTCTCCTCCCCAAATTAGGAGGTCAAAGGAATCCTGGTTCTGTCAGGAGCAGTGGAGGCTGGCCAGAGAAGCATCACTCCAGCTAAAATGCATTCTCTTTCTCTCTGTATGTGCAAATGTTTCAAGCAGGTGGAGGAGCGAAAATGTGTTCACATTCTTTTACTAAACTGGGAAATACTATGGTGATTAGGGCAATTTAAGTAGCTATATAAAGAACTGGTATGTTACATGGCTAGATCACCAGTGCATGGCTTGCAAAAAATATTTGTATTTGCCAACTACTAAATCTTTTAGGGAAACATACAGACTTTGTGATGAAATTTGTTCTTGTCCAGGGAGTATCATAAGAACATAAGAATGGCCATACTGGCTCAGACCAAAAGTCCATCTAGCCCAGTATCCTGTCTTCCAACAGTGGCAAGTGCCAGGTGCCTCAAAGGGAATGAACAGAACAGGTAATCATCAACTGACCTATCCCCTGCTGTTCATTCCCAGCTTCTGGCAAACAGAAGCTAGGGACACCATGGCTGCCCATCCTGGCTAATCGCCATTGATGGACGCATCCTTCATGAATTTAATCTAGCTCTTTTTTGAACTCTGTTATCATCTTGGCCTTCACAAAATCCTCTGGCAAGGAGTTCCACAAGTTGACTGTGTCTTGTGTGAAGAAATAGTTCCTTTTACTTGTTTTAAACATGCTGCCTATTAATTTCATTTGGTGACCCCTAGTTCTTGTGTTATGAGAAGTAGTAAACAACATTCCTTATCTATTTTTGCTACACCAGTCATGATTTTATAGACCTGAATCATCTCTCCTCTTAGCCATCTCTTTTCCAAGACCAGAAAGTCCCAGTTTTATTAATCTCTCCTCAAACGGAAGCCGTTCCATATCTCTAATAATTTTTTTTGCACTTTTCTAAAGCTTTTCCAATTCCAATATATCTTTTTTTGAGATTGGGCAACCACATTCAAGATGTCGGAGTACCATGGATTTATATAGAGGCAACATGATATTTTCTGTCCTATTATCTATCATTTTCTTAATTATTCCCAGCATTCTGTTCACTTCTTTGACTGCCACTGCACATGGAGTAGATGTTTTCAGAGAACTACCCACAATGACTCCAAGATCTCTTTCATGAGAGACCCCATTGTTTTATATTTGTCATTGGGATTATGCTTTCCAATGTGCATTACTCTGCATTTATCAACATTAAATTATACATGCCATTTTGTTGCCCATCACCCAGTTTTGAGAGAGCCTTTTGTAGCTCTTCGCAGTCTGCCTGTCTTAACTATCTTTAGTAATTTTGCATCACCTGTGAATTTTGCCATCTCACTGTTTACCCCTTTTTCCAGATCATTTATAAATATGTTGAATAGTCTGGTCCCAGAGCAGACCCCTGGAGGACAACACTGTTTACCTCTCTCCATTCTGAAAACTGACTATTTATACCTACCCTTTGTTTCCTATCTTTTAACCAGTTACCAATTCATGAGAGCACCTTCCCTCTTATCCCGTGGCAGCTTACTTTCTGTAAGAGCCTTTGGTTAGAGACCGTGTCAAAGGCTTTCTGAAAATCTAAGTACACTATATCCACTGGAGCCTGTTGGTCCACATGCTTGTTGATGCCCTGAAAGAATTCTACTAGATTGGTGAGGCATGATATCCCTTTATTAAAACCATGTTGACTCTTTCTCAACAAATTATGTTCATCTATATGTCTGACAATATTGTTCTTTTTTTATAGTTTCACCCAGTTTTCCCAGTACTAAAGTCAGGCTTACAGACCTATAATTGCCTGGAATCCTTTTTAAAAATTGGTGTCACATTAGTTATCCTCCAGTCATCTTATACAGAAGCTGATTGAAATGATAGTTTACAGACTACAGTTAGTAGTTCTGCAATTTCACATTTGAGTTCCTTCAGAATTCTTGGGTGTATACCATTTGGTCCTGATTACCTACTGCTGTTTAATTTATCAATTTGTTCGAAAACCTCCTCTAATGACACTTCAATCTGGGACAACTCCTCAGATCTATCACCTAAAAAGAATGGCTCAGGTTTAGGAATCTCCCTCACATCCTCAGCCCTGAAGACATTGGTTCTGTTGGTGTTCTATAACTTAGAGGGGCTTGACAGAAAGACACAGAGACTCCCACCAATCTCTCTTGTGTGAGATCCTATTTCTCAATATGTTTTGCTAACTGATTCTTTTCCTAGGCTCAACATGAAAGAGTCTCTTCACTCATGACTAGGACTTTGAACTTCTTGTGAAAGTTACAGTAGAAAAGAGACTTTTTAAAATTTACTTTAAAGTCAGCTCAGTCTGTAATAAAATGACTGTTATTTTCCTATTTTGACTCTAAAGGCCACATAGCTCTTTAACATACCTCACAAAAGCATAACAGGATCCAGTGTCTGTAAGATAAACCTAGACAAATTCAAACTGGAAATAAAGCACAGATTTTTAACAGTAGAATAGATAAGCAGTTTAGCTTAAACCATTCCTAACTGGGTAAAAATCACATGATGCTAGCTACTTTTTGGTAACTTATATAGAACATCCCTGTTATATTTGTATGGTAAGTTAGATTCATATGGTAAGTGAGATAAGTGATTAATTTCAACGTGAGAAAAAGTGCCTGTTTTTAATCGTTCCTGTACATGACTATTTTTCCATCATTTAGACTGACTAATTACAACAAAACTCTGTTTTGTTAACAGAATAGGAAATGGTGCTAAACAAAAGGGGATGTTTACTTCAAAATACCAAGGCCATTAATTTAAATTAAGAAATTGTTTGTACTCAGAGACTATAATCAAAAGGTGATGTGAATCACTAATCACAAAAGAACTTTATAAGGAACAAGTGCAGGACTGGATATTGTATTATATATTAACAACTTTCATTATCAGCATTTGCTGATTCATTTAGCAGGAAGCAAACTGCCAAGCAAGATTTCTAGGGAAGGAACAATCAACAGTATTTTCATATAAAATAACCTTCCGTTACTGTATTGTTCTCACATTTGATAATGAATTCTTTTCTCTTATGAAAAACACATGCATTACAAAAACCAAGCCAGGTCATGGTTATAAAATATATATAAATTATGATCAAATAACAATTTTTATCATTAAAGAAGTAGAATGCTAACAAATATTTCTTGCAAAATTACTGTGCAGTTGGTAATTAAGTGGTGAGATGGCCATTATTCTTATCAGGGGAAAGAATCTGTTTCATCACCCATTTCCCCCTTGTGGGCATGTAGGCCAACAGCTGCATCAGAACTGATATTGATTGCAAAGGAGCAGGATCGGGGTACCCACAAGTGTGGTCTAGACCCCAAAAATGCAGCAGAGTACCACTCTCTAGGCGAGCCCAGCATGCTGTGATGAAGGGACGAGAGATCAAGGGTGAGCTGCCCTGGAAGCAGAATAAGAATAGGGCTAGGAGTAGTACTGTTATGCAAATCTGCCAGCCAATGTCTCTTGTGAAGGTGCACAGGAGTCATGGGAGTTACGGAGCCTCGAAACCAAAAAGTCAGGACTACAAAATGTGGAGGGAGGTCAGGGATGTGATTAGCATTCTTGTGAAAGATTCAATTTGGCACCTTACAAGGTCACTTCTTTTGGAACAGCAAATAAGTTGAGGTTTATACCCTTTATTTTGATGAGCAGTAGCGACTAAATGCCATTTGATATCTTTTCCAGAACATGGAAGGTGGAGGAACCGTGGCACCATTTTTAGTTCTACCCATCCTTGAGACCTCAATAACATCCTATCCTCACCCCCATCGTGTGTGTGTGTGTGTGTGTGTATAAAATGTGTACATATGTACGTTGAGGTAGGGACTAGTTGCTCTCTGCAATATCATCCCCAGCTCATAGATGAGATTTTTTTTCTAAATCAAACCAACATCCTTGTAGAATGTGAAGACAAACTAAATTGGTTTGTCATTATAGTGTTGTCATTTATGATTCTAGTTTCTTCAGAAAACCACAGGAGTTTTGAAGATATCAGTATAAATTCACAGTTGGCTGAAGCTTGGCACATAAACTTTCTGCATAGGTCTCTTTCTCCACTACCCCTTCTTACCAAATTTGATGAAAAAGCCATGGTCCTGTTTTATACTGTAAGGCCACAAACTAGCTAAATTGTTCAACATGCTTTGTGTACCTCTTTATAATTCAAAACTTGCTTTAAAAAAAGACTTGAAAGTTTATAAGATGGGGCTTAGTGGGCTGATTTTTCAGCCCATGCCACCGTCAAGGACTAGTGCCAGACTTCTACAATATCTAGGCACAATGGGAAGGATAACCAGCTTGGAGCTGCAGCCTTAACTCTGAATTTCCCTTGTCTTTTGTGTTTAAATCAGACTCTTTAATGATTTTTTTCAAGGTAGGTTTTCAGGTTGAATAGTACTTTAAGCACTAAGCTGTCTCCTTAGTGTTTGGAGGGGATTAAGTTCAGAGTTCATTGTGTTGTCTGTCATTTTAGAGATTAGATAGTTTAGTTAGGCTCCTACTGGCAATGTAAAAGTCTCTGTATTTATTGACTGTCTGGAGTCATTATCAAAGCTTCTAAACCCAATCGACACCTTGTAAACAAAAATCCCATTATTTTAGTGGTGCTGATAAGATTTACATGGGATTTGCATTTTTGTTATGATTGATTGAGCAGTTAAAGATATTAGTACAGTAGAGGCAGTATGATGAATGATTATATAGATTCAATAAACAACCAAGGCTTTTAGATTGATTTGGCAGATATGAACACATGTAAACTATGTTAGTTTATGAAAGATAATACTTGCAGAAAGACTTAAAATTTGCTTCCAGGAAAAACAGTTTGTAAAGAGATTATATTTTTGAATGTTTCAAGTTTTTAATTTTTCTTGCCAAAAGGATAGTAAATTGAGGGGAAACACCAGATTAAGGAACAAAAGGCTGTTTGTGTTAAGAGGGAAAATTATGCTTATTAGAGGGACAGTTATTGCACTGGAAGTCTACTAGCTGAATATTTGTAAATGGTATGAACTATCATTTCCAAAGGACTGGTGGCTGGATAAGAGTTCGAGCATCAGAATTGATTTTCTGGGTGCTAGAAGTTGCACCCTTTATCGTGTCTGTGTGCACTTTTATGCTTTTGTAAAAACAACAAAGTATGAATGTGTGCAGTGTATACCAAGACTTGCACATTCTGTGACTCTTTAAAGAGTTTTTACTGCACAAAATTATGCCAGGAAACCACTACAAAAAAACCCACTTTAAATATATTACAAACTTTGTTCATAGTGATTAAAGCAACATGAAACAGCTGTGAATCTGGCAAAGTCAAATTAAAAGATCAATGCATTGGAGGGGGCAGTACATAATGGGTACGGCAGAAGGGGCTTCTCTTCACAGCTGGGTGAACATTCTGCCTTTGCTTCTTCTACTCCTTGGTTGAGTGTTGGAGCTTAAAGTTGCCAGATGCACTGAATGGCTCAAACGTGCTGGTCTACTGTATGCTGTTATTCTCGCTGACCTGTGCTGGGGCCAGGGAGGGGAATTGCCTCTGGGAGCAAGGCTGCAGGGCTACAGCAAGGAACATCAGTACTCTGTATTATCCAGGAGCTGCAGAACATGGCAGGGTCCTGGGTGAGGCCCTCAAACAATGAAGTTGCCCTAATAAGTGTGTGCTCCAGCCAAGCAGTCTGCCTGTTAATTGCCTCTAAGACTATCCCCACCTTTGTCCACTCTGTGTCTGGTCATGGCAATGCTGTCCCCAGACTACTTTAGTCCTGTCTCGAGATAGCTGCCTGGTTTTATTCCTCTCACACATCAATAACACTCTCTAGTTCTCTGGAGGTTTCTGGGTTTGTTTGCACGGCTGTAAGGAGGGTTCCAAACATCTCATTCTTACACTCCATTTCTTCTACCTCAGGATGACCATTGTTAAAGGCCTGGTCTTTGAGAATCTTGCTGCTGCAGGTGCTGCAGCTGGGGGAGTAGAGAAATCTGTTATTGTTCATATTACTGTTGTTTCCATAGAAGCACTGATTTCAGTTTTTATCCTCTATTTCTGAAGTCCATCCCCTAAAGTCCATCCCAGTCTTGGGACACCACAGAGGTGGTAAGCTGCATCTCCAGAGGGGCCAGACTGGGATGTTGGGACTTTTGCTCCTGGTTTTAGTTTGCAATTTATGCTGTGCCTTGGACATTGCAGGGTGATATTAAGTCAGGATATGCACTCCCCAGTTTGGGGTTTATAGTTCATACTATGCCTTGGAGGGACTTCTGTTGGTGCAGGAATTTCCTGGTGCGGGGGCTGGACAGTGATCTCCTTTGGGTTATCCTAGGTCTTGAGGTGTTACACTGTGGCAGGTGACCAGGAAGTAGACAGTGGCCTTAATCAAAAGACAAAGAGCAGACAAGCAAGATACACTGTGATGTTACTTACCAAAGTGGTCCCCAAGAAGTGTTGCAGGAAAGGAAAGGGGCTGCAAGCTATGTTAGGAGCAATAATCATGTGGCCGTTCTGCTGAGTGTCTGTACTAAAAAAATCAAGCCATTTCTCATTGTTAGATTCTATTTTACCTCCCCTTGAAAATATGCAGAAAGTTTAGAAAAAAACAGATTGGTTCTCCCATGATTGAAAGCTTAACTGCTCACACTTTCTATGAAATATGTAAGCTTGTGAAAAATCATTATGCCCACCTCCATCATTTGACTGCAATACGATGAACTGGTATTTTATATAGCTCAGCCAGTTGTCTTAAGAGCTGTATGGCTATGCTGTCCCTAACCTCATCTTCTTTCCCTGTACAATTGTCTGTTACAGGGCATATGTCCCTCGGCAAGGACAAATAGTCTTAACACTACCTTGGCAGGCATGCAATGCCTACACATATGTATCCTCATGTGAGCTGTGAAAGTTAACTAAACCATTGCTTCCTGTACAAGACGGTCTCAAAAGTTTTGAATTTCACACAAATGAGTAGTTTCATTTGAATCTGTGAAGCAAGGGGAAGGAAGGTAGAAATAGAGGTTTCAACTGCACCATGAGGCCATCATTTTGAGCATGCAAACAGGGTTGGGATGGAGGGGTAGCATTCGCTGAGCAGAAGACATGCAGGGATGAAGGGAAAAATAAATTAGTAGAGAGGAATGTGCTCTTTGTAGCATGGACTTAGTTAACACCTGATTGGTGCTTCAGCATGAGAGAAGTTGATCGCCTGACCCAGCCACCGTTTTGTAACTTGTCTTGGGGAGGAAGTAGAGTGAAGGGCAACAGCATGGGCTAAGGGAGAAGGGGAGGCAAGAACTGGAGACTTGGAGAGACTCCAGGCACACATCTACCCAAAATGGCAGCAGCCATGTGGCACCTGGAACAGAAGTTTGTAGAGTATAATAATAAATTATAGAGCTAGATGTGTACATGTGAAGCTCCCTTCAAGAGGGCCTTCCTCCTGTGTGCCAGGCTTGGTATCAGGCTGGCTTCCTACATGGCTGCTCTCAGGATCCTGAGTTCAGAAAAGAGATTGGCTTATAAAGGAGATCTCTTGATGGTCTTCCTCCTTCTCCCACAATGATTTTTGATCATCCTTGGGGGCCTGTCTTCTCAGTGATGACAGTGTCAGAGGTTCTTCTGTCCATGAGTTCTGTAGTGCCAAGCCAGCAAAAAATCCTTTCCAGTTCCTCATAAGATGGACAGGTTACAAACACATGCTCTGCTAGACTTGTTTCTATCATACCTTAGTGTGCGTGGAGTGGGGGTATTTGTTTTGTATATTCTCCTGAGCTAATTGCACTTTATATGGCAATTTTTAGGAATGGTCTCAAAAAGTTTCTTCTTGCAGTGGTTGGTCACAAGCGCTTGCTGTACTGTCGCTCCTCCCTAGATGGTGAGGAGACCAAGGATCTCACCATGGCTGCTGGAATAATATTGCTGTAATGCATATTGGAATCCAGGAGCTAAATGGGCTGATCCTGGCCCTGCATCAGTTTTTAAATGGAAAAGACGACATCCGGTCAACTAGACTCCAGAGTAGTTGAGGCCACACAGATAAACAGTCAAGTTTGTCCAGGACACCTGCAAAGCACTATGAGGTACCAACTGTCAGACTGCCAATGTCATGTGCAGAAGCATTGTGTGCACAGTAACAATCCATACTAATTCCATTTGCATCAAACTTTGTCCACCTTGATAGCGGAGTACAGAATTAGCAGCAAATAAGTGTTTGTGTCCTGTACATCCTGGCATTTTCAATCTACACTAAAGTGAGTTAGTGCGGACTAAATGCCCCATGTGGACGCGCCCCTAGTTCAGTTTGCTAAACCATTTTTAACATATGTTATAGTATCCTGAAACCAATATGGTTAAAGGGCAGCAACTCCTTTCTGCTCTTTTGTCTCTAACAGTCTTCTTTGATCTGGCACCAGAAACAAACTTCTCCGAATGGTGTGTGTAGGATTTCCCCCTCTCCTTATTTCTCACCCTTCAGAACAGCTGCTGATGCTCCAATGGAAGTTCTGACTCTGCAACTGACAGCAGAGGTCTAGAAGAACTTTCTTAAATCTTCTACTATCACTTCTACAGATAGCCATCAGACCAAATCATGCTACAGCAATGCAAACTAACGTGCTTTTTCTCAGAAACAAATCTTTTGTTTTGGTTTTTGTGTTTGCTTTTTTATACGTGGAAAAAACAAGTATTATACATGCAATGAAATCACTATATCTCATTTTACATAAAGAGAAGTCTATCTTTATCAGTAAAGAAAACTAAAATGGGTTAGAATGATGCTCTGCTTCTATTTTTTCAATCCATTGTGGGTGACAATTAAACCATTTTCAGTACTGAATCTGATACTGAACTGACATTTGGTGACATTTTGTCAATGCCTGCTGGTGTGGACCTAAATCAAACCATGTTAATAAGTCAGATCAGTTTGTTAAAAACCTCAGATGTTGACAGTAGCAAAGTGTCTTGTAATCAGTGACAAAGGAATCAATAGAAGCACATGAAAATGTTACCACAATAGGACAGTATTGATTAATGTCTCAAAAATACTTACTTGAGGGTCTGAAGCAAAGCCCACTGAAATCAGTTGGAAGTCTCCCATTGACTTCAACTGGCTTGGATCAGGCCTTTAGACTGTAAGCACTTTGAGACAGGGGCTATCTTTTTGCTGTGTTCATTGTGACAAAGCTCTGTCCTTATCTTCATGGATCCTGCGTTTCCTGGTGGATTTTTACTAGCCTCAGCGGCTCACTGTGACCCTCCACGGAGCCCTTCTCTCTCTGGAGACAAGGTCACAGTCTATTGAGCCATTTTCATCACAAACCAGTGAGGAGAAGCTATCCTTCCTGGCACAGTCTCTATTGTCTCCCAATCTCAGAGACTAATTAGGGGAGGCAGAAATGGGGGAGCCCAGGCCCACCCTCTACTCTGGGCTCCAGCCCAGGGACCCTAATAGTATCAGCTAAGATCGCTGACCTTTTATCCACAAAACACAATACAATTCCCTGGGCTACTTCCCCACAGCAGTCCCTGCTTCTTCAAACTCCACTTCACCCCTACCTCAGGGCCTCCTTCCTTCTGTATGATAAGTTGTCCACCACTCAGTCTCACCAACAGCACAACTTCCTTCCACAGCTCCTGACACCCACAACTCACCTGACTAACTGGGAGGTTATCATCTGGATTCAGCCAGTCCCTGATTGGCTTCAGGTGTCCCAATTAGGCTAGCTGTTTCTACTCCTTTCTAGAAGGTTCTTAATTGGCCCCAGGTGTCTTGATTGGCCTGGAGTAGCCTTTGTTTGGCTATCCAGGGAACAGGGACCTGCACACCCTGAGACTAATGTACCTGCCTTCCAGCACTCTCCTATATCCTTCTGGTCTGATTCCGTCATATCATGTACAGCACAGTACACAATGGGCCCTGATCCATGACTGGGGCCACTGAAGAATAAGAAGAAACTACATCCCTTGAGACTTTAGGCAAATCTGTATCCTCGAGCATTCGTTTACCTGGAACTGTGCTTTACCAATTAATCTGATACAGGTTTTTCTCAGTGACCTCTACTCCCATTAAACATTTCTGAGGGAATGTAAATTTGGACAGACTATAGGATGGACAGAAAGTCAATATCTCCCCAATTACCTCAGTCTGTGCAACTTCCTATTCCTAGTCTTAAACTAACCCCTTTTTGCTTATATTTAAACACAATGCTTTCCTTAAGTAATGCCCTTCCCCATTATAATAATTTCTCAAAGGATTTATAACCTTCACAGTGAATGTCTAGGTAATAGGATTATAACTATAACAGCTACACAATAGCATCATTAAGAGTACTTCAGTTACATTTACTTTCCCAGTGCTTGAATTTATTGCAACACTGTAAAGTCCCTATTCAGAAAAAAAAGACTACTTTAGTTCAATTTATAGAGTAGACTTTGCTTGAGAGAGATTAGAACTAAAACGATTTAAGATGGCATTCTTTGATTCTATCTTTTTAATTAGTCAGTTAAAGGCAGGAGCACCTAATGCAAATATTTAACTGTGCAGTTGTACACCAGGCTCGGGTCAACAAAAGGATATTTATAGAGAGTTCTAAAGTCACTTGACAATGATTTTCTTGGGTTATGACTTCTCAGATTGCTGTTTATTGCCGATAGCACTACATTTGGACATAAATAAGATTCACAGGATTAGGGTACTGTCCTGGTTAAAATGTTTAATCTTCACTTTAAATGAGTTATGGTAATTGAACCCTTTTCTCTTTGTGTAAGAAGTGCCTTTAAACAAGGTTAGCTATTTTTACACACACTAATGAATCACTAGCTAAAAAACCTTTTTGGTTAGATGCCAGCCTTGTCTGCTTACCTGCTCTTCTTAGCCAGGAGAGTGCTATGGTGCATGACTGGAGGAGGGGAGGGTCACTATTTATTGGTGTAGTAAGAAAGAGGTCATTAACCACTACTAGTTAAAATATTTAAGTATCAGAGGATTGGGAATAGAAACAGAAAAAGCCTTTGTCTTCTAGGACCTAAATTGCTGGTTCAAACCCAGCCCAGTTAAGTAGCAACTGAAAGTTATTTAGTGGCATACATTAAATGAGGTTGGTGACCTTCCTTCAGTACCCAATGGGATGATGGCCACAACACTACTGGCACCCCTGCAGCTAATTTCAGGAGAGAGCTCAAAATGGGATTACACTTTCAGGCTTATAGTTGTCCTCCATATCAGGGTAGAAAAAATGTTGGTGGGGCAGTATGGGCAGCTTGCCTCTGTTCTGTGAACAAATGAATGCCTTTGGGTTCTAGAGCTGCCAGTTCACCACTTTTACTGGATCTATGCGCAGGTGAACCATTAAAAAAAAGACAATTAAAAAGGGAAACATGGCATAGAATTGCTTCTAGTTTGTGAGTCCTTCAAGGCCTCAGTTCACAGTGGTTCACTCTGGTTGAGGGAGTGTGACTCACCCTGTGATGAGATACAGACAGAATTCCCTCCTGAGCCCATCACTTCTTGCTCAGATACAAGGATCATTGCAGAACAATTTAAGAGACTCCTTCCTCCCAGGGGATGAGTGCACTGTATCATGTGTACTTCCAGCATCAAAGATGCATACATTTGGAAAAAAGGAACCCCAGGGCCAAATTCTAGCATTGTCAAAACTATCACTTTCAATTTTGGTTGGCCTCAGCAGTGACACTTGTACTACTTAGCCCTTTGATTTTTTTTTAGGGTTATTCAGAATGCTATGTAAGCTGGAACAGTCCTGTGTGGTCTGTGTAACCCATACCACTGTAGATCCTAAACTATGGAATACTGCTTAGGTGGTTGTGGGTCTCCCATTTACCTCACTTTGAGTGCCTGGCCCAGAATGCACTTCTCAGTCATTTTTCTATTAGATTGACCATAAACCAGCAGAGTAGCTGGGATTAGCACTCAGAGCCCAACAAATCTCAGGGGATGGCTGGTCCGTTTGGAAGTTTCACAGCATTTAAGGGGGCAGAGAGCTGAATGAAGTTCTCTCTGGCCATTCACTTCCAGTGTCACTCAAGCACATATACTATGATTTGGGAAGATTTATTGAGCATGCTCACAACTTTGACTTCTAATATGAAGTTAGACCAATCAGAAGAAGAATAATCTTCAGAGTCATGGTCCAAAGTAACTGCTCTCCTGGATGACAATTCAAAAGTATTTCAGACATTCACAATAGGGAAGGAAAGAAATAGGCAGACTGAAGAAATTAAAACAAAACCTACACATACAGCAATCGATATAGACAGAGACACACCTCTTAGAGTTCTGATGGCTGGGGACAGGAAGAGAAACTTCCAACACAATGGCAATCAGGGTGAGACTCCATAATCCCACAACACAGAAGTGATACCATGGCACAAGTTATCTGTGATATGACAGAGATAACAGTTAAGTTGGATGGGATAACCACAAATCAAGTGCACCATTGCTTTCATGTGTGAATGGGCCCCCCTACCTGCAGCATGCCCCCTTGTCACCTAAGTCACCAAGCAGAATCACTGCCTCAGTTTCCCCATTTTTTCAGGACTCTTTCAAACAACAAACACACACTCTTCTCTGGTTCAGCAACACCCCTCCAAGGAGCTAGAATAGCAAAATAACAAAATAATTCCCCAAATAAAGTTCTCAGATTTCCATCAAGTCCATACACTTAGTCTTTCCTACCAGCCTTCCCTCTGAAGACTCAGTGTTCCTTCCTAGGACCTTCTTGTTCCAACAGTTTCTCTCAATTCCCACCTACTACTGAAGGGATCTCTGTTAGAGACTACTTATATCTAGCAGCCATTCCCTGCCTCTTCTGCAGTCCTAGTTCAGGAGCCTCTGCTGAAGTCTCACATTCCAGCTACACACTGGTTACATCTCTTCCCACTCCTGTGGGTTCTGCTGCTGCTCTTTATAGAGGAATCAGCTCCTCCATACCCACCTGGTTCTACTAATTAAATCCCACGCCCCATCACAGGAGTGATGGCCAGGGCTAATTGCAGAGGGATGGCCTGCCTACTCCATGCCTCTGGCCCGTAAAGATGCAGACCACACAGTTACACTGTGCATGCCACATTTACCAAAACTGTGAAAGGAAACATTCTGGGGAAAGAATTTAGAATGTGTGTGGTTTTCACTAACACATGTTGTTCAACAATTATTATTAACAAATCCCCGTCCCTATCTAACTCTTCCCAGAGGTCTTCATTTATAAATGACAATGGTAAGTCAACCTATTTCTTGTTTCCTAGTTTAGTCATGCTGAAAAGTGAGACTTTCATCACTTCCGATAGCTACATATGAGGAATATTAGTGTAATGAACCTGGTGTCTGGATGACAGTCAGTAAGCTGCTAAATGTACTTTTGGTGTTTTGAAGTCATGGACCCAAAAAACTCAAGGCTCTACAATAGTAATGTAAAAGACTACCAATATTGGTAGGGCTATGCATGAATACAGGTATCCATCCCATCTACAGGTATCCATCCCTCTGCATCTGGAGCAGGTTCTCATCTGGATCTAACTTGATCTTCATTACAAGTTCTGAGACAGTAAAAGTCACATTTGTGGAGCAACCATCTTAAAAATTGCCTGTTTTGGGCAAATTATGCTTCTTTTTAGAGTGCTATTGGGACAGCTGGCTGGCTACAGAAATCCTTATTTACCAGATGAAAGTGTCACATTTCTGTGACTTCTCCCAGGCTCCCCGACTCCTATCTGATGGGGAAAATATACAACTGTAAGTGTCATTCTCCCTGCAGGAATCATGTTGTGACATTTTTGAAAATTAACAAACAAAAACATGTCCAGAGCATTTCACAAGTGTAAAAATATAATGTACAGTTATAACAGAAATCATACACATTATCAGGAGAGTATAATGGTATGACACTGACTCATTACTCACCTTAGCAGCTTTATTACATAGTGATTATCGGGGTGGCAGTATGGTGGGGAGTCTTTTGTATATAGTTTTGTAAAAATTGAATGAGTGATATTCCAATAAACAATTCTTCATTTAATAATGCAGGTGATTAATGATTTTCCATAGCTCATTAAATCTTTGCTTATCCACATGGAATTCAATAAATAGATTCCTCTTTATATACCACTATGAAAGGACTCTAAAAGTAATAATAAGACACAGCAGCTATGTACTTTTTTATTATTGCAGATATCAATAAAAGTAAATAAAATAGTACTGTGGTCTACAGGCTAAAATAGAGATGGATTATATATAGTAATGAACAAGCTATGGGGTATGTGTACCACTTCCTTTTGTTGGATTAAATCAGAAATGTTTGACTTTGTGTCTGATGCCCCACACAGCTAATAGTTAGCAGTGTCTTACTATGGATGCTGGTTCCCGAAAGCCACATTCCAATTGGCTGGTTGGATATTTATGATGTCACACCTATACACCAATTCACAGTGCAGCACTGCTAAAGCCTCCCCATCACCCATAAAATGGTTTACAAAGAGGGATGCTGGCCGGCATTCATATGAGCTACTGCCTTCTGCTGAAAGCAAGGCAGACCACACTTGCTCATGTGCTCACAAGTTCCCTCTGCTGGAATGTTAGTTCACCAAACAGTATGTCTACACTGAAGAGAGAAAAAAAAACACTTCCCTAACTAGGGTTAGTTAACACCCCTTAGCTAACTCCTGTTAAAGTAACAGTGAAGAGTGCAGTCTGGGGCTTACTACACTCCGTGTATGCCATGGCTGGGAACTGTGGCCAATAGGAGCTGCAGGGGTAGCACCTTCAGACAGGACAGCATGCAGAGGCGCCTGGCTGCATCGCCACGTAGGAGCCGGAAGGAAGACATACTGCTGTTTCTGGGAGCTGCTTGAGGTATGCGCTGACCGGAGCCTGCATCCCTGACCCCTCCTGTGCCCCAACCCCCTGCCCCTGAGCCCCCTCCAACCCTCCGAGCCCCTCAGTCCCAGCCCAGAGCACCCTCCTGCATCCTCAACCCCAAATCCCCTGTCCCACCCCAGAGACAGCATCCCTCACCCCCCCCCCCAACATGCACCCCAACTCCCTGCCCCAGCCCGGAGCCAGGACTGGCCTTACCATGAGGCAAACTGAGGTGGCCGTCTCAGGTGCCAGACTGTGGGAGAGGCGCCACTAGGACCCAAAGTGTAGAAAATTGTGTCTGCTGCTGGTGTGTATGTATTCTCACTGCTCTAGATGCCCAGAAATCGTGGAGTGTTGTGCTGGAGGAAGGAGGGCACAAAAGACATAACAGGCAGATCGCAGAAAAGGTGAGCGGGAATAAGAGAAAGCAGCAGGAGCTGCAGGGAGAGAAAGGAGGAGGAGTCTCTTATATACCTCTCTAGCACCCCCAGGAGCCTGGACTGATTAACACCAGCTCACAGGGAGCTTCCTGTTTCCAGCTGCTTCACTGCACCCACTTGAGGAGAACAGGCAGTCAACTGAAGTAGTAGGAGCCAGTTAGGCCCTTAAGACACTGAGTGTTGAGAGTCACTATAGCTGGCACAGAACAGCAGTCATGAGTGAAAGAAGAAAACACCCCTCTGGGGCAGCATTCAGAAAAAAAAAGCAAGTAAAGGAAGCTTTTCTGTCTAATCAGGAAGGAGCTCTCCTGAGATACATAGACACAAATGTTCACGGTGAGTCTTCTGTCCCCAATGAGGATGTGAGTGGTAAGGAGATGCCTGATCTTCCAGTTAGTCAGACTGCAGGTGACCTGGCAACTACTGCAGCGTCCATATCTCCATCTCAAATGGATGTAACCCTGCACATTCCTGAAGAAAAGTGTAGATTAGAGAAGAGTGTGGTGAAAGCGCAAGAAACAGCTGCTGCTGAGTTTAGTTCCTTAAGTCTAGATGATCCAGGACTGTGGACCCACCCACTTGAACAGTAGCCTAAGGGACTTCCATGTACTGCATGGGCCACAGCAAGTGAAAAACTTCATGTTTCCCAGAGACAAAATAGAAGTTTCCATCCAACATATTACTCGTGTGAAATCCGCAGTGGTGACAAAGTGGAGAGGCCCTAGCTTATGTACTGAAAAACCCAGAATGTTGCATACTGTTTTTGTTGCAAACTCTTCTAGTCTAATGTTCCAGCCACATTGGGTTCTACAGGAACAAAGGACTGGAAAAATCTGACTAGAAATCTGGAATGCCATGAGAAGATGGCAAATCACCAGAGAGCATTCCATAGGTGGAAAGAGTTTGAGATGAGACTAAGGTTAAAGGCCACCATAGATGATCAGCATCAAGAGAACATTGCATCCAAGTCTCTTTACTGGCAAAATGTTCTGAAAAGGCTCATTGCCATTGCTTGTTACCCCACAGTAGCACTGTGTGGCACTTAAGAACAGCTGTATGTGCCAAACAATGGAAACTTCCTTAAAATTGTGGAGCTGATGGCTGAGTTTGATGCTGTACTCCAGGATCATCTAAGAAGAGTCACCACCCAAGAAATGTACACACACCACTACCTTGGAGAAACAATTCAAAATGAGATCATACAGTTACTGGCAAGAAAAGTTAAACAGAAGATTATCGCAGATCTGAAGTCAGCGAGATATTACTCTGTTATTCTGGACTGCACATCTGACATCAGCCATATGGAACAAATGACTTTAATGGTGCATTTTAGAACAAAAACAGAACCTAGTAAAAATGTCACTGCAATGGTGACTCGGTCAGAGGGCATTTTCTAGAATTTATTGACACTGATGATGCTACAGGAGCTGGTATGACAAATGTGCTTCTTAAAAAGCTGGAAGATATGGGAATTGTGATAGCTGACATGAGAGGTCAGGTCTACAAGAATGGTGCCAACATGAGAGGAAAGAACAGAGGAGTGCAGACACAGATCTGAGAGTTTAACCCTTAACCTTTTTTTGTCCCATGGAGTTCTCATTCATGCAGCATCAACTTCTAGTGAGGCTTCTGAATTTTTTAATGTAATTCAAAGCATCTCTTTTTCTCTACATCAACTCATTAATGGCAAATTTTGAAGCAAAATCTGGGAACATCCTCTCTGACACTGAAACCACTACGTGCCACATGATGGGAAAGTCAAATGAAGGCGATAAAGCCTATCAAACACAAAATTGGGAAGCTAGATGATGCCATAGTTGCCATTATGGAGGATAATACTATGACAGGAACTGTTCATGGGAGAACAGTGGCAGAGGAAAATAAAATCACCAGAAACATACATAACTTCAAATTTCTGTGGGGCTTAGTGTTGTGGCATGACATACTGTTTGAAATAAATGTTGTAAACAAGAGACTCCAAGGTGTTGACCTTGATATATCTGGAGCAATGGAACAATGGGACAAAGCAAAGTCATACCTACTGTCTTACTGGTCAGATGAGGGATTTCAAAATATTCCAAAGAATGCTTAGAAGTTGGCAGAGGAACTTCACACTGAAGCTATTTTCTGACCCATTCAAGAATACAAGAGTCACTGAAGAAGAAAACATTTTGATTACGAGGCATGGGATAATCCCATAAGAGACCCCAAACAACAATTCAAAGCTGAATTCTTTAACCAGATGCTAGATTGTGCAATACAATCAGTTGAAGAATATTTCCTGCAGCTCAAGGAACACAGCAATATATTTGGGCTGTTGTCTGACATTTCAAAACCCCTCGCTATACCTGAAGAAGACCTACACCAGCAATGCAGGGCACCAGAGACAGTGTTGACACATGATGACATGCAGATATTGATGTGAGTGATTTAGGTGATGAAGTGAAAGCCCTTTCAAGATGCATTTCAACAGGATCAACTCAAAGGCTGTTCTGGAATATATGTGCACAAATAAGATGACCACCTTCTTTCCAAATACTTTTGTTGCTCTGCGCATACTACTAACACTTCCTGTAACAGTTGCCAGTGGAGAACGCAGCTTCTCCAAGCTGAAGTTAATAAAAATACATCTATGCTCCACAATGACACAGGAGAGGCTGGTCGGCCTTGCAATCATCTCAACAGAACATGAGCTGGTCCAGACTGTGGACCTTCAGGAAGCAGTTCAAATCTTTGCAGCTGAGAAGACATGGAAAACACCATTTGATTATTCAAACAGATACAAATGCTAGTGTTTACTATGTAGACAAGAAAAGTTACATTTGCTATTCAGGCATCTGAAAGTTAAGTGTTACTTATAATTTTTGAACAAGGCATTTTAAGTTGTTAGTTCTCCTTTATTGGGGTAGGTAGCAAAGAAGTACAATGAGAGGAGTAGAACAGGAAAAAGGCAGAATTGAGACCTTTCAAAGTTTTGGCCCAAGTGAGGGGGCATGGAGGTGCCATTGTTTCCTGCCTCAGGTGCCAAAATGTTGTAGGCCAACCCTGCCCGAAGCCCCCTCCTGCACCCTGAACTCCTCATTTTTGGCCCCACCCCAAAGCTCACACCCCTGGCCAGAGCCCTCACCCTGTCCTGCACCCCAACTCCCAATTTTGTGAGCATTCATGGCCCCCCATATAATTTCCATAACCAGATGTGGCCCTCAGGCCAAAAAGTTTGCCCACCCCTGTGATAAGCCTATCTGTAGTTGGAAAAAACAAATCTGTAAACCCAATGAACCTTCCAAATATTTCACTAAAGGCCTTCACTGCCTTCAACATTTGGGCTTCTCAACATTCCCAAAGCAAATACCAAAAATTGTAATTTCCAGTTTGCATTTATCATAATTTATTATGTCTGTGACCAGAAGACTACTTTAAAGAAAGCTATATTATGTCATGCAATTTACTCTTTTCGCATATGACCTTTCATTCATCTTTAGAATGGAGTCCAGTCAGATCTAACAATTCCACATTAATCTTCCCTTCTAAACCTGTGTGTAGTTACAGTTGCTCTCTCTTTGTGTTCGTCCTTTTCAAAGAGAGTTTGACAGACACATTGTTATGAAGAACCAAGAATTTAATTGTAAAGATAAGTATCTACTTTTGCCATGTTAGTATTGTTTCATTATACTGACATGAATAACTGACAAATAATGCACTGTGTAATGCTGAAGTAAAATGATTCTTTTAGTGGGTATATAAAAAACTGCAGATACATAAGAAAATAGTTGATGTGTTTACTTGATTTAAAAATAGTTTTTGAAAGGAACTGGAGTTTGTGTTCAACACGTAGAGGTATCTTTGAAATAGATAACTGTTCTAGGTGTTTAGTACACTTACAGTCATTTTAACACCCATCTGAACTGAAAAAGCATTTGAGGAGTGCTGAGGCAGTTGTGAGATTTGTTTGGGGAATTTGAGGATGGGGAAGAGTTTGTTTTATAATATCTTTTGCTGAGTGCTGGGGAGAAGGTAGGTGCTACTGTTTTGTAATGGCTTTACTTATTATGGATTGTATTTTTAAATCATGAGAGAGAACAAGGTAGGTGAGGTAATAATATATTTTATTGGACCAGCTTCTATTGGTGGAAAGTACAGGCTTTTGAGCTACACAGAGAATGGCAAGGGTGCCAAGAAGTGGGATTAGATGTTCTATTTACACTTGTTTAAACCATAATTTGTGGTATGGAGGCCCTTGCACAATATTCAACCTGAATCAAAGCCAATTCAGCCCTTGGCAGCCCATCAAGTAAAGACATGTATGGTCATCTCCCCCAGGTGCATCAGAGATTGGGATCTAGCCCTATATGTACTGTAGCGGTAAATGGAAGGAAAGTAGTGAAGGGCTTTGCTAGTGTGAACTATAGTAGCTTAATCACATTCTGCTCCCTTTAGTATAAGATGAACCAGAGCTGGTGTTCTGTAAGACATCCACAAATAGTGGTGAATGCCCTAACTCTCAAACAGCCAGCAGCATGTACTACCTGCACCAGATGTGCCATAATTTCAGATGATACCAATCCCTACCCCACACACTCCACACACCTCCGACCATCATCCTCTGAACTGTTTGGCTGAGCAGGGAGATGGAAGCACCCAGACATGCTGGATCATATGCCAACAGTCAGGTGCACTCTTATCTAGCAATGCTTCCTCTGAGGATGGAGCCTGCCCCAATGCTCACCTGCCAGGAAGGGTTTCATACAGAAAGTCTGAAGCCTTTTTATCAAAATCAAAGAGGTAAATACCTTTTCATATCAATTGTATCTACCAACTGCCAATGAAAATGGGGTGTATCTGAGACCTAATCCACAGATCAGTATCATATCACCAAACCAGATCAGTTTATTTTTATTGCCCAACCAGGGAAGTGCAAAATAAACAAACAACCCATCTTCAATGGGGAAGTAAGTTTGACATTAGAACTCTTTCAGTTCCAATAAACTCCTGCAAGTGCATTTAGTATGATCCTTCTGTCAGATGCTTCAATCAGTAATAAGGGGCAGATCCCACTGTTAGTTACACTTCAGAGATATTTCTCGGCTAAAAATTTGACTGAAAACCCCACCTAGAGACCAAAGCACTAAGAAAATGCAACAAATAGATCTGACTTACCAGACTGATGCTTCTCACTTCATCAAGTGATGGCCGCTGAGTCCAATGCGGTTAGCAATTTATAGGATGATGCTGATCTGAATAAATGTTATAAACTAAAAAGAGGAAGAGGGGTGATTACCATAAGCATCAACAAGCAGTAAATAACGGTGCAGCTATACCACAAAATAGGGAGACTGTGCAGCCGGTTTACTCTGCAACCATCTCATAATCCCATAGTCTCCACCCAGTTGGGTATTATAACAGTCTGCTCCTTGGAGCAAGGGTCTCATTTTCAGATGGTACAGACAGTGCACATGATGAGACGGTCCTGCATAGGGACCCCATGGATGGAAAAGGTGTTATTTATATCCACAACCTGCTGGCTGTCCACCCAGCACTAACTACAAGCAAGGTAACTACACACTCTCCCACCCCAGCCAGTTCAGTCTCAGCAGCTAGGACTTGATGAAAAGAAGCTTGAGTGCACAGGCACCATCTCACCTCTCTCCTGCTCTCTCTCCTCCACCACCAACTGGTGCCATATGTGCCTGTTTCTTTCGCTGCACGTGGCAACTGTGACGAGAACTCCAGTTTGGCACATTCTCCCTTTCAGCAAACTTGGCAGCGGCCCAGCCCTTAATAACTGCCTGTCACTGCTTCTTGCTTCAGAGCCACCCCCAGTATAAGGAGTGATTCGTTTTTGATACGCGTAGGAGCCGATCAGTCACTGAAAACCGTGCAGGGTGAATGGATGACAACAGCTCCCTCATCTGGCAAACTTCCTTCATTTGCCCAGCCTCCAGAAGTGCCACCATTCTAACCCCACAGATCCCCCATCCACAGATTGCTGGTGGGGAATGTACTCTCTCTCCTTCAGACGATTCTGTTACTCCTCCAGCCCCCGTCAGATAATACTCCCAGTTCCAGTTCTGCAACCACACAGACTGTGAGCCATCTGTGGATTACCTACGACAAGTTCCTCTCTGACTAACCTTTTGTGGGTTATCAGAGTGAAAGTAGCAGCAGCCAGAAGCTGGAGGAGCAGTGTTTCTCAGAACCTCTCATCTCACAATCTCCTCTGGCCCCCATAAGCCTAATTGTGGGCCAGGAATTAACACTTCTAACTTCTCTAGCACAGACAAGGCCAGTGACCTGGAACTGACATGAATCCTTTCTGGGCTGAATTATTGTTATCCATTAAGAAAGTTCAGTGTTCATCCTGGGTGTGATGTAGCAGTGTGATACAATGAGCCGCTGGGATGGCAGGCATCTTGGTTTGTACACCAGGGACTGAACGGGGGCCTCCAGAACTGAAAGCATGAGACACTATGGCTTGAGCTAAAGAGTCAGGATCCGTAGGTAGAGGCTGTAATGGTCTTGCATCTTTTGTGGACTGGGCAGAGAGTAAGAGATATAAACACACACTGACCCTGACCTTTGGGTTACATTGTCATATGAAACATGTGGTGACCTATAGGCCTTGACTAGACTTGGGAAAACAGTACATTAGCTAGCCCTTTTTGAAACATCATTTAGGACATCGCATAGATTCAGTTAGTGTTTAACAACTTAAAACCCAGGTTAGCTGACTGGGGTTGGCGTTAGGCTCCCCATAGAAGAGGTGGTGTTTAAAAACCTGTTGTCTACTCACATGTATTAGCTCATACATTTGTTAAACATACCTCATTTTCCTGGCTTAGAGAGGGCCCATGTATGGTGGTTGGAAGGAACATGACTAGGGGAAGGAAACACTGCTCATGGAAAGAGCAAAGAGTTACAAAACATAATTTTTAACATAAGATATTTATTTCTTGTTAAAGAAATATACAGAATTAGATTATATCCGTTATTCTCTACCAGGTTACATTTTTTTAAAAAAGTAATGATTGGTGAATGATCAAAAAAAAATCACATGATCAGATACATATCGAATCATAGAAGATTAGGGTTGGAAGAGACCTCAGGAGGTCATCTAGTCCAACCCTAACTAAATCACCTGAGCCAGGGCTTTGTTAACCCAGGCTTTAAAAAACTCTAAGGATGGAGATTCCATCACCTCCCTAGTAACCCATTCCAGTGCTTCACCACGCTCCTAGTGAAATAGTTTTTCGCAGTATCTAACCAGACCTGCCCCACTGCAACTTGAGACTATTGCTGACATGGTGCTGGTCAGAAGTATACCTGAAGTCTTCTAGTTCTGGAAATCTCTCTCTACATACTTCACTAGCCTTTACCACTGGTGTTTCTGAGCATCCCAAACATTAATGAATTTATCTTCACTATACTGCTTTAAAGTAGAGAAGTATTATCTCCATGTTACACATGAGGAGCTGAAGCACAGAGAGATCTTATTAAGTGACTTACCCAATATCACACAGGAAGTCTGTGGCAGAGGTGTGAATTTAACATAGATCTCCTGAGTCCTAGTCTAGTGCCTTGCATACAAGATCATCCTTCCTTTATTAGCACAATCTCTCTGGTATATTTCTGATTCTTCCTGGTTCTATCTGGATTGGAAGTATTTCAGCCAAAAGAAGGAAGTAGAGAAGCATGTGAAAATGAAACAAATAGAAAGTTAACCAAATATTTTCAACCTCAGAAAAGAACAGAAGAAAGTTTTGGTTCAAGTGTCAGGGTGAAAGTTCAGGACCCTTTTTATTTAATCTGAACCACTCCATTCATCACTAATTGTAAAGCCTAATGAGTTGGAGTCCAAACTCCTTCTCAAGCACCTGCACCCAAAACACCTCAAAAAGGGAAAGTAAGTTAGGCACTGTAAAGTTACATGGCCAGACACTGGGAGGAAAATCTGGTCAGAAGTATAAATAAATAGCCTCCATCTTCTGAACTGCTTACAAGTATGATGGCCTCTCTTTGTTTCTCCCCTCCTTTTACATGCCAAGAGCAGGACCGGCTCTATGTTTTTTGCCATCTCAAGGAAAAAAAAAAAAAGGAGCTGCAGAAGCAGAGTGCCTCCAGAGCAAAAAAAAAAGATTGGCTGGAATGCCGCCCCTTCCAGAGTGCCGCCTCTGACACATGCCTCCTACGCTAGTGCCTGGAGCCAGCCCTGGCCAAGAATGTTTTTCCAAGCTGTTCCTATTGCACAATATAGATCATTGCTCACTCAGACATCCAAGCCTTCTCATGCTTAAGTTTATAAGGTTGACTACTATGTGTATATGATAGTATGATCTAGGAGTTACAGATAACAGGAAAAGGTTAGTACTCACAGTAAGTACTAAAAATAAGTAGATGGACCATAGGGCCACAGGTCTCCAATAGTGTGAGGTTCCACAAAGCAGAACTATGCAAAAACTTCCATTTCATTTTGCATAGTTTTCATTTTGCAAGTGTGTGCACGTGAAATGTGATATAGCACTGATTGTTATCTATAAATTTGATCCAAAGCACTGATTTTCCATATTTACCAACAAATAACATTTTTTTCCATAGTAAAAATGGAAATATTCTGTCATGGGACAAAAATATTCTGCCATCTAGAGAATGGCTATTTTCAAAGCAAAACTATTCTGGAGCAGAATGGCAGGATCATACCTCGGCAACTGAATTTCACTTTTGCTAAACATTCAAGTTTGGGAAGTGGAGGGTAAGAAGAGAAAAAAATGGGCTTGTTTGAAAAAAAATCACCTTGATTCTGAGAGTTTGCTTGTTTTCGAGCAAGCGGAGAGATATTTTTCACAAATCTGTGAAAAAGATCAACTGTACTGCACAGTGAAAATGCCACTGGCCACTTCTGAATTTGCTTCCACACAACTGGCTGATACTGATGATAGCTAAGATCAACCCCTCCAATGGAAAAAATTGTGGAAGGCAGCAAGAGAGAGAAGGAAAACTCAACAAGCTCCCCTTCACAGTTTCCTTGGCGCAAGAGAAGGGATTAGAGAGCTGTGTAATTGGGAGGCCTCAATCCTCCCAACTCTGCAGATCTATAGGATTAACAAGGAAGGAACCTCTACCATGCTGCATGTATATGTCTACTTGTTCTTCTTCCCATGGCAATATGGCTATCGCTGGAGTTGCATTGCCATTATCTGGCTCCCCTTGCAGTTGATCAATAGCACTGGCAGAAGGATATGCTAATGTGGGGCAGTCTCTTAAATCTCTCTTGTATAGAGTTCATTGTAGTTTTAAATCACAATATCCACTGTAATTAAAACAAAAACCAAATTCTTCCAAGTTTACTAAAAATATAATTTATTCCATGTAAGAAAAGAGACTTAAAGATGACAGATTTACCTCTGCTGTAGTGACAAAGAGTCTTGTAGCACCCTATAGACTAACAGATGTTAGGGATCATGAGCTTTCATGGGCTAAGACCCACATTCATCTGATGAAGTGGGTCTTAGCCCACGAAAGCTCATGATCCCTAAGATCTGTTAGTCTATAAGGTGCTCCAAGACTCTCTGTCGCTTTTGCAGATCCAGACTAACACGGCTACCCCTCTTCTACTGCTGAGTAATTTCAGTAGACATAAGGCTCTTCCTTTTTATAGTGCTAGCTGGTGTCGGCAAATAAAGAGGGTGTGGCACATCATGGACATAAAGGTGGCTGCTCCTAGGTAGAATTCACATTCTTTGATTACTGGTCTTTTGCATGTATCACATAGTTAACACAGGCAGCCACAAGCATGGAGGAGGGGATAGAAATGGAACCCAGTCAGACAGCGTCTCTCTTTTCAGATTGCCAAGAAGACATTAGGATCTGAAGCTGATAGACACTTATCATTCCTACTAGCTGAAGGCAATTGTGCTGGACCTTTTAGGTTAAGGCATTGAAAGGGCTACGGGGGAGGCGCTGGCACTAAAAACTAGAGTCAGCAGGGAGGAGCTGCTGATTAGAGCAGAAGTATTGCTACACAGTTGAATAGGCTTCCTGTGGCTGCCCATATAGGCTAGCATCTGGCAATGCAGCCTGCTATACTGAAGAAGGAACTCCTTTATCAGGGTGATAGAAAATAGAAACATAACCACAAAAGTGGAAGAGGAGCTTTATAAACTATAGCCAAACTTCTTAGGGTTGCTGCTGCTATTTGCTGCACTGTTGGACACCATATGCTACCCTTATTTGACACATACCTGTGTAGATGACCGTTAACTGTTTGAGTTATTCACACAATCACCAGTAAAATAGAAGTAGAATCAAAGTTTTAGTGCATATTTCTGTAATATGAGCAGACATCGCAGTGGGTTATAAAATGCAAAACAATTGTTTTTTTACGTGCAAGTAATCTTTTGGTTTTCATCTTAGTTTACATAGTAAAAGCAGGCAAACCATATATCGCTTCTTAAAAAGTGATAAATATAAAAACAAGAAGTGAAACAGTGCAGATACCTGAAACTATACCAATTCTACAGCTAGCTTTGCTGCACCACCAACAGAAATAGTTCTGTCCTGTTTAGATAGACTTTTGTTTTGCTACATGACTGCATATGCAGTGAAGTGATATCAAGTCCTGAGGGTCCACTCCTTTGATGAGTTAAACACACAAAGGCCCACATTTTGATGCAATCTGATATCATATATTTAAGTCCTAGACAAACTGCAACTGTGAGGAAGTGATAAACAGAACTTCCTGCACAAAGCTGCCTGAGATAACACTTTCCATGGACTGGAAAAAGAGACATGATTGCTACAGAACTAAAAGGGAACTGTTCTGCTCTTAATAAATAACCCTTTATTTTTTCACGTGGTTATTACAAAAGCCTAAGCACAAGTGACTAAGATTCAACAAACTACAGAGCAGACCCACTCACTACAGAGCAGTTGCACTCATGCATTTCTGAAATGATTCTTTGAGGAACTATATTAAATATTTAGTTGTTTAAATATATAGTCTAATAAGGTATCACATGATGCAGTTCAAACTCTAAATATCGGGTATCTGTTGGAACTGAATATTTTCCTTTCCATTTAAAGAGAGCCAGTTTGGTTAAATAAAGTGATACAAGAAACAAAAAAATGAAAGGCCAGATTGTCCCCTCGGTGGGAAAAACCCACATAGGCAACAGGAAACTCCCTACTTCCTCCTTAAGGAGTTTCTTTGCAATGTTTAATTGCCATTCGAAATCTAAAACAAATTTTAATTCAGCCACATTCATGATCCTTTTGAGTTCATTTCCTGTGAACATTTGGGCAGACAAGGTTTCCAAGTACAGATACTTGTGAAAAAGTGAATTTTAAGCATGAATGCTTAAATATGCAGCAACAATGGATTTTGTATTGCATATGAGTTCATAATATTTGAAATTTAAAATGGTATGGTGCTGTGTAGTTATATAAGTCAAGTGATCAGGGAGCAGAAAGATTGCCCCATGGTACATAACTATGCAAATTTTGAATTTTAAATACCAACAGTTCACAATGACCTGTTTACAAGATATTCAGATCAGAAAAATACTAAAAATGCATAAATAATTTGATAGATAAATCAGAGAGTTTTGCAAGAGTTATGTGGACAGGAAAAGAGGCAAAATTCTACAGCTGAATTTTGTTAGTAACTGTACACTCAACAATATGGGTATATAGTATTATGCTCATTTTTTTCTAAATTGGGGAAACAGATTCAAAGGGGTGAAACTACTTGCTCAAAATCAGATAGCAAGCTGTTGGAGCCAGGAATAGATCCCCGAAGTCCTGCTTCCGATACCACTAGCCAGTAGACAACAGATTCTCTCTAGCCTCTATTTTAGGGAACTCCTACAAATGCTAGTCCACAACACAAAGTTTTACCATGTCTGAATACAGCTGTAAAAAATCATGTGAGCTGATCTACAACTTAACATGAGTAATCATGTCAGCTAGCTGTGATTAAATCCACACTGACCTGTGCTCAGCCCCAGATCAACGCAGCTGTTAGCGAGTGAGTTCAGACATGGTTAAATTTTGTAGGACAGACCAGGTCCTTTCACTCCCCTGCTGGCGTCACCAAAGCAGATTTAACAAATACTACTCCCGGGAGAGCTGTGAATCTTCCTGACTACATCATGGATGGTGCTAGTGCTCACGCATAGAACTAAATCATATAGTCATGTTGATTTCTACTGTACTAGTAAACACTATAATATCAAGAGTATTGGGTGAAATTGGTATTTGATGGATAGAAAAGGACAAAACTAGCAGGGATTTACATATTATTTCCATGCTTTGGATAGTACTTTGTAAAAATAGAGACTTGATAATTTGTAATCTAATTTAAAAGTGATTGCTTCCCCTTTACTCTGGTATATTTGCTATTTTTATTCTGAGATCATGTACATGCCCTCCCCTTGAGTGATCTCACTTGCAGATAAAACAATGCAATCAGTTGGATAATGATTAGTAGATTTCGGGCATAGGATGATGATAAATGGCAATGAGTTCACAGGTTTTTCCAACTGTGTCCACAAGTGCTTGATTTCAAATTAAATGAATTACAAGAAAAAAGTATATTTAAAATAAATTAAACATTTTATCCTCTTCAAAATAGGTTTTGTTTCACTGAAGTAGATTATTACAAGAGTGAAATGTAGTATAACTGAAAACCAAATTATTACAACATTTGAATGACCATAATATCACACTTACATTGTGTAGTGATGGACAACTTAGAAAAGGTACAATAGGTAAATAGAACGATAGTAGCAAATGCTTTCAGTCTCTACCCCCTCTCTCTCTCTGAACATGAATACAATTGAGAATGTTTGCTGCGATGGTAATCTTGTTATGGGGTTGAGCCCTTTATCTAGACTATGAATGAATTATTGCTTTTTCAGTTGCAAAACAAACTCTGAAAAGTAGACATCAGTGACTACAGAAAGAAAACTCATCTGATGTGAATCACTACACAGAGAAGTGTCTTGTGCGTCAGTAACTTATGCTTAGGAAAGCAAATAAAATGTCATTTAAAAACTGCTAAGAAAACTTTTGAATATTAGTGTTGCAAATTGGACGCTCTACCAACAGTCTTAGAGTGTAGTGAAGTAGATCTTAGCTCTACATGACAAGCCCTGAGATGCTCTCCTGAGAATGTTTATACTGTATTTCTATCCAGGCCTCATATTTAGTTTGAATTGTGACAGCTTTTTAGTCATTTTAATGTGAGGAGCTGTTGTCATGAAAGAAGCTTTTTCTGAATATCAACAATAAAAAAATTCCATCCCTTGAATTTATTTTAATATTATATTGCAAAATATTGCAGCTTGTAAAACTAAAGTGAATACAAATCAGTAGAATGAACTGTTCTCTGTACTCACATGACACACATAAACTTAAATGGGACTAGTCACCTGAGTAAGACAAGGAGGATTTGGTCCAAGGAATTTATAATTCTGGCTCCAGATTCCAGGGCCCAGCTCTAGCACGCAAAGCAACCATAAATCCAGCTGAACTGGGTCCTGCATAGGGGATTCCTCAGGCCATGTAGACCCACCATAGCAGCTCCCATTCCACCCAGGCTGGCCGTGCAACAGGAGGCATGTTTGGAATGAAAGAAGCATGGCTGGACCATGGCTACATCCCAATGATTCCTGGACGCTGGCACAGCCCCTCACTGCCATTGACAACTGGGCATAAAGTAGCTTAAATATGGCCAGATTTAGGGTATATAAAGGTGGCTTAAATCTACTTTTGGTCCCATCCTGCTCTGAGCTCAGCTTGGTTGGAACAGAGGATCTGTCCCATTAACTTTAATCATAGAGTTCAGGAACCTTTGGGAAGTGCACAAAGAGCACTGTTAATATGTTACTACAAAGTTACATAGATTGCAAGGTACCAAAAGATATATCTGAACTTTCAAAGCACCATACAATGATTTTATTAATTTTGCATTCTAGGTGTGATGTAACAAATTTGGTTAGTGTCAATCAGAGCTGACTACAGCTGTAGGAGGTCTCCATTGTAGGTAATATTAGTTATACGTAGGATAAGTCTAGTCTGTTTTGCTTTTAATTTCCTCTCTCTCTGCCTCCCAAGCTAAAGAACAATTTCCTATTTCTTGCCATTGCCAAATTCAAACAAAGTACTAGTGTCGCTATGTCTTGGAGTGCCTGGTCTTCCACCTGTGAGAATTTCCAGTGTTAAGATTACTGCATGCCAAAAGGTGGGAAAAGTCATTGCATTCAATCGGATAAAATCATGTTGTGGTCTTTGTCAATGTAAGAAGAAGTTACCCCAAATTTTCAGTGCAATGAGAGGAAAACAGATGACATGGTTAATGATGTAGTTCATCCAAAAATAAGAGCATAATAAACTTCCTAATTTTTCAAATATAGCAAAAGTGGTTGTGCAAAGTATACATTTCTAAACTAAATCTTGACCACAGAGAGCAAGCTGAATTTTAAGTAGCATTTATGTGTACACATCTTCTAAAGAGCAAGATCATCTACAAGTAGTGTTCATTTCCTCACACATTTTACCTGTGCAAATAGCAATCACTCACACCGTTCAGTTTAACTAGTTCTGTCACAGCACTTTCCAACTGGAGCTCTCATGGGACAAATTCCGTACAAACCATCAAGAAGGTAAAAGAATAAATCAAACAGCTGTGGTATAAACTGGCTCTCTAGTACCTTCATGGAAGATTAAAACCTACCCCCGCACCAAATAATCTTTTTGAAGGTTGCTTTAAAAGACATTACATGTGTACTCTCTCCGTCCTAAGCATAAATAAAAAAGCAACACCATTTTGCACAATACTCCTGCTGAACCAAAGAGTCACACATCTTTATGATCTTTGGGATATGGTAGAAAAACAACAGAAATGGTTTGATCAAATTTTTAGTTTTTCAATTTTTAGTTTTAGATTAACTCAGTAATGGGGGTCAGATCATGCCTTCAATTTTTAAGGACCTCTCAACACAATCAGTGAAGTATTAATTCTGCTCAAAAACCTGACTAAACAATAGGGCCACTTGAAAGTTCATCAGAATTTGTTTACATACACTTTTATAAATAGGGACACATTCTGCTCTGAAGTACACAAACTTCAATGGAGTTACTGCTGATATATTCTGGTTCAACTGAAAGCAGAATTTAGATTATCGTCTTTATTTATATGTTTCATCAAGAAGACATGGAACTTTCTTCACATTAAATACTCAAGGTGCCATTTCTTTAAAACTCAATGAGATAGGTACCAAATGCTTCTGTAACGACTTTATAGGATTTGTCTTTTATTATTTTTACTTCTTTTCCTTGAAACTTGAAGAGGACCTAAGTAAATCAGTTGCTCTGCTTGAGCACTACATTAGTTCTGTCACAGTACGTTAGTCCATCAACAGTGCAATTGAACGCCATTAGCAGTTTCTTATACATACTAATGGACTTTCTTTGAGGTAAAAAAAATGTTATTACTGCCCAAGAGTTGTTTTTGCAGAATCAGCATCTGCAGCAGTTTTTAATCAAACATTGAACTTCCCCTCCTAGCTCTCATTGCTATAAATAATTATATACAGAGAGTCATTGTAACCAAAAGGTTAGAGTGCATTACATTTATAAATTGGGGCCTAAAAAATACTGTGATTTTCTGAAGAATTCTTTCCAGGAAACTATATTGACAGCTGAATTAAAGGGATAAAATGAGTCTTGGCAATGTATCTTAATTTATTTGGGAATGTTTGCTAATATCTCTTACAGATTAAAACACTTATTTACAGAATCTACCAATCCCATTTCATAAGTTTTAGCATATGTTAAAAATTCACATCAACATATGCGTGTATTTAACTGCACATTACTCCATGACACAGATTGCCCATTACTATGGTGATATACTTTTTAAAAAATATTTGAAGAGCACAAAAATGTTGCTAGTGTTTTTAATAATAGCATAAGAAATTTTTAGTAACAAACAATGGCCATTTAATCATCATGCGTTTTTTGAAAAATGATTTCCTTTGTAACGGTCACAAGGTAGCTGACCTTGGCAGCATTCTGTGCCCCTAATGTTGGCTCAGAATGCATAATTTACATTATCTCAGTTATCTTGGACTAGAGCCCTCAACAGTGGAGACATCTGCAAATGTAGGCATTATTCGTGTTCATTTTAACCTTGTATAACAGAAAACTGTATCTGAGGTGTTAAGTGATGTCTGAAAGGTTTTCAAAATGTTACACGGTAATGTATCTCTTAATTCATCAGGGGATTACTCACTTCAAGGGATTACAAAAGAAGCCGGCTGACAATAACAGTAGCATTGTTTAGTTGAGCTAGCATAGTCGTTCCCTCACCCACTGTAAGGTCAGTGTTCAGGAGCAGATACAAGATCCCAGACCTGGGGCCAGTGAAGGCTGATGGTGTCATCAGGATAAATTTCACAGGGGCACAGGTTGGCAGTGGAAAATACATACTTTTCATCCACCAGCCCAAGCAAGCCATCAGAGAGCTATCAAATATTTAATTTCCCTAGGGTATTGCTAATGTTTGACTCTACAATGGACTACTAATAGCACTTAAGAGAGCTTAAAACTGGGCAGTTTTGAAATTATACAATACGCTACTATGACAATGCCTATTGAGGATGTTAGAGTGCTTTACATAGCTAACAACAAGCCTTGCAATAGGTATTATTATCCCTTGTTATAGATGGAGATACTGAGACGTCAGATGAATTAGATTTGCTTTGTGACCCCATGTAAGTAATCATGTGAAGTTTCAGGAATAAACAAATGATTCTCGGCTCCCAGTACTCTGTTTTAACTACTAGCTCATGGCCTCTTTTTTAAAATGGTTCTATTAATATGTTATAGTATTGTTAAAAAACCTTCTCCCCTCTCCCCCATTTAAAACATGTTTCATGTAATATGGAAGCAAATACAATACATCTTCAAGGGATCAACATAAAAGTACGAAATAAATATAGCCCTGTAACTGTGATTCACTGGGAAATAGGCCTCAAATTCCTATTTCCATTAACGTGGTCTGGTGCTAGTCTGCTGTAATATGGGTACTTTCAATCACAGTGGATCTGAGCATCTGCAAGCGGTTCAAGGATTTGGACTACATGACCTACTGACAATGGAATCATTCTGAACAGCCATACTGCAGAAAGTAACAACTTGAAAGGGCATTTACTTCCTGGAGTGACTTTATGGCATAAAATTATCCTGATTGGCTGATGCTGTGACATTGTTTCAGTGCTTGCCTGAAGTGATATAAAAAATATTGCACTTCACAGTGTTCCCTCAGGAATGTAGAAGAAAACAATGCTTTTCTTTACATTGCGGGTCAAATATGTAAATCCTTGCCCACATCTGAAAGGAAAAATAGACTCATGGCTAATTTGAAAGTCTTTTCTGACTTGAAGTTTCTATCATTTTATGTTTCTTAAACATTCCCATTTTAAGAGAGTAAGGCTTTGTCTACACTACCAACATACGTCAGTATAGTGATATGGCTCAGGGGAGTGGATTTTCCACACCTCTACTCGACATAGTTATACCAACCTAATCCCTGGAGTAGACATATGACTTCTCCTGTCGACATTACTACCACCTCTCGGGGAGGTGGAGTTCCTATGCCAATAGGAGAAGCTCTCTTGTCGGTGTAGGTTGAGTTTTCACTAAGCACTACAGTGGCACAGCTGTGCTGCTGCAGCGCTGTAGTGTAGACAAGCCCTCAGGATCAATTTAACAAGACTACTTTGAATCTGGAAGTGTAGCCATGCAAGCCTGCTCCTGCTGATCTTAAGCATGCATCCCATTGGCTTTAATAGCGGTTATGTAAGCAGGAGGTTTGCAGAATTCGGCCTTAAAGTTGGGCAGTGATGTACACTGGTGCCCTGATTCTCCATTGCCCCCCACCTTGTGTAATCATTTAAACCTATGTAAAGTGACTGCAAAGTGGGTGTAAAAATACTACCATATAAGACTGACAGCATTCTGCACCCACTTTGCGCTCACTCTGCAGTGGTTTAAATGATTACACAAGATGTAGGGCAATGGAGAGCAGATAAAAATCAGTTGTCACACTGTGGAGATGGTTAGAAGTAAAGAATTCACCTGTTGCACCGCATGTCCTTGTATGTTGCACACTTGAGTATTTTTATCTTGTGGTTTTAGAGCCTCCAGTACAGTAATTGAGCAACCTCCTTCCTTGAAAACCATAAAGGTTGAAATGTTAACCCGAGTCTTTGAGGTGGCACCACAGAGGTGACAAAGGCTGATTAACCCAAGTAAACCTGGTCAACATTATAATGTATATGTGTCCAAATTGGTTTTCACTCACTTCTAGTATTAATCATTCTATTTATGAGTGTACATCCATCTGGATTTAGGAAAGGTAATTTTAACCAAGAGTTTGCTATTCATTAAGTCCTATTTCTTTCCCTTCCCACTCCCCATTTTCTAACTGGATTGATGCAAAGGTAACAATTTATGATATAAATTTAATTTTAAAAAGGACCAAAGTTTGCTCTGAATGAGCCCAAAGTAAATCTAGAATAACAGAGTTTGGCCCAGCATCTACTGTTCACTTTATGCCTTGTCTGTTTTCTTGTTGATTGCTGGCATTCTGTGCTTTATTAAATATACTGCTTTGTGCATCTAAACAAATTACACTCAAAACCGAAAAGTCATGAATGATATAAAGCCAGGAGAGTAAACAACAGTGTGATAGGTGTGATAGAAAAAACACACATATTTAAACTGGTTTCTCCATACTTTTTTTGAAGCAAGACAGTAGCAGTATCAGGCTTTACGATGTCAAGACTCTCATTTTTCTTTACCTTGTCATTGCATTCCTGAAGACAGCCTTGTGGTCAAAATGCTTCTGTTACCAATAGCGTCCATAGCTACTAGTAGAGGAGTTATTTCAATGTTTTAGTGGCCAGGAAGTTGAAAGACACTCAGGCAGAATTAAAAATTTATTTTACGAGACAGTCTGGCTGTACAGCCGTGTATGAAGTTGCAGGGGATATTAACACAGAGGCAGCTTGGAGCAAATAGCGGAGTGATAGATCTGTAGGATCTAATTAATCATTGCCGCCTCTTTATGCCATCTTGGCTTGTGTAAAGTGGCTGCAAGGCAGATATAAGTACTCTTCAGCAGGCCCTGCACTACCTCTGCGGCAACCCTGGGTGGGGATGAGTTGGAGGTGGAGTAAGAGGCAGCACGACCAGCATAGATCTGCACCCCAGCAATTCTGCACCCCATAAAGACCCCCAAGGACCAGTAAAAGAGAGACACACTTTACGGTAGACTCTGAGGTGCCTATCCTGCTCTGGGAGCCACTCTGGACCATGTAGCCCATGAATAAGGCACCTGCAAGCTGCGTTTCCTCTGTCCCTACACCACAGCCAGGATCGATAGTGTTCAGAAAGCTAAGATAAGGACTATACCAGGTGAGGTAAGAAATGCAATAAGGCTACATACTTATGTATGAGCTTAACATGCACAGGAAAAGTCATTATTAAGTCTGTCTTTTATAACTAATTTTATAAAATTAATATGTCTCAGAGTAATAGCTTAAAATGCTGTTTTATTCAATAAAATAGTACTATGGCATTCCATGTTTATTGTTTCTTAATTACTCCATTATCAAATTAGTTTAAATTACAAGTAAATTACAAGTAAATTACACGTTTTTTTTGTAACTGAAAAAACAATCTGAGATCTGTAAAGCAAGTTTGGTTCTTTTCTGTTTATACACCATAGCCAGTAACCTCTATCCCCAGCAGAGGTTATAAGCATCAATTTCACCTTAATGAAACCACTAACAAGAATAATTTTTCAGAGATGACCCATAATTTATAAAGATTTTTGGTTGTCTTTAATTCAGTTACATCAGCATAAATCCAGAAAAATCTCCTTTGAAAGTTACACTAACATAACTAAGATCAGAATATGGCCCACTGTCCAGAACACATCTTTAGTATAATCACACTAGGAAAGAATTTGATCCAAGGTGTCCTTAAAATGCTGTACACAAATAAAACATTTCATGCAAAAATCTCTCTTACATCCCTTCAACAATTCTGAATTAAAGACAATTTCCTTAAATCTTTTCTGGAAACCCACTTGTGTTGCAATTAAAGGCGTTTCCCACAACATTTCATCTTTGTTGTTTCAGTGTCTGATAGTGTGGGAAGGAAACCAAACAACTTGTGGATATTGCTGCTACCCTCTAATTCTACTGATAATACTTGTGGAAACATACACATAAGAATAACTTCCTGAATGAAACAATATTTAGGGCTTATGAAAGCTTTTGTTCTTGTTGCATAGATGACATGTATTCTACCACACTTATGGTAGTTTTCAACTGACATAAGAGAACAGCGCTAACCAATGTGAATTTTCTATGTTTAAAAAATGAAGAACCAGACTAATTTTTTGAGCAGAAAGGACAAACTATCTACACTACAAATTATTTGCTAGCTCCATTTTCTTGAACCATTTGTACCAAAACAGGAAGTGTTACTCATTTTAAATTTCATGTTGTATGATTTTTCTGAAGTTCCAGTTAGTGGCTGGGAGGGTTTTTGTTGGTTTATTTTTTTTTTGTTTTCTTCCCTTTTATTTCATAAACTCTTATATGACTTTTACCTGTAATTTTTTACTTTTCTTTTTCCTAGACGAATTAAACCAACTGAAAATCATCTAAGAGTGACAATGTAAGTCTTTAACTTTCTTGTTCTTAAAGTTACAAAGATTTCTTCATGGTCCTTTTGGGTCCAATGATATGATGAAGTCTTGAATAGCTGAAGAGTGAATTCGTTATGGAGCGCTGACTGTGAAAACTGCAAGCAAATGGCAAAAATTTCATTAACAGCCTGACTTCCCAAAGCACTTGGACTTTAGAAGACCTAGCTGTAAGAAAGCAATACCCTAAGCACATGGTAAAGTCAGCTGGGATAATCATATAAACTTACCTTCTCCTTTAACCGTATATATATTTTAAAGGCAGCAAGGAGGCAACCAGCCTTCACCTCAGTCCTCCAGAAGAAAGGCGGGGGAGTGGATTGGGCCAGAGGAAGTAAATTAGCTAGAACAAAGAAAGGCCAGGTGGTTCCTCTTATTCTCACTCATGCTGGCTGAGTAGGCTTGTCATTTCCTGAGATAGAATTCAGCCCATGATTTCTAAGAAATCATGGGGGGTTGTAACTTTATTAAGCTTATCTTGTCCTTTATCCACTAGAATAGATCATTTTAAGAAATGTGCTCTCTGTGCACTACATTTTTATTGCATGTTTCCTATGGTGTCTGGTTCGGACCTTGAGCCTTGTGAAATGCTATAATTATAGTTCCCTTTAACTTCATTGTATTTAAGGGTATATCCACGTAAAACAGGTAACACTGATGTTCTTGATAGTGGGCAACAACCACAGCAGCTTCTCTTCCCAAGCCAGTGCTAGATGCAATTAGGCCATGCACACAAACAGAGTCATCTGAGTTCAAAACTCAATGGTAGCAAAGTATGCTAGATACTTCACTTTCCCAGGTTCCTAGCACACTTTGCTACATGTATAGCTATGTTCACATCAGCAGGACAACTGTTTCCAGCACCAGGTGGAGGAGTGGGTCTGTGTTTGGCAGCATGACAAATTTCAAGTGCCAGACTTTCCATTGCCCTGCACCTTGTGTAGCAATGTACACCAGTGCAATGTGAATAATATAAATTATTAGAGTTCTGTTTAGTCGCATTCTACACTCACTTGCCTCTGCTTTAAATGATTATACAAGCTACAGGGCAACAGAGAATTTGACACCCAGCTTTGGAGGTATTTGATGCATTACCAAAGGTGCTGCTCTGAGCCCATTTTTGCCTCAGAGTATAAGGCAAGTTGTCTTTTATTCCAAGAAAAACCTGGGACCACATGGTCTGTATCATATGAGTGAGCACTGGATGCATGCAAGTAGAAAGGACTCTGGAAGGGCAGTATGTGGCTATCTTCAATAAAAACAGCACAGAGAAAAGAGAAATTCAGAATGTCTTAGCAACTAAAGTGGAAAAGTTAACCTCTTCTGGATTATTAGATTTACCTCAAAATAAAACTGAACAGTCTTATTTAAATAAATAAAACGACCCTATTGCTGTTTTAGAATCTTGATGTTTTCAAGATGTTTCAGAAAAACAAAACTGATTTTAATTTTTGAAGGCAGTTCTATGACTCTTGCTTTAATTTTCTGGTTGGGAGACTGCTTTGAGTTGTGACAAACTGAAGAGCTCGTTTTCGATGGACACTCTGTGTTGCACTATTGAATCTCACTGATATATACACTAAGGGTTGGATTCCCAAAAGCATACATTGCTAGCCTCTCTCTGCTCCCATTGAAACTGATGGGAGTTTTACCATCTAGGCCAGCATTAAGTACTTTTGAAAATCCCACCCTAAAGGCCTGATTCTGTCATCTGCTATCTTGGTGTGCTGAGGTGGTTAGAAAAAAGGGTCTCTATATTCTCTGTGCCCTCCCACTTCTCACTAAGGAGATGGAGTAACTAAGATGCCAGGCCACATATCACAAGAGGATGTGGTCTGCTCTCCAGCCCCACAGCTAGCTAACGTGCATGCTTTGAGCAGCAATATGTGCTTGAGGAGGAATACGTTGCACCTTTTCAAAGGCCACCCAAGGAGTACTGCAGTACTGCAGTGCCCCATTCTCACATGTAGAACCCTTCTTAAGTCAACAGAATTCTGGAGACCTGGATGCAACTGTCAGCATCACTGTTCCCCCCTCACAGCGCTGGTGAGGGCAAACGTAAGAGCAGTAATGAATGGGAAGGAGCCTCTTTAACAAGGAGGAGAAGGAACTACAGCCACTGGTTCTAGTCTTGCCTCTTCTATTGAGGTACTGCAGTATTGAAAGCCCCAACCATTCAAAAATCAGGAGTCATCCCTCCTCCCCCCAACTATAAGATAATTGTTAAAAATCACATGACTTTATAGCTAAAGTTTTTATCTGGTCACTGAGCATTTAGAGTGCACTGGGGGTCACAATTTCAAGCTTTTCTCTGCAACCATGAAGGCTAGATTTTTTCCCCTTTATTTAAAGATGAGATCCTGCCATATTCACATGCTTGCAGAGCTGGGGCTGTGAAGAAAACATCAAATATTGCAAGGCATGTTACCATTGCAAGAGGAGGCAACAACACCACCTCATGACTTTGGTAAGTCACTTAACATCCCTGTATCTTTCGTTCAGCTGAGCAAATAGCTTCACTGAGACCTGTGCTTTCATAGCAGCCTGGCAAGTTACCGCTACTGAGCCAATGAGCTCACAAAGGTCTTTACCTAGGTATTGCTGGAGGTATTGAGTGAAAGGTCTCACAGTAGTCAACACCTTCACATAAACTCAGCAAGTGAGAGGTGCTGATCCAGTGACCTCAGAGGCCTTCAAATTAGAGGTACTGAGACAGTAACATGTCAGAGGTCTGAGCCTTGATGTCAGCCCAGCAAACAGCAGCTACTGAACCATTAATCTTCACCAAGACCACTGCATTGGCATCAGCCCAGAAGACTAGAAGAGCTAAGACACCTTTCCCTTGATAACAGCCCAGCAGGATAGAGATGATAAGCTAGTTACCTCACTGAGGCCTGCAAAATGGGATCAGCCCAGCCTAGAGTTAACAAGTTGCTATTAAAATAAGGAAAAGACCGAAAGTGAAACTCCCACTTTACTGCTAAAAGCAGAGAGAGGTTCCCCCTCTTATGAGACTGGGAACCTTAGCTCTTCCAGTGTGTCTCTCCTGGTGTCTGCACTGACTGGTTAAATGAATTTTCACTCTCCATGCACGGATTTGCCTTTTCCCTGGAGAAAGGTGATTCAGTCACCTCCACAACACTATTAGAACATAAGAACAGCCATATAGGGTCAGACCAGTTGTCCATTTAGCCCAATAGCCTATCTTCCAACAGCGGCCAATGCCAGGTGCTTTAGAAGAAAGGAATAGAACAGGGCAATTTATCCAGTAATTCATTCAGTCCCAGGTTCTGGCAGCCAGTTTAGAAACACTCAGAGCACCCTGGTCAGGGGTCAGCAACCTTTCAGAAGCGGTGTGCCGAGTCTTCATTTATTTACTCTAATTTAAGGTTCACGTGCCAGTAATACATTTTAACATTTTTTGAAGGTCTCTCTCTATAAGTCTATAATATATAACTAAACTATTGTTGTATGTAAAATATATGAGGTTTTTAAAATGGTTAATAAACTTCATTTAAAATTAAATTAAAGTGCAGAGCCCCTCAGACTGATGGTCAGCATGCGGGCAGTGTGAGTGCCACTGAAAATGATCTCGCATGCCGTCTTTGACACACGTGCCATAGGTTGCCTATCCCTGATCTTGGCAAATAGCCATTGATGAACCTATCCTTAATCACTTTCTCAACACCATTCATAATCATATAGACCTCTACCACATCCCCCCTTGTCTGACTTCTTTCTAAGGAGAACTGTCCCAGTCTTTTTAATTTCTCCTTATATGGAAGCTGTTCCAGACCTCTAGTCTCTTCTGTTGCCCTTATCTTTACTTTTTCCAATGAAAATATATCTTTTTTTTTTTTTTGATGGGACCACCAAACTGCATGCTGTATTCAAGATGTGGGCAAACCATGGATTTATATTGTGGTATTATGGAGGGGGGTTTTCTGACTTATTTTCTAGCCCTTTTCTAATGGTTCTTAATATTGTTAGCTTTTTTGACTGCCACTGCACACTGAGCAAATGTTTTAAGAGAACTATCCATGATGACGCCAAGATCTCTTTCTTG
This sequence comes from Dermatemys mawii, assembly GCA_007922305.1. Lineage (NCBI taxonomy): Eukaryota > Metazoa > Chordata > Testudines > Dermatemydidae > Dermatemys > Dermatemys mawii. Next base: position 14,762,351 of record ML677335.1, on the reverse strand, counting down.
AATGATTTGGACCCCATAATTTGGACCCCATAATTTTGTACGTAACATTGGGATTATGTTTCCCAATGTGCATTACTTTACACTTATCGACATTGAATTTCATCTGCCATTTCCTTGCCCAGACACCCAGTTTTATGAGATCCCTTAGTAACTCTTCAGAGTCTGCTTTGGACTTAAGTATGTTGAGTAGTTTTGTATCATCTGCAAATTTTCCCATCTCACTGTTTACCCCTTTTTCCAGATCCTTTACGAATATGTTGAACAGCCCAGACCGTGGGTGGTCCCTGCTATTAACCTCTCTCCACTGCAAAAACTGACCATTTATTTCTAGCCTTTGTTTCCAATCTTTTCACCAGTAACCAATCCATGAGATTGGTTACTTCCCTCTTATTCCATAATTTCTTCCTTTGGTTAAGAGTCTTTGGTGAGGAACCTTGTCAAAGTCTATCTGACAGTCCAAATACACTGTATGTACTGTATCCTCCTTATCCACATGTTGGTTGAGCCCCTTCCCAAGAATTCTAATAAATTGGTGAGGCATGATTTCCCTTTACAAATGCCATGTTGACTGTTCCCCAACATATTGTGTTTATCTGTGTCTGATAATTGTGGTCTTTCCTATCGTTTCAACCAATTTTCCTGGTAATCAAGTTGGACTTGCTTGCCTGTAATTGCCAGGATCACCTCTGGAACCTTTTTTAAAAATCGGTGTTACATTAGCTATCCTCCAGTCATCTGGTACACAGGCTGATTTAAGCAATAGGTTACATACCATACCACAGCCCATCACCAGATTTGTCAGAGCCCTCTCTGTAAATCAAGGGGCAATGCTGCAGAAGAGGATGACTGGGTGGGCTGAAAGAAAGAGGGAAAGGGTGGATCAGACACATGTAGGGAGGCACATCATTCTTCTACCACCATCACCACTCTGTGGATCTTACCTGAGAAAGGTATGCGTTATCTTTTCCACTTTGCCCTCTCTGCAGTTGGCAGCATGACAGTAAATGGGTATCATTGATGGGGTTTATATATTTAATTGTGAATAAGCTGTGATTAGGTTGAAACCTTTCATTCTGTCTTGTAAAATTAAAAAAAAAGTTAAAAACAAAATGGTGTATATCCACTAAATCAAATCTCAGAATGATTTCTTTCAGTGCCCTAAGCAACTGATCTTCTATACTCTTTCAGGAGAATGTCCGTATGGGCCAAATTGTTCACTTTACTCAGTCCTATTGACTTTAATGGGACTAATTGTGTAAAAGAAGAGAGAAGAACTGAGCCAGATATCTAGTGTGCTTGCTAATGCAGGGGAACTGACTGTCCTTGCACTTCTGAAGACAGGCCAAAGTTCAGGTTTGGCTTGAATGATTGCAATTCATTCTGATTAGATAACTGTAAAAATGTCCTAGAGTTTCTAAGTGTACACACATTTGGTATTTCTAGTGCAGTTTCTACACTGGCCTGTTTTTTCAACCAACCCATTGATTATCCAGGATATAGCAAAACTGCCAGTTTCAACAAAGTTCCACAGTAAATCATTCATCCTCTGGTAAAGGTTAGTGACTGAGCACTGGATGTCAGGGTAACATTGGTCCTGTGTTGCATTAATATTTTCTGTACTAGGTTTGACTATTCTGATTGCTATTTTTATCTGTCTTAATAAAGATGACACAGCTTTATTCTATAAACAGAATCTGATGTAATGAAGAAGATCATCACAGCAGAGAGAGACATCTGAAATCACAGCTATTTTCTTTCTCCCTGAGGCTTATTCTTTAACTATTATGAAATCACCTGGCTGCACTGCAGCTGTTGCAATATTCATATAAAATCCCATTCTTTAAAATAATTATAGAGAATCGGGTGAAGTAAGGATGGAGAAGCCTTAACTTTAAATGTCTGTCTTTCGCTGGGTTTATTTCGAAGCCTTAGAATTATTTTGACATTGTTGATGTATTTATTTATTACTGGAGCCCAATGCAATGTTTGCATTGTAAGTCTTCAGGTCCCATCCTGTTAACCAACAAAATTTGACTAAAGTGGCCCAATATAATCAGATTCTTATATCATATTGCATCAAAACTTAATGTCCTTATTTTAAAGACAAGGAACCTATCTTTGTGAGCACGCCATCCCTTTAGAGCCTGGGGAAGTTTCATAGGCAAATCCATACTAATAAACAGGGAAACATGTAGGCCTGCTGAAAGTCAGGGAAGCCCAACAATGCACATGTTTCACCACAGAAAGCCACAGGATGCCCCAGAGCCAGTGTGGACACACACACACAGCATCTCATGATAGATGGTTATGTGCCTCTGTGAACTCCTAAGAGCCACATGGATTTGTGGGGAATCTGTGGGGCTTAGTGGCTGGACCTCCTAGTTCTGTTATGGGTAAAGATGCATCCAACCCTCTTTCACGAGACAGAAGACCATGAAAGAAAAAAGGAAATTTCCTGGAGTTCTCACACTTACCCACACCCCCATTTCTCTGCTCTGGGGGGCTTTGGTAAATTGAAGGAGAAAGGCAGAGATCATTTGGGTTTTCAAGCCAATGCAGGTGAATCTATTAATTGTTTGACCCTCACTAGCATCTTTGAACAGAGGATAAATGTTCCTCCATATATGTTTATAGAAACATTCCAAAGAATTCCCTAGTGTGTCAGAATCCAGTAAAGAAAATTCTACATAGGGCTACAGCTTGATCAATTTTCTCAAGCAAGCAGTCCTATTAATATGCGTTGGAGGGGATCAGGGTCAGGCCCAGCTAAAAGTCTTGCTTATTTTTTTTCATGGTTTTATAGAGCAAAGTGGTCTGCTTTCAATGGCTGCTGCAGGATCAGCTCCCATTTGAGTAATCTTTTCTCTATTAGGAATTTCTTAGTTCCATGCTACAGATGAACATTAACTATTAAAATCACCTTGTTATTGGCCTCTATGTGTATGTATAAATTCACAGTCCCTGCTGCTTAGTTAATTTTGTAGGAAACTAGAGAAGAAGAAAAAAGAGCCCCTCAAGGCTGAAAAAGCTTTTCAGTGAGGTTTGACTGTTTAATTTAGCTGTACTGTTGATTCACATTCTTCTGAAGGCAGAACTTCATTCCACTGGAGTCTTTCTGAACACCTACAACAACCTATGTATTTGCTGCCACCTGCCTACATTGAAAACAGCCTTGTTCAGTCCTCAGTCTGCAAAGCCCGAGGAACACTTTGGTAGGCAACTAGTGGCTAATAATTTCTCCAACACTATGAAAGAACTACAATTTCTTGGTTTTTTACTTTGAAGCTCTGCTCTGAGCTGTTTAACCCATTCAGACAGCAGGAGGGAGAAAATCACCTTATACCACAGCAAAAGTCGAAGAGTATCACTTTTTTAGTAGGGCTCATCAGTTACCAAAATAGGGATTGTAATCTGGTGGAGTCATCCACTGCTTGTGGGGGATAGAGCAGGCAATTCTGCCCAACTCTATTTTAGCCTTCAAGTCAGGTTCTTCTATTACATAACCAAAACAATATGGGGAAAGTAACAAAAGTGATAATCCAGGTGTGTGTGTGGACTGGTACTGCAAGGCTCTCAATGCCACAGTTGTTCCAGCTTTACAGTCCTCCCTTAGCTTCAGGTTGGGCAGGCTCACCAGTCAGAAAAGCATTTATCTCCCCGGACCCTCCTTCTCTTAAAGAGCTGGGTCCACACTTATATCTTCTAGCTGGGACTCAGAACCAATCATTAGCTTCTGCTTAGCTGGATCTATTAATTCCTACATCTCCCTACTGGGCTTCTTAGGCCAGGACTTGCTGCTCCCTGGCTCCATAGGCCCTTAAAGGGGCAGGCTGCCTTGCTACAGGGATGAGCACTGGTTCTCTACATTGTGATTGGTTTCAACAATGCATATGAATTTACACTGTCATGCAGTAATATTATATTAGTGTTGTTATTTGTATTATGGGAGCTCCACTAATTGATCAGGTCCAATCCTGCTAGGCCAAGGGTTCTCAACTTGGGAGGTCAGGACCCCTCAGGGGGTCGCGAAGTTATGAGCTGGGGGAGTCACGAGGTATCAGCCTCCACCCCAAACCCTGCTTCACCTCCAGCATTTATAATACTGTTAAATATTTTTTAAAAGGGTTTTTAATTTATACGGTGGGGGTCACATTCGGAGGCTTGCTGTGTGAAAGAGGTCACCACTACAGAAGTTTGAGAACTACTAGTCTAGGCATTGTACAAATGCATAAAAAGACAGTCCTTGTCCCACAGTGCTTTCAGTCTAGCACCTACTTTCCTTCCTTCATTAAAACCCGCACAAAGCATAGAGTTTGCTAAAAAAAAATTACAGACCCAGCTAGAGCTGTGAAACCATAAAATACCTGTCTACTACTTCCCTTAAAGATTAATAGGCTGAAGCACATTCTTCCACCCAATAGATTTCATACACTGTGTTTCTAATGCACTGCAACAGTTTGAGCTACTTATTTGAGTCAGTTTTGCAATACATCCAAAGAAAAACAGACTGAAATGTTCATATTTTCTGTATTAGTCATTTATTAACCCTAGTAATTGTGTCTGAGCAGGTTTGTGTTGTTTTCCCGATTATGATCATGGTTTCAGTCTTGCATAGCTGAAAAACATGCTACACATTCTCTTTGTCTTGATTATATAGTAGATTTAAATAACAAAGCATTAGGAATTGGTCATTAGGAATTTTTCCTGAAGTTTCACAAGAGTTTTATATTTTAAATGTTCTGATGCAATGTCACTTATGGAATTCTGGTGTGACAATTTTAGGTACAAGTTTATTTGTCTTTCATTAGCCACACAAAATAAACAAAAGAAGTGTTCAGTGTATCCATAATTAATGCATTAAAGTACTTTCAATCTAGACAGTGAAGAGACTGATGATTTTTTTGATGTTCAAATAGGAATAAGTGTAGTAACAAAACTATTAATCTAAAAATTCTGCAAGAAAAAAAAATCAAAATATAGATGTACCACAGTTACAATCTCATTTACACATACCTAGCTACACTAGTTTAGGATGAATTTTTCTTTAGCTAACTCAAGACATGTAGTTGGAACCTATTGCTAAATAAGTAGATTACATTATAACAATTTTGTATAACATGCTTTAGACTAAAAACATACTGAACAAATAAATCAAAAGAGTTTTGACAGTCATTTGTTGATAACAAATTTGTTTTAACAGTCACACAACCGAGGAACGTAACTACCCATTGTTGACTTTGGGTAACCATACACAATTATATTGTGTAAAACTGATAAGTCAGTAAAAGGGAAAGTTTACTGTGTCTCTGCATGATTTTTCTATGTCCTCTTATGGGCTTCTACATTATGTCATACAGGAACCTGGGCTCCATGAGCCAGATTTTTAAAGGTACTAAAACTGAAGATAGGTGCCCAATAGGATTTTCAAAGCATCAGGGTGAATCATGACTGCAGTAGCAATTAAGCACATAAGCAGTTTGGAATATCTCACCAGGCTCCTATCTGCAACTTTAGGTGCCTAAATACCTTTAAAACTCTTGCCCTGAATGACTACAGTGCTAGCCTAGTGACCAAATTCAGTACTTTTTAAAATCCAAATCACTATATTAATGCAATGTTATGGGTAAGATTTTACATGCACAAAGCCAAGAATATTCAAAATGATGAGCCCAAATCACTGTTTGGCCAAGTTGTACTGTGGTTAGGACCTGAGATGCAGCAAAGGTAATAGTTCTGACTTATACTATCTGGGGACTCAAGGATCTGAACTGGGCGAATGGGTTATATGTTGCAAGATTGCTTTTGTGTATGGCAAATTTCCTCTGCCCCACACATGAACAACTCCCACACAATTAAACACATACACAATTCAATTCCTCCCATGCAAGAAATTACTATGGCTGCTACAGAAATGAATTGGAGGGCGATTGGGAGGGGAGATGGTTCATGGAATACTCTCTTTATTACAAGTTAACACATGCTATAGAAAGGTTTGAGCATCCCTACTGTAGATTCTTCTCCAATTGAAATCAGTGAAAACACTTTAACTTAAATGGACTCAGGATTGGACCCTCAGTCCAGGGTAGGTTCCTATTGATTGCAGTGGAAGTTTTGCCTGGCTAAGAATTGGGGCTATCTCCTATGAAGTTTTGAGTGACCTCAACTTCCATTAAAGTGAATATGAGTTAAGTGTGCTCAGAACCTCATACGGTCTGGGCTCTGATCTTTGAATATGGTTATTACTGTTGATGAAGGAAATATAATATAGAATTTCCTGACAGCAGAAAATTTGGCCCAGTGATTAGGGGCAGAGGAAATACCAAAAAGAATATCCCCTGCTCTTAAGATGGCATCCAGGGAGCACAATAGTCCCAGCAACCTGTCTGCAAGGCCAGGATTAATGCGCTTTCAAATTCCCCAGGCTTTGTAATATGCCATGCACTCTGAAGTATGAAATGTAAATCTGCAGCCCAGGGTGCCAAGACAAAGGCTGCCAGACCAGTTAGGTGCTTTCTAGTGTCATCTGAAAGGTGTGTGTTAGGGAAAGGGAGGTCCTCAAGGAAGAGATGGCTTGCTGGCATGCTTGAAGCTTTATAAATGTGTTCAAAAATGGATTTAAAATGTCACCTCTGTTAAACCACATCAAAGGTTTTACAAAGTAGCTTTTCCTCCACATTCCATTTGTACTTGCATTGCCATTACAGTGTAGCTAAGTCTAGCTTTTACACATCCCAGGGCTGGGTCAGGTGTTTGATACAATATAAAAATGCATTTTTTAAACACGTCCATTGATATCTTTGTGAACATGAAGCATCGTTTTATGGGAAGCTGCAGGAGAAATAATAGAAATCAGAACTACTGGTTTGAGTAATACGAGCAGATTCTGGTCCAGCATCAATCTATCACCTTGTCCAACTCAACACGGTATCAGTAGAACATTTCTCCTTCTCTCACAATGTAGAAAAAGATCCATCTCACACAGTAGACCATATATTCATATATTTTAGGGCCAAAAGAGCTGACCTCTTGCATAACACTAGCCACAGAATTCCCCTCTATAACTAAGCTTGCAGAATTTAATTTTTGATATAATTTTGGTAGATATCAGTGTTTTATTTTTAAGCTTTTTTTGTTTTTATCCATTTACATTTTCACAGCTGTGGGAAATTAGGAGGGGGACAGACAGTAATTATTAAACAACAGTAAGCACTGACGTTCAAAAATCTAAAGTTTTATAACACTTAAATCAAATTGTCAACATCACAAGTCAAAATATACAAAGTAAATATCCTTAAATCAAACTCTACTAAGTTCTTCAACAGCATTTTTCTTACTTTGCCTATTATATATTTTGATTATTTATAAATGAAGATTTTTTTTCATTGGGGGCTGCGTGCTTTGTGAAATTGACTTTACTGACATTTACCAATAAAAATCTAATCTTTCCAGGCCTTTATACAACTATGCAGTTTTGAAGGGAAAGGGCTTTTTTTTCCTTCTTCCCTAACTAAAACTTCCCAGAAGGAATTCCTTCCTGTTTCCAAACACACAGAAAAGTCAGTTCACAAGGAGGTTTTTTGGAGAAAGTGATGAGATTTTGAAAACAGGGTTTTAGTGCTGACATTGAGCTGTAACTTTAAACACAGCTTTGGCTACTTTGAAGCCATAATAGAGTATTAACATTTTTTTGGCCACTCAGTTAAAAGTGACTTGGTCAATTTAAGCTATTTTTGGACCAACAAAATGTTATTTTTGCTCTGAAACTTGTCTATCATGTTACAGCCAATGGGGCATTAAAATGGATGAGTTATAAATGACTAAAGCCAAGATTTATAAGGAAATGGCAACTAACCCTTCATTAGCCTCATATAGTGCTATAAGCAGCAGCAATAATGGCATAAATGGATGGTTAATCAGCTTTCTGTCTGGGAGTGACAAAATCATGTCAAATGAGGCATTAAACCCCCCCAGTTTTCAAAACTCTGATAAATACTGGCTAATTTACTGACATAAAAAACATAAGGTCAAATATTTAGTTTTGCATTAAATCTATATCCAACATTAGAGCATTTCCTCTTGATTAAAAAGGCTAAAACGTAGACATTATTTTATGCTCCAGTTCCCACATCTAATGCTCAACATTTAGAGCCATTTCTGACATTACAAATGTATCAGCAAACATGCAAAAATAAGGGGGAGGGGACAGGAACATGATCTATATGCTTAATTCATATTTCTCCATTTGCAGTTGCTGCTAATATGTTATTGCAGAGACTATTTGCAGACACTTACCCTGCCAATGAACAGTTAACTTCCCTGATTGCTTAGATAAATAGTCTTCTAGAGCTACAGGTAGGCATTGTAAGAAAGCACATCAGCAATTTAATTTATCATTAAAAGTTAAAAGGTAATATACTAATAGAATAACAGCCGCTATTGGCAGGAGCATCATCCAACATGGTTGTTAAAGAGCTTAATAGTTGAGTGTAGTCATATGAAAAAGATTCATTTAAAAAGTTTCCATTAAGGAATAAGATACTTATCTAATCAATGAGGAGGTTACACTGTGATATTACATCATACTTTTCCAGGTGTTCCCAGCACTATATATATATTGATTTTTACAAGTGTGAGGAAATTGCACTTTTAGCGTTAACAGAATTGTGGAGTGGGTAGTTTCTGATTCTGATTCAGATTATGCAGTTAGAAACAGAGTGTGAGAGAAATCCCTATGAATATCACCAAAGAATCCTTTTCTTAAAGGATAAAGAAAAATGCATAATTTATTGTATACTTGAAAAAGCAGAGATCCCGTGTTTTGGGTTCTTGAGTTCCCACCCTTCTCTACCTCTCGCTCTCCATCCCCTCCTCTTCTTTTTTCACTGAGTTGGAGGAAAGAAAAGGTTAATGGCTATTTGTATCACTGATGTTTTTTCACACTGCTAGCCCAGTAAGAAAATCATTGTGACTAGTGCATGTGCACCAGTCTTAAAGGACACTGTGCCTTATTCCCTTCTCACTAAAACTAGTGAGACACGGACTTCAATTGAGTTATTCATGAAATGTATCAGTGTAAGTGAGAAAAGAATGAGACCCACTGAACTGAGTTTTGTCAGCTACCAATGCAGTATGGTTGGTAATAGGTACAAGCCTGGTCCCAAGTGCAATTTCCAATCACATCACCACAATTTTGCATGCCTTTGCACGCTCCAAATTGGGCAGCTGCAATGTGTTCCCTATGAGCTACTTCTGAAGCTCCATCTAACCCAGAATGCAGCTGCCTAGTTACTTAGCAAAGCCAGACATATGGAGCATATTATACCTGTCTCTGAAGTATATACTATCTTTTTATTTGTTTTTAAGTACAATACAAGGTGTGAGTCATTTGGATTGTGACTATCTAAGGGCCCTATCCTGCAAGGTCCTAAGTGTCCTTTCCTCCCTCTTTGGGAGTCAATGACTTCTGAATTGTGTTCAACATCTCACAGGATTGAGCCTAAAGAGACCATTTCCCTCCTGTGTGTTACCGGGAAGGCTGAGAAGTACTTCTAATAGTTCTAAAATCTGAACTCCTGGCCCCATGACTCTGGAATTCAACTCCCAAATGGTTATTAGCCAAGATGGTCAGGGATGCAACCCTATTGTCTATGTGTCCCTAAACCTTTGACTGCTACAAGCTGGGACTGGACCACAGGGTATGGATCACTGGACAAATTGCCCTGTTTTTTTCACTCCCGCTGAAGCATCCGGCACCAGCCACTGTAAGAAGACAGGATACTGGGCTAGATGGATCTTGGTCTGACCTAATATGGCCAGTCTTATGTTCTTAGTTGATCTAACAGAGCCCATATTTGCTGACTCCCAGGCCATGAAGTATTAAGAAACACAAAGGGTTACTGTTTATGGATGGAAACTGTCTAGATTGATAGATGTCAGCATATTAAATTTGTTATCCTGTAGATCTATATTTTGCATACACTCAGAATGTAGACTGGAGGGAGTTTCATAACTCAGAATAAATAAGATTTGAATTATCACAAGTGTGCCATTGAAAAGAAATATGGAAAAACACACACACACAAAAGAGAAACAAAACTAGAGAGTGGAAAATATGCACCTCTTTACCATTTAAAATTTAATATGTTGTATATTCAGAAAAACTTACCCTGTGATATTTATATCTAGTATTTAACAAGTGACTCTCCTAAGTACATAACCATGTATCAGCCTATGTCCTTTGGAGATCTAGAGATATTTGACATGTAAGGTAGTTGTACAAGCTTTGAGGACAGCCAAATACTTTAAAAGGTGTTTACCAACAGCAGAGAGAATGTGAAGTGCTGTAAGTGGGAGAGTGCTGTACCCTATGATAACAAATGCAACAAGCTAAGCTCTTCTACCACACACTCCCTTGCCTGGGATTTGTTTTTATTCAGTTTCCTCATTAACTTATCACAAAACTCCAGAAACCTTAAGCAGGGTCAGACTTCAAAACAGTTCAAAATATATTCAGCCATAGTTTCTCTCCTGAGCTGACTTTTCCCAGGACATCTCCTTGTAAGACTTATCTCCTTACCTTCTGGCTCTCCCTTCACAGGAGAACTATCAGCCCTCTTTGCTGCTGAAATGGATTTACAGCCTCCCTGCTGTACTAGGAAAGTATCCTTTGTCGGCAATAGTTATCAGCATTTGGTCCCCCTGTATCAATGATGAAAATGGATTAACTATTAAGATAGACACAACCAATTTTGGCATCATTCCAGAATATGATGGAAGGCTCTATCATGTTTTCTATACCAGCGCTGCAAATGTTGTGTCCAATTTATGTTAGCATCTAAACTGTTTTCAACACCGAATTGGCAGGACAGGTTGGTGACAGTATGATTGTCATCAGCATGAGAGCCACCTGGTCTCACTGCCAAAGTGAGTCAGCAGAGTAGCTCTACATATCTGTACAGCTCTTACAGTTTCTGCCCACTTGCAGAAGTAGAAACAAGGTGTTGCAGGATTGGGACATTCCCTTCCACACCCCAAAAATGGGAATACCTTATCAAAATGAAAATAAAATAAGTGGCTTTTATAATCAACTGTGAAGGAAATACTAAGTCACTACTGTCTGGTTTCTCACGGAAGTGATTCTTAACTTTTAACAGATCATGATATCACATGATATCACATAACAGACCTGATATCACAACAGAAAAATGTTTTGGTACCCTCACAACCTCCACCAGCTAACCATAAAGAAAGGGAGAATGGTCTGGATTTGCTATTGATCCCCTGGTGTTGTGACCTCCATGTTGACAAAATATGGCTCAGATTCTTTCACTTCTGCTGCCTGAAAGGCTGTGGTTTCTTCTGTTGGAATCACCACTTAACAAACAAAGGATCGATTTCATCGTTCAGAATCTCTACATGCTAAGAAGAGGAATTATTCAATACTCAGAGAAAGAAACTACTGAGAAGGTCACAAATCATTAGCTTTATGGTAATAAAATCATAAGGGAGGATTTGAAAACAATCTGAGTTTAGAAAATAATTTACTCTCTGAAAAAAGTACATGGGGAAAATTCAATATAGATAGAACAAGCATTTTCTAGTGGCTGAAGAACACCATACCCCTGGAACAAGAAAACCCTGAGAACAAGAAAACTCTCACATCTGTAATGGAAGGAAAACCTGGATTTGGAGAGTTTCTTCAAAAATTGTTCATCTTTATGCAAAGGAAACTTTTGATATTGAGCTCTATGTCATCTTCATTACATAAAATTGCAAGCTGACATCACTGCATGTCCCTATACAAAATTAATTTACATATCTGACATTTTTAGAAAGTTTTCTAAAATGTTGTGCCTTGTAATCTGTTAAAGACCAGCTGAAGTCAAAAGGTGAGATGTTCAAAGGAGTTAGGGGACCAATTCCAATTGACTATCAAGTTGGATCTGAGAACTCAGATTACCTTGAAAATCCCAACCTAAACACTTGGAGCTGGATTCTGCTCACACCAATTTTATACAAGTGTAACTCCATGGAAGTGGATGGAGCTACTCCTAATTTAATTTGTGTAAGCGAGACCAGAATCAGGTCCCTAATATCTTTGAGTTCTCAAAATACTCCCTGCTAATCTGGTAACCCAGCCTGCCTAGCTCTGAAAACATACGGTTTAGATGTTGGCTCCAACTTCTTACCCCAAAATGGCTCTCTGAAGTTAACCAAGGTGTTGATTTTCTGTCAGCACTGAACATGACTGTAACCGCATGAAGGAGAGAGAAATATATAACATTGGTGGAAGAAAAGGTCCATTTTCTCCTGCTTTGAAATAGTTGCCTCTGTCAGCACATATAATTATTTTGCATGTTTCCAAGAAATCATCTATTGGAGCCTTAATTTTCTTTAATGCTGTTTGCCTTAACTAACTTATTTGGTAGCCTGTTCTATCCATTGTTAGCTCATTATGAGAAAATAAACACTTCCTAATCTATCTGTCTTTTAATTTAATTCATGATCTCGTGATGTGTCTTTACACTGAGCAGCGAAGAAGTCTGTAGCTAGATCCGTTTAGGAGTTCATCAAACCACGTTCAGATCACATGGCGATCTAAAGATAAGCAAATTCAGCTAAAATTCCATCACTGGAAGGCGGGAAGCGGGGAAGGGAAACTTATTTCCACACATCAGCTTAGTACCCAGCCTCTGCACTCTTTCTAATAACTGAATGGTTTTTTTACAGGAAACATTAAATGAAGACAGGCTGAGTACTCAGTGGATTTGAATGAGGGTAGGAGCCAGGAACTCCTGAGTTCTAAACGAGGCTCTGATAAACCTGTTTAGTTAAGTACATCAGGGTCTGAGGTAGGTGTTGTATATGGTCTTGCACCAGTTACTCCCAAAAGTAATGAAACCTCATGTTGTATTAGGCTTCCTTGCCATCAGAGATTTCTGTAACCCTGTGGATCACTTCTGCCCTGCACCTTCATACTGTCACACATCATTATAATAGGTCTCGGGCTCTTGTCTCCTCCATTTTGGGTACCAAGGCTGCATGAACTGATTTTTATTCTTCCAAAGCAACAGATACATTCTGTACTGTATCGTTGGCAGTTGTTGTTTAGATATATATTTGAAACAGCTCCACTATATTTTCCGCTTACATTTATTGCAAGGGAAAAAATCCAGGAAATAGTAACTTCCCCCCTCCCCTAGATTTTGCTACTATATACACTAATTGTGCATATATAATTATAACTGAAAATTAAAAGATACATAAATTAGATAGTTGAAATTTCATAGCACTTTTTATCTTTAAATACCTGATATCTCTCAGACTGAGAGGGCTACTTCGGATGCTAAAAATATCATTGTTTACACGTGTTAATAACCATTAGCAAGATGATTTTCCTAATGCCTTAGACAATATAGTAACAAGGTGCAGTTGCTTCAGTCAGAACGGTATGTTAGTGATTTTTAAGGACTTAATGAGATCAAGTAATTGACTAGTGAAGCTAAAAAATTTTACCTTCAATTAAACAATCAACAGCTCCGTACATCACCATAATCGTTTTATCCCCCCCCACCTACCTACTATCAGATCAATATGTGGGCAGCTGTTGTCTAAGAAACCACTTCCACTGTGCTTCTAAATCAGCACTCAGGATCCATTTTTAAAGCATTTATTCAATTAATCGGGTGTAATTTGCAAATAATGGAAAGTATGCAGTAATGCAGATGCCATAAGCAACTAAGGAAAAATAAAACCTTGCTTCACTACGTCTAACATCACTATTTATCCTATAATTACATTTGTCTTGGTGCAGTTGACATAAAATTTTAGAACTTTACATTTTGAAATATGGTTGGGTTTCCGGTGCTAGAAATATTAATTACATTTCTAGGAAATAAGATCAGTGAACACTGTGCTAATGAATCATGCGATTTATAAAGGGTCTGTACAGCAGAAGGCAAAATATTTTTCAAATAAATTGCAGAAAAAGAGTGGAGTTAGTCAACAACCAATTTAAATTAGGCTATATTATTGTGTAGGAATCTCACTTTGGAAGGGACAGTGGTACTGTAAAACATCCATTTGTTAGAGCAATAGGAGCCAATACTATTTATAAATAAACTTGTATCTAAACCTTTCTATACTGATATATATTAAATACAAAAGAGTTCTGGTCTCATTGCAAAAGGCGGTATTAGGTGCCTGAATCCCCTGTGTATCAAGGAAAATTGTTTCCCAAGTCCGTAGATGAAGAAAATTGGTGGCATGCATTTATTTATTTACTTACTTACTTACTTACTTACTTATTTAGCAAAGTAGCCAGTTTGTGGTTAAAAGGACATTGCAAATTGCAAAGTAAAGTTGGAATCTGAAAGTTAAGCTGAAGTCTTTCCTTTTTGTACTATCCCACTGTATTCCTTTAGTTACCCTCTGCTTCTTTCTTGGAGCTGATTTTTATCTCAGATAGGTGAGAATCAAGAGTAAAGTCAATGCAGTTATAGTAAGTTCAGCACTTACACTGCACACATGATCTCAGCCTTAGGCCCAAAGGTGTAACGTAGGGAAGAATCTGAAGAAATTGGTGTTGCATAGGCCCAACTGATCACATACGTAATGTGGTCCTGCCATTGGAATTTGATTAACAATTCTGCTGCCTGAAAGTAAAAGAACAGACTCCAGTTTCCTCACCCATAGATCTGTTGCTGGTGCAGGGGAAACAGGTGTAAAGAATAATTTAAAAACCTAAGTATCACCCCAGTAATCATCCCTGAGTGCTGAGAGCACTGTCTACGGCTCACCAGTATTTTCATTGTTTCCTTGTGCTCCATGTTATACCTCGTTTGCAAAACTGTGCTGCAGTCTAGAGGTCCCGGAGCTGTGCAGACAGTTTGAGAGAGAGAGCGATTTGACTAGTAAGATAAGATCCATCAGGAAGAGTTGCCAGAGCTGCTGTGATTCCTGATCTGAGAGTGTAGGCCTTGCTGCCGGGGCAATTTTACATCCCCCGGTCTAGATTCGTCTTTCCTTTAGCTATTGCGGTGTCTGGGTTGTGCTTGTGTTGTCTTTTGATGGGCTGGGAGGGAGCTGGGAACAATGTACCGGGGATTTGTAGGAATTGTGACCTCGATAAAGCATGTGACCGAAGTGGCTAGTGATCGGAGGTGCCTCGATTCTTTGATGCCCCACTAGATTAACCAGCATGAGCCTGATTTTGAGAAAGTGCTGACCACCCACCCCTAGTCCACAGACCCCGTTCAGCTCTCCGGACCTGCGCAGCCTAACACGTGAGCACCGAGCCAGACTGAGCCGTTCTTAAAGACTCCCACGAAGTCTGACTTCTTCGTCCGGAAAAGAAGCGGCCGTCTCGCTTCAAAGCCCGGAGTCTGCCACCCTTTCTCCTGGCGAGTAACCTTGTCTGCAACGGGACGGCGAAAGACAAGAGGCTTCTCAGCCAGGGGGCTCAAACCCGGCCCCGAGAGAGCCTCTGTCCCTGTTGCTCCAAGGCAGTGTTGTGAAGCGTCGTTCGCCCCTGTAAACGCGTATGACGGGTCGTTCTGCTGCTGTCTGTCGGGACCGAGGAGTCCTTCGCGTCCCTCTTCTTTACTGCGCGGCGCCACTTGGGCCAACGCTGAACAACCGAGCTTGGCTCAGAAGGGCTCTGCTCGGGGTAGCTCCCTTCCCCCAGGCTGCTGCTCTCGGTTACCGCTTCGGGTTCAGCTTCCTTGACACCCGATGCCGCCTACCTGCTGGCGGGAGGAGGAGGGGGGCTTTGGCCAGTAAAGTAACATGGACACGGGTCTTCCTCCAAATCGTCCTAACAGTGCTTTGGGTGAAGCCCAGATCCGTTCCGCCTGGCAGAACCCTACACAGCCTCCCTGTGCCGCAAGCCCGGTGCACACGGGAGTAGCGCTTCTCTGTTGCCTGTCAGACATTCAAGACCCAGGAGAAAGATAGGACTCGCCAGTGCTTTGTCTGACCTTATTCATTTTTCCCGAAGAGACCTGGTAATAAAGACGATTACTAATCACACCCGTCTCAACTGCTTCTTGGCTGAGGAGACCTGTGCTAAATGTGTTGGCTGGGCTAGAAGCCTTGCACCTCATGCATTAAAAAGGAAGTGGCAGACTGGTGTAGAAAAAGGAGAAGAGGTGGGTGGGTTGTTTTTTTTTTTTTTTTTTTTTAAAACCTATTGACCTCAACCCAGTAACTACACAACGTTTTTCTGATCGTTTGGAATACTGTCATACGGTGTAAGGCAAAAACCTGACCTCTTCTAAAGGCGCTTGTAATCAAGTGTGAACGTTCCTCGGGAGAACTCGAACCGAGTGTCTAGAATGGGATAAACGCTGGGGTTGAGATGTGCTAGTTAACCTGGCTTCACTAGCACGTTTGCAACCCCTCTGTAACTATCACAAGTTGTACTCTAAAAAATAATCTTAGCTAACAGATACCAGGTAACTCCAGGTCAAACCCCTAGTCTAGACAAACCCGAACGCCCAACCTTCTAAATTAGCGCTCCTGGAAGGTGCTGAAGTGACAGCCCGAGACAATTACAAAACACAAACAGCGGTAGAAGCTTCTCCCATCGGCCGACCAACGTTCTTCATGTCAGACCTGTGGGGAAAACCTTTATAGTCTCGTCTAGACTAGGGGAAAAGATTCCTTTTACAAAGGGGTTCAATAAAAGGAGGAACCATGAAGGTCTCCTCAGCCATCTCTAGACTAAGACAGGATGTAATGAATGTTTAAGAGAGACCTTCACTATGTGCACTAAGGTTTAGGGGGAAAATATGCTCAGACGGATTCAGGACAAAGGCATTTCTAATATAAAACACAACGTACTACATCAGCTGAAAAAAAGAAGATGCCCCATTTGTCATTATACATACAGCTGGTGTTTATTCATTAAGGACTTGACTCTACACCAGTTTGTAAATCGGGAGTAACTCCGTCCAAATCAATGGATTACACCAGAGTAAAACCGGTGTGAGTGAGACCAGAATCACTAGCTAATGTACATCCAGGAAACAGATACCCAGGGGGAATTCCTGACATCTTGCCCAAAGCTCGAAGACATCCATGGACTTCCCAAAAGCTGCTGCTGTTGTCAGACACGAACTCTTCCTTAGATACTGTGGTAATTCAAAAGCAGGTTTTGCGTACGTGGACTAAACAGAGGCATAGGTGGAGTGGTACCTTATTACTCCTGGGGAGGATAGGAGAATCGGACCTGTGAGCTGTGCTTTGCTTCCTTGTTCAGTTTTGTTATAAAACTGTTATAGGAGGTGATAAATTGTTCCTGCTTTTTGCTGGCTTGCCAGCTCATAAAATCAATGCATACGGGCACAGAACAAACCGGTTGGCTGTTAGGGGATGTGCACATTCCAAAAACACAGCAAGACTGTGGTTCAAGAAAATAAAACCGGGCGTCCAGAATAACAAGCCTGGGGAGCATGTGAAACAGCCGGCCGGGAGGACCCCGTTAGAGGTCGGCGCTCCCAGAACTGTAGAGTGTTTTCCCCTTTCCATAGATTAGGAAGGGGCGCGCGGTATTTGAACAAAACCTGGTGTCCTTGTGCTGAAAGCTGGACAGATTTGTCACTCCTTTGAAAGTGCGTGGTTGTATTTTCACCACGAGGGTAACCTCTTACTAGATCATACAGTCTCCGTGATACCACCTTATTGCCTTAATGAAAAATCCCCCAAACTTCCTTGTTAGGTAGTTGGGTTGGACTGGCTGGGAACACTATACACCGTTTGCAATCTTTAAAAATGAGTGTTGTTTAAGGAGTCAAAGTACACTATCCAGCAAGATCAATACTCTATTAGGCTAGAAAGAGTTCTGAATATCAAAGGACAACGAACCTAATGACTAAAAATATAAGTACCTGACCGAGAGGATTAATCACACACTGTCATGGTGAAATTGGTGCAATTCTTCCAATCATTAACGTTTTGCTTACAAAAATGTGCTTTTGTTTGTTTTCCTGCTAAATGATAACCGTTTTCAAGTTGAATCTCCTGATAAAAGAGACGAAAACAAGCCGAGAGTTGTGTTGTAAAGGTCATACGTGCTGATTCAACATGAAATAGCCAACATGCAAACAAATAAAAAAATGTGTGTGGACAGTATGGGACGCAGACGTTCACAAAAAGATGTAAGGTGTTTTTACCCGAAGAAAAATGATTGAATAGAGATCAGATTGCTCAAATAACGCCGTTTGTTAACAAGTGCAATCCCTGTTGCTAATCTCCAGTTTTGAGGGTTACGTTAGACAAATCTGCCGTGAATTGTATGGATATAAGCTTGGGAAACTGCCTTTTAAATGTAGGGAGGCAGGTAGGTGAGGAAATACCTTTATTGGACAAACTTCTGCATACACGGGTCTGCATGTAGAAACTATTGCCCTAGTGAGTAACGTTTGAACTCATTTTAATCGCACTTGACGTTTTAGCAGAATGTTCGTATCTCCTGGAATTTGTAAACCACCTGTTTGTAACGTTATTTTAACTCCCACCCTTCCAAAGATGGGGCTAAGATGAAATATTTAAATCTGAGTGCAGGTAAAACTGTATTGCCACCTGCTCAGAAATGTTGACCTATCCCTACGTGACTGACCAGTTTGGGATTGTAATTATCAGCACTGCTTTCGCCAAATAGATAGCATGGAACCGCGGATCTATGTGGCATCACATTTCACGATTAGCACTTAAAAAAAGACTTTAACGCAATGTATCCCTCACCTCCCTCCAGACTGATATTTGCCGAGTCCACTTTTCTGTTATAAAAATGTACCATATCTGTTGAGAACAATGGGGCGCAGCCTTGTGCAAACCACTAGGACAGTGCAGCACGGAGATCTCCAGCCGTGTGCACTCACACACACGGGCCGCGTGTCACGCCTAGCAGTGTAAATCTGTGCGGGGTTTACAAGCACCAAGCCAGCTCGAGGTTGGTGTGATTGACCCAGTCCGTGGTGTCCTGGCTTGCTGGAGAGACGGTTCGTTTGAAAAGGCCGCACATCCTGCTTGTGGGCCGGATCCTGCAGCCTTTACTGGCATCGAAATTCTGTCTGTAGGGGCTGCGAGATCGGGCCCCGTGGGTCCCCAGGAAAACACAGTAACACAATTAATGTGCTTAATAAAAGAAGCCAAACTTCGTGCCTCGCTGTGACTCGTTCTCGAGTGGGACAAAACACCCACGATATCCTTATGTCAGAATAGCCTGGCCACTGCTTCAGCTCCAGCACGACAAACTGACCGGTCTGTCCTTCGGTTCCAGTTCTCCAGCAACCAAAATGGGGACTGGATTTAAATATGATGCAGAAATTTTGTCAGAGGCAAGAAGGAGAATGTGAAACGCACTATTTTCCCTGCTTGAATGAATTCCCACTCCATAGCGGAAACCTGTATATTTTGTCATGACTCTCTGCTATAAGGATAATGTGGAGCTTCTGCTTACAGTGTTCTCTGAGTATGTCTCATAGACACGCGTTAGATGGCTGAGTGCACAGTCAAGGACATGGGTCACTAAAAGGCGATCACCGGGGGATTTCAGATCTCAGTACCATGTTTTCTTTGCGGCATTAAACTATCGGAAAAGTGCATAACTCTTCTGTTGCAAAGTGTGTTCAGGGATTTTAATGTTCGCCTCTACCTGGCAGCACTGCCGTTAGGCTGTATTTTATCTTTTCATGTTCTTCAAAAGCAGCGGAAACCATGTTCAAACAAAGGTACATTTAGCTCATTGCCGGAAAGAAAGAAAGAAAGAAAGAAAGAAAGAAAGAAAGAAAGAAAGAAAGAAAGAAAGAAAGAAAGAAAGAAAGAAAGAAAGCAAAGTTTCTGGATAAATAGAAAAAGTTTTCTATTTATCCAGAAATCTTTCTCTTTCTGTCTTTCTGTTTTAAAATTCCCCGCTGTAGTTTCCGAGGATGTAGAAATAGGTGCTATAGGAATTTGCATATTTCTTTAACGATTCACACTGAAAGCTCCTGATTCGGATTCCATTGGATGAACTTTCTAAAAAAATCAAAAACGAGGGCAAGTCAATTTAAGAATCCGTTTTGCTCCAAGGATGAATCTGTTTCGATGTCATGTAACAGATCGGTGTCTGATAAAGCTGCTGCACGGTTTAAGCTATCGCCAGCAAAATAACAACCTGTCTCTGGAAGAGTCTTTGCCTCGCATTAAAAGCCTCTGTGCCAGAGAGCTCTTAACTCAAGAGGAAGGACTGTGGCGCTAATGGGGTGGCG
Source organism: Dermatemys mawii (assembly GCA_007922305.1). NCBI lineage: Eukaryota > Metazoa > Chordata > Testudines > Dermatemydidae > Dermatemys > Dermatemys mawii. Next base: position 14,742,099 of record ML677335.1, on the reverse strand, counting down.
CATTGTAGAGAGAAAATGTGAACTGCGAGCTAATTGCCCAAAATCTCAGAGGCGTTTGGGATAAGCCGCTCAGTATTCTGTAGCCTTTAGTACCCTTGCTTCCTCGCTGTCCAGCTCCTGGGTAAGTAGCTGATTTCTTGGCGTTAACTGATTTGGTTTCTGAGCGGAGGGGACACACTGGCTTCGGCTGTGCAGTTTGTGTTATGGATACAGGTCTCAAACCCGAGAGGCTCTGGTCGAAATGTCATTCCCCACGCTGTCACGTCATAGCTTAGCCCTGTGTGGAGGCTCACAGGAGGGGTTACACAGACAAAATAAATGGAAACCTCTGTTTGGCACTACAGCCAGCCCCTATTCGCCCTAGCAAAGCTCTGTTACCAAACTTAGCTCTGCTTGGTGCTGTCTGCTGCGCCCACGCACCGGGAACAAAGAGCGCTAAAGGTGTGGATGTCGGTGTTTTAGACTCTTGGTATAACCAGGTTACAAAGATAAAATTCATTCAGTGGGGGCTTTCGAAAGGTGGCAGAAATTACGCAGCAGAAACTGGCATTCAGTAGGTGAGCAAAACAGGAGCAGCCTACAAGCAGAGGCGAGTGTAGCAAACCACCGAATTTCACCCGGAGATGCCCATAGATTTCCACCTACTAACACCAGGCCTGAAGCTGGCCCACTGAAATTCAGCTCTCGGTTATAATGAATTCAGTGGGGACGGGGCGAAGGTTTTTTTGGTGGGGAGCAGAATCTGGCCCACTAAAGAACCTAATAAAGGCTGTAAAGGAGCTATGCATTTCAATACTAAAATAAATAATAAAGACCTCCCTCCCCTGAACCCTAGCAAGTAGAATAGGCCCCTATAATGATCTATTCTGTCCCCTTCTTTCTGTTTTACAAAAATAGATTCACTGGTTGTCCCTGTGCTACCGTGCAACTGTCCTGGAATCAAGCCACACTCTGTTGTCTGTTACCCTGGTGTAAATCAGTAAGTATATTGATTTAAGTGGAGTTACACCGGATTTACACCGGCATAAGTGGGATCAGAACCTAGCCCGTTATGTGGAGCCGCAAACACACAGCAGCTGTTTTTGAAGAGAGAAATATTTAGACACCCTTGCTTAGATGCTACGGTGAGAGAAAACCCTAATATAAGGTAGGACTGCCTTGGCTTTATGTCTAGAGGTACAGTCTGTCCAAGGGGACGACTAACAGCATCTGGAATTAGCTCTGGGGATTCTAGTCCCTCGGGACTTTACTCGGGGAAAGTCCCATTGACTTCTGTGGGCGTTTCGTCCGAGTCAGGCTGGAGAGATCCAGCCGCTGGAGTCGGCAGGGGACACACACACACAAGAGAAGTCCCTTCTCCCAGCCACCTCCCCTGCGCGATCACTGCCTTGCGCTCGCGGAAGATATCAAATCTGCAGCCCACCACAACCCTGCATTCTCCTAATCCGCATTCCTTCTGGGAACGGCTTTTGTGTAATTTCCTTTCTGGTGTTGCACAGCGGTAGAGAAAACAATCCCTCCCACGTACACGCTCACACCCGTGCGCCCCCCACGGAAAACAGGGCTGATGCCAACCCTGGCCGCTAATCGTACTGCGGGGCTGCCGAGGGAAAAGAAAGTGGACTAGGCAGCCTCCCTGTCAGTGCGGACAGGGGGAAACGGCCCGGGACAGGTCCCAGCACACATACAAACAGCGCGGAGGTGTTAACCCAAGGTAACCGGGTGGCCCTTTCGTAGCTTTCCCGTCTCACCCCAGAAGGTAACTAGTGCAAAGGGCCAGATCCTGCCGCCTGTGGTCCGACAACTGTCTGGGAGATTCCCTGGGGCGCACCAAGTTTGCCTAGGAAGAGTCTTAACCGAGCCCGAAAAGACCCTTCACAGCTGCCGATTCTTCCTCAGCTCTGCCTTCGCCTCGCCCCTGCACTCAGGATCCTGGCTGGAGAAAACACCTTCAGGTTGGGTTCCCTGCAACACCCCCGCCCCGCCAACACGTCCCACCACAAACCCACGAGCCCCTGCAGTGGACTGCGCGGCGCTCTCAAATGTGGCAGGCATGAGGCATTATTAGATTATATTGACGCTGATCACGATGGTCCTTGAGCGTAACCCTCTCCCATCCCCGTTTATTCTCTTCGCTCTCCTGTATTCCCTGGGGCTCCTGTTCTCAGAAGACTCGCCTGGTTTCGGAGAATGGCAGCTAGGATAAATAACCATTATTGACTCAGGCAGGTCAATGGCAGAAGCTGGGCAGAGCCAGGGAAATCAATACCCCCTCCCCAGGGAGCCACAACGGTTTTCATTTTTAATCCACCCCACGTCCACTGTGGTTTAAGTTTCCCTTTTTCTTCCGCTCTCCAAATACTTGGATCACTTAGGAGCTGCCTGTAAAACTTTACAACGGCACTGACACATTTCAAAACCTCCCCCTTCTCTTGGTGGCTAATGTTCCACCTCGGTCTGTACTCCGGTGGGCAGGGGACAGGGTATTTTTTAGAGACTGTATAAAATAGGAGGGCGGAGCTGCAGGCTGGAATAGAAAAGCAATCCCAAATTCACCCCAAAGTTCGGAGCAGAGAACTGCTTAGAATCCTCTAAAGCCATGAAGTCACTTTCCCGACCCACTCCACCAACACAATCAGAAGGAAACTTGCTTTCCCCGCCCCCCTTCAGTTGTATAGGCTGGAAATGGGGGTTAGTTAAAGGTTTTTGGAAAAGTAACATCAATTCTATTGCAAACATGCATGTTTCAAAGAAGTGACTGACCAAGACCTGGGGTGGTCCAGAGTTCAGTTTTATTTCACAGACAAGTTCTTCAACAAAAATTTAAATACCAGTTTGGGGCTTTTTTAAAAATCAATAAACAAATATGTACAAAATATGAACAATGTGAGGTATAAAACCGCAAGACTTGTAAAGCAAAGGAATATATACAGACAGATATGTATACAATAGGCATTCACTTCCCACTGCTAATGTACACCTACCTCACCATCCAGCAGCTGATGTCAGTTTTTCTCCTGCAGTAAGGCCCTATCATTTGCCACATTTTCTTGTGAAACAGAGGAAGTCAGCGATAAATCAGGCAAACCCAGCATGATAGATTTGAATCAAAAATATTTTCCCTAAAAATAGAATCAGACAGATTGCAAGGCAAGATCTCCAGGGACCCCAGATTCACAAGGGCACTGTATACGTATTGTGTGTAATAGAAACCTACAAATCAGCTTTTACGAATGACCGGTAGCATAAATAGAATAATGTCTTGAAGAAAAGCACCATATGTGTTCTAGGAGGGAAGGTATAAGGCACTTGATGAGAATGATCACATCATTCAATATATTCCTTTGATAGGAAAGGAGACTTTTAAAAGACCATCTATTCTTTTAAGCTACATTTTGTAAATACATACAAACATCTTAGCTCTTCCCCATTGAAGTTGAAATAAATGGGAGTTCTGCCTGACTGCATAAAGACGACTGCATCCCACCCAAGTCAGTAAAGATAAGACATAGTATTATTGTATTGCAGTTAGAACATTAATCAATGTACAGGTATATCTTACAAATTAAATACAAAACATGGACCTGTTCCTTTATCCAAAATAAAGATCTGCCCAGGAATCAACTGTCTGCACAAAATAGTTTGGTTTTTAAATTTACAAAACTAGGCTAAGTGGTTGTCTCCAACAAATGGTGAAATTTTCCTTCTGTAGCAAAATATTCTTTACAAGCCAGCTCCTAGTAAAGTGCAAGCTGAATTAGAGTCCATTCTTAAAAGTGGAGCCGTTAGTGGGTAGAATTATAATAGCCTTTATCACCTTCAATGTCCACCTCTTGATCGGAATCATCGGAGATTTCTGACTCAAGGTCCTCCTGAGAGACTGGCGAGGGGGTGTACTGAGACCCATCCAGAGAGACTTCTTTATTCTTCTGCTCAGGAGTCAGACAGCTCTCTTGCCTTTTATCACAGTGGCTGTCCACACTTTCAGTTTCTTCTTTTTTGCTGCCTTGAGGGTTCTCCTAAAATGAATCAGTAAACAACCCAGCTTGACACCAAAAAATAGCCAACATAATCAGAACACCTGTGGGTCAAGGCAATGTTGTGAGGCAAAGTGAATTATTTGAAGGGGTTCCTTCTAAGCCTGCAATTCTGGGGCATTTTCAAGCTGTCTGGGTTGTTTTGATTCAATGCGCTGGTCTGCTTGTCAAATGCTTATGGAAATGCATGTGTACAGCTGTGAGCACTTCTTCCCTGTAAAGCGTCCCACTGAGCAGATGGGATTAAAGGACCATAAAGGAAGGAGGAACTGTCCTTGCACCAAAATGAGACTGGACAGGACAGCTAAGAGGCATGACAAACATAAGGGATCCATATGGACTTGTTCCTGCTCCCACTGATATCACTGGCAGTTTTGTGATGGGCTCAGTAAGGCCAGGATCCGGGCAAGATCATCATCATCATCTCAAATACCTCCCAACAAGAACCGTGATCCAGGGGCATTTTGAAAGTGATTTTGTCTTCAGGAAATAAAGTGTTTATTAAAATAGCAAAAACTGACCAGCTGCTTCTTTCTGGCCCGGATCATCCTTTCATTGAAACCAATGGCAAAACTGCCTTTGGCTGCAGTGGGGGGCAGCACCAAAGCCCGTCTTGTCACAGGAAAGAAATGAGAAAATTACCAACCCTCAAGTTATCCTAAACCTAAAACCAGATATTTGAAATGCTCATTTCAAAATGATTGACAAGACATGAAGCTTTCCAGAGGGAAGAGAAGGCCTAGGTGGAAATGAACCTCGGATACGGATCTGACTGACCAAAAAGGAGGCATGGACTTACAATGTCCCAGATATGTAGCGATCTCAGGATATTTTGGAGCAGGAATCAGCCCATTCCATGTTTCTCAGGGAAAATGAGAATTCCTCGGAAGTAACTATTTCTCTAGCAAACCGGACAGCTCGACATAACCCCAGAGTTATTAATAAAAAGAGACCGAGGAACAGGTGAAACCTAAAAATGTGCAGATAGTAAACAGAGCCAACAGCTTCACACTGTAGCTCGTCTTTGTTATTTATTAACATAGAAAACCCCTCCCCAGCCGAATTACTGATGAAAAATTAGTAAGACGTAAAACAAATCTTCACTTTGTGTTTACTGGAGGATTAAACTGAACACGATGTTGGAATTTTTCATCTTTTTCATTTTCACATAATTTTTAAAGCCCTTTATCAGGTACCTCGATGGGAACTGAACCCAATTAAAAAACGGCAGGAATCAGGCAAATAATAATTTACTGATATGAATACACTTTATTTGAGGGGAAGAAAAGTATTATAATTTCCAGTCCAATCGCCTGTAACTGACCCTAAACTAAATGAATTCACAAGCTAATTATTTTTTCCCAGGGCTCAAAACAATAAACAGACTTTTGTATATTTATTTTCCAATCTTTATATAACAAATCTGCCTGTACTTGCTATAAATGTGAAATTAAAAGGACTAGTAAATATTCTCCCAAAGACAACTGCCTAAGCAATTTACTTATCTTCTCTGCGTTAATTGGATAAACAACATATGGGTTTACAAACCAATTAGTGTGGAGTTTTAATAGGCAGTGTGTGAAAACCCAGGCATAATTGATATAGGAACTACATTAGGAGCTTTTAACATTAGTGCTGCCTGAACGAGCCATCCTGGATTCCAGCATGACTATTTGCCTTTTTAATCAAGGTGAAGAGGTTAAACAGCCTTTCAAATGACTTTTGCATACAAGTTGGAATAGGCGATCACGTTCTACGATAAGATTATTAAAATACTTATTTCTATAGAAACAGAAACATCCCGCTACCTGCTTTAGGCGCCTCCATTTAGCTCTGCGATTCTGAAACCAAGTTTTGACCTAAACAACAGAAAAAGACACAGCGTTGTCCCCCATTCAGTATACCCCAGGCTCAGTTTAAACAATGTCCATTTGCTCGCGGGGAGAGGAGAGGGGAAGAGGAAATAGAAAAGCCAAGCAGCAAAAAGCGGGCTGCTCGGGGACCCCAGTGTAAACGCGGAGAACGTGAGTCGCTCCGGTTTCAACCCCTGCCACTGAGAGCCGAATTTAGCCCCAGGAGAGGACCATGCGGGGATTTACACGCCCGTCTGGTTGAAAGAGCGGTAAAGGAGAGCGCTCACTGGGAGTTATGGCCTTGGCTCCCAACGGCGCAGGGCACCCCTAGTGTATCCTGTGGGGCCCACAGGCGGCGGCAGCCCGGTCTTGGGCTCCCACGTGCGTGGGGGGATTTGCTTGGCCTCACCTGCCTCTCGCTGAGCTGAAGCATCTTGGCCAGTCGCTTTCTTTCCGGCGGCGAGAGATACTTTTGGGTCTCGAACTTCTTCTCCAGCTCGATGGTCTGGTCATTGGAGAAGCGAACTTGCCCCCCTTTCCTCTTGTGCAGCGGCCGCTGGATGAAGGGACTCCAGAGCAAGGGCTTCCCTTCAAAAGAGACCCAATCCCTGCACGTTAGTGGCAGACAGTCCCCGGGGCTTGTCCCTTACACCCGCCCTGCAGAGAAACTGGACCCTCGCACCAGAGGGTCCTGGGCGAGGAGAGGGGGAGGCCTTCGCTGTGGGTGCCGCGCATACATTGCTGCGTCTGTTTCTGATCCCCCCGGGCCCTTTACTCGCTTCCCAAATGCGATTCCCCACTGCTCAGAGCTGACTGCTCCGCAGACCGGCTTTCCCCCGTGTAGACGCTCCCCCGTCAGGAGGAAGGCAAGGGCTGGGCGCAGTGTGGCTCTGAGGCGCTTTGCTTTCGGTGCACGCTGACTTTTCAGCCTTAATTTGATCTTTCGCCTCTGATTTTTACATCAGCCGAGCGGAGGAGACCAGTTAAAGCCACCCGAAGGGCTATGGCAACATTTCCGTCAATGTGTTTCCTGTTGGTCTATCTCGCAAAGAAAAGAGAGAGAAAAAAAACTGCTTCCTTCTGCTCTTTCACTGTAATAACCCAAAGCAACTACCTTGCCGCCTCTGTGCAAATGTTTGCCCGATGCTGGGCGCTTGCCTTACTGAAGTACTCACTATCTCGAGTGTGGCAATGGTTTGGGCTAGAAAGTGCGGTCATTATCTGTGTACTCCACCTTCACTCGGGTTGGCAGCATTTCTTCGGAAGTACCTAACGTGGAATCTATCATCGTATCTGCAGTTTACATAGCCACAGTCATCACCCAAACTATGATGTAGCTAGGTACCAGAAGCTAGTAGGGGGGTGGTTGGTGACCCCCCAAGGGGCATAAGCAGTTGGGGGTTAATGACTTAACTTTAGCAACCGAAATGTAGCTCTTGGGCTGTGTGCAATGTATAGAGAAGGAGGTGCAGCAATCCACTTAATTACATCAAATCAAATCAAACAAGTTGCGGTGCCCCCTGGTTCAGCTGCTCTCCAGTTCGAGCCTTTGAGTCCCTGTTGGCCCTTCTGTCTGTACCCTTTGAAATGCAGCATTGTTTTTCAAGATTTTGCTTGCGTCAGGCTTTAGTAATTCTGGTGCAAAACAGACTCAAAAAATAGGAAGCAACTGGTTATTTTAGCTGTCATAAAGTCACATCCCACACAGAGGAAATGAACAATATCAGAAAAACGGATCCCGGCTATCAGAAGTCGAGTGTTTCCTGAATTTGTCTGTATTGAGGATGTCGATAAAATAATCAGCAGTGTGCACGACTCCCGGGGAAGAGCCTGCTTCAGGCAGCCAGGAAAACACTTAACAGCTTCTGAAACCAGATTTACTCCTATCGAGAGCTCAAGATTTCCTGTATGAACGGAAAGGGTCAGCCTCTTTCAGTGCACACATTTGGTGACTCAGGTCCAGTTTTGCAATCACTAAGAACAAGTGCTGCAGCTATCAGTGCGCTGAGCCGGCTCGCCCCCCGGGGACTGGAGATCTCAGCCTGGCTGAGCGGGGGAGCGAAGGGACCGTCCTGGGGCTTGCAATAGAAGACTGACCGGGGGCCTGATCCTGATCTGACTCCTCGAGCGCTGCACTGAGATGCTCGGCTCCCAGGGAGATCAGAATCAGCAGCTACGCGTTTTAAGTCATCTGCAGGCAAAGACTCAGATCTGAAATACGATTTTTCACTACAATTAAAACTCTCCACTGAAACCACACGCGACATCACTAAGGCCACTCAGAGTCACTTGGTTGAAGGAAAACAAATCTGAGTCACCCGCGGGCGGGGGCTGCGGTCTGGTTCCAAGCGCCAGAGCTCAGCGCTTCTCAGTTTACTGTAAATCAGACCGAGGCCAGAGAGAGTTTCAATGACTTTCAATTGCAGCCCCCAGCAGCAGAAATGCAGAAGCGCCGCCGGCCCTGCTGGGACGCAACCGCGCGCGGCCCAAGCGCAGGGCGAGGCGAGGGGAGCGAAGCCCGAGGAGGAGGGAGAGGGGGCGGCGGTGCTTACCCAGGGGGTCGTGCCGGATCAGAGCGTGCGTGTAGTCGTTCACGGTCCGGGGGAAAGGATACAGGGGGCCGGCGTAGGTGCTGCCGCCGTAGGTAGCAGCCAGGGCCGGGTGGGGGGAGAAGGCCGGGTGGATCGGGGTCGGCTCGTAGATGGGGGTCCGGTAGGTGGACACCAGGCTGGTGAAGGAGGAGTTGGGAGACGGCAGAGTCGGCGGCGCCGGCGCGGGCGGGGGGTGCGGCGCGAGGGGCGCGCCGGCCCCCCCGGCCCAGGATGTCCTCGATGTAGAAGGGCGTGGGGTGTACGGGCTGCAGCAGCGGGGTGGGCGCGTAGAGCGGCACGCTCAGCCCCAGGGCCGCGGCGGCCGGGGCGGAGGCCGGGTGCTGGTACTGCATGGCTCCGCCGCGCTCGGCGCTCCCCTCCCTTCCCCCGGCCCGGCCCGGCCCGGCACAGAGACACGCGCCCCCCGGCACCCCGCCCGAGAGCGGCCCCGGCCTCGGGCTTGATGCCTGCACCGCAGCAGCGAATTTCTCCGGGCTCGGATTACCCTTCAATAGGTTTCTATTGGCGCTGGGCGGGGCCGCCCGGGCTCTGTCCCCTTCCTGCCCGGGCTGTGTCTAGCCAATGAGCCCGGCCAGGCAGGGGAAAGCCAGCCCCCCCCCCTCCCCTCGGCAAACACTCCCCCGCAGCAAACTCCCCACGGCGCCAATCAACAAGCGCTGGAGCCCAGCGATCGCTGGAGCAAGTGGGAGCCGGGAGCGGAGCGGATCCCGGTCCCTACCCCAGTAGAACCGGGGTCAAAAGGGAATTCGAGGGCCCGTCGGTCAGTGGCTATCAGCCAAGCCGGGCTGGGGGCAACCCCAGGCTCCGGGTGTCCCTGCGTCTCTGGCGGCCAGAAGCTGGGGCTGGCGCGCTCGGTAATTGCCCCGCTCCCCGTTCCCTTGGTCCGTTCCCCGCATGGGCACCGTGGGAAGGATGCTGCGCTAAAGGGCTCATTGGACTGCGGCTCCGGCCCTCCCTTAGGGCACTGTTGGGGGGCATGTTGCACACGCGTCCCCCGGGTCCTAGTGACCGACGGGCTCCTGCGCCTTTCTTGGGCTGTGGATGCGTTTTTGCCTCTGACTGGTGCAGGGACCCTCCTGGCCGTGCAGGGAGCAGCTGCGAGCTCTGCCGGGGCAGGAAGGACACAGCCCTGGCGAGCCCATAGCTGCGGGGGGCGGGGAAGGGGGACGCTGTCGGCTACTAGCTCCCCAGCCCGGTCCTTGCGATCCCAGGTAGGGTTTATACCGGGCGGACATCCCGGGTAGCAGACACCCCCCCCCCCGCGACCCCTCCCTGCAGGATTTACCAGGGGCCCCGGCCACTTCTGGCACTTCCGTGTCCTTCGCCCGGAGGGGTCCGGACTCGCCCCCTCAGTGTGGGGGTCACTTGGCTAGGACAGGTGCCTGGGGCCGCCTGGAGCAGGGCCAGAAGGGGGGAGCGCGGGAGGGAAGCCGCCGGAGCCAGCCCTGACACGCCTCGGGGCTTGCTGCAGGGCAGGGCCGCGCTGCGCCGATCTGGCTGCCCCGGGAGCAGGGAGGACACAGCTCCGCCGTGGCTGGGTTGACACGTCTTGATTGAATCGCCCAAGCCGCGAGCCCACGGGCCGCCCGAAGGAGCGGCTGGGGAGACTCCTTAATCTCCTGGGTCTCCAGCCGCGCCGTTTATCGGGACCGCTCCCCGGGCTCTAACTGAGCTGCTGGCGGCCCCCCGGGTCGCGGACAGGGAATTAGCTCTGTGGGCATTATTTCCTGCCGCACTTCTCATCGCCTCGTCAGACACCGGGCTTCCAGCTAGCGGCGACCCCGCCAGTAAACAAAGGGGAGGGCCGGTGTCCTGCGGCTGCACTGAGCCGCCCAGGGCCGGGCGCCAGACGCCCCGGATCAGAAGGGGATTTCAGGCGCTGGGATCCAACTTCCTCCACACTATCAGCGGAGAACAAGTACAGCTGCCTGCCTAGCAGTACCGCAGCCGCCGCTGGCTTCCCTCTTTAATAGCGCCACCTGGATCCCGGCGAGTTCGGACGGAAAACGGTGGCTAGGTGGCTGATCGGTCCCCAGTTTGTGGATTCACGACGTGGAGGAAAGCAACGCTCGAGCCCTGGGGGCTCGCCTTCCTCACTGAAGCAGCCCCGCTGCTGAAGTTATGACTGCCCCCCCCCTCTAGTTAGTAGCTACGTGCGAGAAGCCAGGAATACTCCCCCAAGCCCGCCTCCCCTCCAGAGAACTGGTCACAAAACGTTCGCCAATGCCATGCCTTCCTTGGAAAGTGAACTTATTCCCGACGAGTCAGTGAGGGGTTTTCTTCTAGCTGAATAACACTTGGAAAATACATTGATTAATTCATGTCTGGCTGGGAGAAGTTTCGACTGATCGATTTTTCTGTGTACAGTACCCTCTCTCCACCCACCCACACATACACAGAGGCGCGCACACACTTACTTTACAGATGGTGACACCGAACAAAAATGGTTAAGGAATAACAGGTGCTGTTAAAGAAAAAACTGGTCTCTGGTTGAAACCCACGAAAATGTTAATAACTAAGGTTCAGAGCAGGAGGAAGGGGTGTTGGTGAAATGGAAATCTATGTTTTAATAATACAGGGGTTTTTACACTGTTAACAAATGCCAAAAATCACCTTGAAAGTGTATGCCTGTGTCTTGTAAATTTCAGGTACCCGTAAATTAAACGGACAATTTTGATTATTTTTTCTCTGTATTAAGTCTCCCGGGTATCGCTTTTATCATGGGATTTAGCTAATATTTTCGTGTGGAAGTGTTGGATTTGCGGCTTTATTTATTTAATAAAGGTACAGTAAACTGATGACCTCTCGAATAACGAGGTGCACGATATGAAGCAACAGTATATTGGGCCCCACAATATTTTACAAGCTGTCGATTCAAAACCCTGAGAACAAGTTTCAGCCGAGAAACCTCCATGATTTGCTGTATTATTGGAAAACAAATAGAGGAAGAGATTATTCTTTTCTGACTTTTATACTAGCAATAGGCCTTGTTAAAAGGAAGTTTTAATGGCACAGTTATTACATTCCACTACCACTGCATAATCCCTAACAAGAAAAATGAAGCATTTAATGTTGCACTTCTACAACACCGCCCCTTTCAAATCCAATTGTAGACCTTTGCCTTCTCCTTTCTGTCGGTTGAAAACTATTAAATCCACATCCATGAAATGTCACATTTATTGAACTACATAATTTTTTAATATCACTAGTGTAGGTTTTATAGTTGATTTTATTGTTTTTATAGCCATTCGGGGCTCTAAACCCCAGGTTTTTTTCAATGTTGTCCTCATAATTTTTTTCACACAGTCAGAACTAATAAAATAGAACAGTTGTGACTTTTTAATGCAAGGGGTCTCGGAGTTTCAATATTTTCACTCTGCTGGATACTAAAACCAATAAAAATACATGAGATTTTAATTTATTTTCTGGATTAAATAAGACTTTTTCCCCCTTGCTTTTTTCTTTTGGAGCATACATTTTGTTTGTCGTTTCTGTGAAAGAGGTATTTCTTAACCTACACGTTTCTAATGTAGCATGAGATTTTTAAAAATTTAGGATCTATAATCTTATTACTCCTGTAATGCCATTGCTGTGAACATACATTCTGGTTCGAATTTACAGACTAACACGCATTTAAAATAAGGGAATGTAATGACATTCTAGACGCTACAAGATCAATACGAGCAAAATAGCTCTTTGAAGCTCGGAGCATTGTTCTATATTCTTGCAGCAATTCACCTTATTTTATGTGAAAGAGCACGGGGGAAATTCTGCTCTTTGCATCAGTCAGAGCAAATTTAGTTGATAGTTAACCTTTCTTATTAGCTCATAACTGATTTGACCAGCGAGCTTTGAAATATATACAATATATTTTAAACACCACCAAGTTTATTTGCTGATCTAAAGGTTCTTATTTGTCCTTAGTTATGTATTTCTCACGTGCACCAGTATAAAGTCACTCCAAAGGGTACATGATCGACTGTGGGACCCATTATTTTGTTTAATAATTTTAAGACCGTATCCTCCCACCTAATTTTTCTAAAATTGCCCTTATCTTTGAGTTCTGCATAAAAATCGGGATTATGTGTGCCTTACTTTAAGGTTATCAGTGGTTTAGGCACTGACTGTATGATGGAGGGAGTATAAGAGCATAAAAGGACCCAGTTCTCATCCAGCTCTACAGCGCCTGGGTGAAATCAGCTATTACTCATAAAAACCTCCATACTGGGTCAGACCAAAGGTCCGTCTAGCTCAGCGTTCTGCCTTCTGACAGTGGTCAATGCCAGGTGCCCCAGAGAGAATGAACGGAACAGGTAATGATCAAGTGATCCATCCCCTATGGTCCATTCCCAGCTTCTGACTAGTGACACCATCCCTGTCCACCCTGGCTAATAGCCATTGATGGAACTATCCTACATGAAATTATCTAGTTCTTTTTTGAAACCTGTTGTAGTCTTTGCCTTCACAACATCCTCTGGCAAGGAGTTCCACAGGTTGACTGTGCACTGTGTGAAAAAATACTTCCTTTTGTTTGTTTTAAACTGCAGCCTATTGACTTCATATGGGGACCCATAGTTCTTCTGTTATGAGAAGCAGTAAATAACACTTGCTTATTTACTTTCTCCATGCCAGTTATGATTTTATAGACCTCTATCATATTCCCCCTCCATCATCTCTTTTCCAAGATGAAAAGTCTTATTAATTATAGGGAAGCTGTTCCATACCCCTAATTATTTTTGTAGCCCTTTTCTGATCCTTTTCCAATTCCAATATATCTTTTCTGAGATGGGGTGACCACATGTGCACACAGTATTCAAGATAGGGGTGTACTATTGATTTATATAGAGACAATATGATATTTTCTGTCTTTTTGTCAATCCTTTTCTTAATTATTCCCAACATTCTGATCACTTTTTGGGCTGCCACTGCACATTGAGTGTATGTTTTCAGAAAACTATTCACCCTGACTCCAAAATCTCTTTCTTGAGTGGTAACAGATAATTTAGACCCCATCATTTTATATGTTTTCCAATGTGCATTAATCAACATTGAATTTTGTCTGCCATTTTATTGCCCAGTCAGCCAGTTTTGTGAGATCCTTTTGTAGCTCTTCACAGTCTCCTGGTCCTTACCTATCTTGAGTACAGTAGTTTTGTATCATCTGCAAATGTTGCCACCTCACTGTTTGCTCCTTTTTCCAGATGATTTATGAATATGTTGAATAGGACTGGTCCCAGTACGGACCCCTGGGAGACATCACTATTTACCTCTGTCCATTCTGAAAACTGACCACTTGTTTCCTATCTTTTAACCAGTTACCAATCCAGGAGAGGACCTTCCCTCATATCCCTTGACAGCTTACTTTGCTTAAGAGCCTTTGGTGAGGGACTTTGTCAAAGGCTTTCTGAAAAGCTAAGTACACTGTATCCACTGGATTCCCCTTGTCCACATGCTTGTTGACCCCCTCAAGGAATTGTAGCAGGTTGGTGAGGCATGATTTCTCTTTACAAAAACCACGTTGACTGCTTCCCAACAAATTATGTTTATCTATGTGTCTGACAATTTTGCTTTTTTTTGTTTTTGTTTTGCTTTTGTTTGTTTCAATCAGTTTGCCCAGTCCTGAGTCAGTCTTACTGACCTGTAATTTCCAGGCTCACTTCTGGAGCCCTTTTTGACAATTGTTGTCACATTAGCTATCCAGTCATTTGGCACAGAAGTTGATTTAAATGATAGGTTACAAACTACAGTTAGTAGTTCTGCAGTTTCCTTTAGAACTCTTGGGTGAATACTATCACATCCTAGTCTTTAGTTTATCAATTTGTTCCCAAACCTCCTCTAATGACACCTGCCTCCTCATATTGGCACCAGTCAGAAGATAATTGGGGGTGGGCAAGAGGCGTAGGACGCAGAGAAGACATGTATCCATGCAGTGCTTTGGGCTGTACAGTATTGAGAGCTGGTTTTCCATAAAAGCAGCAAAAGGGAGGTTGCGTAGCTGGGTGCGTCCTGAAAAGCAGTTGTGGCTTTTCAGCTGAACAACTCAGTGTTGAAATGATGTAGCTTACCAGTGCACAAATGGGGCAAAGGAGAGCAGGCCACTGATGCACCCAGAAGGGGATTGAACTAGGGTGACCAGATGTCCCGATTTTATAGGGACGGTCCTGATAATTTGGGGTTTTGTCTTATATTGGCGCTTATTACCCCCTACCCCCCTCCAGATTTTTCACACTTTCTATCTGGTCACCTTAGATTGAACAGCTCTGGCTGGAGGTCACATGCTGCCCGTTAGAGGATCTATCCGTGTAAGGACTAAATGTTTGTAAGTGTTAGCCTGGTTTCTGCAGACACTCACTCTGGTCGGTCTAGCAATGAGGTATTTCTAAGGTGCCAGTCATGCTAGTATCTATGCCATCCCATTGATGTTAATGGGTGTTATGGAAGCAGATCAAAGGCACTATATGACACAAACCAATGCCAACATAGTCATGTGTCATGTTCGACAACTTTGATTATGACAGAGTGATTTGCTGGACTGAGAAATAATGAATAAATAATATGTCAGTTTCACAAAATACTCATACTTAATATTGACTAAAACTTCAAACATGTAACGCCTATATCCAAACCAATTCTCTGAACACTATGATATGTAAAAAGAACAAGAGAGTCATGTCTGAATAGATACATATATCTTTCAGTTTTAATTACACTTTTGAGAAGACTCTCCCATAAAACATTTTTTCAGAAACAGCTATCTGTTACTAACCAACACTATGTACCCGATGTGCTAGCTTATACAGATGCATTGAAGTCAATGGGAGTTTGGAAGGCACAACAATCATAGAGCTGGACACATGTGAAGGCGTATATTTAAAAGTTGATACTGTCCATGTATTTCTACCACATGGTCGCTCTTCTTTCTGTGAGATATTCCAACCTCTGATCTTCCTGAACTAACAGTTGTGAACTAGCACAGATATGGGAGTTTTGAGTACATATGAATCACAGAACCAATAGTTAATATTAATACCTAGGGTAACTGTAGTAACTTCAGAAGGCTACACCAGAGATGAGCAGCTCCTTGCTGAAATCAGTGGAGTTACAACAGTGGTGAATGTGGCCCTTGGAGACTTACGGGAAGTGGAGTGAACTTCCATCTAGTAACACCAGAAATAGGTCAGCAGCAAAAATTACCTCCTAATTGATTCCTGAAGTGTGCGTAGCTTTCCAAGATACTCCATAATGTCTACAATCATTTCACTTCTTCCCACTGCTGGAAAGATCTCCAAAGCCTTCCAAAAGAGGTGACCCTGCAAGACCTGAAAATCCTCCAAGGAGGAAACAGTACAGGATGGAACATTTCATTTTCCTAACACCCCAGAAACCAAACTGTGCTGCAGTCAGTGACATTATGTATTATAGAAAGTGATGTCACACAACACTGTGGTGTTCCAGATATCTTGGCTGTTAGGCACTTTCCTCTAAAAATCATCCTCCCACCACTTTGATGCAATTTAAATGAACTGCAAACAGAATATACAGAACACTCTCATTTCCATACAATTCTAAATTGGTACATGTAATGTGTAACACAGAACATGGTGGATCTTAGTTTAGAAAAGAACTGAAATTAATCGATTAATTAATTAGTTGTTGTTCCATGCAGGGCTGTCACTGAAGTCCATAAGGTTGCTTATCATTTTCCAACATAAGATTTTACATTCAACTGCTTTTCATTTTACTCAACTTAAACCATTCAGGCTGAAATTTTGCATGCTAGAGATGTGTGCCTCAGGCTAAATATTTTTGGCAAATTTAAACAAAAATGTTCCAGCAGTTTCCAAGAAGGTTAGGGGAAATACATTGTTCTGCCAACCTTGTACTCATCTTACAATCCTTGTACTGAGAAGCTTAGTCTAGTGCCTCTTAAATAAGAAAACTTGTGGGATGGAAACAGAGACCACTGTAAAAACTGCAAAGTTCTCTTCTTGCCTTTTCCTTTGTATTCTCTCCTCCTGAGGGCGTGGTCTGCAGTCAGATAGAAGAGAGGCCTAGCCCCTAAACTCCACAAATCCAAAGATCTGCAGAGAGAATAGAGCACAATCACAGAAATCCTGGAACAACCTTGGGGTTGGCCTGAGGCTCCATGACGATTAGAAAGCACCTTCTTCTATGGTACTAGGTTACCAGGCTGTAGGAACCAGGCTGCTATTGACTGAATGCCCATTAGCTGTGTACTGTCTCCAGCTCTGATAAATAGAAGCTGCAGAAGGGCATTAATGCTGCTTTTAGAACTGATTTTAGAAATATCATAGGAGATATTTATTAGCTATGAAAACACTTCTGGGATAAGGCTGCTTCCTGTCTCCACCCCTATTCCAACTTCCAACATTCTCATTATTAACTTCCATTCTGGGGCATCTTGACCCTGTGGAGTACCTGCAAAGTTCCTCCCTGAAGTCTAAGGGAGTGGGATGGGAGCATTTCTGTACCATTTTTGCTTGTCTTGATCAAGGAAAGGAAACATAGGTTCCAATATTAGAACCAAAGCTTGATCCAGCCTGTTATTCTAGATTGTCATGACACTGAAAAGTGCATAGAGTCCAAATGGTTATTAAGGTACTAGCTTCTCTCACTAAGAATCTGAAGTTGATTTATCTAAAGATTCACATAATTCACTGGAAGTGACAGAGTCCTGTGGCACCTTAAAGACTAACAATAGTATTGAAACATAAGCTTTTGTGGGCTAATACCCACTTCGTCAGATGCATGCAGTGTAAGTGCTACCTCTCTGATTCTTAACACCATGTAAGGCACTGCCTTTAGCCGTATGGAGTAGAAATCCATCACCAGACTAACACGGCTACGTCTCTCATAATTCACTGAAGTGTCTCTCTGAATGTCAAAGGGGGCATCTCCTAGATTATTTTGTGCTTTAATGTGTTTCAGAATATTTATTGTTTTCTATTCCTCCCATGTCTTAACTTGTTTCTTATCTGACCTCTACATTTATGAGAATATGGTGAATGATATTACAAAAACCCAAACTAATTTAGATTTTCAGAAAAATCTATTTATGTTATTACTTCCTGTATGATATTTCCTCTATGTCTCCTACCACGTAAGGTGGGCTAACACAGATCCTTGATATACGGGGAACTATCAATTCCTTGGTTAATTTTTATTCACTATGAGAGATTGACTGCAACATGTTTAAACTTTTCTCTGTCTTTATGTAAAGGCTACATTCATAAAAGTTACACTCCAAAAATGCTTATAAATACCCACGGCCAGATTCTTCTTTGCTCTACATCTTGCACAAAGCAATAGAGAATCTGTCCCCCAAACTACAGCAATTACAATATACTTCTTTCTATATAGTGTAGCAAATATTCAAAATACTATGAATTTGAAAGTGGACTTGCACAGCAAGATTGTTAACAGTTCTGTTGGTTCCAAAGTACACATAGCTAATTTGATGTCAATAGAAATTTCACATCAGGCACGAATTGAAAATGTAACTCAGTTATATTTTGTTAATGTTTTCCAGAGCCTTGAATGTTCCTTTTATATATTTTAACTTGTTTGATCATTTTGATATCAGAAAATCAATTCCTAGGTGTGCTCATTTTTATTTTGGGTCGATATGAACATACAGAAGCTGTTAATTGTCAAATACAGAAGATTAAAGTAACAATCAAGCCAAGTACCAAAGGTTTTCAACAATGGAGTCACAAGGGGAATTAGATATTAGTCTTTGTGTGAAAAATATAGGGTTAGTTATAAGGCCCAGATCCACAAAGGTATGTAGACTCCTAACTTAACTTTAATTTAGGAACCTAAATACCTTTGCAGACCTGGTCCTAAAAGACTAATTAAGGCTTTAGGAATGGATGCTTAGAGACAAATTCAGAAACTGAGTAAAAGTCTGCAGTTCCAGTAATGTTAATGGTTTCCTCAGGGAAAGGGAGTTCTGCTTGTGTCAGAACTGCAGATTGGGGCTTGAGTGTATGTTTTGAAATATCTTGTAAGGTAAAATTTTATGAGGTTGAAGTAAAAAAAGTATCAGTTTCCCCGAAAGCTGACACTACTTCTGTCTCTTTCTCCTGCCCATAATCACAATCCCCCTAATGGATGAGAACTTCATTTCAGGGTCTACTGTATGAAACATATTAATATTATTAATAGCACACAACAGGAAAATACTAAATAGTAGAGTGAAGGGTCATTTTTGTATTTGATATTTTTGAATTTACATGTAATAAACGACAAAGAAATACACTAGAAACAATGCTATTAAAGACCAATCACTGGAAGAGATTTTTCCTTTATAAAACCCACAGATTTTCTTTCAAATGGATATGTTCAAGGAAAAGACAGTCTGAAAGAGATGCTATCATTAAAGAGCAAATGGCATCCTGTCAAATTCTTACATTGCAGGTGATTCAACATGGAGCGTTAACTCTGAATACTTTTGTTTTTTCATTAATTATTTATTAATTATTATTATTATTGCTATCTGGGAGTGGGAAGAGATAGAGAAGAGAGGTGTTATTTTAGGCCTTGTCTACACAAAGAGCAGTACCATTCTAACTAGAAAGGTACTAGTAAAGCAGTAGAACCCCCCTAATATGGATGCAGTTTTACCAGCATACAGGTGCTTTATAATAGTATAGCTATTCCTGTATGGGAAGGGAAATAAGCTATACCGGTAAAGTCACTTTTATACCTTCATAATACAGGTTGAACTAGTTATAGCTGTTTTGCTAAAAATCATACCCATAACCCAAATAGTCATACCAGTATCAGACTGGTATGTAGTCCAGGCCTTAGATACAACAAATCAAAACTCATCCCTGCAGCTTTGGTTCTGGATCAGATTTGGCCAAAAGCTCAGAAAACAGCTACTTATTCTCCACCATCAGTATTGTATCTCACAGGATTAACTCACCTGAGTACTGGGGACTGAAATCTTATGAGAAAACTTAATGAGTTTTTAGTATAGCAGAATCCAAACCCAAGTCTGGATTCTATATTGAACCCAAATTGTGAGCTTAGTTCTAAACATAATCCAGATCCTGCTCCACACATTGTTTTCTAGCTCTAGTTTCTGTTTTTATTTGTATAAAATATTTGCATTGAAATATTACAGTAAAATTACTACCTAAAATACATATTTGTGGTTAAATATTGTCCTCAGCATGTGCCCAGGCAATGTACAGTACAACACAGAGAGTTGGGTGGAAGGGAATCTACTCCAAGACCACCAAGCCATAGCACTCCACAGCTAATACCACAACTCCAAGGTCCTTGGTCTCTAGGTCACATGAGGGCAATGGACAGTGGATTCACACAGGGACAGATTCCTCAGCTCAGTCCCTACCTTCTCCAGCCCAATCTTAGCTGGGCAGGTACACGCAGAAAAGCACTGCAGAACTGAGTTCTGTAGTACAAGGTAGGGTTTGCACTGGACTCCTAAATCCTGTTCTCTCATCTCCACCCTCTTCAAAAGACTCAGATAGTTCAGCAGGATCTAGGGTTCTCCATGGCCCTGAGTTATGGGGTGGGTAGGGTTTGCACCTCGGTGTTGTCATCCATATGATGCACAATGCATGAAAGACAGATAGATACAAGTTCACTCTTGAGGGCTTAATTGGTTCATCATGTGTCAAGAATAACAAGTATATAAATGAGCAGGGAACACTGTGAAGCTGTCATCATTGATTTTTATTTTGCGCTCTTGTACCACACTAAATAATTCCTCTTACTCTTTAGTGTTTACACACTTAAATAGTTGACAGTTATGGCCTGTGCTTCCTAAGCATTGTTTAGACAACCTATACATATTTATTTTTTTAAATCTTTCCCTGACAGTCAGTGCCAACCTCTTTAGTCACATTTTTTGCTTCCCTCCAGTTTGTCTTTTTGGTAATGGGGTACCCAGCCCTGAATGTAATATTTCAGAAAGTCTCACTAGAGTTATAAGAAAAGAAGCTGTTCCCTGCCTGCTCAATGATTTGATGTGGCTACATATGCAGCCCAAACGTGCATTGGCCTTTTCCACTACCACATCACCTAGCAAACTTCTTTGTAATTTTCTGTTACCTGTCTCCTTAAGATCTCTTTCAGGATTATCGTGCTCCAGGTTTTCCCCTCCTGTTCAATGTACAGTATATTTCTGAAAAATTCCAGGACTTATATTTTTCCAAGTTCAATTTAATTTTGTTGTTTCACATCCATATTTCTACCCTTTCTATGTCCCTTTTATTACTGTTCTGTCCTCCCTGGTATCTATAATGCTTTCCAGTTCAGTACCATTACAGAATGTAATTAATGTGCTATTTACTCGTTGCTAGGTCATTAATGAAGATGTTCAATAAGACCAGAATGTCTACTTGTAGCACCTGCTATACATCTCTCCTGCTGGAGAGGTATCTATGTATTGTCACCTACTTTTGCTTTTCCAGCCCATTTTCTAGGTAGGCAACAATGCTCATGGCCAAGTCTAACTGAATTAATTATAATAAAGAGTCTGCCCGATTACTTGTTACTTTACTTAAGATAATGGTGGTGGTTGCACTATTGTGTGAGCTATCAAACGGACATCATGCCCCTTTCCCAGGAATGGTGCCAAATCTGTAATCAGTGGACGGGTTCCTTCAGTGTGTGATAACCTGACAACTAAGAAAGACCTCATCTGTCCTGGGTTTTTTGCACTGGCACAGCTACACCAATAGAGACCCTTAGTGTAGACACATGGCACTGGTGCAAATTATGACTTTGAG
Organism: Dermatemys mawii; assembly: GCA_007922305.1. Classification (NCBI taxonomy): domain Eukaryota; kingdom Metazoa; phylum Chordata; order Testudines; family Dermatemydidae; genus Dermatemys; species Dermatemys mawii. The sequence continues at coordinate 14,720,812 of ML677335.1, read as the reverse complement.
CACAGTGAGCCACACTGATGCAAGTCACAGTTTACACTGGTGCAACATGGGGTCTGGTCTGCTTCATGATGTATAGCTATAGTGCAGGTATAGTTAAACCAAAGTGAAAAACAAAAACAAAACAAACAAACAAACAAAAACCCAGTACAGACCAGGCCCAAGGTAGCTGAAAATGCTAGTTTCTGTCTGGGTTGGTGCTGTATTAGACATGTCCTTTCTTTTTCCCCAACAGTACTACACAATTCCTGAAGCGGCTTTTCTTGAAACATTACTGGTCTAGCCAGTTTAGACCATATTCTAGATCTCACTGTTAAATTATGGCATGGAAGAGTGCTGTAGGGAGTACTACTATACCTGCGGCCAGAATACAAACAAACCAGATCTCTAGCGAGGCTGATTTTCCATTGTCACACTACATTATTGTTCTATTTAGTTATCTTTTTGCAGCTTAAGATGCAGATACCAAAGTCAATGGCTGTTGTGTGGTTTAAATTTTTAAAACAAACGTTGACTCCAGTCTCTCCGAATTACTCATTGGACACACTTATCATATCTGATCCAGCTGGTGGCCAGAAGATGGAGTTTACAACAGAACCTATTCCTGTATGCAGTTATTTCAAGGCTGCAGGGTTGCCAGCTTCATTGGTCAAGCTGTCAGTTTGCCTTCTCTAATTGAGTAGGTTGGATCAGGCTCGGTGGGGGCTGCTGTCAAAAGGACCCCCCTTTACCTGTGCTGTGAATGGCATATCTGCCCTGGGTCTCTCTTCCCCTCCCCGCTATTGAACAAACGTACCCACCTGACTGGGTGGTGCCATCTCACCTTGTTGACTTTGTTCTTTATTTGCTGGTTTATCAGCCTCTCTCCTAAACATCTCAATCTGCCTTCCATAAAAAAACCCAAAATGTGCACGTGCACAAACACACTCAAAAATAAAAAGATCACAGGATGATGAGATTAGGGGATAGAGCCCATTTCTTTGTCTGAGTGCAGGCCCTATGTGTTCCACCTTTATGCCACAAATTGTACTGCTCAGCCTGTGTAGGGAAGGAAAACGGGGGCCTTAATCTTAGCGTCTTTCTTATTCCTTTTATCCACTTATTCTGTCAATTTGACTGTGATTATAAGAAAATGCACTGAATGATCTTATTTGCACTTCCAGTTATGTTTAAGTTTCTTTCGAAATTATCTAGAACAACAGATTCTTTCACTGTTTTGTTTGCTCTTCTTATTCTGACATTACTATGGACCATGTGCTAAATGCTTTATTTAATGTAGGTGAATTCGTTCAGAAAGTCGTAACAAATGAGAACGGCAAGTGCTGCATTTTTAGTGTGCAAAGAATATTGTGTGATTTTATCTACACTGTATTACAAGACACAGGGTTAAATGCCAGTGAACAATCTGTGTGTTGGCAAAGGGCCCACCTCACTGGAAAGTTAAGAAATGTGATAAGAGGCTGAAAACTCAACTTCTCAGAAGAAAGGAATGAAAAGAACTGACTAAAAAAAATGCTGATTAAATGATCCTGGGTGGCCAAAAAACCCAGAGAAAAGGGTAGTTCCCAGAAATCCAAAAACTGTCAAGATCATCTAGCTGCTGGAAAGACCGGGCCTGTATTGCCTGTTGCACAGGGTGACTCTATCAGCTCGCTATCTCATATGATGTGATTACCTTACTAGCCCCATTGTGCAGTACACTGGACATGGTCTCTTAAAACTAATACTATGAATATATTTTTTCTATAGTCTTGTCTTCTTTTATGGCAGCCTCTGTTAGAGGAAAACCTCCACACAAATCAAGAGCAGTCAGTAGCTAGGGTGCAGGGGTGCATGAGAGGGTCTTGTCTCCTCCGTTCTCCATTTGCACACCTACATGCACACACACTGCTAGAAGAGAGAATATCTATCCAAAGAGAGAGATCCAGACAATTAATACAGCAGAGTTTTATTGTCAGACAAAGGAAGGAGCGATGGTGTCTTGGAGAGGCAGCATCATCCAATGGCACTGAACTAGGAGTTCTGTTCCAAGATTTGCCACTGACCTGTTGTGTTGGGTAAGAGAAGCCACTTCGTCTCTCTGTGCCTCAGTTTCCCCTTGCACCTATGTCTGTCATGCCTACTCAGATTATAAACTCTTCAAATCAGGGACTTTCTGTAAGTGACCTGCACAATGGTTGGTTGAGGTCTCTAGTGCTACCACAATATAAATAATGATGACGATGATGCAGAAGCTGTTACCCAAGATTTCAGGTCATAGTTCCAAGTGGGGATATCTAAGGACATGAGGCTAATTAGGAAGGAAAGTGATTTTAAGGAGCCCCATTAATAGCTGATTAGTCTTTCTCTTGAAGCTCAGTTATCAGCAGATTGGCCCTCAGTCTTTCCAGTGCCACTGATGCCTTTGGGTCTTTAGAATGCCGTTCACTGTGCAAAGCTTTCCCTAAAAATAATCAGCTGGAACAAAATATCCAGCCCAGACCCAGAGGCTGGAAGACTAGTCCTGGGCACTGGGCAAGATAATGAGAGAATAACTAGCATAGATACTCAGCAAATCATTGAAATGAATTGATTCAGCTCTGGCTGGCGTCCTTATTTCTGCCTAAAAGCTTCTGTGAAATCTGAATAAGTGGCCAGTTATCTGACTGTCTCTTCCTGTTATCTGGCTCTAATGACAGAAGTGGGAGAGAGGGAAATGATGTCTTTGAACAGGATCATGGCCTTTCGTTTAAAGTAAATACCAAATAAAAATGGAATAATAATATCTGAAGAAGGAGTCTGGCCTGGGTTAGTCCTGATCAGATTAAGTGAACCATTAAAGCCATCAGACAATATAAAGATTGTTGCAGTAGGTGCTGCACCTCTAGTCCACATACACTACAGGGAGAATCAGCAAGTTATTATTTGTAATGGTCTAGACATTCTAACAATGCAGTACGATGTTGCTGCTAACAGAGACAAAATGCATCCAAGACATTTCACACCTCGGGATATTTGTTGTATGTACTTTTTTAAATGACTCAATCGCAAAGTCCAGGAGATTCAAAGCCAGGGCTCCTTCTCCATCATTAACTCACTGCTGTGAGTTGTACTAAGAGAAGGGCAACACAAGCTCCTTTTGGAGACCAACAGCTAGGCACAAGAAGATTTGTTAAGAATAGACTGATTGTTTCGGCTCCAGATTGCCTTACTCTTCTTGCTGTAACTCAGAGTATGGGCTGTTTTATGATAAATTTTCATGACTGTTACTTTAAAAATACTGAAAAAAATCCTTTGGCATGTATTTATTTACATCACTGTAGTCTGTTAGGCCCAGATTCTCAAAAAGTATTTAGGTGCCTGACTCTTACTGATTTAACTCAGAATTACCGTGCCTAAATACCAAACATCAACATTAGACTCTTATTTATGTCACCATCTGACAGCAGGTAATATGAACTCCATGATACACTGTCTTTTTTTTTTCACGACTAAATATCCCTGTTTTCAAAACCTTTCCTCATAGGTCAAATTTTTCTAAACCTTTTGTAATTTTGGTTGCTCTCCTCTAGACTGTTTTCAGTTGTCAATGTCTTTCTTAAAGTGTGATGCCCAGAACTGGACATAGTACTACAGCTGAGGCCTCACCAGTGCTGAGTGAGTGGATCAGTTACCACCTGTGTCTTACACACACCAATGCTTTAATATACTCCAGAATTATATCAAACTCTTTTGCAATTGCATCACATCGTTTGCTCAATTCATGATACAAGATAATCCATAGATCTTCTCAGCAGTACTAGTGCCTAGCTAGTTATTCCCCATTTTGTATTTGTGCATTTGATTTTTCCTTACTAGGTGTAACACTTTGCACTCATCTTCACTGAATTTTATCCTGTTTATTTCAGACCAATTCGTCAAGGTTATTTTGAATTCTAATCCTCTCCTTGCAACATCTCCCAGCTTGGTGTCATCTGCAAATTTTATATTTTATAACTTTATTTACTAACATTTATTAGTTGTAATTTTCCATTCTTTCCAAAGAGCATGTACAGTTGTATTCACAGTATTAAAGTTTTACAGGTAGCGAGAGATGTAAAGTAGGACCATTACAACTTCCAAAAAATCTAAAACATTTCTACATGTTTCTCCCTCAAAGTAATCGGTCCCTCATTTTCACAAGCATCAAACTCACTTACTTTAAAACAAACCAACCGACACTCCAAAACCTAGTGCATATTGTAGACTAAATGTCTGCAACAAATATAGCATTTTGAAAAATTAAGTTACAATATTGAGATCACAGAGAAATCTCTATGGATGCTGCACTTTTTAAATGATTTTTTTATTTTACTCCTATAATCTAGAAAAATGCTCATCTGATTTTGCTTTATTAGAGAGAAAAAAATCCAAAAACTAGGCTTCATCCTAAAATAAGTTTTAATAGCCTAGACATAAACTCTGCAAAACAGGATTCAGAATACAAATGCTCAGAAACTATTAAATGTAATGGAAAGAAAGCACCTACCAGTTACTGAATTCCACAGTTAAAGCAGTTTTATGCCTCTTATTCACAGGTACTACTCACATTTATGATAGCAACCTTTATAAAGTCAATTTAATTATCTTTATCTTATTACAAATAATAAATGTAGTTGCCCTACAATGAAAATCAATTGTCAACATAAGCTATGGATAACATCTAATAAAACTGCCCTTTGTAAATCTATGATTAATAAGACTGGTTTCTGCATTAACTAAGAGACATCATAAAATTTCCTTTCTGGCATTGAATCAATCTATGCAAGGAAATTCAATCCGACGTGATGAACCTAAAACAAACTGCCAGAGCATATGAGCAAAAGTTTGGCACCAATCGTTATTATATTGTGACCATATGAATATGTATATCTATCTGACAGATTGGTTTTGAAATGAAGGTAGCGTGTATTGCTTTAATTAAGTCATATGAGACACTGGATATAACAAGTGATAAATGATCCACTTTTCCTTTATTTCCAGAGCACACTGATAGTGCTATAGCCATGCAGCTAAGTAAGGTTGTGTCAGTAGTAGCAGAAGTTATATGAAAGTTGAGCAATCATTTTCCCAACATAATTTTTACACAGAACAGTGGTCATTACTCAGAATAAGATTCTCCTTATGATAAAGATGTCAAGGGGTTTCCATTTATCACAGTGAAAGCTATGATACCTGAGATCAGCATAAAGTTATGCTCCTGAAGATGGTTTATTCAGTGCATGAATTACTGTGTGATTTTATTGTAGACTTGGGAGTTTATTCTTTCCTTCATGCAAAAAGGGTCCATGCTGATTACTCCCAAAGACACTTATTTAATTGTATTTTTGTTAAAGGCCCATTGAAGTCAATGAGAGTCTTTCACATTATTTTAATGGGCCTTTTACAAAAGTACAATAAAATGATATTTATCTTGAAGGGTCCCAAAGGCACTTTACAAACTCCAGCACAGGAATACCACGGAAAAGCAGTTGCCCCTGGGGTGAAGGGTGACAGCAAAAGAGCACAGCACTGGGGGAAAAAGGAGGAAATATCAGCCAAGAATGCTAAGACAAGTCCTCCTAAGTGCCATGGGATCTTTAGTGTCCATATAGAACAGACAGGATCCTAGTTTCTTTAGGTTCCTTATAGTGGAATAAAACATACGTGTTAAATTTGTAAAACACTTTGAAGAAACGTGGCCTAGTCTTCCAATCTATTACCTTGGTACGAGTCAATTGACTTCAGTGGAATCATTCCAGCATAAAACCAGAGTAAGAACTCAGTGGGAAAGTCAGCCCTATGAAGTGCTACTTATTATTATGAGTGGAAACTTGAGGAGTTATAGTTATTTCTATAGCATATGATTTTACTTTTATTATTATTTGTGATAAACTCCTAGAAACATAAACAGAATATTTCCTTTCCTAATTTTGTTATTTTCCATTTTGCAAAACTGCAGATTTTCTTGTGTAGAATTGAGCTGAAAAACAGATATTTTTGTTTTAAATTAAACTACTATAAATAAAAGTGCAATTCTGACCATATAAATATGATTTTTCTTTAATATACTAGCATCACGTATGCTACAGGGACTCAGACAGGTTAAAATTAAATAACTATTTATTTGCATGTGTTACTGAAACATCTTAAATGAGTAAATCTGTATGGATTTAAAAAATCTAATTTATTTTTTTACCATGTATGATATTTAATTTTTATGTTTCTCTCAGTTTGAACAATGAATTAAGCACTGGAATTATTTATCAAGGGTTATAGTGGATTCTCTATCACTGACAATTTTTAAATCAAGATTGGATGTATTTCTAAAAAACATGCTCTAAGAATTATTTTGGGGAGTTTCTGTGGTTTGTGTTACACATGTCAGACTAGATGATGACAAATGGTCCCTTCTGGCCTCAGAATCTCTCAGTTGGTGAAAAGAGACTATATAATTTCTATTTGTTTCTAGTCAATTTCCCTTTCAGGTTCTCATGAACTAACAATTTTGCAATGTTTGGCTTGTAAACAGGACAGAATTCTTAGCTGCTTAAAAATGTTTTAACTGAAATTAAAGAAAACAAGGAAACAAAAACTTAATTTGACAAATTACACTAGGGTGACCAGATGTCCCAATTTGATAGGAACAGTCCCGATTTTGGGATTTTCACTTATATAGGCTCCTTATACCCCCACCCCCTGCCCTGATTTTTCACACTTGCTGTCTGGTTTCCCTAAATTACATTGATCGTTGTCTGTTAAAGAGCTCTGGAAATCATGTTTCCTTGTTAACACCTGCTGCTGAGCCAGCACAAAAAGCACAAGGCATTTTTGTGGACCCCACCAAAAATGGCAACTTATTTCTAACTTCATCTGCTATGGCAAGATCGTTTATGCATGAAAAAGTTTCTCTACTGTAACCATCCTAAATAGGGTTGCCAACTTTCTAATTCTAGAAAACTGAACATCTTGCCCGCTCACTGCTGAGCGTTTGCAAATCATGCTAGTTTGTCCCCTGCCCTGACCCGGCCAATGAGAGCTGTGGCTGTGAGGCAGGGCAGCATGTGTACCCCCGTGGCCACCCCTAAGCCTAGGAGCTGAACATGCCGGCTACTTCCTGGGAGCCGCTTGGTGTGGACCTGAGCCGCCATGATCCCTTTTTGACGGGGTGTTCTGGTCAAAAACGGGACATCTGGTCACCCTAAAATGAAATCATGGGCATCCTCCGCTTGACAGGGAATTTTAAAATTATATTGTGCCCTACTTTCGTGGCCAACCTCTTTATCAAGACATACTGGAACGAGGTGCATTCCAGAATTGATAGAGATTTAAACATTAACCTCAGCTGCAGCTGGGTGCATGCTGACCAGAGGCCTTTTGAGCCTTGTAGGATTTAGTGTATGTGGAGTTTGAGCTTGAGTTTAACCAAAAAGCACATTGTACTATTCTGCTGGCTGATCCACATTTCATTTATTATACTGTAACACATGTAATTAACTAATGCACAGCCTAGAATGGTTGATTACTATTTAACTCTAAAATAACTATGGGGGTGGACCATTCATACAACAGATCCTTCTTATCACGAAAAGGTTTCTAATAAGAGAAGAAAAAAAATTGTTGGAAAAAGGTTGTATGCCCCTTTGTCCAACTGCTCCAAGTATATTTTTTGTTAATCTTTTCCTATCTTGTGTCTTTATTTTTAATGTGCCCTGACCATTTGTACCTCTTCTCTCATGTCTTTTTGAGGAAAAGAACATTTTAATGTTTTAAATTGCCACTTTTTGTCCTCCATCTTCTCCTGCTCTTCAGCTGTCCCAGTCATTATAGGCTTCCTCTGATTTGGATGGCACTCAGCATAACTGGGAAGGCTGGGGCTGGTGGACAGTTGTCTTTCCCCACCTCCAGTAATCATTTCTGATCTGCCAAATAAAAGCAAACAACCAATTTAAGACTCTTTCCTTTCCCCCAGTAAATAAACTTTGCTTCAATAGCTTCTTTGCAGCAACTCCCACCCCTTCAAAACATGAGCAAGTAGCCTCTCACACATGGGAAAAAAAACATATTCCAGCTGCTCTGCTCCCTATCTCCTCTTGGGTTATCCCCCAATTTACCCAAACAACTCACAAAATCTGCAGCTGCTGTTTCACCTCATCAGGTCCCAGGCACTTGTCGCCTCCTTGAAATCATAAACTGGCCAGTTTCTTCAACTTTCCAATTTGGGTTCCTTCATGTTGCTCTTGTAGTAGGGTAGTGGAGCTCTCACTGGCAATAGGAATCTGACACTACTTTGATTCAGAGGACTGGAAAGAGTCTACAAACATGCTGACACCACATTGTTCTATATTGTCAACAAAGAATGGAGTTAGAAGCTTCTAGCTCCACCATCCTGATTGCAGTCCATGGTGCTGCTGTGTTAGATACAACCAGCCCCTTGCAGCATTCTCCAGTGCATTGCTGGAGAGAAGTGGGGAAGTCATCTACCACAAAGGGTTTTTGTTTAATTGGTGGAGCATGGCCTTCCTTATTCCCTCATTACCAGCCACCTAGGAATTCATTTTAATCATAGATAAGATCCCAGCTGTTGGTGTATCGATATAACATCATTAGAGGCCAAATTGGTCAATCAGAGCATCCCAGCTCCACTGGTGATATCCTCCAGGCAGGGCTACTGGGTTGCTGCTATTTTATTGGAAGACTATACTCCCCTTCTTGTTAGTCCCATCATAAACCCAACAGCTGTCGCCTGTATTTCGCTTCCCATCTTGACATATTCCCAATGAAAGTAAGAGTACTCTTTCCTTTTATTGATATGTTATTACCTTGCATCATGTTCAGAGAATAGCAGTGTTCATTTTTATTGTTGGGAATGTACATATGATAGGGGAAAGCAGTCAGGATAAAAAATTTTTTTTTAATAAAGTTGTCTAGTACCACGTTAGAGCCCAAGAAAATCTAGGATTTACATAATCAGTATTGTTTTCTTGAGTGGTGGGCTCTTCTAAGCCAACTCTGCCCCTTACACTAGTCTGAATATGGAAATAGCCTCACTGAAGTATAAGTTTGATACTAAAGCTTTTTAAAACTATTTCAGCTATTGCTTATGAAAAGCTAAAATGCCTGGTTTTAAGGTATTGTTTTCTATCTTCTATGTTTGACCTCTGTAAAGTGTTTTAAACAAGTATTGCCATCATTTGAGTCCTTGTTTGTATACCAGCAGCAACCTCAGTAAAGACAGAAGTCGCAGTCACAAGCATGTAAATGTTTCAGAGTAGCAGACGTGTTAGGCTGTATCCGCAAAAAGAACAGGAGTACTTACGGCACATTAGAGACTAACATTTATTTAAGCATAAGCTTTTGTAGGCTACAGCCCACTTCATTGGATGCATCGAATGGAACAGACAGTAGGAAGATGATATATATACATACATACAGAGAACGTGAAAAGGTGGAAATTGCCATAGCAATTCTAGAGAGGCTATTTAATTAAGATTTAATTGACTAATTAAGCATGTGAATGAATGTTAGTGCTGCAGCACAGGCCAGAGAAAGCAGTTTGTATGTATACCCCTACTAAGTGTGAATATTTAGGAGAATCTCTAGCGTCGAGTTCCAAATGATTGGTGATCAAATTGAGTTCCCAAACTGAGTTTTCAGTTATGCAGTCACTGAAAGCAGCTGGAACTGAGTCCAAATCCAGGTTAAATTGTAAATCGTAATTGCCACTGCATGGACATACATGATCAGAGCTATGACCAGTGTTCCAGCCTAATAGTTTTGCTGTAGTTAATGGAAATAGCAGCTCCCTCCCCTCCTTTCCACTAGATGAGTGGTGGAAGACATCTAGTGGAAGCAGATACAATTACATAAAGATCAAAATAGGCAGGTCCCACTAGTTCATGGCCATAGAATCTGTTGTAAGATCCATTCTATGTTTCAGACCTCATAGCTGATGAAACATTGTAACTATGGCCCAAGTGTAAATCAGGGCAGAGTCTTCCCAAGTCTGTGGATAGCTTAATAGCTTTGAGGTGTGCACTCATTCTTAATTCTGAGATTAATGTGGACTTGAAAATTATTCCTGATTTTTAAAGCCATGACACCCAGCTTGTGTGCTTATTGCAATGCGCATCTCCCGCCTCTCCAGGTACCAAGAACACCAGCTCTCTCTCTCCACTGCCAGAGGCCCTCCAGTTTCCATTTCAACTTCTATGATGTTGCTCTGTATTGTCAATACAAAAGACTGCGGCATAATGACAACTGCTAATTATGGGAACAAGTTGAATATAGAAAGGGGGACTACAGTATTGGTTTTACATGTAAACATGATTTTAATGACTTAAATGTAAATTATCTTCTGACAGCCACTGGGTAGCTGTGGCAGTTGGGCAAAGACCATCTCTGCAGACAACTCTCTCTTTCCAAGTTCATCTCAGCCAAGGAAAGAGTAGTGAAAAACTTTGCCAGACAGAGGCAAATCCATTTCAAACAGGAATCCTGGCCCTTAGAATAGGTGTCAGCCTGTTACCCACTAGCTCCTAATCTAACACACATGGAGCATTCACCTCAGACTGATACCTGAGATTTGGGGATGGGCCATGGTTTACATGGGTGAAAAGCCAAGAAGAAAGTACCCTGGAAATCAGCCCCCATTTATAGGCACCCTCCAACTGATCAGTGCAACAGATCAGCCCACTTTCACAATTCCATTCCTCACTCCCCACCCGTTCCCATACACCCTTCACTTGTCTCATGCTTATCAGCACATGAACATCCTCCACTAACTGGAGAACACCTCAAAAGGTACTATTCCCAAGAGTAAAAATGTATAATCAAAATGGTGGTTGTAGCATTAGGGGGCCAGGCTACAGCAGGAAAAACAGCTATAGCTCAGGAGAGTTTGGATATTTGACTTTGGCACAGTATTGTCTGACACATGCATTATATCTGTCAGTGTTGATGATCATAAAAACTAATAAACCATGCCCAGTCCATGTGCCATTTTGCTTCATATTAAAAGGATGAACAATCCTGCACTGGCAGAAGATCTCTTATAGAGGGTTTTCTAGTCCTTTGGCTAGAGTGGTGTATTTGTAGCATTGCTGCAGATTCTGATGGGCTTCTTTGAAATATCTAATTACATAATAAAGACAGTACTTTGACACCAGTCTACTACATAGCAACAGGAGACAGACTGAGGCAGGCATAAAAGCAGAATGCCAATATCTACAGTCAATTAAAATAAAATAAAAAATGTAGAAGCGACCTATTTAGAAAGCTGTCCCCATCTGCCCATGCCTTCTGAAATCTGTTTTATTGGTTTGTAAGAAAGGAAGAATGGCTACAGAAAGGCTAATTTGAATGATAAGCTTTAGATTTTAAAAGTCTTTATTTAACATACAGAGCCATAATTTGAAGTTTTAAAAATCTGTAAATGCCATGTAACTAAATTACAGTATATGCTATGTAACTAAGTTACAGTGTATAAAAACAAATTCAGACAAAAAGGCAGGACAACTTCCTAGAAAATTAGATTTTGCAACAATATCACTATATACAGCACCTGAAAATGGTTGAGAATACACACTGAACAGAAGATCAGAGGTAAGTTTTACAAATGCAATGATATGAATTAAATATCTTAATTCAGTGCTTTTAAAGGAAGCTTAGACTTGGAAAGAGATTGTTCTGTTGTATCCTCAATCTTGGACCGCTCTAAGATGCTTGTAGATTTGTTCTCTTTATCCTTTTTTACACTCTTTTTGTGCTGCAGGGTTTAAAAAAAGTTCCTAGTTAGTATCACACCTTTACGCACAATGCTAAAGAATGCAACATTACTCTTGATTTTCTATTTGCCACATAATTATGCACACAATACTCCAAATGAAAAAAATTATACAGGACAATTTTCTGAAGACTTTTGCTAAGGAAATTTATTCTTTAGGGCACAAGTGTCTTTTGGGTCTAAGGCATTAAGATTTTCTCCTTAAAACCAAAAAGAAGATACCTCTAGGAATTCCTGTATGTACCTAAGAACTAATTTCTTGGAAGTCCTTTCTTTTAAAGATAGTTTTTACCATGATTAATGAGACGGCATCCTTAGCTGCAGTGAGACAAGTTTATAAACTGTACACTTTATTACTAAATGACAGCAAACCAACAATTACTATTCCATCAAAAAGAAAAATCTGAAAGGTTGTGCAGTTAGATTTAAATCTGATTCTTGTAGGCAAGTTTAGGTGTACCCTTTAGGCTTCTGGTAAGTTACCAGTTACTCCCGAGGGAATCGTGCATTACTGCGTACGCACAGAATTCATGTCCCCAGCAGATTTCCCACTGTAGTTATGATGTTTATCCACTAGGGGTTGCTGTGATGCCAGAACAGAGAGCAGCTGACCATAGCAGCCAGCAGCAGATAGGGAGAAGGAAAGTCTGCGTTCCTCACAGTGCCCTGCCTGTGGGGCCAGGTGAGGACATATGGGATATAGCGGGGGAGGGAAGTGGCACAGACAGAGCGGGACACACAAGGCTGTGGGGGGGGGAGGGGGGGTCACAGACTGGGGTTCAGGACTAGTGGAGGACACTGATTGGGGTGGGAACTGAATGAAAGTGGGGTGCAATGCCACATGGGCATGGGGGCGGGGGGGGGGGACTGAGTGGGAGTGGAAGGTCACCTGGGGGATGAGGAGAGGTGGATGGAGGGACACATGGAGACAGAGGCAGATGTGCCTGACTGAATGGGAGAGGCTAGGAATCAGCCTGGATCTGCACTGGTTAGGCTCCCCAACTCCCTCACTCCTCCCCACAAAACACACTTCTAATAATATCCAACAACCCCCTAGGTTCACTCCCAGACTCCTTCCCACCAATTACTTCCCTTCCCCTCAGCTCCTCCATTACCCTGGACTCCCCTAAGCTTTTGCACGGCTTCTGCGGGATAAGGGAAATACATTTCTGTATTGTAGTTTAAATGAGTTATTCAAAAGTTCTGTATTAATATGCCCAGTAAGGAATCTATTTGCCAAAAAACATTTCCTGAATCTTTTTTGTTGTCTGGATTGTTACTTGCCGACAAGTATTTTGAAAAAAATTACCAAAATAACAAAGTAGTGTGATTATTTTGACAAATAAAATATGTAGAATTTTAAAGTATCGTGCAGAATTTTTAATTTTTTGGTGCAGAATTCCCCCAGGAGTAACCAGTTTAGCCTTTGTTTCATATAGGCCCAAACAAGGTGAAGTAAACATGTACTATTAGGTGTTTAAGGATACACCAAACAAACAAATCCTCAAAACATTTGTTCTCCCTCACTGAAATGAATATTGATATAGTAGTCTACATAGACAGCCCAGTAGATTGCCTGTTTAGTTTCCAAGTCACATTGGAAAGGTTATGTTCAGCAGGGCAAGTATTTAATCCGTGGAGTGCTGCAGTGATTCATGACCAGATACAGTGGAGCCCCACTATAACGCGACCAATGGGATCCATAAAATCCCATCACGCTAAATGCAGGGTCGCATTATAGTGGGGCCCCAGCAGGGGAGAGAAGCTGCAGCCCCGCGCCTGCCAGGGACAGAGAACTTTGGGGCTACAGACTGCTGCCCCGGAGTTCTCTGTGGAAGCTGCTGCCCCCACGCCTGCAGCCCCGGAGTGCCCTGTCCCGGCAGGTGCGGGGGCAGCAGCTTCCAGAGAAGCTGCAGCTCACTGTCTGCTGGGATGGGGGGACTCCCCCGGTCCAGGCAGGTGCAGGGCAGCGGCTTCCAAGGAAGCCATGGCTCCCCACCTGCTGGGACCGGGGGACTCCGGGCTGCTGGCAGCGGCTTCCAGGGAAGCTGCAGCTCCCCGCCTGCCACAGAGAACTCAGGGGCTGCAGTCTGCAGCCCCGGAGTTCTGTCCCTACAGATGGGGGCCACCGCTTCTCTCTCCTGCTGGGCAGAGGGGAGAGAAGCCACAGCCCCAATCTGTAGTCCTGAGTTCTGTCCCTGGGGGCGGTGGGGGTGGTGGTGGTGGGGGCACCCACTGTAGTTTCTCTCCTCGCTGCCCAGCAGGAGAAAGAAGCCTTGGCCCCGAACCTGCTGGGAACAGAGAACTCAGGACTTGGGAGCCACGGTGTAACCATGCTATAACCGAACTGGCGTTATACCGGGGCGCGTTATACCAGGGCTCCACTGTACTACTTTTGCTAGAGTCAGTTGAGAGATTTTGCAACTGTCACCCTCACCCTCCTCCAAGGATCTCAACATCTTAAAAGAGATCCTGTAATTAGACAGTAGAAAGCCTTTGAAAGCAGTCCATCCCTTAGTTATCCATAAGGGATCATGGGTGAAATCAGAGCAGCTCTGAATACTTTACCAAGAAGAGCCCATGGGCTAACACTGGTCAATAAGTAAAAATAACACAAAATAAAGTTTTTTAGTCCCTTCCCCAATGGAGTTGGGAGTACTGAATGTTGCAAAGCCCTTATGGTAGATGTTCTACATCTAATCTAATTCTGAGCAGTCTCATGTTAAAATACATGAGTTGATGTTCCCCTGTGCTGGCTTCAGTTTTAAGAAAAAACTTATTTTCAGCTCAGTCTGCTGAAAAAAAAAAAAATCCGTATAAGGGGGGGAATTTATTGCCTGCTTCTTTAAATTAAGATATATGAAGTCTCAGATTGATATTCTGAAGGACTAAGTCTGGTCAGAAACCTATACTGACAATGTTACACAATTGCTATTAAAAGGCATGTCATTTAACTACTTCTGAACCTATTACAGAAGAGGCACCACACCTCCTTGTCAAATCCAAATCTGTCTGCAACATTTGTGGAAATTACCTGGAAAAAAGGAACACCACTATTTGTTTGACAGCACACACTTGTGTCCAGAAAAGAAGATTTATCACTGAATAGACTTTCATTAAATTCCTGCACCACCTCTTCTTCCTCCAATGAGTCCTAAAAACAGAAGTTTCCAGTTTACATGAACGTAAATGCCCTCTGAATTTAGCCAATCATTTGATCAAGTCCCTAAAATACATGGCACAATCTTTTGAGAGATTTATAGATCTTTATATGCACAACTATCCAGGAAAAAAGACCTTTTAAAATAAGACTTTGTTTTATCCCATCCTGTGCATTTCCTGAGCTTTGCATGGACACTCAAATTGTAACAGATGAGTGCAATGCAGAATGTAAAAGCTTCCAGAACTCCTGTGTTTAGAGAGTTGAACTGAAACATCTTTGAAGTGTTGTACTAACTGTTCAATCCCATATCTTCTGGATGAGTGGTTACAAAATGGAGCCTTGATTTTATGCCATCTCACATTTACCTGATCCACATGCTCTACCACCTTTGCAGCACTATTTAACGTAGCCATTAGTTCTGGTTGCTGTCGTCTCAATTGCTCAAGCAGCAGGTCACGAGGTTCTGTTCTCACAAGAGTCACTGGATACAAGTAGTCTTTTCTCTGTGGAGTTGTCCCTTTAATGAAGTTGATGTAAAAATGAATGGAATTATTAAACACTTCCTGCTTCCACTTCAATTACATCTCAGATTTCATATTAAGCAAAATGTAGGAAGCATTCTTTGTAGACATTCTTGTCCATATTAAAAAAATCCAAGACTATCCATCACTTCATGTTCCCATTAGTTTTAGCTTATGAACTCTGTACTCAAACAGCTTGCTGAGAGATCATTCCCCTACCCATAGCCCACTGTGAATACCTGTTGGGATATCTGCTTTAAGTTCCTCCTGTAGGAAGCCATTAACCTGAGTCAATCCATACTGTGCTTCCTCGTGGAGTATCAGTTTCTGCTCCAGGAACATCTCCTTATCATTTTTAATCTGGTCAAGGAGGCTATTCAGTGACCTCTCTTCATCAGCTTTTTGTCTGTTAATCTTGTCTGTGACTTCAGCAACTGATGCCTTACAGCTTTCATTTGCTTTCTGAAAGACAGAATACCAAATTAACAATAAAATTAAGGCTAACATCTCTTGCCTAACTGGTGGAGCAAGATAAGTTACATTTCAGATTGTGTCACTAAACTTAAATGTGACCTCAAATTGGAGAGTTTGGCCATGCTGATTTATATTCATTTTGAGAGCAGTATTTAGAATAATCCATTTCTTGGAACATACATGCTATCCCTTAGCAACAGATGCCAATAGCTAGTCATAGGAACACAGACATTGCCATGATGGATCAGATCACTGGTTTCTCAGATTCAGTATCCAGTCTCCAAAAGTAAAAAGCACTAAATGCTTCAAAGTAAGATACAAATAATTGCATATTGGACAATTCGAGGATAAAGCACCTGAAAGGGGCTAGGAAGAAAATTTACAATTTAGAAAGCATTTTTAGCCCTTAAGGTTGCAAAGAAAGCCTCCAGACATGAAGACATCTGGTATGAACAGAGTGTTTTCTTCCGGAGTCTTCAGACAGCCTGGAACATTTAGCTATGAGTTTACTCATTGGGGTGTTAACGCTGAAGTCTAGTGACACTTAAATAATGAAATAGTTTAATACTGACATTTAATTTTAGCAGAGGTGTGGGAAAATATTGGGAGTGAAATCCATGGATGGGAGAGTTGTTACAGGCAAGGAAAAAATACAAACAGGGAAACGAAGAATGGGAAAGGAAGAAAAATAAAGGACCAGAAGAACCAGTAGCCCTGAAGGGGAACATTTTCCCAACTGATTGATGCCAAATCTAACAATGATGATAATTAAAAGGTTAGATACCACTCGAAAGCCATATTCTATACTTGATCACTATGCAAACCTTCCCCCTGCAGATCTACTGTAGATTAAGGTGTGAGAATGCAAGTTTTCACAGGGTGTGTGCTAAAGTTTTACACCAGTCTACAAGTCATGACCATGGACCAGATAATTTGGATAATGTTTTTATGCTATTTGCACTTCAAATTCAAACTCTGTGCTGTAAGTTTCAATTTTGCCTTCTTATTAGCTTCCACTTTGATTGAATCTCCATTTTCTGAAAAATGCCTGTTTGGCTCAGAAACATCTTACTTTGCCATTTAACCATGCTGGTTTTCTTGCCTTTCTGATTCTCCTTTAATCAGAACACGTGATTACTCTACACTTCAGCAGACTACAGAGTGTAAAATTTAGTTTTCTTACTTTTAACTTTAGGGATTTTTAGAGATGTCCCTATTCTAAAGTTGTATGTCTGTGCTAATTTTGATTATTCTTCTACCATGGATACTGATTTTAATCAAATTGTAGTTCTTAGTGATATAACTAGTTGGTTTTTTTTAAATCAACTCCTCTGTTACTTCAACAGTGTGATCTACCACAAAAAGAGAAGCTGTTTTGTAAGTAATAATTATTTAGAGGTTTAGATTACTTCTCTAAACCTAAACTCATTTTGAAATTTGACAAGTTTATATATTGGTGGTTAAGTGTTCCCTCTAATTTTTCCCATCCATTGCAGAATGAATTTTGTTATGTGCACCAGTATGGAGGTGATGTGACACACATCACCTCCATACTGGTGGCACATAACAAAATTCATGCGGTGGGATGGAGCCAAGGGGTTCGTAGTGTGGGAGGGGTTCAAGGCTAGGGCAGAGGGTTGGGGTGGGTGGGGCTGAGGACTCTGGCTTGAGATGTGGCTGAAGGGTTTGGGATGCAATGGGGCTCCCCAGGGCTATAGTGGGGAGAGAGGACCGCCTCTCCCTCCAGTAGCACCTGGGCTGTGGGGGAGGAACATCTGTCCCCCTGGTACGGCGCGTTTGGAGGATGGGCACCTGTCTCCTGGCTGGGCTGGGGTGACATGGCAGGTCCAGGATTTGGGGGAGAAGCATCTCTCTCAATCGCCGCCTGAATTCTGCTCAATAGGCAGCTGCACAGCTGTGCAGCTTAGAGGGAACTTAGGTGGTTAATATCACATATCAAAAGATTAGGTACTAATGTTACAGGAAATGAGAGGCAAGGCAAGCCAAGCTCTATCCAGATCAGGAGACTTATAGCATAACAATAGTACTGTAGAAGGATACACAGATCATTTTAGATTTGTATCTACACATATTCTACTTCCTGGTCCCCTCCCTCCACTGAGAACTTTTCATTAGATTATGAAGTTATCAGTTACCCTCTGTAAACACTGAAGTTGTTCCAGCTCACTGCTGAAGGAGGATATCTGTTGATCAGTAAGGCAGTCAATCTTGGTATTTGCAGATTCAACCCATTCATCTGTCTCCTGACACACTGTTGAGAGAGTTCTGCGAAGCTTTTCACAGCATTCAGTCGACTCCTCCAGCAACTTTTTGTCTTCCCTGTTTAGCTGCCTGATCTCTCGTGAGAAGTTATCCAAAGATGCAATATATTTGTTGTGGTGGGAAGCTGTACAACTGACTAGGTCTGTGGTTTGCCTGCATGAACAACAGATTCATAATATAGATCAGAGGACTTGGAAATGCTGATTTAAAAACATCATGCATTTAATATGATTTGACAACAGCAGCAGCGACAACCTAATTTCCAAGTAAGCCAGATTCAATCCTATTATAATCAGATGCCATTGGAATGCTTTCTATTTAAGCTATTTATGAAGTAAAGTTTTCCCTAACCACAATCTAAAACAGTGGCCACCAACTGGTCAATCCTAGAGGATTTCCCAGTCAATCGTGATCTCTGATGGTGCAGCATGGCTGCTGCTAATGTAGACTCCCTGCTTGCCCCGACCCCATGCTGCTCCCGGAAGCAGCCAGCGCAGCCCCACAGGCACAGGGGGTCTCCTTCCATGCACTGCTCCGACCCACAAGCACCAACTCTACAGCTCCCATTGGCTGGGAATGGGGAACTGTGGCCAAGGAGAGATGCAGGGGCGGTGCTTGCAGAGAGGAGCAGCACATGGAGCCATGGGTCACCCACCCCTTCCAAGAGCTGCAGGGGCTTGTTGGCCCATTCTGGGAACGGCGTCAGCAGGGAGCCTGCCTTAGTGGCAGCCACGCTGTGCTGCTGACCCGGAATCACCAGAGGTAAGAGCTGCCCGGCAGGAGACTATATCCCAGACTCCCTCCTGCACTCCAAAGCCCCAGCTCTGTGACCCCTTCCAGAGCCAGCACCCCAAGCCGCAGCCCTAAGCCCCCTCCCACACCCCAAGACTCTACCCCAGGCTCATCCCAGTGCCCCCTCCCACACTGCAAACCCCAGCCCAGAGCCTGCACCCCCTTCCTACCCTCAGCCTGGTGGAAGTGAGGGTGGAGGAGAGTGAGCGACAGGGTGTGCGTGAAGTGAGTGGGACAGGGCCTTGGGGAAGGGGTAGGGTAGATCCTGGGCTGCACTTAAATTCAAAATGTGATCTTGGGTATAAAAAGGTTGGAGACCACTGATCTAGTATTACTGCGGGATTTAATAAAAGTTATTACATTCATTTTGGCTAAGATTTTCAAAAGTAACTAATGACTACGAGTGTCCATTTGACAGGTCTTATAAGGACCTCAGTTTTCAGAAAGTACCAAGCACCCACCCTAGGAAAATCAGATCTCTTCCACGGGTCTCAAGATGGACCCCTACAAGTCACTAGCCACGTTTGAAAACCCTGGGCTCTAATGTTTAGTTCATTCAGTGAGCTCATTTTTCAAGTGATAGATTAATTTACTGCTGATATAAACTAACCAGGGAGCCAAGCCCAGCCATATTTGATGACCACGCACAAATGTATAGTTCCTGAAAAAATAGAAGCTCTTGCTTGCAAGACGCATAAAAGTCTCAACTTTGAGCAGAAATTAGGTCTAAATATCCCCATATTTTGGGGAAATCTGAATCAGGATCTGAGTTTTGTGACAGGACCCACCTCTAACAGGTGAGACTTGTCCAAAAGCATGTACTGCACAGTAACAGATTACCATGAATGTAGATAAGAGAATGTTGTAAGTATACAAAAAACAATATATTTCTTACAGATGGACGTTTTCCTGGACAACAGCAATAGTGGTCTTCAAGTTTCCACCCTTTTTAGATACACCACTTAAATTCTGCTGGGTTTTCTGAACCATCAAATTCAGCTGGCTTTGAAAAGAAGCCATGAGTTGGGTTGTGCCCTGTTAAGAAAAAGGCAGAGTTCTACATGGGATAGGGTTGTTACCTGCCTCACAGACACTAGCACTTTCAATATTAATAAATTAAATAGACTCTTTATGGAACGTATTATATAGCACATCAAAAAAGTAGAATACATTTTCAAGTCATAACCACCAGTTGTGTTCAGGAAAAATGTAAGCAATGGATTCACTTAGATTTTGGTATGTGTTGTGAGCAACAGTTTAGCAACAGCTAAAGGCCACTCCAGGAGATGTGATATTTCCATCTAGCTTTGTGGGGGGAGAAGCAGCATCACAACTGCGGCTGATTAACAGAAATAGGACAAGCAAATTAAATGAATGGAAAACTATGGTCCTAGTAGTGACTGATGAAGCAAGTATGAAGATCTACTGCAGATAAGTTTAAGACAAGCCAGGTGAAAAACACTGGGTACAAAATGCTTAATTCCATCTTCTTGCTCTAAGAAAAAAGGTGATACCTCTGTAAGTGCCAGCTTTGCCAGCTCTGCTTCTTCCTTTAAACTCTCACAGTCACTCTGAAGTTGAGCCAGAACGCTGGTTATATCTTCCTGTAATTTATTCAGAGCAAGACAGTGTTCTGTAAAGAAGGTGTTTGTTTCCTCTTTATGTCCTTCCATCTTTAGAGGGAAATAAAATAAGGTTAGATAAGCTGCCATGAATTATAGTAGTTAAAGTGGAGGTTTTCTTAAAGCTAGTGCTATGACTATACACTGGTTTTACATATACAGAATGTCTATACCCTAAAAAGCTCACAGTTTAAAGGCACTACTGAATAAGACAGGCCTGCACAACATGCGGCCCGGGGGCCACATGCAGCCCGCACAGGCTCACTGTGCGGCCCGCGGGGGGTGAGTAGGGGTGGGGCAAGCCGAGTGAGGGAAAGCAGATGGGGCGGGGCTTTTTGGCCCGCAGCTGGATTTTTTGCAGTAATGTGGCCCTCGCTGCTTTCCGAATTGTGCAGGCCTGGAATAAGGTATGGTGGACAAACGTATGACTGTTGTTGCAGGTTGGCTTTGCAGAAGTTTGAAGTTAAAGAAGGGAGGTTGGTATGTTAAACAAGAGGCTGTTCTAAACATAAGGGATGGTGTGAAACATAGCACAGTAGAATGAGGACAAAAGGGGAGATGCTTGGGCAGAACAGCAGCAAAATGCACTAGAATACTTCAAAAGTTAGAATATGTACTACACACAGAGGAAGATAGCAAGCCAGTATAGATGCTCTAGACCAGTGGTCTTCGAACTGGGGTGTGCGAGACCACTCCAGGGGGTGCGCGAGACCCCAGCGGCTCCACTGCTGATCCCACACGGGAGACCATCACGCGGGCTATTTTCGTCCCGCCGAAATGGAAAGCTGAAGCTTCTGCTTTCCGCGGCGGCATTTCGGCGGACATACCCCGGGGGACCGCGAGTGGTCGCTGGACCGCGGTAAGGGGCCTTGGCTGGAAAAAATTGGGGACCCCTGCTCTAGACGGGGTAGCTCTGGTCAGAACAAATAAAGAGCATTTTGGATAAACTGCAGGAAAAAGAAATGAGAGGGAGAGGTTTAAGGGAGAGGTTCCTTTTATCTAAAACCTTGAGGAGTCAAACTTTGATTTGGACAATTGAGATTGTACTGATGTGGGGAATACATGAGCACACAAAGAAAGAAGTCACTAATGGAAAAGGAGATGTGGAAGTAAGAGAGGTAACAGATAGAACCTATGGGGCAGAGTATACAGGTGGGCAAGGCCAGATCAGAGATGGAGACTGAGATGAGAACCCCAGGCAGTCACTGAGAAAGTAGGCAGTAAGCTAAGTGAACTAAAAGAGCACAGCAAGGGAAGTCCAGAAAGAAGTCTGTGTGAAAGCAAAATATCCATACATTTACCTTTTCTGCCACAGCTGAACAGGTCTTGATGTTATTCTGAAATTGGTTGTTTACTCCTAATACAAATTCTACCATAGGTACCAGACTACTTAATGCTCTTTCCATTCCAGATTTATGCTCTTCCTAGAAAGGATGGTGGGGAAAAAAAATTAAATACCAGACAGCTCCCCAATTCAAGTCTGCAAGAGATTATTTGGACTCTTTTGAATATATTCAGGGCCCTGTGTATTCTGCAATTGCAAAATTTGCTCCAGAATCCCCCTTGCTGTAGAACTGTGCTCCAGAATCTCAACAATCATTAGAAAAAATGTTTCTGGACTTTGTTTGGGAAGATATCCTTGAACATGTGAACAGAGTATAAACCAATACCAACCTACTTCTAAAAAGCCTGCAACAATGACCCAGGTGTGACTGCCCCCATTATCTTACTTCAAGCTCTATAAATTCAGTAACCATGCAATTGAGTGCTCTGAGACAGTTACTGAACTAAAAGTTATTTTTATTAAATTGATTAGACCAAGTTTATGAAGGCCTTTTAAAAAAGTAGGCAAGATCTATATTCCCAAACTCAAGAGCATCTAGATTAACTAACCATCAATCTCTTCAACTCAGCTTTATTTTTTACTGAGAGCGCCTCCTGTTCTAGTATTTTTTCAGAAACCCAAGAAGTTTCAGCAGACAGCATTTCCACAACAGAGGTAAAAGATGAAGATACGGCTGATGCAATAACATTAGTGGTTGAAGAGCTGGCAGACAAAAGGTCACCTACAAAGGTAAACAGAATATTACAAACTTTGTAAAGAGTTTTTCCAGCAGTCCCATGGCATAAAAGGATAAGGGTTCATATTAGGATATGCTAATAATGTGGTACTAGGACAAGAACAAACAGTTTGCCCTGGCCAGAAGCAGTACTTCTCATCAGTCACAACTGTGGCCTAAAACATAGCAAATTGAAGTGGATGGTTGGGCATAACCTTCACTATATAGGTATGACTACCCAACTTGGACTATCATTGATGTCCACAAAATTCAACTCTAGTGTTTTAGGTAAAGCCTCGTCTTTATATCATGCCATATCAATTTCAGGAAAGTCTTTGGTATTTCTGCTACATATAGTTCATGTTTGCAGTCAGAAAATAGACTGATATAAACTTGTTACACTTACCAACTAAATTAGTGTAAGATTCTATCATTTGTTGCTGTTTCAAACTGTTCTCATTAACAGAATCTTGTATTTTGCTAAACAGAGCATTCATCTGTCCTGCAAATCTGTGCTGGGCTTCTGCATTGTGTTGATCAACTACTTTTTTACGATCTAGTTTTGCATGGAGACCAGACACATCTTTTGTTGTTTCTTCAACTGTACTAAGCAACTAAAAAAAAAAAGTTACATTGTCAATCTTGAGTTTAACCACCTTCAGCCTCAGAACATAACTGAAGGGTGTACTATAGTCTTCGTTTAACTTAGATAATGAAAACAAACATTTTGTTTAAAGTAGGAGTTGCATCATAGAGAAGGGAAGCCAAGAGTTTACATTAACATGCTTAGTACATCACTACAGTTAATTTCTTCATCCTTGTGTAAACTACAATCAGGTGCTCAGGCATTCAGAAAGTTGCACTCAAGACACTATTTACTCTTACCAACTTCGAGAAGAGACACACCAAGGTTTTAACATCCCAGCAACCATTGTCCCCAAAATAGGACAACAGGAAGTGAAGGAGCATGGTGGCATCCCCTCTCTGAAGTGTAAATACATGCTTCACTAGGACTCTGACATTTAGGTGGTTTCCCACTACTTTTGTGGTGAATAATATAGAATTTGACAATGTAGTTTGCCTGCCAGTTACTCCTGAGGGATTCTGCTCTAAAAATATAAAAACTCTGCACACGGTATTTTAAAAAATTCTGCGAATTTTAAACGTGGAGGTTCTCGCATGGCATTGGGGAGCACAGACCACTGGCTGCACAGAGGTGGGAGATCATTGTGTAGCCCCTCCCCCAGGGCACAGACTCAGAGGTGAGGCTGCACCCAACTTCCTCAGAAACACCCAAGGGCGCTGCCTCTCTGTGCCAGGTGCAGCAGACGTGGGCAGGCAGGCTCAGCAAGGCAGGATCCAAGTGTGGAGGGGGGGAATAGAACTCAGTAGGCAGTCTGGGTGTAGGGGGCTCAGTGGGAGGGTCCAGATCAGCGGTTCTCAAACTTTTTGAGACTGCGACCCTTTTTACCTTGCTCCTGTGCTGTGGCGGACCCTCGTATGTCCGCCGAATGCATTACTTCCGCATTCAGAGGCTTTTCAGCGGACATGCCGAGTGCTCCCGAGCGCTATTTTCAGAAGCACTTGGTATGTCTGCCAAAAAACTGCCGAATACGGAAGTAACGCATTCTGCGGCTTTAAAGCGGCTCTGGAAGCTCGTGACCCCTCTGGAGGCGTGTCGAGACCCCCAGCTTGAGAACTCCTGGTCCAGATGCTGTCGGAGTGGGGCTTGGTGGGGATTCGGGTGCAGCTGGTTGGAGCTCGGTGGAGTGGGGTCCAGGTGGCTCATCAGGGTGGGACAGGGGCAGGGAGAGTGGTGCTTTTTGGGGGAGGGGCAGATTCTGAGTGCGGGAGGTGAAGCTCAGCGGGAGAGTCTGAATATGTGGGTGTCTAGATACATGGGGGTTGGGCTGATGGGGGAGCAGCTCCCTGTACAGCGATCCCTCCCTCTGCGGCTAAGGTGCAATGGGTGCAGGAAGCAGGACAGGGAGAGAAATCTAGGGGTGGGTCTGACCTGGCTCCACATGCTGGGACTAGCAGCTGAGTCCGGCACAGGGTAGAAGCCACCACCTGGTCTGGTCCCAATCTGACCCCACGCTCCATAGTGATTTACCTCTCTGCCAACTGCGCTTGGCACCCAAAACATACTGCTGGGAGAGTTGCATGACCAATCTTGTGGCTTGCCTTTGTTTCCCCGTCAGAAAGTCATTTTTCTGCAGGGAAGCAAAGAAATCTGTGTGGGACATAAATTCTGTGCATGTGCAGTGGTGCAGAATTCCCCTAGGAGTAATCAATACAACTAAACCATCTCCATTTGTTACAAGAAAGAACTCAATAGGAATGTCGGTAAAGAAGAGTTATGCTGGGTAAATACAGATACAGGATTTACCACTTTGCTTTTTCATCTGAGTTTTCTACAGCAAGTCACTGCTGTAAGAATTAAGAGCAGTACTAAGCATGAAGTTATCTATATGCCCCAAAGTGGCACGTAACACTGCTTGGTGAGCAGTCCACTCAGTTTGTATAACAGATTATAGGACTTTACTGGAAACCTCCTCTCAAGTGTTTTCACCTTATTTCTTCCCTATAATTTTATGGGACAGTTTATCCCATTTAGGGCTGGAGATCATCTCTCAAGTTGCCATGTAGAATAAGCATTTGCTGGTTCACTGCACTCTGGGGTGATGCAGATTGGAAGACACTGGAGCTAAGAGCTTTTAGGGCAGGATGACTTTGAGGAAGGTAGCACGCTGGTTAATGAATAGTCAACGATCAAACTGTCAAAAACAAACTTGCCATCTCAAGTGATGTCCCCTCCCCATCATTGTGCAATGCATCAGTTCATAAGTTTGTTCCAGTCTTCAGTTTTAAGATCAGCTTGTAAGATATTGTACCAGTATGGTTTTAACAATTCATTCCCTTAAAGATTAAGCAAATTATTGATAGAATTGCTTATAGAGTATAGGAAGTTACACCTGCAATTAGTTATCAGAAATACAATAACCTTGCTAGCAGTGCCATGCAGCTTTTCTTCAGTGCTCTCCAAAGCTGAAGCCACATATTCCTCCTCCACAAGATGAATCTTGGTTTCTTGCAAGTTTTTCTGAGTGTCTTCCAGTTCTCTTGCTCTGATCTGCAGATCCGTTTTGCATTGTTCAAGTTCATTTTTATTAGCCATGAACAGCTCAGTGACCTAAAGTGCAATTGAAACAATGCAGCTAATAAGGAGATTCTGCTTTTCAGAAATCTGAAGACCAGCTTAGTCATACTTCCAAATCAAATATTCATTAGGAAGAATATCTTCTCCCCCAACAATGTGACTTAAGCCAAATTATCAGATGACCGGACAATTACAAATGCAGTCCCAGTTCTAAACAGTATGTTTGATATTGAGACCTTATGCCCTAAACTTGAATGTCTCAAAACAAGTACCAATGACACTTTTCTCCAAAACAAGAAAACATGATAATCACAACAGAAAGTTCTGCAGAATAATTACATGCATTTAAGGTTCTCCCATTAAAATCAGTCAAATCAAATATCAGGAGAAAAAAATTCAATTAATTTTACTTAATTTAGTTAAAGGTAAGACTTGTAACATGAACATTTGATAGCTTTGTAGTTCCAAATCTTGGAAAATAATGTTTCTTATTATCAAACTTAGCCTAGTGCAATGAAGAGAGTCACCTTTTCCTCACACAAACCCTGAAAAGAGTAAATGCTAATCCATCCAGAACACAACATTTTAGAGTCCAATTTTTTGTTGGAAGTCCATCACAGCAATTTTAAGCTAAGGCACGCTTAAGAACCAAGTGTAATACTGTATTATGCTGTTACAAGTTACCAAAGTGAAAAGCCACACTTAGTAAGGAATTAGGCACTAGGTTTCCCTTTCAAATAATTACTTTTGATTAGGAGGTTTGAAGTTCAGCTCCAGCTTCACAAAACTGACTGAGCAGTCTGATTAAGCTCCCTAAAGTACAATTGGTATACAAACAGCCTTTGTTTAGAGGTGGTCACAAAATGCCAGTCTGCTGGAACCAAAGCATATTGCAAAAGTGAGACTGGTTAGATGAACTTTTATTGAATCTCAGACAGTGCTTCATCAGAACTGTGTTGGCCAGGCAGATTTTCCTTAGGAAACTTGTCTGGTTCCCTTCCAACTCACTTGGGCTTCAAGGGTCTACAGCTATAGGTCAACCTCACCTTGCCAGGGCTTCCAGAATCTAGGATCCCAGCTACACACCAGGGAGCCATAAGAAATCTGACTTGACTGGGGTTCTCAGGACTTCCAGACTACAAAACATGGAGTCAGGAGCCTGGAGGTCCTGGGACAGGCTACCAGGATATATGCTCCTAAGGCTGACCTGGGAGCTCCTTGGCAGCAGCAAAACTGACGAGAATGACATTTTCATTCGACAGCTGAGCTGCTAGTCTATTTTGTTTCAGAAACACCATGCATCTGCTTTTGAAATAATTTCCCCCCTGAGATTTATGGTTTGTCAAAAGTATAAAAAAACCTGTTTTAGGTCCAAATTGGAAACCAAGTTTTGAAATCTCAATTTCTTGCAGACAAGAAATCCTGAGTTTCAGATAGCTCTACCTTTGTTCTTTTCTGACTGAACATAATAAATTATGCAAGAACTACCAACATCATCAGAAAGATTTAGATTTACAATATGTAAACACACAGTAATCAGTTTGGAGTTTCTAAAAATATCAACACACCAAGCTCCTCCCTTCAATCTAATTGTCCCCCCAACTTCTTGTTTGCAGATGAGTAGTGTTAAAAGACTTCACTTACTCTTTTCAGTTCTTCCTCCATGGCACTAATTTTGTCAATATACTCTGCAATTTGTTCCTCTTGAACTGTCACTTTTCCATTAAGAGCTCTAAAACAATAAGTGCAACATGACTGATTTAATAGTTATCTAATGCTTCTCATACTGCGTGGTTATTTTAATGATACTTTTATCCTAGTTTCCATATAAACTTTAGAATCATACCACTGGAAGGGACCTCAAGAGGGCATCTAGTCCAGTCCCCTGCACTCATGGCAAGGCCAAGATCAGGACTCTCAAACTCCAGGCCTGCAGGCCATCTGCAGCCCACAAACCTCCCCATTGTGGCCTGCGGGGCTCCAGCAGTTATGGGGCTGGGTCTCTCCCTCGACCCCACCTGCCGCCTCTGGATGCTCTCCCTCTCAAGGTGACTTACAATGGCCCGCTGTCCCGGCAGTGCAGTGGAGCGGAGCAGCATCTGCCTGCTCGCTCCATATATCTGCCGGCCACTCCCTGCAGCTCTGGGGCAGGACAGGGCTATGCCTCTGCTCCAAGTGCCCCTGCAGCCAATAGGAAGCTGTGAGGGCAGTGCCTGGAGGCAGCTGTGCATGGAGGCCTCCCGGCCTGCCCTGCCACGCCTTCGAGCCCCACCTGAGTGCCATATCCCCTGACTCCCGTCCAGAGCCTGGACTCCCCCCAACCCTTATCCACAGCCCCTCCCACCTCAAAGTCCCTCTCAGAGCCTGAACCCTGCATCCAAACTCCATCCCAGAGCCTGCACCCCAGACCTCCTTCCCCACCCAAACTCACTCCCAGAGCCTTAGGCAGGCAGGGGTCGAGTTTTAGGGGGCAGGTTCTGGGTGGCATGAGTGACATTATTGGCCTGCTGGGAGGATTTGAGTACTGGCACTGGCCCTAAGGTAAATTGAATTTGAGACCCCTGATTAAGACCATCCATGACAGCTGTTTGTTTAATTTGCTTTTAAAAATCTCCAATAATGGAGATAATGTATAATGGAGATTATACAACCTTCCTAGGCCATTTATTCCAGTGCTTAACCACCCTGATACTTAGGAAAATTTTCCTAATGTCCAACCTAAACTGCCCTTTCTGCAGTTTAAGCCCATCGCTTCTTGTCCTCTCCTTAGATGTTAAGGAGAATAATTTTTCTCCCTCCTCCTTGTATCTACCTTTTATGTACCTGAAAACTGTTATGTCCCCTCTCAGTCTTCTCTTCTCCAGACTAAACAAATCCAAACTCAATTTTTGCAATATTCCCTGATAGGTCACATTTTCTAGACAGTTAATACTTTTTGTTCTTATCTGGACTTTCTCCAATTTGTCCACATCTTTCCTAAAAAGGGGCACCCAGAACTGGACACAATACTCCAGCTGGGGCCTAATCAGTACACAGTAGAGCAGAAGAATCACTTCTCATGTCTTGCTTACAACACTCCAGCTAATATATCCATAAGTATTATTCATTCAAATGGAACAAAGATTGATGCCAGTGTCATTTACATTATACTGTCTAAATCAAGAACCGTGTGTTTCTTCCTTCAGATGCATTATTTATTGACTAATGCACTCCCAGGTATTCTGAGGCAGATAAGAGTTTAGAGCAGATGTCCCCAAACTGTGGGGCATGCCCCCCTAAGTGGGTGCAGAGGAATGTTTGAGGGCCTGGGCCAGCTTCATGGAGGGTGGAGAGGAAGCAGCACCCAGGCCCCACCTGTGCCCAGCCATGGACCTAGATCTTGGCCCCAGCCCCAGACCTGCCCTCAGCCTCAGCTCCTGGCTGCAGCTCCATTCCCGAAGTGGAGGCTGGGGCCAGGAGCATTGCTCACCTGGCCATGGGCTTCCCCTGTGGCCCAGCTGCAGCTCTGCTTCACTCCTGCCCCCAGCCTTGCCACGGTCCAGTCCCAAACCCCACCCTCAGCCCTTGTACCCTGCCCCCCGAGCTGCAGACCCTGCTCTTGGCCCTGAAGGCACAGACTGGGTAAGGAGCGGGTAGTAGCCTTGAAAAGTTTATGGACCACTGGTTTAGAGAGACTGACTTTATACTAGCCGCAGTTCTTACAGGTACAAATGCTCCTATAAATTATGTTATGTTTGAGGATGTGGTTGCCATGCTTGACGCATCGGGTTTTGCAACAGTCAAGGACTCACTCATAGTTTTCAGCAGAAATGTAGATTCCATTTTTCTCTCGTGCAGCAGCGAGATCTCGTTTCAGGCGTTCAATCTCCTCTGTATATTCCTGTAACAAAAATGATCTGTAAAAGCCCGAAGATTCCAGTTTGATCAATTACATTTCTACTTTGATTTCGAGTTAGCAGGTGGCTGTTACGCTGTAAGATGTTACACATGCCCTTAAGAAAAATGTTATATAGAAGGTAAAATGATGTTTTAAATGTTAGTACTGTTAGTTTCACATCTTGAAAACAGTTACAGCATTGCGGAACCTCTCATTAAATACATTTGATTAGATGTAAAGCGATAATACTCAATAGTAAAATTTAACTAGGCAGTATCTAACATCTTAAAATAACCAGCTATAAAATTTTCTTACTAAGGGTCAATTTTATCTGACGTGTTGTGTTATCCATCAAACCTTAATGACTGATCCATTGTACTGGGATACTTGTGTGTGAGTTGAGGCACCTATTGTGTTAATATTTTGCCAGATTTTAGTTGCTACCAACTGATAGTTCAGCCATCTGAGCCTCCTTGTGATCAGGTGTCCAAACTGAAAGCTGTAACCAATATCCTGATTGAGAATTTCAACAAAAGGCCCAAAAACTGAATCAGTACGGAGATTCAATCCTTAAGACTGAACACCCCACTCATAGCTAAAGTGGTGCCTACAGAACAGGATGAAATGGTAACATTGCTAATTCTCAGCAATTTTGCTGGCCTGACAGAATTAAATTTAACTAGCCTTCAATTTGTGAAAGTATACTGCAAAGTTACCTTAATTGGGGTTACCATGTGTCCATTTTTTCCTGGTCATGTCTGGCTTTTTGGGGTTTAAATCGCTGTCTGGGAGGACTTTTTAAATAGTTGCAAATATCCAGGATTTTTTCTCCCTCCCAACCCACAGTCACAGTGCAGCTGACATATGGCCACTCTCATCCTGGGAGCCTCCAGCAGCCAGACCCAGGGCACCACTGGGTCTTAGTGTCCACCTTCCTGACTTTCCGATCTCTGTTCTGACCCTTCCTGCAGGCTCTCTCAGCCAGCTCTGCAGCCTGGTGAGTCTGGGGATCTAGCAGTTAAAAGTGAAAAAGTCTCCAGCTTGCCAGACCTATTAGCACAACATTGAAACTGTTAAAGAGCCATTTAAGGGGTAATGAAGCCATTTAACGGGCATTTGCCAACCTCAAGATATATATACTGTCAGTTTCTGAATTTACTGACAAACAGAGTTGGGCATTACTGTAATATTTACTCAGAACATAGTCTACAGGACCTTAGTTTAAAATTTGCTTTAAAAATATTAGCAGGTTGGTGAAGATTATAAAATCACATCTCTAAAAAAAATCCTTGCATAGATTTTTAGATGCACAATCATCTTTAGCCTTAAATGCTTGAATCCTCAAACATATAGTTTTTTAAATAAATTTTTCAAAAGACCACCCTTATCTGAAATACACATTTTAATTACTATAGTTAAAAAAACTTGCTTCCAAAAAGTCTTCCTGTCCATCCCTTTCTCCTTCCAGATAGCTGAACAGTTTCCCTTTCTTTGCTTCTGACTATCTGATGAACTAGGTTTAAGAGAACCTCCGGCAAAATCAATACCTTAGTAAGAGATAAAATCCTTTGTGATGCCTAAAGTCTTTGGAAACCTTTTTTAAAGTTGGTGACATTTCATAAACGTCTATTGTCATGGAAATCACACAAACTAAATTAGTGTTCCCTTTTTCTAAAAGCAATGAGCATGAACACACTAAACCTCTGAGACTGATTAATTTAAAATAATGTCTTTGTTTCAGTGAGTTAAATATGTAGTAATCTGGAATGATTACTTTATGAAGGCTTAGGAGTACATTTAAAATATAAAAATCAGCTTAGAGATACTGATTAAGAAAATGTAAAACTGAGAAGAGCTGCATCATGTACTCTATAATATTTAATGTTGTATTCAGCAAGACAGCTGACTCACCCTTACTAGAAAGATTTTGCAGATAAATGTCTGATAAACTTCAGGGCATATCAAAAAACCTGTGACTGACATTTTTATTCCCAAATTCAGTGTTTTTTATTAAGTACCTTCTGCATGTCCATTCTGTGTGAGGGAAAGGATACTGGGGTCTCTGCAGGGAACTGTGACTCTCTGTAACCCCCGGAGTGTCCTCTTTTTTAAATGTTGAAATATGGTAATCTTACCTTAATGAGAGCTTTTTTGGTCAGCTTCTGGTTAACTTCAGGCTTATTCATGATATTCTTTGCTCTATGTGCATATTCTAGAGTGCTCAAAGTTTCCTGTATAAAAGTACAAAGGGAGACACATGACCTCTAGTCGAAGGTTTAAGATTTCAGTACTTCATTTGAACTTGTGTAAATTACAGACTGCTGGAATAAGTGGCGATGTAGGATGGATCAGCCTGCACAAAGGTAGGCAGGGTCAAGTCTTTACCTCAAGATTTACAGATGCAGGAGAAACTGTGGCAATTATAGATGTTTTTGTACGCCCTCCAAGAGAATCCTGCAGGATTCTAGTAAGTTTAGATTCCCTGTATGGAATATGTGGGGCTCTTTCTACAAGAGCAGTAATAACTCTCCCGAGAGTAAGCAGAGACTGATTGATATTTCCAGCTTCACGAGCTCTTTTGTCAACTGCTCCAGAACGACCAATGTTTTCACTTCCTGCAAGATCAACCTGAAAGGAGAAAAAAATGAAATCTGTAACTTGTCACCATTAGAGTGCAAAAGGCAGACAACTCCTATCTTGTAAAGCTGAAGATAAAGAATGATTCCCAAAATATCAATGTGTCACCATGCATACAACCCAGCTTCCCTAAGACTTAGGCATTTCTATTGTATGTTCTTCTCAATGGCTTCATAAAAACATAAGAGCCGCCATACTGAGTCAGACCAATGGTCCATCTTTCTCCAGTAGTGGCCTATACCAGTGCTTTAGGGTGGCAATTATGAATAGGGAAATGATGGCGTGATCCACCCCATCTTCCACTCCTGGCTTCTGGTAGTCAGAGATTTAGGGTCACCCCAAGTACAGGGTTGTGTCCCTGAGCATCTTGGCTAATAGCCCTTGTTGGAACCATCCTCAAACAAAAAAAACCACCTGGATAATTCATGAACCCAGTTATATTTTTGGCAACCACAACATCCCATGGCAATGAGTTTCACAGGTTAGTTATACATTGTATAAAAAACCCTTCCTCTTATTTGTATTAAACCTGCTGCCTACAAATTTCATCACGTATCCTGTTTTTTTTAATTGTATGAAATACACCTCAGTCTGTTGCTTTGTTACAGGCCCATGCTGTCCAATCTGGTAAAGCTGGTTCCCCTCGCCTCCAGCCAGCAGAGTTGTCCTATAGTGCTTCCATTTGAATAGAAGACTATACAGATTAATGACTCCAGATTGCTCTCTATTGTTAGATATTTACAGTCAAAATAGCACTCACAAAACAAAACTGCATTTGGTATAGCTGCATACACACATATGCTAATCTGCCACACCCACCACTTATTTATGCAGGACACAAAAATGAATTGTCTAACATAGGGCCAGATTTTTAAGAAGGTACAGACACACCTAAAAGGATTTTCAAAAGCATCTAAGGCTATGTGTAGACTGCATACCTTGCAGTGGCACAGCTGTGCTACTATAGCGGTGCCATTATAAGGAATGCAACATAGCTGCTATCCTGCCGGAAAACTAAAACCATCCCCAATAAGAGGCAATAGACCAGGGGTTCTCAAACTGGGGGTCACGACAGGGCTGGGCACCGCCAAACTGCTGCCGAGCGGAACGCTTCCGCTTTCGGTGGACATGCTGAGCGCTTCAGAGTGTTCTCTGAAAAGCCGCCGAAGTGAAAGTTTCTGGTTTTGGTGGATTTTCAGCAGACACACATGGGTTGCAGCGGCCCGTGGGGAGAGGGAAAAGGGCGGCAGACCCATTAAGTTTGGGAACCAGTGCAATAGACCATCTGCCACTGACAAAGCACTATCCACACTTGCGCTTTTTGTCATTAAAACTTTTGTCAGTCAAGGGTTGTTTTTTCCCCCCCACATCTCTGGCTGACAAAAGTATTAATAACAGAAGTGCAGTGTAGACGTAGCCTAAGCGCTTCTCCTAGGAATTAATGTGAGCTGTTCAACTGAGATTGTTGAGACAATGAGGCAAAGCTTTATTTTCTTGTAGATTGTTATTCTAGGGTTGTCACCTTCATAGAACTCTGGAATTTAATGCCAATACTTACCAAGTTTAGTTTCCCAATTTTAACAAGCTCTTCTCCATCTATTGTAGTTTCTTTCATGTGTATGGTGACTGAAAACACAGAGTGTGAACGACTGCAAAATAAGTCAGTAAGTTTAAAACAGACATCCAATAAAACCAACTTTTCTTCTTTTTGCAAGATAATCACTGACAAAGTGCTCCTGATGTCAGTGGACTTGTACCAAAGATAAGTCTGATGGGCACTTTTCTAATACATTATCTTATTTTACTAAGCACCCTTCTAAATAGGTTCGTTACATATGAGATCCTCTGAAAGGCACTAAATATATTAACGTAGAAGGGTCAGTATCAGAAAATTCAGCCCAATGTTTAGGTTTCAGGAAAAAAAAAAAAAAACTATGAAGACATAAAAGCAATAAACTCTACAAATATTTTTATACACTCAGCTTACGGAAGCTTAAAAAAAAGAAAACCAGTGTGCCCTGTAGTGTTTGTAACTAACGTATTAGGTACACACAGGTACAGTATAGGAGAATCTGAAAAGTATTTTTATTGTCCAAGCTATGTAAACACAAGCAAGCAGTATTCAGTGATAAAAATTTAAAATTCAGTTTTTATTTAAGACATTAGTAGCATGTATGACTTATGTTTAGTTTGACAGTATTCCATTTACAAGTTTCACCACCAGTGTGACATTGGTAAGGGATATGCAACAAACACTGGAGACATCACAAACATGCAGATGCTTCTGAGAACATGTAGGTTTCACAATGTATAGAAACAAGACACAAGCAGAACAAAAAATTATATCCCTTTAACCAATTGAAACTATGGGAAATTTAGATATAAAGTAATGCCCTTATCTGAGTTAGAAAAGACTGATATTCTTTTAAAGTAACAGCAGCCAAACAAGATCAGAATATCTTGCATCTCTTTGATAATGAGGTCTCTAGTGCCCCAACTTGATACTACATTGGATCACTATTGGCTCAGACAATGGAGAGCTGCTTCTAGATCACAAATACCACATCCTGCAGCACCTGTGTGGGAGACCTCCAAGGCACAATGAAGTTCTGACCTGGCCCACCTCAGACCACCTTGCAAGATTTGACAAGATCACAACATAAAGTGGTATGGCTACACATATATGTATGTATTTATTTTGCACTAGCATACAGTAAAACTCAAATTCTATCATATCCCTATTTCCCAACCAATAGCAAATTTTCAGGAGTTGGAGTGAGAAAATAGAGGGTCCTGTGTGGCAGTGGACATGAACTGGATCATCCAGTAGGGTTTCTCCATCTGACTGCTATGTAACAAATCCTAGGCCAGCGCTGTCCAATACATTTGCCGCTAGCCACATGTGACTAATAGGCTATTGAATAGTGGCTAATGCATGTGGCTTTTTTATAATGTGGCTAATAAGGAAAATTCAAAACCACAAGCGTGGCTAGCAATGAGAGGGTGCCTTATGTCATCCTACCTTGCGGACAGAAGGGTGGCTGGAGAGAAGGAAACTATCTTTCCAAGAAAGGCCTATCAGCTAAGTGACTACAGCACACCATAAGTATGTGATCTCTGTAGGCATATTTACACAAATACTATATCTGCATAGTTACGTTGCTGTAGCTATGTTAGCATAACCCCAACTGCATAGACACTCTAAACTGGTGGAAGGGGTTTCCCCCAATCAATGTAGGAATTCTACCTCTCTGTTGATGGTAGCTACATCAACTGAACCGTTCTTTTATCAGCACGGCTGCATCCACACTAAGAGTTAGGTCAGAATAGCTAAGTAAGGATTTTCATGTCCCTGACCAACATAGCTATATCAACCACGCCTAAGTTGCAGAGAAAATTTGTTTCAGTTCATATTAGTACATACCACAACACCTTTCACTCACATACTCCTGGCAATCGGGATTTTTGTTTGTCTTTCGACTAGCCAGGTATTTGTCACAAAACTTCAAAAGTTAAACTTAGTACCTGAGTCACTATTAAGTGCTGTTATTCTAGGTACCATACTGAGGAATGTTGTTTTTCCCTTGTGCACTCTGGTGCTTGTGTTGACTGGACATTGTGAGTGAGGAGGCCTAGTCTAGAAACAGTATGCTGCCCCTCAAAAAGAGCTGCAAGAGCTATCTATGCATACACAGGCATTTTCCCTGCCTGTGTCTTCCAAAGGCAGAATGCTTCCAGATGTGCCAGTGTTGTGCTGCACTCTTCAAATCCTTCAGGATGACAGAGGCATGACTTACAAAGCACAGTAGAGCCCTAATCTTGACAGCCTAAACTAATACAGGGACCACAAGCTCAAGCAGGGTTCAGTGTAATTACAAAATCTTTGACTATTTTAGTCACACCAGGTCTAACATCAAAAATATTACATTTTATAAGAGGAAAGTTTTGTACCTAGAGTACGCATTCATGTATGTAGCTGCAGTTGTTCTTTTTGCTGCTCCTCTTTCCAAAATCTGATACACTTCATCCTTATTGTGCACAGTTATTTCTTCCAGTCCTTTGATAATCACACCCCTCTGTCAAGATGGGATCTTATGTTACACAACTTTATTTAGTCATTCCAAGAGCCCCACTTAAGTTTCAGAATTCAGATTTGTACCTTGTTACGGGGATCATCAAACATTTGCAGTCTCTCCCCTACATCAGGAGAGGGATTCAAAAGGTCAAAAAGCTCCTCGTTGTAGATTTCCAACAGGGAGACTTTCACAGAAAATTCTGTGCCATTGTCTGAAAGTTTTTCAAATATTTGATGCAGTGTACGGGGGATTATGCCAGCTAGTGGATCCTATAATTAAAGCACAGATGAGTTTATTAAATACCAGTGCCAAGAAAAGACCAAAGGGATGGTGGGCAAAAAGAGGAGAATTAAGTTTAGGGCAAACAACATAACTTGTTTTAAAGATTAGAGTCAGACACAAATAGACAATTTTTTCAGAGCTTGCAGACAGGTTTGAAACAAAATCAGGTTTAAGAGAATATTTATCATTTTAAAAAGGATGTTTAATGGTAAACTCGATATTAGAGCAGGCAAGTTTGAAATGAGAGCTTTAGAGTACTTGCAAAAGACCAATTTCAACCAAGTTTTCATTCGCTACAGCTAGCCTTCTGTAATATACTCACATTGAATTACAATTCAGCTAATGAGGTTTTAATAGGAGGTCAGATTTACCTCTTCCCATGTATATTCTTCATTAGGTGATCTCTCCCCTTCCATTGTGAAGGTTTTTCCTGTACCAGTTTGGCCATAACTGTGTGGCAGAATTTGAATATTAAAAGTATATACTTGAAACTGAAGTTGCATGTTAAGAAAGTAGTTTGGGGCACTTACGCAAACACGGTACAGTTGTATCCCATAATAACCTCATCCAAAATAGGACAGACAACATTCCGATACACCTCAATTTGTTTTGCTTGAGCTCCAAAGACCTGTAGAGGCAAAATCAGTAGGTCACATTTAACTACACTCTGATGTATTTTACCACTTGATGTTAGCACATAGTTCAATTCCATTGCTGATTATTTAGATATGTAGAAGTCAGTGATTCAAAGAACAGTTACCATATCAAATGTGTAAGTCTTCCTTGCTGTTTTATCAGTTACTCCTCCAGTACGGACGCTAACTTCCTTTCTTCCATGGTCACAATCTACAACAGCATGGGAGTTTGCTTTGCGCTCCGACACATTAAAGGGCCTAAAAAACAAGATTTAAGAATACACGTCTCATCAGCAAGGATATGAATCAAGTTTGGCTATATTTTAGTTTAACACTCCAAAAGCAGCATAGTATTTATGCAGTATCCTTGCTTAATCTAGAGGAAGTTTCTTCTATGCATCTTCAAACCATTAAAGAGTGTACTTGATGGAAATTTGGCATAATTACAGCTATTCTGCTGTTTGTGCATGCATTTTCAACAAGTTTATTGCCTCTAGCACACAGGAGAGACACATACAATAACTAATGTGAACTAAAAAGTGCAGTTTCATTTAGATTTGTCAGTTTGCCTAAATATCTGTCAAATTAAGGGTTAAATATTATTAAGGGTTAAATATACTGCATAATTATTGTAAACATCTTTATGAGAAAATCTTGAATGTAGTGATCCCTAGCAATACATCTACTCAGTCATTGTGACTTTTCCACAGTGGCCATCATCCAGAGTTTAGAGAAAAAGCCCAACCTCCTACAAAGCATGTGCCCAAATGTGTAGTGTTCTGACACAGAGCTGAGGGAAAGGATTTCTTCTTGAATGGGTTATACTCTAAAGCACAAATTTTTATTAACCTTGTGAACAGCCTTTCACCTAGAGCAAAGCTCAGGAAACAATTAGGTTAGCTAAAAAGGCAATGGAAGAAGCTGCCCAACGTGGTTATACAGTAGTTAAACTTCTACTAATGTTGGTTTGATATGGGGGAGGGACTAAGTTTCTCATTGGATTGATTGCTTGCATACACTTGAGAAAAGAGGGACTCATCCTCATCCCATATTGTTGGAATTTGGGGCAAAGAATATCTCACCCAATTTTTAAGGCACCATGTAAACTTACAATGCTTATAAAATAGAGCAGTAGATATCACCAGAACCATTATAATGCTGATACATTATTTCTATAATGAAGAGCTATGCACAAGCAGTTAAAAAAAAAAAAAAAAAAAAAAGTTTTTTCAAAGCAAAAGAGCTTTCCAGATATTAAAGGGCAGGGTGGAGAGAAGTTGTTTAAGGGATTTTTTGGGAAGTTTGGTAGAAATATGATTTGTCATTTAATGAGTTGCTGTCTTTCAAAGGACAGACGCTACTAGAGTGTCCTGGAAGGGAGTTCAGTCCAAGGGAGCAGGTAGTTATAGGGATGTCCAGAACTGTGTGAATAACCCTGATATCATACTTGCAGAGCCAGGTAATATTTGCAACTAAAATATAAACTGAAGTTTAGTGAAAAGGTGGCAGAACAGAGTTTTTTTTCTGTTAGTTTGTTGTGTGCCTGCTTGCTGTGTGCCTGCTTGCTTGAAGTTTACAGTGCAGTCTCTTTTGGGGGCTGTGTGCCGAGCCAAGCAGCCTGCTAGCTAGGCTGAGAGTTTATTAAGGAGGTTCTAGATCGTTATCCTTTGATCCCTAGTCCCTTGACAAGGGGGCATGGCCAATTCAGGGAGAGCAGGGGTTTAAAAAGCCAGCTCCTAAGCAACCACAGGAGCTAAGGAACAGTAGCAGCAAACAGGGTAGTTTTGAGAGGGAACACGACAGTGAGCATGAAAGGCATATACACCTAACACACACAGACACACACAGACTTTAGGCCAATAATGCCTCCCAAAAACAAAAAACAAAACCAAACCACTGCAACAGTAAAAATAATGCAGGCAGAAGTCCATCGCCAGAATGGGGGCTATCCAGTTTATTGCCCAAATGCAGCATACGTATTCCTTTGGAGCAAGCAACTCATGCCCCTCAGAGTCAGCATATGGGCTCTTCAGACCAGAATGGTTGAACTGAAGGAGGTAATGGAGCTAGAGGTACATAGATGAGACATACATAGATGTACATAGATAGACATAGATGAGACATAGATAGAGGTACATAGATGAGGTACATAGACGAGACTTTCAGGGACACAGTTGAGCAGTCCTACCCCTGGGGTGAAAGCCTCTGTGCTGTTGGAGAAGAAATGTCTCAGGGAAGGCAAACATCAAGCTGGAGCAAAGGGAAACAATCCCATAGCTGGGACCTTCCTTCCAAATGTCATGGTATCACCTCGCAGTGACGAGAGGAAACTCCATTTATTAGGAAGACAAAGGCAATAGTAATGGAGGATTAAATTATTAGAAATATAATAGCTGGGTTTGTGAAGACCAGAAGAATCACATGGTGAATTGCTAGTCGGGTGCAAAGGTTGGAAACCTCCCAAGACATCTAGATAAATGTATGTGCAATGCTAGGGAGGAGCCAGTGGTCGTAGTACATGTAGCTACCAAAGACATAGCAAATGGTAGGAGAGAGATCCCAGTGGCCAAATTTAAGATGCTAGTTAAAAGGTTGAGGTCTGGGGTCTCCATGGTAACACTCTCTGAAATGCTTCCACTTCCATATGCAGGCCAGTTAAGACAGGCAGAACTGCAGGGTCTCAACGCATGGAAGAGATGATGGTGCTGGGAGGCGCGATATAGGTGATCAGGAACTAGAGAACTTTTTGGGAAAGGAGGAGCTCTATCTAAACCAAAATGAACCACACTGCTGGCATGTAAAAATAAAAAGGTCAGAGGAATTTTTAAACTGAGAGATGAGTGAAAGCAGAGAGGTGCAAAGGAGCAACCAGTTCAGACAGAGACATCTCTTCGGAGAAGATTTATTAAAAGGGATGCTCTATTTCCTAAGAAAGAGAAGACGATAGAACAGGGGTGGGCAAACCATGGCCCGCGAGCCACATGTGGCCCGCCGGCCATTTTAATCTGGCCCACGAGCTGGGGCGCAGGGCCAGTGGCCCTGTGCTCCCAGCCCAGGCTCAGCGTACCATGGGTCCCCGTGCTCCGGCCGGGGGTGGGCCAAGCACAGGGAGCCACGGGGCCCCGCGCTCCCTGGCCCGGGGCAGGGTGGAGCACAGGAAGCTGCGGGGCCCCGTGCTTGCTGGCCGGGCACAGCACAGCTGCAGCTGGGCCCTGCGCTCCCTGGCCCAGGCACTGGGCCAAGCGCGCACGCCACGGGTTCCCGCGCTTTGGCCGGAGGCGGACCAAGCGCGGGGAGCTGTGGGGCCCTGCACTCCCCGGCCGGCAGCAGCGCGGGGAGCTGTAGGGCCCCGGGCTCCCTGGCTGGGGGCCAGGTGGAGCGCGGAGAGCCGCGTGGTCCCGGGCTTGCTGGCCAAGCCCAGAGCGGCTGCCGCCACTGGGCCCCACGGAGCCTGGTAAAGGAGCACCCAGCTGAGTAAAGTATGGGGGCTTAAGTGGTGGGGTCCTCTGGTGGTGGTTGGGGCGGGGGAATCTCTGGAGGGGGCAGTCAGGGAACAAAGCAGTGGGGCTTAAATGGGTGGTGGGGTCCCCAGGGGTGGTGGTTAGGGAATCTTGGGAGGGGGCAGTCAGGGAACAAAGAATGGGGGGCTTAGATAGGCATTGGGGTTTTGGGGGGCAGTCAGAGTGGGGGTCTCTGGAGGGAGTCAATGAGGGGACAAGGAGCTGGGGGGGTGGGGTGTTGAATGGGTCGGGGGTTCTGCTGAGGGCAGGAAATCAGGGGGTGGGAATCGGGTTGGGGTCAGATAGGGGGCGGGGCCAGGCTGCTTGGGCAGGCACTGCCTTCCCTACCCGGCCCTTCGCACAATTTTTAACCCCAATGTGGCCCTCGTGCCAAAAAGTTTGCCCACCCCTGTGATAGAAGTTTATAAAGTGTCAGTGGGAACTGAAAAAGTAGTAGTCAAACGAAAGTCCCATTCAGTAATCACACAACTAAATATTGAGAATTTTTACAAGTATTTGTATACAAATGCTAGAAATCTAAATGTTAACATGTGGGACCTGGAGTGCCTGGTATTAAATTAGGATATAGATATAATATTGTTGGTGGAACAATATCAATGGGACACAGTAATACCAGGGTACGAAAGACATAAAAATAACAGAGTAGGCTGTATTGGTGGAGATTTGGCACTATATGTAAAAGAAAACAGTCAAATATAGTAAAAATCCTAAATGAATTAAAGTGTACAATAGAATCTACATAGAAAGAAATCCCATGCGTGAATAATAAGAGTATGGGAGGAGGAATGTATTACCGACCACATGATCAGGACGATGACAGTGACTGTGAAATGCTCAAGGAGATAAGAGAAGCTACCAAAAATCTGAAAACATAGTACAGTGGAACCCCACAATACCGTGACGATTGGGGTCCAAAAATATCGATCGCGATAAACATGGGGTTGCGCAGTCCGCTGCATCAAAGCAGCGCTCGTTGCCACCATCGGGAGCACTGCGTTATAAGCGGATTCGCGCTATTGCGGGGCGAGGTATTGTGGGGTTCCCACCGTAATAATGATGTATTTCAACTATCCCCATATTGACTGGATACATGTCACCTCAGAACAGGATGCAGAGAAAGTTTCTAGACACCATTAATAACTGCTTCTTGGAGTAGCTAGTCCTGGAACACACAAGGGAAGAGATAATTCTTGATTTAGTCCTCAGTGACACACAGGATCTGATCCAAGAGATGAATATAGCTGAACTGCTCAAGAAGAGTGATCATAATGTAATTAAATTTAGAATTCTTGTGTGGGAGTTGGAGATGGGAGTAACGGAGGCCAAAATAACCCACCATAGTACCATTTAACTACAAAAAGGTTAACCACACAAAAATTAGGAAGCTAGTTAAATGAAAATTAAAAGGAACAGTCACAAGAGTGAAATGCTTGCAAGCTGCATGGACACTACTTTAAAATACCATAAATAGAGGAGCAAACTAAACGCATACTCCTAATAAAAAATAAACAATAAGAGGATCAAAAAAATGCAACCATGGGTAAACAGAAGCAGAAAGAGAGCCTTTAAAAATTGGAAGTTAAATCCTATTGGAAACAGAACTGAGCTAAACTCTAGCAAGTCGCAAGTATAATTAAGAAGGCCAAAAAAAGAATTTGAAGGGTAAGTTGCATGACACAGAAACTAACAACAATTTTATTTTTTAATTAATTTATTTTTTAAAAGAAGAAGCCTACCAAACAATCAGTAGGGCCACTGGACAATCAAGTTGCTAAAGGAGCAGTCACAGAAGACCTGGCCTTTGTGTGGAGAAGTTAAATGAATTCTTTGTATCAATCTTCACTGCATTGGAAGAGGGAGATTCCCCCACCTGATACATTCTTTGTAGGTGACAAATCTGAGGGACTATCTCAGATTGAGCTCAGTGGAAGAGGTTTTGGAACAAATTGGTAAATTAAGTAGCAATATGTCACAGGACCTGACTGTATTCACCCAAGAGTTCTGAGAGAACTCAAATATGAAATTGCAGACTAAATGTGGTACGTAAACTGCTACTTAAAATCAATCTCTCTATCAGAAGACTAGAAGGCAGCTAATGCAACATAATTTTTTTAAAAAAAGGCTCCAGAGACAATCCTGACAAATAGAGGCTGGGTAAGCCTAACTTTGGTATCAGGTAAATTGGCTGAAACTGTAGTAAATAATTATCAGACACACAGATGAAGAAAACATGCCAAGGAAGAGTCAACACTGCTTTTGTAAAGGGAAATCTTATTTTACCAATCCATTAGAATTATTTGAGGGAGTCAAACAAACAGGTAGAGCAGTGGTTCTCAAACCCCAAAGTGAATCATGACCCCTTTTTAATGGGGTTGCTAGGGCTGGCTTTAGACTTGCTGGACCACCTGGGGCTGAAGCTGAAGCCTGAGGGCTTCACCACTGGATGGCAGGGCTCAGGATTTTCTGTCTCTTGAACTCTACCTGGAGATGACTCTCCAAGAAGAGAAAAATCTACAAGAAAGGAGAGTTTAAAAAACTGTACTACAATGCTGTCATGTAAGAAAACTGTCAGGCTAATGTTAAGTTGTCCAATTAGTCTTACTTTAATATAGTTCAGGCATTTATTTTCTTTGAAGGGAGAGGCAAACATTGGTAAGTGTATTTGGGAGTCTGACGGTCATCATGCTTTGCAGACATATCAGTCTGGGCCAAGACAAATCACTAGATGTCCCAGATTTGAACGCCTGAGAAAGTACTTAAAAATAGGCGCGTTAGTTAAAATGTCCCCATAGCCATAACGACCTTATCATTAAATCCACCCTGCTCATGATTTACGCACAGTTCTGACCACGGGAGTCTTTGGCAGCCTCCTCGCGAGGCTCGTCTAGATGCTGCCCCGCACTAGTTATTTGCCAGACGGTGTAAC
Organism: Dermatemys mawii; assembly: GCA_007922305.1. Classification (NCBI taxonomy): domain Eukaryota; kingdom Metazoa; phylum Chordata; order Testudines; family Dermatemydidae; genus Dermatemys; species Dermatemys mawii. The sequence continues at coordinate 14,677,004 of ML677335.1, read as the reverse complement.
AGCGAGGCACACGGCGCCCTGGAAGCGCAGTCGCGGGGTGCGCACCGGACGCGCTTACCTGCATCTCACAACCACCTGGATATTCTTGCCTTTCTCCTCCTTCTTAGCGCCGCCCTGGGAGCTCACGGCCGCCGCCGCCATTGTCAGGGGACCCTGCGGAGGGGAAAGAAGCGGTGAGCGCAGACTGGCTGCCCCCCGGTTCGCGGACAGAGCTGAAGGGATAACAGACAACCCCACCCCCCCCCCCTATAGCCCTGCCCCGACACCCGGCCGGGGGGAGCATCAGCCCTGCCCCCTCACACCGCCGGCCACGGAGAGGGAGCATCGCCCAGCCAAGGAGCCCCGAGCTCAGGCGGGCTCCCTGGGAAAGCAGGAACCAGCCCTTCCGGAGCCCCGCCAGCGATTATTGAGCAGATTCTCTCCTCAGCCCCCGACTCACCCTGGCCCGCCGTCGTCACCCGCCGAGCTGCTCCAGCCTCTTCTCGTCGCTACGCGCCTAGCCAGGGGCGCCCCTTTCCCTCGACAGCTTTGAACCGCGCGCCAGCACCTCCACAGCCAATCAACGGAAAGCCGCGCGGCTCGTGGTGCAGCATGGGACTTATTTTAAATTTCGGGAACTTGGGGGCAGGGTTGTACTTCAACTGACGTTATAAGTGCGTGCGGACGGCGCACTCTTAGGGCGTGGGCGTTCGGGGGTCGAACAAGGTCGCTTTACCTCCCATGAAGCAACGGGTGATGGGAGTGGTCCCTCTTCCCGAAACAAGGCATGCTGGGAGCTGTAGTGTCTACCTGCAAGTGGTCATATGGTTCTGAGGAAGGACGTGTTGCGTTGCGTGTTATGGCGAATCTATTCCTTTGCAATGGGAGCGGACACTGTGTGCGCTGGGCTGTGCTCTCGGGGTAGGCTTTGGGGACATTATTACACCTGTATTCAGTGGCTGTAAAGGTATTTGAGTCACAGGAAGCCCATACAATGTAACCCCCTGAAGCCGTTTCCTGTTTTTCTTTCCTTACAGCAGGAACAATGAACAGACCGCTCCTGTCATTCAGGGTCTCTGCTCCCTCCACACCCCTTGTACTGCAGGAAGCGGAATCAGGAGGCTTTTCTAACTTTTAACAAAGTGTTTTCAGATCTATTACAGACTAAAGGTCTAATTTCTACGCAATATAGTAGGAGCAACTGTCTCTCGCTGATAGAATTAGTCACTTCATTGATTTGCTTTCAGACACCAGTTTCATTAGCTAAAAGTAATAGGTACGGCGTAAGAGCCTGAATTAATTAGAACTGCACAATGACGAGTGTTGCTAGAATCATGAAGAGCTGGAGCAATGGGCAACGTGCAGGGTCACTCCCCCGGATTTCCCCCTAGCTACGCTACTGGCAACGAGGTGCAGTCCCTGCCTCAGAGCTCTTTCAGGGCCCACACAGATGAGAAAGAATGGATTGGAATTCTGCAAGGATACATTTTTATTTGGCAAATGGCAACATAAAACAGTTTCATCGCTACCTGCTACTGCTCCTCTTAAGAGTTAAAACAACGCCTGCAAGACCCAAAGATATTGCAGTCTCGTGCAAAGGCACTAAGAACAAGGCATGGGAAAGAGGTATATATGTATTTATATATAAAAGGCTATTATTGTTGAGCTGTTAGCCCAATCCTAAACAAATGGTCCTGGCTCATTCTAAAAATAGTCTGAGGACTGCAAAGACCAAGACCAATAGAGACTTTACACTGATTAATACAAGTTTAATTTGCAGCATTTCTGAGGCAGCATTACATATTGGCTTCCACATAACACTTGAGTGTAAGGGTGTTGCTAAAAGGAGATACAATCTGCTTACACATTACATATTAAAAATACTACATTAAAGGAAAATTACTTAACTTGCAAGTCAAAAGTTAGTACTGTAATGCCAGATTCACTTACCCTTGCATTCTTAATTCTTCCCCTTTGTCCATCAAACTTCTGCACTGAATGAGGCAGGGATCATGCGATTAACTAAAAATTATGCAATTAAAAAATTAATTGTGATTAAAGGATTAATTGCAGTTTTCATTGCACTGTTAAACAGTAGAATACCAACTGAAATATATTAAACATTTTTGGATGTTTTTCCACATTTTCAAATATATTGATTTTAATTACCGCACAGAATACAAAGTGTACATTGCTCACTTTATATTACAGTGGAGCCCCACTATAACGCGACAAATGGGATCCAAGAAATCCCAATGTGCTAAATGTGGGGTCATGTTATAGCAGGGTCTCAGTCCCCAGAAGGCAGGGGCTGCAGCTTCTCTACCCGTTGCCCAGCAGGGGAGAGAAGCTGAGGCCCTGCACCTGCTGGGGACAGTGAACAAGGACTTGGGAGCCACAATATAATCGTGCTATATCCAGATTCGCCTTATACTGGGGCGTGTTATACCGGGGCTCCACTGTATTTTTATTACAAATATTTGCACTGTAAAATGATAAAAGAAACAGTGTTTTTCAATTCACCTCATACAAATACTAAAGAGATTGTACTACTTGTGAAAGTGCAACTTACAAGTGTAGACTTGTTTTGTTACATAACTGTACTCAAAAACAAAACAATGCAAAACTTTAGAGCCTACAAGTCCACTCAGTCCTACTTCTCATTCAACCAATCACTAAGAACTAGTTTGTTTCCGTTTATGGGAGATAACGTTGCCCACTTCTTATTTACAATGTCACCAGAAAGTGAGAACAGGCGTTTGCAGGAGACTTTTGTATCCTGTATTACAAGGTATTTATGCCAGATATGCTGAACATTTGCATGCCCCTTCATTCTTTGGCCCCCATTTCAGAGGACATGTTTTCATGCTGATGATGCTCGTTAAAAAACAGTGTTACTAAATTTGTGACTGAACTCGTTGGGAGAGAACTGTATGTCTCTGGCTCTATTTTACCTCCATTCTGCCATATATTTCACATTATAGTAGTCTCGGACGATGACTCAGCACATATTCATTTTAAGAACACATTCACTGCAGATTTGACAAAACATAAAGAAGGTACACAAAATGAGATTTCTAAAGATAGCTACAGCACTTGATCCAAGGTTTAAGAATCTGAAGTGCCTTCCAAAATCTGAGAGGGATGAGGTGTGGAGCATGCTTTCAGAAGTCTTAAAAGAGTAACACTCTGATGTGGAAACTACAGAACCAGAACCACCAAAAAAGAAAATCAACTTTCTGGTGGCATCTGATTCAGATGATGAAAAAGAACATGCATTGGTCCCCACTGCTTTGGACTGTTATCGAGCAGAATCTGTCGTCAGCATGGATGCATGTCCTCTGGAATAGTGCTTGAAGCATGATGGGAATATGAATCTTTAGTGCATCTGGCATGTATGTATCTTGTAACGCCAGCTACAACAGTGCCATGTGAATACCTGTTCTCACTTTTGGGTGACGTGAATAAGAAGCAGGCAGCATTATCTCCTGCAAATGTAAACAAACTTGTTTGAGTGGTTGACTGGACAAGAAATAGGACTGAGTGGACTTGTAGGCTCTAAACTTTTATTTTGTTTTATTTTTGAATGCAGCTTTTCTGGTACTTAATTCTTCATTTGTAAGTCAAACGTTCATGATAAAGAGATTGCACTACAGTACTTGTATTAGGTGAACTAAAAAAATACTATTTATTTTGTTTTTACAGTGCAACTATTTGTAATAAGAATACATATAAAGTGAGCATGAACATTATAGTCAGTGTTATAACTGAAATTGATATATTTGAAAATGTAGAGAGTATCCAAAAATATTTATAAAAATGGTATTCTTTCAACAGTGCGATTAATCACACAAGTAATCACAATTTTTTAATTGCTCGACAGCTCTACTTTTCAGACAACTCCATGAAACCATGAACTAAATCCATACCTCTTTACGAGTTCTGATGAAATATTGTCAAGACCAGCTGCTTTATCATTTCATAACTGTTTCACTGCATGCATCACTTCCTCTAATGGTACCAGTGAATTTTTTGCTGGGTATGTTTTTGGAGAAGTTGTAGTTCACATCTTGGTGGGGATCTGTTAATTAATTCACAAAAACACCCATGCCAATTGTTAAGATGTTCATTGATTCCTGTCACTATTTTCCATGTTTGTCCTTAAACTCGCAGATGCCAGAAGAATGGACATCCAATTATGTCCTTCAAAATCTCAAACCCCATTTTTTGGTCATGCCTTTCAGAGGTTTACTCGATGCACTGCACTATATTATGCCACCATTGGTTATGATGATTCTGATAGGGTCTCTACTTATTCATTGTTTTTCCTCTACTTCCCATTTCCTCCTCTCGTCAATGGCTCTGACTCAGTACAACCATTCTCCACTGCACCTCTCCTTTTATGTCTCACAATTTGATGGTATCATTTGTATCCAATGTTGCTTTTGCATTCTCCTTAATCTGAGTGGTTCTCCAGAAATCTCTTTGGTAGAATCCAAAATAAGTCCATTCTTCCTTCACACTAGACAGCTTGTCATCCAATATAGTATATTTATTGGAAATTAATATCTTGTAACGATTGGTTCATCACAAAGTTTATCACCACTGAAGCATCTGGATGTAATAGATACCCACCTCTGCAACATCCCTGTTGCTATTAGAAGTCAATAATTAGACCCCAGAGCAAGATCAGCACTCCTAAAATATCCTGGATTAAAGTTTAATCACAGGTTTTGGAACTAGACAGTGATCCAAGGCTGCACTGTTGCCCAAAGTATATCAAAATGTACACTTATGGCAGTACTTATGCTGAAACCAGGTAGCTGTTAAGAAACAGTTGATGTGTGGCAGCAAATTCTAATAGACACACACCATTACCTGATCTCTCCTCTGTTAAACTGCGTCATCCCAATGCCAGTTCAAGTCCAGTTCTATTATGGCCAGTTCTTGTGTTCATGTTTCCTAAGATGCCCATATGAAGTTGGGGTGACATACTAGATACAATGTCATCTAACGTCATAAAAAACCTTTGTCAACATCAGACCCTTGCATCACGTGGAGCATATGCACTAACTACTGCACAGCCTATCTCCAGACAGGTTTAAGATTAGCAGCCATGTTAGTCTATATCCGTAAATAAGACAAGGAAGACTTTGTAAATAAACTGGTTAGTCTCTAAGGTGCTACAAAGTCTTCCTCATCTTATCTTCAGACAGAAAATGGCAGCAATCAAATATGGAGAATAAGCTTGCCAAGCCAGTAATATAGGTTGCACCCTGTGTGGACAGAATCAGAGCAACTCTGGCATGCCTATCAGATGTATCCCAGGCATGCAACAATTGAAAGGTCTGACTACTATCAGTCAGAGCTCTATTCTCAGTGTTCAAATTCCACAATGTTTCCTGTATGACATGTATATCAACATTAAACCTTTCCAATTCTTAAGCCAGGAGAGTTGTTTTTCTGATGACTATTAATGATGAAACATTCCATGATCCTGTGCTCAGTGCAGAAGATGACACACTCTCTTTATATCAGTTGCTTTCCCCAATTTCTTATTTATGGAAAACCCACCAACATATGGTCTGAATCCTTTGCATGTAGTAGAAGATTTAGATGAATCCTGATGCTTGGTTCTATTGGGAGTAGCACATGAAACGACCAAACTTTTTATGTCCTTTCTTCTGTGTCTCATGAGGGAAGGTTTTATGGTGATGGCTTGCCAGGCCATCACCCAACCCTTGCACTTTATGTTGTGACTAGTTCTAAGAACAGGGAACCTAATGTTGTGGTTCACCCTTCCCTAACCTCCCAGATGAAGTTAAAGACTAATGTGTGTGAAACAACAAACTGCCTTGTCTTGGCTGAAATTTTACCTGGTGTTAATTAACTTGAGTCAGGTAACTTTTTTCCTAGAGAAAACACAGTCCTGCACTGGGAAGAAGGAGTAGCTCTATGGAGTCCACTTCTATTCCTGTCCTGTGAGGTAGGTAGTGCAGGCACATAAGGGTGGGTCTTGCTAGACCACAATTTGGTGCTACATAAATATAAACTGAGATTTTTTACTTACTTTTTTTGTCTGTTTTAATATTTTCTTTGAGGTTTAGAGAAATATGAGACAGGGACATATGATACTCAAAAGAAACCAAACATAGAATTCCATAAAGACACATTTTGATCCAAAACATATTAACATAGAACATTAGAAACCTTGCGTACTCTTAGGAATTATTTGGTAAATTTCTCTAACACTAACACTGGATCAGCTGTCTTTAACAGGAAGGGAGGATGCTTAGCATCTTTCATATTGGGTCCTGATCTTCTAACTTTCCCAAAAAAGGAGAGCAAGCAGGTAAAGTTACACCTTAGATTTTTTTTCCTCCAGAAAGTTATGAGCAAGTGAAAACAAGGGGTTATAATGGAAGCCCTCTTATTCTCCAAAAACTACACTAGATCTTATAAAAAGACTATGAATCTGAAAAAGCAGAGACCTCCTGCTCCAAAACTCTTATATAAGAGGACTGTTGGAAAAAGCAGACTCCTTAATGGGACCTCCTTGTTCAAAGTTTCTCCCTGGAGATTTTGCTATTTCATTAAGACATTTGAAGTTATACTAAATATCATGGCAGCTGATGGAATAAAATGATAAATGATCATTTGCACTGACTTTTACCAGCACAAAAACAAAGACATCGCCAGAAAACGCTGTGAAATCTGTGAACTGGCAGTCACAGAGAAGGAGAGTTGAACGCACTGAACTGGTCGGAGGATCGCGCATAGAGTACCGGTGATACATGCGGTGAGTGTGTGACACGGCAGAAGTGAGCACACGTGTGCGAGTGTCACACATACAGTGAAGAAGCGATAGTTACCTACAAACGTGCGAATCCGTCGCCTCATAGCGAGTTGCCGTTACACACACAGCGCCGGGTGTGTGCACACACATCGACAGTCACATGCCTGGCGCGTGCGAGAACGGGACTGCGGCTCCGCCGCACAGCGTGAGTGTTACACACCCGCAGCGTGAGTGGCCGTGCTAGGGGCCCCTTGCTCCGCGCCTCAGCAGCGCTTCCTGGATTCCGGGCAGCCCTCGGCTTCCCCGGCTCCGGAACCCGCTCCTCCTCCCAGAGGCGCCGGCTCTCTCCCCTCCCGCAGGCCCGCTTCGCAGCAGCGACACCCCCAGCCGTGTCAGGTAGGTTCCCGGAGCGCGGCCTTGGTCGTAGGCCCGGCCGGAGCCAGCGCAGCAGCGGCAGCTCCACTGGGAGGCGAGCAGCCTGAGGGCGTTGGGGAGGGATTGGCCGGTGAGTGGTGAGCAGGCAGGAAGATGGCGCCTCCGCCGGCCAGGGGGCAGAGGGGCAGCTTCCCCTGAAAGGGGCGGGCGGAGGGAAGGAAGCGAGCGGAGGTTGGTCTCTGGCAGCAGGGCCGGGATATGCGGCAGCGGCTGCTGCTTCTTCTCAGTAGGACTCTGACCTCCTTGGTGAGCCCCGGTGCCTCCCGGCCTCCTCCTCTGCAGCAGCGGCTCCGTCTGCCCGGGTATGGTTGTCGAGTGCGGGGCTGTGGTGGGGACCCCCGCGTCCCGTTCGGGGGTGGGGTTGTTGTGGGCCTTTCCTGTTGTGTAAGAGGCTACCGGGTGGCAGGAGATGTGTTGGTGCCCCCCGTTGTTGTGTATGTGTAACAGGCTGAGTGTGATCTGGGAACTCGTGAATCAGCATTAATGTGTCCGCCTGCTACTGAAAGGGATGGAGGCGCAGGGGGAATAGAGTCTCCTGGAGGGAGGGGATTAGGGTGGTAACATCCTCCCCGAAATGTGTCTGCAGACTGAGTGGGATTTATCATGCTGCGGGGCAAGAGGGGAGGTTGGGACGTCTTGAGGGCACGCGGTAGCCGTGGCGAAAAGAGTAGTTTTGGGAGTGCTGGAAAACGGCAGCCAGCTAGCTAAATGTGCGACCAGATCACATCTCTGCTCTGGTCTTGTGTGTATTCTGCTGGGGTAGATTCCAGCGGGTAACATACCTTGTATTGTTGAACTCATCGTGAAGGCCTTAATACTGCACCTCACCATGTTGTAAAACATTTGTAAACATATTTATTTCCTCTGATTATTTGATTCCAAATAGGTCAACATTTAGAAAAAATGATATTCCGTAGGATTGGAGTCTTATTTCTTATACTGACAACTGCACTCTTATAAAAATCAGGGTTCAGGACACACTGTGAACTATTGCGGTATTAACATTATTTTCCCTATATGAACTGTGTTTTGCCAAATTGTAATATTTAATGTTGCATAACTTGTTACATCTGTCTACAGAGTAAACAGGATATATGTTTCAACAGAGACTAGTTTTTCAGTTGTCAGTGTTAGTATTTATGGGACTGTTGATGGGAAGGGCTTTTTCACTGTATAACAAGATAATTGCTGGGTAGCATGGCATGGAATTAATATTAATACTTTGTGAGTTCTATAGTTTAGATAGCAAACTTCAAACACCTTTATTGAGAGAGGCTAGTTACCAATCTTTTATCTGGAAAGTAGATTTTGTCTAACACAGCTGTTTTCCTTTAAATAATGTTGGGTGATTGCTGTCAATAATGTGTCAAATTTTAGGTGTAAAGTTATAATTCATAGTTATTTATGTAGCACCATAAGTATATAAAGTACTTTTAGAGCACAAAAAAGTATATTCTGTTTCCACAGAAGAACTTACACTTGAACACACATGAAAAAACATGGAACAACTGTTCAAGTGCAACTTACAAAAGATTAATAGAGGAAGTGAGTCTTAAGGAGGGATTTAAAGGAAGGGAGAGAGGGCATTTGGCTAATGAGAAGTGGATGATTGTTTCAAGAGAAGGTATAGACCCAAGAGTGGAAGGAGTAGGGGGAAATGAGAACAGATCCAGTCTGGAGCAAGGTTGTGCAAGTGAAGGCACGGAGCTTGAAGTTGATATGGTAGAAAACAGGAAGCCAAAGAATATCTAGAGAAAGTTTAGTGTGTGAAATGGTTGGCAGATCCTTAAAAATCCACGTGAGTGAGTAGGAAATACTTTTCGGCAAGTATCATCAGCTTTTATGGAATGTAAAGTTTCATTTGGGGTGGAAAAAAAATCTATTCATCATAATTACAAAGAGAACTTGCCAAATATAAGCTAGTTCAGTGCTTTTCTGAGGTTTTTTAGACTGATAACTCCAGTGCTGCTTTGGCTACTGATTCATCTGCTAACCTGCAGTAGAGTGAAAATTTACCAGAACTTGTCACAACTCAGTCCTTCTGTTGGGAGCCAGTGGGCAGTAATGAAAGGGACAAGAACCAGGTCAGTTTCTTCTTTAGAAAGCTGAAAAAAGTAAACAGTCTTTCACTGGAGGAGAGGGACCCAGAACAGAACGGAGGGTAAATTAGCAGTGCCTTTCTCCATGCTACCAGCCTTACAGCAGGAGATGGTAGGAGCAGGGAGAACAGAGAGAGTGCTGCTTTGCAGCAGCCAGAACATGCTTCAAATTTCAGACACCTACTAGCTGGAAACTACAAAAGATGGAGCTCACAAATAGAATGCTGGAACACCACGCTAGACTCTGCCCCCTTCCCCTCCCCCCCCCCCCCCCCCAGCACCTTTCCCTTTATCGAGGATGGGGATTAGGAAGGAGACTTGACTTCTCACTTTAGACCCCTTACCTCTTAGTCATCCGTCTATTTTATGTTTTTCAAGCATTGTGTATGAACAACTGGGTGGATAGGCTAATGGAGTTTGGAATCGGGTAAATGAATGGGTGTGGGTTTGCTGATGGATTTGACAGAAAAAGAGAATTTGATTGGAGATTTGAGAATTTGGGGAGAAAATATGGGGGAGAAGATAGAGAGGGTAGGACAAAAAAGATGAAGGGAAAGAGAAAACATGACAGTGAAACATAAGTAAAGGTTTATCATGATCTATTACAGGAAGAGAAAGCAATAAACTAGCTGTAGCAAATTAGTAATGATCTTTTAGGTCCCAGTTTTGCATATGTGCTTGGGTTCAACTTTATGTATGTGAGTAATGCCCCTGACTTCAGGAAGGCTCCCGGCAGAACAGAGATCTGCCTGTATAGTGTCCTGTGAGTCCTATATGGCTAATAGACCAAAAACAAGAGCATGAATAACACTTTCACATGAAATCTTTTCTCCACTCATCTTCCATTTAAAAAAAAACAACAATCTCCTTCTTATGCATCCCACATTCCCACCTCCAAGTCTTGCCCAGGTTCTCACTAACTCTTTCCATCTCTCTCTCACAATTGTCATCTAACCCTAAGCCTAACCCTTTATATGTAGTTATTCTCTATCCCATTAATCTCTCCATTAGACCATCTAACCACATCCTTCTTACCTTGCTCCGAGCACTGAAATCCTCTCTCTCGTAGGGCAAACAAAAGGTCACTTAGTGGTATAGATATCAAGGCATCTCTAGGAACAGGGCTCCTTTTCTCTATTGGTCATTTCTTTCTGGCTTATAAGGGCTTCATCCTGGGTAGGACTCAACAGTACATGAGGTCGGGTGTCACTTTAGGCTCGGTGGCATTAGTAGCCCCCAGCTCTGTGTGGGTCCAGGATGGGAAAGTCCACAAGAAAGGCCATTCACTCTACATTGCCTGCAGTGCAACTCCTGTTGCACTGAGCTGGAAATAAATCAGGTTCACTGCCAGGGTCATTCCAGGTTATTTTCTAAGTCACCTGTTATAAATACTTTCAGAGCACTTGAGCTATCACATTCTGGGATGATATTTGTTTCTAATTTCCTTTTGATAGCATTTCATTTAAAAATACACACATTCATATCTACTTTGTGGTAATGTTTTAATAAAATAGAAAGTTTAATGGAAAATATTGCCATTAAACTCGTACTAGACAGAGATTGATTTAATGGTTACTGTATCTACAAATGCGTAGCATGCTGCTGGTAATGGACAGGTTTGTGCTCTCAGCCACTATTCCATCTAGAAGAGCCTGCAACAGGCTGTGGGCTGCTGTATGCTAATATGACAACACTTTGTAATATGATAGATTTTGTGTTCAACTTGTTTAAAAGTTGATGCAGAGGGTTTCAAATTTTAAAATAAAATTAACACCACTTGTTTCTGAATTATATTGAATCATAATTATAAATACCTACATTGGCAAAGCCAAAAAACCTGTAGCTTTAATACTGAAAATGATTTACCTGCAGTGTTGGTTTTACTAATAATAAAGTATGTTCAGAATTCTGCAAGATAGCAAACAATAAGTAAATTATATTTTTATGTAATTTTTGCTGGCACTCATGAGCATTTATTTTTTTGTACGCGTGGCTAAGTTTTGTAAAGTGGTGAGTCTTGTAGATATGTTGGGTTTGTCAAAGATCTAATGTTACAAGCAGTTGTTTTAGGAGGATTACGCTGAATAATAAAGTTCTCCTTTAGAATCTAACTAAAGAAGAAAGTTCTGCACAGTTCTTTTTACTACCCCTCTCCCACTTCCACTTCTGAATACCCTCAAATTCTTCATCTTGGGTCAGATTCTCTCACCAATTCTCAGCCTTTTTTGGGCTTGCTTTTTTACATTTTAACCAAAATGTTTGATACAATATATTCAGTATGAACTATTTGCTATTTTGTTTATGAAGTCAGTCTGTAGCAACTTGCACATTTAAGATCTTATATAAATAACCATCTAATCAATGCAATTTAGGCCTGGTTAGAAAGCCACACTGTTCCTCACCTATTGCTTCCTCTGAAATGGGCCATAATCTTTTGACAGTTATTTTCATTGTGATTTGTTTCTGGGACTGATGATGAGATTATACCTTTGTTCAAGACTGGTACAGCTGTTGCCTTTTAGCCAGTTATCTGGAACCTCCTCTTGTTCCCATACCTTTTTATATATTCTTTTCCTAGCATTTTGATAACATTTGTCCAGTCAACTTTAGCATCTCAAATGTTTTATTGTCTGTTTCTGTAGCTTTCCCAATTTCAACTGCTTCACTACTCTTTTTGTTTCCTCTTCCGTTAGTGGTTCAGGTGCTAACATCTGTTCTGCCTCTCAAGGTGTGCTGTTCATCTAGAACAGGGGTCTCCAAACTACAGCCTGGGGGTGGCGTCAATTTGTCAGGCCCCACAGCCCCAGCTGAGCAAGCACATGGAGAAGCCGCCACTGCCCCCCTGCGCGAGCTGTTGCCGGAGGCCCTATGGGTGGAGGGGTGAGTGCCCCCACGGTGCCGCTGGTGGAGCAAAGTGTGGGGGAGGGTTGTGGCAGTTGCCGGAGGAGCAAAGGGTGGAGGGGGCTGCGGCCCGCGAAGCCCCTTCAAAAATCTAATATGGCCCTCATCTCAAAAAGTTTGGAGACCCCTGGTCTAGAATGTTTGCATTTGGATGAATTACAGGGTTCAGCAATTTGTCAAGATGCTATCAAATAAAAATGGCCATACTGGGTCAGACCAATGGTTTATCTAGCCCAGTGTCCTGTCTTCTAACAGTGGCCAATGCCAGATGCTTCAGAGGGAATGAACAAAATGGGGCATTTGTCAAGTGATTCATCCCCTGTCATACAGTCTCAGCTTCTAGCAGACTAAGGTTAAGGGACACACACAGCATAGGGTTGTGTTCGTGATCGTCTTGACCAGCGGTTCTCAAACCGGGGGTCGCGAGCTCCTGGCACTGCTGAAAAGCCGCCGAATGCATTACTTCCACATTCGGCAGCTTTTCGGCGGACATACCACGCGCTCCCTTCAGCTGCAGTCAGGAGCGCTTAGCATGTCCGCCGAAAAGCTGCTGAATGCGGAAGTAATGCATTCGACAGCTTTTCGGTGGACGTGCAAGGGTCTGCTGCGGCAGTCGAACAACCAAAAAGGGGTCGCGATTCTCATAAGTTTTGAAAACCGCTGATCTTGACTACTACCCATTGATGGACCTATCCTCCATGAACTAATCTAATTCTTCTTTGAACCCAGTTATAGTTTTGGCCTTCACATCATCTCCTAGCAATGAGTTCCACTGGTGGAATGTGCGTTGTGTGAAGAAGTACTTCCTTATATTTGTTCTAAACCTACTACTTATTAATTTCATTCAGTGACCCCTGGGTTCTTCTGTTAGGTGAAGGGGTAAATAAAACTTCCTTCACTTTCTCCACACAATACTTAATTTTTATAAACTTTTTTTTTAAACCCGTAACCCAGTTTTGTGAGATCCCTTTGTAACTTTTTGGAGTCAGCTTTGGGCTTAACTATCTTGACTAATTTTGTATCATCTGCAAATTTTGCCACCTCACGGTTCATTTCCTTTTTTCCAGGTCATTTATGAATATACTGAACAGGACACGTGTCTGTATAGATCCTTGGGGGACCTTTCTATTTACCTCTTTCCATTGTGAAATCTGACCATTTATTCCTACTCTTTTTGTTTCCTATCGTTTAACTAGTTACTGAACCATGAGAGGTCCTTCTCTCTTATCCCATGACAGCTTACTTTGCTAAAGAACCTTTGACGTGGGATCTTCTCAAAAGCTTTCTGAAAGTTCAAGTACACTGTATCAATTTGATCGCCCTTGTTGACTCCCTCAGAGAATTTTAATAGATCGGTGAAGCATGGTTTTACTTTTACATGTTGAGTCTTCCCTATGATATCTCGTTCATCTATGTGTCTGATTATTCTGTTCAGTGGTATAATTTCAACCAATTTGCTTGGTACTGAAGTTAGGCTTACTAGTCTGTAATTGTCAGAATCTCTTCTGGAGCATTTTTAAAATGTTGTTTTAGCTATCCTTCAGTCATCTTGTATAGAGGCTGATTTAAGCAATAGATTAAATATCACCGTTACTAGTAATTCTGCAATTCCATATTTGGGTTCCTTCAGAATTATTGAGTGAATACAATCTGGTCCTGGTGACTTATTACTGTTTAGGTTTACCATTTTCACCCAAAATTTCCTCTGTTGACACCTCAATATGGGACAGTTCTTCAGATTTGTCACCTAAGAAGAATGGCTCAGGTGTGGGAACCTACTTCACAACATCTGTGGTGAAGGCTGATGCTAGGGGCTTGGTTGCACTGGCACTTCATAGCGCTATAAAGCCCCCACGAGTGCTATAACCTCCTCCCCGTCCACACTGGCAAGGCACGTAGAGCGCTATAACCGCGGAGTTATAGCGCTCCTCGTAATCCACCTCCGCATGGGGAATAAGGGCTGTAGCGCAGCTGCTGTAGCGCTACAGCAAGAATGTGGACACCCACTGCGCTACAAGTGATCTCTGGAGATGCCTAGAGCCATTTAAGGCAATTGACGTCTCTTCCCTTTCTTTTGAACTTGGCTGGAGGAATGCGGAAGTACCTCTTTAGAGTTTCTCTCTTAACTCGGCAGATAAGCAATGCAAATGTTTAAGGAGGGAGCCTGTGTGAAAACAAAGCCTTCTGTGAACGGAGGCTCGCTGACAGGCTTTCAGAAGAACGGAAGAACCAGTCTCTCTCCCTCCACATACACACAACGCGTCCTCCCTCGTTTAAAAAGCACGTTGCACCCAGCTGAATGCTGGGATACCTGCCCTAATGTGCTGCTCTTAATGCCGCATTAAGTGCCCCAAATGTGGCCATGCTATACCGCTGGCGCGTCTGAGTGTGGACATACAATAGCGCTATACATATTACTGTATAAGGGGACCACTATAACCAATAGCGCTATAATCTTGTAAGTGTAACCATACCCAAAGATTCATTTAGCTTTTCTGCAACAGCCTTGTTTTCCTTGAGTGCTCCTTTAGCACCTTGATTGTCCAGAGGCCACACTGGTTGTTTGGCAGGCTTTCTGCTTCTGATGTACTTAAAAAAATGGTTTTTTTGTGTGTCCTTTGCTAGTTGCTCTTAATTCTTTTTTGGTCTCCCTAATTATACTTTTACAATTGACTTGCCAGAGTTAATGCTTCTTTCTGTTTTCTTCAGTAGGATTTGACTTCCAGTTTTTAAAGGATGTCTTTTTGCGTCTGTCTCTTTTAAACTGTTATGCTATGGTGGCATTTTTTGCTCCCCTTACTGTTTAATTTTTTTTAAAATTTGGGGTATGTGTTCAGTTTGAGCCTCTATTTATGGTGTTTTTTTTAGAATAATTTCCCTCCATCTTGCAGGAATTTTACACTTAATTTCTATTTAACTAGCTTTCTATTTTTTGTGTAGTTCCTCTTTTTGAAATTAAATGCTACTGTGATAAGTTTGTTGTTCCTCCTCTTGAGGAGTGTTAAATTTAATTACATTATGATCACTATTGTGGAGCAGTTCAGCTATATTCATCTTTTGGACCAGATCCTGTGCGTCACTTAGGACTAAATCAAGAATTGTGTCTCCCTTTGTGGGTTCCAGCATTAGTTGCTCCAAGGAGCAGTCATTAATGGTGTCTAGACATTTTATCTCTGAATCCTGTTCTGAGGTGACGTGTCCAGTCAATATGAGGATAGTTGAAGTCCCTCATTATTACTATGGTTTTTGTCTTTGTAGCTTCTCTTATCTCCTTGATCATTTCACAGTCACCGTGACCATCCTGGACAAGTGGTCAGTATTATGTTCCAACTGCTATAGTGCTCCTTCTATACATTCAGCATATCTTTGAAGTTTACTGTCAGCCTCTTTTTATTTATTTATTTTTTTTTTTCACTGTTGCATCTTTGGCCTGATTGTGTTTCCGTACAACCTAACCTTTCGTATATTGTTTTCATATCTTCTTTTCTTGCTGACTCCTCTAGTTGTTGAATGTTTTACCTGTCTAGTCTATGATTTCTATACCGCTTTCCACAATGCATTTATTACTTCCATTATCCCAACATTCTTGACTTATTTACATTTTTCCTCTAATATTCTTGTTTTGTTGCTTGTCCAGCCTTTCCTTTTTTCTTATGCCTTCCAATAACCATTTGTGTTGTATTACATGAAACAGACATCAGAATGTTGGAAGCAATAGAGATGAGAGCTCTTCAGAAAATGGCAGGTGTAAAGTGGAATGATTTTAAGATAAATGAAGTTAGAAAAGAGTAGGATGTGAAGTCGGAAGACCAGAGTTTTCAGTTTATATTTTTTTTTTTTTTTTTTAGTGACATTGATGAATTATACTTGCTAATGATTGCAGAACTTTTTATGAGGGGTGTTTGCCAAATGATATAACATTTTATGATGATTTCCTTCTAATTCCTGTGGGCAGAAGAGTCTAATATGTTCAAAATTTTGAACAGTTTGCATACAAGTCCCTCTGTCTGCATTTTGATAAGTCAGTATTAATTATTTAATTTCAGTTTAGCATGATATTGGGGAGTCACTTAAATTCAGAGGTCAAAGAATTTGCCTAAGATAGCTATTAAAGCTATGGAAGTGTAACATCTTAGAGAATCTTAATTCCCAAATTTGTAAGAAAGAAGTAGAAAAATCGTATGTTAACCAAGGAATGAGGGGAGCCTGATAGCTTTGGTCTACATTTGAACTGGTGATATAAAAAATAAGGGTAAAATGCTCTGTAGCCTCCTTTATTATATTATTATGTTAGTTTGCTTCTATATGTGGTAAAGTATTCCAATTTGTTGTTAGAATTTTATTTTTCTGTGATCTGTATACTGTTAAATTTTGTTAAAACATTTGATAGTTTAAGAAAATACTTAATTATTAACTCATTTTAACCAATGCAGTTATAGCATGCAAATGAATTGAGGGAAGGTGAAGAGAGGAGGCTGATTATTGGATGACATACCTCTAGTGTCACTATTGCTTTGGTAAGGATGTCACAATCCTGCCATCTGGTGATAATCTGTTCCAACAGCACTAGTGGATGTGTGGGCTAAAGGGGCAGAAGAAAAGACAATCAAGAGAATGGGGATCTATTCTAATATCACAACCCCAGCAGAATGTAATGAGTTTTTCAACAAATTCTCCAGAGCACTCAATTCAGCACTGTCTTCCCTGTAAACAAGGTGAGAAACAAATTCCCCATGATCCCCACTGGCTGGGAGACCTGCAGCTCAGAGCCTTCTACAGAAAACACCCAGCTCCTGAGAGTTTCATGCCAGGTGCTGTCAACAGCAGCATACTTGTAGTGTTCTGAAAGTTGGCAGAAAATGTAGACGTAAGTGGATTAGTGACAATGCAGAGTATAGACCAGTGATGGAGATCTAGATAAAATGAGAACATAGGCAAGTATTGGCTCATCATAAACTTCAGTCCATGGCAACTACCAGATAATGAGATCTGGAATACAGACGCAGTTTGCAGAATTTGGAACAGATGAAAAATTTGGAATTGATAGTAGATCATTGTGATCTTTATATAAGCCAAGAACACTTTTGGCGCTCAAATAATAATTGTAGTGTACTCAGTGCAGTGTAATGGTATACGCAAAAAGGGATATGAAACATGAGCTGAAAAAGCAATAACAGAAATTGTGCTGTTCGTTCAGTTGGTATAGACATGCTTTGAGTATGGCTCAGCACACTAGAGATGTGCATTTATAGTAAAACCATGATTATCTGAAGGTCTCAGGGAAACCCAAAACCTTCAGATAACTGGAGGAGCTCATCAAGCAGTCTTCAAAATCTGCAAAGCTGGCGTCCCAACTATAGCTGTTCAACTTGATTCTCCAGAGCTGATTATTGTTTATAGATGTTCATCTGGCTCAGCAAGACATGTGAGCTAAAGTGTAGGACCCTACCAAACTGAAGGTCCATTTTGGTCAATTTCATGGTCATAGGATTTTAAAAATAGTAAATTTCATGATTTCAGATGTGTAAATCTGAAATTTCAGGGTGTTGTAACTGTAGAGGTCCTGACCGAAAAAAGGGTTCTGGGAGAGTCACAAGGTTATTATAGGGGGGTTGCTGTACTGCAACGCTTACTTCTGTGCTGCTGCCTTCAGACCTGGGCAAGCGGAGAGTGGTGGTTTCTGGCTGATGGCCCACCTCCAGGGTTGATTTGATGTAAATCATGATTTACATCTCTAGTCAGGAAGACCCAATTTAATCATGGTTTTTCACATAAAAGTGCATTCTTTTTGGTTGTTATAACTTTAATAAATATTCTTCACAACTCAGAGAGAGGTTTCTTTTTTAGAAGGTACACACTATACATTTTTAAACAGTGATTTATTTTGAAAACTTTTCAGATCAGTTTTACAGCTGTATGAGAAAATGAGTGATTTGTTTTGTTATTTCATTTACCAAAGGTAATTGAAGCAGATATTTATGAGGTCATTGGGAGGTAAACTATCTCCAATTCAACAGGTTAATCATTAATATTTGGAGAATTTTCTTGCCGTGCTGTATTTAGGGTGACCAGACAGCAAAGGTGAAAAATCCAGTGGGTGGGGAGTAATAGGAACCCATATAAGAAAAAGACCCAAAAATCGGGACTGTCCCTATAAAATCAGGACATCTGGTCACCCTAGCTGTATTAGGAGGCGAACATCACCAGACAGACATGTAAATTGTTTTATTTAACTAAAACAACAACGCTAAGTATTCTGGATTTTTTTCTTCAACAGCAAACATATAATTTAACAAAATAAGCATATATCCCTCACTTCTCACATTTATCTCCTGACTTCTTCTCCTTGACCAGATCTATCCTGCCCCCAACAATCTTCTATTCTTTGAACATTTGGAAACTTTGCCCTTTTAGAGAGAGGTAAGGGATTGACTCTGTACACAAATTTGCAGAGGGACAATAGAGTTAAGGTCTGTTATTTCTCACCTCTATACATTTATTTATTTTAAAACATTTTTGCTGTTAACAAGCATGTTATCTCTGGAGACACATCCACAGTTTGAGAGCTGCAAAACTAAGCAACTCCCATGGTATCTTCTAAAGGAAAAAGTAGTATAGAATCTTGATGAATGATGACCTATATTGCTTTTTCCTTTTCCGTACCAATATGGCTGTAGAAAGGGGAACTTTTAATTTGTTTTCCATTTAGTGGTATTTTATTTAAATAAGCACTCTAATTTTCACCTCCAGAGCTTCACTTCTGAAGACTGTTAACATTCTAAAAAAATCAGTTGGTATACACAGATCACAAGAGAGCTAGCTAAGATATTATATGCTTTTATAAGCATATAATAAATATCATGACTGAAGACATACCACAGTAAATGTGTGGGGAGCTACTTAATATATTTTATATATAGAATATTATTAATTTTAGTAATTTCAGTGCCTTATACTATGCAGTCTTAAAGCTTTTGAAAATAAATTAATTTGACTGTTGTTTTAGTGATGCCCAATGTGAGTTGAAGGCAGGAGCAACAATACTGTCAAACCCTTGAAATTGCATATATTATGCTTCTGATGGAACTGTACTTACAGCATTTTTTACCATAAACAAAGATTTATTACACAAGCTCATCATATCTAAAGGCTTAGACTCAGATCTGGTTTAGCTCCCAAGCGAGTTTAGTTTGCTAGCTATTAACCAGCCTCTGATGGTCACTTAATCAGTATGTTGTGCCACAGACAAAAATGTTGTTTGCTTGACATTCTCTCTTGTCACTGAAACACTAATCTTGTAAAGGAGGATTAAGATTCATTGGCATAGTTACATGTGGAAATTTACTACCTGACTGCACAGTGCCTGGCTTCAAACGTTACTCTCTCATTTCCCATTTCTCAGATTGCTTTATTTAAAAAGTATGTGGTTTCAAATAAAATTAAACGCTTTTTAAAAATCAAGATTCATGACTGGGATATCTCATGGTTTTTATTTTGGCAGTTTACCTAAAATTTAAAACAACAAGAAAATGTTATTCCAGAATCTCATGTGGTGTTTAACATTTCATGCTATTACTGCCACACCAAGAGGCTTGTTTCCTATATCCCTAGAAATAATAAACTCTAAAAGTAGTTTTTAAAAACTGAGGCAGTTGAATTAGAGCAGGAACCTGGGGAACAGGAAAGATTGGCTCTGTTCCTCGGTTTTCCAGTGATTTACTGTGAAACCTTGGGCAAGTTATTTAACCCTTCCCCACCTGTGTGTTCTCATCTGTAAAATTAAGTTAACACACTGTTTTGGAAAAGTGCTTTGAGATCCCTAGGATGAAAGGCAGTCTATGACAGCATAGTAGTAGTCTTCATAATAGGAAACATATCTATTATTAATTTATGTTTTTCTTTTGATTTTAAGTATAGATTTTTGTAAAATTTCAATATAAATACAAAGATATTTAAAATAATTTTCTGTAGGTTGAAGATGATTTGGCAAAATTGCATTGTAGCCTTTCATTTTTTATTATAGTTGAATAGGGTGACTGATGTATATCTTCGATGCTAAGATATTAATTTTTAATTACTGTGAGAGTGGAAGTTACACTAGATTTAATAATGTGATCCACTCCTATATGAAGTCTCCAGATTCGGAGAGATGTTGAGCATCTGCAACTCCCATTAAAATCAGGACTATACAGGACAGGTTCTGCACAGGGAATTATGTTTTCTTCACAATTTATCCTCTGAAATAGTTAGTTATTTAAATATAAATTAAAACTTTAATTTCTGCTATTTTCTTTTAGGCTTCAGAAGAACATCCATAACAAAATGAGCAGTCCAGCAATTAAGAGAATAGCAAACGAAATTATCAAATCACCTGAGGATAAGCGAGAATATCGTGGACTAGAACTGGAAAATGGCATTAAAGCAATGCTCATCTGCGACCCCACCACAGATAAGTCTTCAGCAGCACTTGATGTACACATAGGTATTCAATGAATTTATTTTATATTCTGTTCCACTGGCTTTGCATTGCAAATAGTTACTGTAGCACGTTTCTGTGAGGAAAAGGAATCCGGTGTACTTTTAGTGTGCCACTAATTTCCATGGTTTAGTTGCAAATAAACCGATGGTACATAGCACAAAATATTGTAACATTTACAGGAGTTGTTTTCAGCAGGTTGTACAGCCTTCTGTTACTGGGCGTTCCAGTTTTATTTCTCTGTATATCCTGTTAGAAATTATTAGAGCTGGTTAAATTTTCCTAATGTAATACATGCTCAGTCAGTGGTCAGACTTGTAATTTTAACCATATTCTGAGGAAGCCATTTAAAAAAGGTGTGTGTGTGGGGGGGAGGGGGGGGGGGGCGGGGAATAGAGAAATCATTCTGTCTCGCTTT
Source organism: Dermatemys mawii (assembly GCA_007922305.1). NCBI lineage: Eukaryota > Metazoa > Chordata > Testudines > Dermatemydidae > Dermatemys > Dermatemys mawii. The sequence goes on along the minus strand of ML677335.1, from coordinate 14,655,900 downwards.
ATCTACCATTCTAGATTTTTGTTTCATGTATGTTTGTTGTAATGACTATGGTCAAGAAAAGCATCATAATGTGCCAAGAGGAAAACCTTAATCTCTGATTTGGCTGTGTTTGTCTATACAGAAACGCTCAGGAGAATTATGGTGAATTAACTAAAGGTGTGAAATTAATTTGCATAAATTAAAGTTCCTTTAACCGTGTGGATGCTCCCATCCAGAAGTAAAGTGACTTTAGTTCACTCTGTCTTAATCTGGAGGATTACAGAGAATTAAATCTCGTTTCTTCTGAAAGAGAGCATCCACATATAGTTTTTAAAATTGTCTTAAATTTATGCACATTAAGTTTACACCTTTAGTTACTTCATCATAATTTTCCTGAGTGTGTTCCCATGTAGACAAGCCCTTGGCATGTGGACATAAAGTGCCCAGAGTGAAAAACAAAGTCAGTTAATCTGCTTCTGACTCTTATAGTAACAGAAAAGCAATCTTTTCCTAGATCTGAAAAGTCTAAGCTATTTCTCTGTTCACATACCATAGCTCACAGGAAAGATGTGTGTTACAGACCCGTGTCTAGACTTTTTCATATCGACACACTTCAGGGAAATGCTGAATCTTATGTTGTGAATTTCAGTAGAGGTTATCAATATTTTTCATAGTGTGCATCATATCTTAATAGACATATTTTTCTCATGGACAACCTCCCCTCCTTTTTGAATTGACACCTCTTCCTTTTATTCACAATTGCATAGCAGCCTTGTGGAAACTGCAGCAATGGCTTGCATGGAAATGTAATATCAGGAAAGCATTTAGTGTATCGTTAGCTGCCTTTTAATGCAGTGTAGCTGCTGAAAACAAAGAGGAGAAACCAGAACAATGTGATCATTCAATTCTCTACAGACTAAAAATGGTCCATGGGCCTCAGTTTATGGATCACAGGGGTACAGTGATCCTATCCTAGCCTGACCCAGAAGGAAGAAACAGAGTTTGAGCCCTCTCAAGATGACCAGGTTGCTCATTTGAAATACCTGTTTTGAACATTGAGTTTGGCTTCCTAGGCTGTGGGGCTGGAGTTAAGTGGAGAGTTCACATAATTGATTGCACACTAGTATAATATAAATGATGTTTGAAAGACTATACATGTTCGAATATGACTTATTTAATGTGTATTTTTCTCTGCAGGTTCATTGTCAGACCCCCCGAACATTGCTGGGCTTAGCCATTTTTGTGAACATATGCTGTTCTTGGGAACCAAGAAGTACCCAAAAGAGAATGAGTACAGTCAGTTTCTTAGCGAGCATGCAGGAAGTTCAAATGCTTTTACCAGTGGAGAACACACCAATTATTACTTTGATGTGTCACATGAACATCTAGAAGGTGCATTGGACAGGTAAACAGATTTGTTACCTCTAGTTTTCTGAGGGGTTTTTTTTGGTTGATTTTTGAATGTCTCAGATAAAATCCATAATTGTATGTTAAACTCTTGCTGTCAGCATTACATCTTGTATTATTAAATGTGGATTTGATAGCACTGTTAGAGTTCACTTGTGTTCAAGGCATGGATTTTCTGGACAAATCATTTAGGATGTGATCCAAAGATCTGTTGAATTCAGTGGGAGTCTTTCCATTACCTTTAACAGGCTTTGGTGGTCTTTGCTTCAATTTTACTATCTATAAAACTGAGACAATATTATTTCCTTTCTCCTACCTTTTGTCTATTTAGACTGTAAGCTTTTTGGGGCAGGGACTCTCTCATTATTAAGGCTACATTTTTGTCATGGGCATTTTTAGTAAAAGTGATGGTCTGGTCATGGGCAGTAAACGAAAATGCACGGTCCATGAGCTGTCCATGACTTTTACTATATACTCCTGACTAAAACTTTTATTTTTGCAGGGAGGCCCTTGGGACGGTGGTCTGGGCGGCACCTCGGGTGCTGGGAAGGAGAAGGCAGTCTGGGGGGACGCCCCAGATGGTGGGGGTGGGCGGTTGGCGGTTAGTGGGACTGGAGCAGGTTCCACATCCAGCTCCTGGGAAGCGGTGACCCCAGCTCCACATGCTGCCTCCTCTCTGCCCCAGTCCCCGTTTCTGCAGCTTCCATTGGCTGGGAACAGCAGCCAATAGCAGCTGCAGATTCAGTGCCTGCGGCTGGAGGCAGCGTGTAGAGCTAGGAGATGAAGGAGGGGGAGTTGCTGTCGTGCTTCTGGGGAGCTCTGCCTTCCTTTACCCCCAGGTAGGCACTTACCCTCACCTCAATCCCCAGTCCTGAAAATCCCTACTACCACCCAACTCTTGCTGCTAGAGGGTGGGGGGACCCAAGACTGCCCCAGCGGCAGCCTGTGCAGGCGGCTCCCAGGCCAGGCACACCAGCTGCTGCAGAAGTCACGGAAAGTCATGGAAGGGCGACTTCCTTGACCTCTGTGACAAATACAGAGCCTTATTTATTCTGTATTTGAACGATGCCCAATACAGTGGGGCTCTGATCTCTGTTGGGGCCTCTAGGGCTATAATAATAAAGATCACATGATGGTGACTAGTTAGATTTTTAGATGGAAATGACAGAAGTTGTGTGGTATGAGCATCTTCGTTATTAAATGAAAGACTGAAATTATTTTATGGGCTGAGTTGCATCAATTAAATGCATTTATAGTGAGTGATGTGATATGTAAATATCATTTATGGAATTGTGTACAGATCAAGGTTTATGTGTGTGTGTTTGTTTTTACTTAGGTTTGCCTAAGTCTGTGTATCATTTATATAACCTTCAATAAATATTAAACATTTGATATCCTCTATGATTGCACTGCATTATATTAATAAAAGTGTCGGATTTTTCACAATGATGTTTCAGTGGTAAGTAAGTCATTGTTGATATTTTACAGATGGAGGATTAAGTGATTTGACTAGAACCACACAGCGAGTCTGTGGCAAAACCAGGACTGGTTTCAGGAGTTCTGAGGTTCTAGTCTTATACTCTTAATTAACAAGAAATTAAAACATTACTTGAGTTTTTAAACTTTGTGGTTTGAGGGTTGGGGTTGTTTTTTGTTGTTTTGTTTTTTTATGTGCAATTATCCTGAGTGGGAAAAGGTTTACATTTTAGTTGTGTAAATAAAATTTATAAAATTTTCTTTTAGGTTTGCCCAGTTTTTCCTATGTCCTCTGTTTGATGAGAGCTGCAAGGAAAGGGAGGTGAATGCTGTTGATTCCGAGCATGAAAAGAATTTAATGAATGATGCCTGGCGATTGTTTCAGCTGGAGAAAGCTACTGGGAATCCCAATCATCCCTTCAGTAAATTTGGAACAGGTTTGTTAAAATAGAATCACCCATCTATTAGAGTTGACATAAGGGCTGTAACCAGGGTGGGCCAAGTGCGGCAGCTGGAGGGGTGGAGGAGTGGGGCAGAAAAAAATGGTAAATGGTGCCAATATGTTTGCTTGCCCTGGGCACAAAAATGCCCAGTTAAAGTTCTGCATAAAATGCATGCTGAGACTGTTTTTGTAAAACTGGCGAAGAGAGGAGTGAAAATAACTTCATTTTTTCCTCCATACATGTTTGTTGTGATGTTTCATTACATCTTCCACTCAATAGATTAAAAAAAGAGCTGGACAAAACGAATGAAACAAACTGATATAAGACTAGGAATTTGGTGATAACACAGCCTCTATGATGATGTCTTCAGCAGTATACAATTCTTTTGTAATGATTGGAAGTGAGTCTCACAAGTTGGGACTGTAAATCATTGTGAGAGAGAGGAAGTGGATGAAGATTATTTAAATTGCTGGCAGCCAAGTAGCATTTTGCTAACAGCTGTTGCATTGGGAGGACAAACTGAGCAGGTTAAGTACATCGGGAAAGCTCATCAAAGCACTGGTGCAATTAATGGATGTAAGCGTCAAGACAAAATCTAGAGCATAAATCAGTGGGCAACAGCGATAGATGGTTAAGAAAAGTGAGGTCTTGGTTAAATGGCTTTTACAGGGTTTGTTGCTCCTTTAGGTGCCCTTTAATAGCTGAAGAAAAATTCAAATGAACATTTATAAAAATATATTTGAGTTTAGACACCGTTTATCTGTTTCCATGTCCGTAAAACAGAAAGGCGTTAAAATGGACAGAGAGGTTTGATGAGGTTTACTTCACAGAAGTTATTTTTCTGCACTTTACTACAGATGTTTTTTGGATAATTTCAAATGAATAAGTACATTAGTTAGCAAATAGTGCTAGCACAATAGAGATTTAAGTTGTGTTGAATTCTTGGAATCAGGTGCTTTTTCAGGGCTTTATCAACTCCTTCATGGCCACAGAAATCCGATCCCTTGAGAACAGTGGGACTGTAAGTGTGGGATTGCCAGAGCTCTGATGATCATAGAGAGCAAAAAGAACATTATTGCAATTGGTGATGATGTCCTTGGATTCTCCATTAATATTTGACATTTGGATGTAAGCCTTTCAGAAGGGCTCTCAGGCTGATTAATAGATTCAGTGTCTGGCTTAATCGGTCTAGCATCCTTAAGTGGTAAGATTATTTGAATGAGGACATGTTGACTTCCTCCTAGTAAGGAAGGACTCTCTGAAAATTTTAAAATGTACAGAGAAAAAATCTAAGGAGAGTGTTGCAAGTTACGATCAATGGGAGAAAATCCAGAGTTTGTGGATTAATTTCTGATAAGGAAAAAAACAGCTTCTTTAATCTCCACAAGCCAGATTTTGGTGCTCATGAATCAGTACTTTACTGATGGGGGCGGGGAATAATTTTAAATCCTTGTGTCACTCCCAGGAGGTATCCAGAAAATCTCAGAAAATATTTTTTGCCGGTTAGAAGAGTTCCTGTTTAAATATTTCTGCCTTATGCAGTTGTCATAATCATAGCTAGCTGTGGGGATTTATGGCTGATTGGGATTACGATCTTTTTTTAGATAGCATGCCCAAAATATATTCAAATACAGTAGTAGCAATAATACTTGGCTGATAATTCTCAAAATATATATATATATATATATATATATATATATATAGTACTATTTTAGGCCCCAATTCTGAAATAAAGTATTTTAAAGAGGACCATTTGTAGATCTGAGTTGAAGAACCAGAGCCTTAATTTGTGGGGTTTTTAAATTACACAGAGGATTGCCAAGTGTGTCTCACTTTGCATGATGCACACATGTGGCAACTCTGTCTGCTGGCGAGATGTTATGCATTCTGCTGGGTTGCAGGAATGGCTGTAATTCCTACTTCAGGCCACCATGGGTCACTGTGGAACCTATTCTGCCATCAGTCAAGCAGACTCTCCTTGTGCTGCTTTTCATGCTGGATAGATAGTCACCTGACCAGCTTTCCTCCTTGTATCACCACTCAGTCCCCAGGAACCCCTATACATCCATTGTCCATTATTTCAGCAGCCCCAGACACCTGTCAGCAAATCAGCTCCTTCCCCTGACTCTAGATACCTTCCAGCACTCTTCCCCCAACCTCCTCTCCCAGACATCAAGCACTGTCTGGTGCTCTGCCCGCCCACCCACATATCCAGATACTTCCTGGCACTCAAATATATCCTAGCAGCACAATTTTTAAAACATAATCATCTGATACTTCACCCTATTTTTGCCAATCCATTTCTGTGGAAATGATAGACTTAAATGTTTAGGTGAGTCTTTGGAACATGTACAGTACTTTTACATTCTGGCTTCAGGCTGAGCTCTATAAAGTCCAGTATGTTCCTGACATCTGTAGTCTGCTTAACATAAGTAGAGGGAGACCAGGAAAAGAAAACAACCAGATATTTAAAAAACAAATAACTTTAAAGAACTATTTGTGTTCTTATGCTTTTTACTTCAATTTCAAATGTAACTTTTTAAATAAAAGTAATAAATCATTTCATGAAGACTTTTAATACTGGATACCTGTAATTCTTGGCTGGTTGAAACTAAATGTACCTGCAACCTCTGATGCAAGCCTATACTATGCCTGGTGTTTGCTTATTGACTTGGTGATGTATGTTAGTTGCTACCTGTGTTGGAGATTTGTTTAATAGCATGTTTATCTTTCTTGATGGTGCATATCCTGTGTTATTATCTCCCGCCACCCTATTATCTTGTTTCCATCCTCCTACCTTGTTATTGAGTGCTCTTTTTTTCCTGATTTCTTTGTTGTTTGGCTGTAATGTAAAATTACTTAGAGTTGATAGCGTATCAGAGTACTAGTATGTTTCTTTTACAGCCACATGAGCACAACAAAAGATTACCAAGTGAAGTGGAATGGACTAGAATCCAACTCTGAACAGCTTGTTTTTCACAAATTCTGACTTTTTTCTAGTGTCACTTGGCTACTCTTGCACCAGACCAAACTGTTGCTTTAACTACAGACCTAAATATTTTCTTACAGCAAAAGTTGCCATCAGTGCATTAATGTGACACCATTAAAAATCAATAGCAGTGACTACTTAAAAGGGAATTTTCCTTTATCTGAAAGAGTCTGTCTAACCTGTAACTTTTCAGTAAAGCTTATCTATTTTCCCAGGCTTTTAAGAAAGGAATGGGTTGATGATGGAAGAGTTGATTGATGAGATTAGTTGAGATTGGTCCAATCTGATTTTTTTGGGATGTACTTTTATTTAAAAAATCTTCATACATGCACCTAGAAAACAGGGTAATCAGATGGGGGTTTTTCAGGTTGTAAATTCATATAACGTGTCCCCTGCAATAAATATCTTCTTTATTTTTCTTTTGTATTACAGGGAATAAATTCACTTTGGAAACTAGACCAACTAAAGAAGGAATAGATGTAAGGCAAGAGCTGTTGAAGTTCCATTCCACTTATTATTCATCAAATTTAATGGCTATTTGTGTCTTAGGACGAGGTGAGTGCCAAACTTTTAATAGTAGTTTCTTGGTTAGCTGAGAGTGACTTTTTTATATTTATTATTTGAAGAAGAAAATAAGACATACATATTGAAATCAGCTAAGACTTTTCTCCAGGCTTTTAAACGAAGGAGGCTAGACTCCCAATCGGGTAAATGTGTGCTTAATTGTATACACTGTGAACAGCCTCATTGAAGTCAGTGGGGATACTCAGTGCCTGCACAGTTCAGTGTGTATAAATATTTGCAGATTTTTTTTTTTTATTTTTTTTTTTCCAATTCTAAAACTTGCTGTGGAATGCTGCATGATAAAGGAGTACTTGTGCGTCAGATAAGAGAAGTTTTTAAAATTTTATATAAATATATTTTTAGAAATTTCCACAATCGGCTTAGCAGATCTAGTCTGAAATACTTCGCATAATTTGTGATTTTTCTCTGATACATATTTGTGTAATTCCACAATGACCTAAAGGACATATAAACAAAGATAGAAGGGCCAAAGTTTTAATCTAGATATTTATTTTATAGAAATTTAGGAATTAGATTAGAAGCCTTTATTTCAGAGGTGCTGCGCACTCAAGATTCTAAACTGAGCATCTGTGTCTTTGACTTAACACCTTCTAGAATAATAATCATATTTTTTGTGAGGGTTTCAAGAAGCTTAATAACAAAGTGTTGAAAAACTTTAAAATATACTGGCAGATCAGCACTTATGAGCCACACTACGATAATATAATGAGGGGTCACGCATGATCAGACAAAATTCAATAAGCAGGCATTTCAGTCTTTCAAATACGTGAAATAAATAATTTATTTTTTTAAAATCATGTAAAGTACTTGGATTTTGTTCTTACTTTAGAGGCAGACAATTTAATTAACATCGTGGTAAATCTCATGCTCATTTAAAAGAGTTAAATAAGAACACCTGACATCTTTGATAACAATAGGATGAACTGTTTAATTACTTTCAGAAAATATTGCTTTTGAGAAAAAATAAAAAATTGCTCTGGCGATGACATTGAACAGTGTATGGAACATAAAAATACCATATGCAGACTTGTATATCCCATTTAATGCATGTGCTTGTTATACCTTCCTTATTGTAAACATATGGGTAGTCCCACTAACTTCATTGGGACTACTTGCATGTTTAAGTACATTCCTAAATCAGGGTTACAAAGAGTACATGCTATCATAAGAATGGCCATATATGTCAGACCAATGGTCCATCTAGCCCTGTATCCTCGTGTGTCTAACTCTCTTGCTGTCCTGCTTTAGTATTGCAGAACATGTGGTTTGTAACATTACATGTTGATTAGAGAACTGTGAACAACTTTGTTTTTCCACAGCCTTAATTTGACCTGTAAACTGCTAGTGTGTGGGTGTGGGTGTGTGTGTTTTTAAGGTGCTCTTTCTTGGTTCCTTTAGATCAGGGATTCTCAAACTTCATTGCACCATGACCTCCTTCTGACAAGAAAAATTACTACATGACCCCAAGAAGGGAAACTGAAGCCTGAGCCTCCTGGAATCCTGCTGCCTTGGGTGGGCGGGCCCCAAGCCCCACCATCCCAGATTGCAGGGTGGGGAGGAGCGAGGCTCAAGGACTTCAATTAGGGGGCGTGTAACTTGAGCCCAGGGCTGAAGCCCGAGCTCCATTGCCCAAGGCTGAAGCAGCTCGGGCTTTGGCTTTGGGCCGAGGAGGCAGGGCTCAGGCTTTGGCCCCAGGCCCCAGGAAATCTAAACTCTGAGCTTGGCGACCCCATTAAAACAGGATCCCGACCAATAGTTTGAGAACCACTGCTTTACATGTCCTAGCAGGAAGGTGAGGGGGGAGGGGGTATTTAACAACTATTTTATTTGTTTATTCTTTCTTTCATTCTTGTTGTTGCTGAGATTGGAAATTCAGTACTTGTTTGTCCTTGAAAAACTCTCTGATCAGTGGAGAACTAGTAAGATTGAAAAAGCCTGAAAGCAGTGTCTCTGAGAGGGCAAGTGATTTTTAATCATTGTATTAAAACTCTTTGTTGATACCTGTTTAACTTCAATGACTAATTAACATGTTAGATATTAATTGTCTTTGTTAAAGATTCAGTATGCTCACTTCTTCAGTAAAGATGTGAGAACTCCAAAATACACACATCTTAAACTTCCCAGGAGGTTCTCTAGGGGTATTTCTAATCTACAAAATGATGTTGACTTAAGTCAACATACAGTCACTGCAGTAATTAAAGTGATATTTCATGTCCACACTGTGCTCCTTCTGTCAGCGTGTGTGTCCTCACCAGGAGTGTTCCCACCGACTTAACTGAGTGGGGCATTGTGGAGACTGCCTGCTCTGAGGCTCACAACTGGAACCCCCTGTGGGGGGCTGACAGCCCAAGCTATTGGCCTCAGAGCAGGGCGGGCTCCAGCTGTGAGCCCCATGCAGGACTGTCAGTCGACACTTGATGTATTTGACACAGACACGATGTAATTAACATCATATGTATTTTCAAAGTAACAAATATGTCATTGAGTGGGTTAGTAAATCTCTAAAATATGGAACTGGCAAGTATACAAATTATTTTGTTTAGAGATTGACCAGAGAACTCAAAAGTATAGCTGCTAAACTTCTGACTTTTTAAGAAAAGTATGTTTACATGGAACTCTCTCCAACATGATTTCTTAACTGTTAGATGTCCCCATAAATTTTCCTCCCTACAGATATAGCCTTTGAAATGTTATTTTCTGGTTTGCCACTGCTTGAGTTTTGGCAATTTAAACTTTCACCCTGGAAGGGCATAAGGCGCACGGGGCAGTGCTGAGCATCGATATACTGGATTCCTTGTTAATTATGCTTTTTACATGTGAATAGTTTTTAATGTTTGTAGGTGTTTATACGATTGATTTGTCTTCTCTTGAATTGTTCTTGGCGGTCTTAACTGCAACTTAAAGATTTTTTTTATTTTGGAATTTATTTTAACCACAGTTGAGGTTTTGTTTATAAAGGACAAAACCCTATCTACAAGTAATAACAATAAATCTAAGAATATATTCAATTTCTCCAAATAATTGTTCACTTGTTGGTGAAGTCCAGCCTCAGAATTGTATATTTCTTTCAGAAAAATAATAAGTCCCAAATTGCTGGAATATTCTGATAATGATTGTGCTGTTTCTAATTATTCTATTTTAGAATCCTTGGATGAGCTGACCAGTTTGGTAGTGAAGCTATTTTCAGAAGTAGAGAACAAAAATGTCCCATTACCAGAATTTCCTGAACATCCTTTCCAAGAAGAACATCTTCGGGTAAGTTGAGAGACTTTCTGGTATACATTCACTAAAGAGTACAGACCTTAACTCTGTTCTCATTCTTTTTCCATGTAGAAATAACACCATCATACACTTTACTAGTACAACTACTACTACAGGTGTCCATAGACAATACAGCTTAATCTAGCTAAGGTCATAGTTAAAATTGTGCATTTGAATGTGATTAAGAGAAACTGAGAAATGAGGATTCCAAGCATGTGTTTGGGTGCTAAGGCTTGTGAACTGAGATTGCTATAATTGTAAATGTTGGGTTAATTTGTTGTTTTCTGAAATTTTGACAATTGCGTTGATAAGAAATGCTCATAAGTAGCCTTAACTCTAAGTAATTTTTTTTTTTTTGGTGTGGTATAGGGGTGTGTGTGTGTGTAGTTAACAGTGTATTTAGGAGGGTGTAATCTATGCTCCTGAAAAGATGAAATACTAAAATCAATGGAATGTTTTATTTTTACTTTTAGCAACTTTACAAAGTGGTACCAATTAAGGACATTAGAAATCTTTATGTCACGTTTCCAATACTGGACCTTCAGAAATACTATAAATCAAACCCTGGTCATTACCTTGGTCATCTCATTGGGCATGAAGGTCCAGGAAGTCTTTTATCAGAACTCAAAGCTAAAGGTAAGCCCACTGGAAGTGAACTGTTAAAAGTAGTGCATTAAAAATGCCATGAAGCCTGGGAGCAGTATTTCACCTCAGGTTGACTTCTGAGAATTAAACGCTTAAATATCAGAAATCGAAATAAATTAAATCTTAATTCTAAGGCATTTCTCAGTTATTCTTTTTTCTTCGTTTGGTTACAAAGAAAACCTCAAATACTGAAATTATTGTTTCTTGGATTCCGTTGCTGCATATTGTGTTGTGTCTCAAAACATAGGCATATTGCTCTCCCTTTTGTATTGTCTCACTGATGTTGGGGCTAAGGGCACCTCCCGTCAGTGGCCGAAAAGGTATGCCTTTGGCCTTTGTTGTTCATTTTACTGTGATTGGTAACTTTCTGTACATATCATTTTTAGTGAAGTTTAGCCAAATTTATTAACTGCAAAACCATTTTACTGAATACCATCCACGCCTACAATGTATACCACTGAGATATCCATTATTGCCAGAATATGAGTTAATGCCCAAAACAACTGCAAAGATATATAGACATTGATATTTCCTTTATGGTAATTATATATGTTGCTTTCTCAGAAGGAGTGTGTTTTTTCCTGTACATTATTGGTTCCTCTTTTGGGGCACCTTGATCCTCAAGAGTGGTGTAGCCTCTTATTCCTTCTCTTTAAGGAGCTCTGTGACCCATTTTAAGACGAATGGGGTCCTTGCTTCGTTGTGTGCAGTGTCTCTACCAGGTGCGTTTACTAATAACCCCTGTGGCCTCTATCTACGATATTACAATTTATAGTAGCAGGGACCCAAGAACAAACAAAAATAAATAATATTCTGTTCCTGGAAAGGACAGAGACAAAATAAAAAGGAGGGGAAGGAAACGGGCGAAAGAGTCAAGAATGCCAAATGAATGGGTAATTAACCTGTCTCAGAGCAACAAAGTAAATTGTGGTTTGTGTGGCCAGAGTCTTCCTTTCCTGAATCAGAAGGAGCAACAGCATAGGCTAAGTGGTGGTCTTCTGCTGATCTCTCAGGAAAAGATTGATATTTCTAGGTGGATATTAATAATCCACCTTGAATTGAGGGCATTGTTGATATATTATTGTTGTGTAGTAATAGATGAACGTGAGGAGGTCCTGACTGTTATCTTCACCAAGTATCCTATTGTCAGGATATGACCTCTATGCAGGATATTAGAGGAACTCATTCCTTTCTATAGCTTGAGTTGATAGACTGGCAGGCCAGGCTTTTTCTCTTTGACTGTTTGCAGAATAGTAGCCATGTTAGTCCGTTTCCCCAAAAAGAACGAGGAGTACTTATGGCACCTTAGAAGCTAACAAATTTTTTGAATAAAGACTGGGAGTGTGTGGGTCATTACACAAACTGCAATCTATTTCCCCATGCGAAGTATCCCCCTACTGTTAGTCATACCTTCTTGTCAACTGTTTGAAATGGGCCATCCTGATTATCACTACAAAAGTTTTTTTTTCTTCCTGCTGATGATAGTTCACCTTAGTTAATTAGCCTCTTAGTTGGTATGGCAATCTCTACCTTTTCATGTTCTCTCTCTGTGTGTGTGTTTGTGTTTCCTACTGTATGTTCCACTCTGTGCATCTGATGAAGTGGGATCTAGCCCATGAAAGCTTATGCCCAAATAAATTTTGTTATTCTCTAAGGTGCCACAAGTACTCCTCGTTCTTTGACTGTATGTGTCTCAGCTATGCACCTTTTTGCAGTTTTGTGTGTCCCAGAAATGCGAAGGTTCCCGATGAGAACTCTGTTTTTTGTATGCAATTTTTAGTGTCTGGCCTGCGGGGGTCGTAGAGTACTTTGTTACTATGGGCTTGTCTTCGCTATGCGCGGCAGCAATTGGTCTTTTGGCGATCGATTTATTGTGTCTCATCAGGACGTGATAAATCGATCGCCAGTGCTGCCCCCCTCGACTCCGGAACTCCAGCTCGCCAAAAGGCGTAAGCTGGAGTCGATGGGGGAGTGCACTGCTGCCCGCCGCTGCCGTGAGTACGGCAGGTAAGTCGGCTGTAGAGACGCTGACTTCAGCTACGTTATTAACGTAGCTGAAGTTGCGTATCTGCAGCTGATCCCCAGCGCTAGTGAAGACCAGCCCTATGATTGTTCTGTTGTGCAGCACCTGGTGGTATGTCTCTTGAAGTTATTCTTTTAGACAGGTAGTCTGTTGAGGGTGGTATACTGAACTAATGTGTCTCCATCTGAATGAGGGCCGTGGGCCAGATAGTAATCTTTAAAGGGCACCCCACAGTAGCCAATACAGGAGATAAAATTGGCCAGTTGGGGATACAACCAGAAGTTATTTCTTATGCATATGTTTACTTCAGCAGCCTGTACATTGCTTCCCTACCACAAATGACTAAATCCAACATTCAGGTGCTCAGAGGACAGATCTAGGATTGAAGTATGTTTTGGTAGCAGTGATAAAAGGACACTCTCTAGGCTCTACAGTGAAGTCCATGTATCCTGACATGCCTTTACTACTCCAAGTAGGAGTCCCCTAGCAGACATGCAAAAACAAAGTTTTATAGGTAGATAACTTCTAATGTTTGGTCAATAAGCTAAGGTGTCCAGTGTCTTCGTTATGCGTATAATTGTAGGTATATACAAGATGAGACACATTGACTCTGATTGTGTTTCTCTTGAGAGTCCTGTGTACCCTGCATGTTTTATCAGCATGCCCCTGAACCTCTCCTTCTGAAGGTTTCCCTGTGAGTGATAAGGGGTAGTGCCAGGTTGTTGTGGTTTTTTTTACCCTTATGACATGTAGCAGCTCTTGCTGAGGCAACTTTCAAAATTTAATCTTTGGTCTGTGTGGATTCTGGTAGGTAACCAGTTATGCACAATACATTGGCATATTCTTCCTACAATGCATTGGCAACAGCGGATGCAAGTTGATCCTTTGTGGGGAAAGCTTGCGCATGCCTTGTAAAGTGGTCAGTGATGACCAAAGTATTCCCAGTATTCTTAGTCTGTTTCCAAGAGAGAAAGTCCATACAGACTAGCTCTATTGCTCCTACACTAGTAAGAGTAATGAGAGGGGCTGTACTCTTGGATATGTCTATACAACAACTAGACAACGTCACCTTTCTGCTAAGAATCTGTGTTCTATTTTGTTAACATGACGGAGTATGTGCACTAATGTTTATACTCCCAGGAAGGTACTTCGGGCTTAAGTCGTATATTGTTAACTCAGACACTCAACTTTATCCTGTTGCACCCAGTTTTGTGGTACTGAGTGCATATGTCAGCAGGTTATCTATTATGACTTGGAATTTCACCCCATAGAACTAGTCCTGAAACTTTTCTACCACTGCTCACTTGAGCACAAGGATCTCCAACTTATGAGTAGGCTATCATTGCTCAGAGTCCAACAGTCTTTGCCTAGCAAATGGCTATACAATGTTACCCTTCTGGATGATCCTGCTAAAGCACAGCTTCATGCCCACTAAGACTGGCATGCTGCCCACTTCTTATTTAAGTATCACTAGAAAGTGTGAACAGGCATTTGCGGGGTACTTTGTAGCTGGCATTGCAAGGTATTTACGTGCCAGATATATTAAACATTCGTATGCCCCTTCATGCTTCAGCTACCATTCCAGAGGACATGCTTCCATGCAGTATTATCTTTTGTAAATGTAAACAAACTTGTTTGTCTTAGTGGTTGGCTGAACAAGAATTAGGACTGAGTGGACTTGTAGGCTCCGAAGTTTTACATTGTTCTGTTTTTGAGTATAGTTTATATAACCAAAAAATAAATAAATCTACATTTGTAAGTTGCACTTCCATGACAGAGAGATTGCACTACAGTACTTGTATGAGAGGAATTGAAAAATACTATTTCTTTAGTTTATCATTTTTACAGTGCAAATATTTGTAATAAAAATAATACACGCTTTGATTTCAATTTCAACACAGAATATAATATATATGAAAATGTAGAAAAACATCCAAAATATTTAATACATTTCAACTGGTATTGTTTAAAAATGTGATTAAAAACTGCGATTAGTCGTGATCAATTTTTTTGACTCAATTGCATGAGTTTACTGTGATTAATCGACAGCCATACTATTTATCATTTCAATCCCTTGCTTTTAGCTGATCATGGACTTTCATGAGCCAAATTTTGTGCTTCTCTAGGGTGCTCTTGAATGCAGCCAAGTCATCAAGCTTTATCAAGACTGTCATCAGTCTCTCCCTGCCTTCTCCATCAGTCCCTGGAATGTGGCTGAGGCACCTGGGATGTCTTGGGGCATGTGCTTGAACTGGTAGAATCTAGTGAACAAATGAAGGCAATTTTCTCCTTGAGCTCTTCCTCCGTAGGAATCTAATAATAGACAGTGCAAATGCAGAACTGAGAACCATTTGTACCCAGTCAGACAATCCAAAATCATCCACTCATGACATCATGTACTGGGCAGAGTAGTACTCTTGGTGAGTGTCCAGTTGATTTGCATGCAGGCAGTACTGGTTTTCTTCCTGGTCAATTTGAGTCTCCTTGACTCGATGGTAACGCCAGCAGCCATCAACCACTGCCAGTATCACTGGACGTCAACTGGGGCAAACTGCCTCGATCTCTCCCAGAATGGGATAGTGTCTGTGGGAGCTCTTGTGAGCTGCTTCTTTAAAGCCCCCAAACTGGCAAGGGGACTACAGTTTACATGTACATATTCTCTTCAGCTTCTCATAATATTGTGTCTATTTAATCCTTTTAACTTGTCTGTGTAATAGGTACTCATGTAAGTTGTTTGACACACATGTGTTTTCAGAGTGCGTATTGTGTATGTGTATTAATTACTATCACCAAAAAAAAATTGTAGAGAAACAGCATAAATCAACACACACACTGTTTTCGCAATATATTTTGTTCTTAATTTCATAGGCTGGGTAAATACTCTGGTTGGAGGACAGAAAGAAGGTGCTAGAGGTTTCATGTTCTTCATCATTAACGTGGACCTGACAGAGGAAGGGCTTTGTAAGTGAAGAACTGTTTTTCAGTCTCCCCTATTAGAAAGCAAGATGCACTTTCACTTTTATTCTCTTATCCGAAGAGTCTAATTACATTAATAACTTGCAAGGTAATACATTTCTGTTCTGATACATGACTATACCCTGTGAAAGTGTTCTGGACATTGATCCTCTGAATAAGTTGACAGGCATGTTATTTATCAAGGAGTGAGAAACCAACAGTAAATGAGTGTATTGAATTAGACCATTTCATAAAAGAAATGTTTGATACTAATTTATCCCGAAATATCATAAGCTGTTACGTTATACGTGCTAGATGGTTCATGCCGTATAAATCTGTATTGAAATAATAATGCTTTACACACACAGAAAAAAAATAACATGTTCAAAGCATTATATAGAAAATAAAACTTTGATTCAAGAAGGTAGTTAAACACCTGCCTCATCTCAAGCATGTGAATAGTCAGGTTGAGTTCTGCACTGGGACCGTGCACATACTTAAATACGTTGTTGAATAAAGTCCGAATTAACTAAGGTTGGAGACTTTTCATAATTTTTTTAGTCTATTTTTAGATGAAGAAATTTTTTTTTCAAGATACAGAATGCAAGGAATTCTTTTTAATGTGTAGTCTTTGTTTTTCAGTGCATGTTGAAGATATAATTTTGCACATGTTTCAGTATATTCAAAAACTACGTACAGAAGGACCTCAAGAATGGGTTTTCCAAGAGTGCAAGGTATAGTAGTTTTACATTATAGTAGCAATTCTCTATGAATCTGTTTTTATCGATAGAGAACCAAATTCCGTGGCTGTCCAATCCTGATTGGAATTTCTTTTGCAATTCTACAGAAGCAGTTCATATGACTCTCTATAATATCTATTAAAAAATTAAAGCAGAGCTTTATACTTTGAATACACTGTATGTTTAATATAAAGACAAAATGTTATTTCTGAGCAAGATGAGTGGTCTAGATCATGGTCCTACCTTCTGTGGCTGCATAAAGGTATCAGGAGAAGTATTACACTCCTCCTCAATGCACTTGCCTTGCCTTCTTCCATCTCCATTACAGGTGCAGTGGCGGGGGAGAACAGGAACTGCACATCTGGTACAGTTGGGTAGTGGGTGGGGAATGGATGGAACCACCTTTTTCCCCATGTATCAACTGGCACAATTCTGTTGACACAGGCATGTAGTATTCTCTATTGCCTTGTAGAACAAGAGCTCAGGAAATTACTTCACTGGACTCCTCCTGGGCAGTACAGCTGTATCCTGTACCTTCTACAGAACTAATTATTAAAGTGCGGTTTAGTTCTGTGTGATCTGAAAGTTCTTTATTAATACTCAGTAATAAAACAATCCTTTACTCATAAGAGCTCCATTGGCTCACTGGAACTACCAACGTAAGGGTCAGTTATACAAGTAAATGTTGTGGATGAGAGCCTTAGTTATACCCTGTTAAACTTTAGTAACAATTTCCACTTACAATATTCAGAAAATCTTTATCTACTTGATAAGATATAAAATATAATTTTTGGTTAAAATGTCAAATATGTTAACATTTTCAAGCACTTGTCTCATTTGGCTAAACCTATGTCAGTATAGATTTTTGTATGACTTCTAAATATAGGAAAGCAATAATTGCTTGATGGTATCTCCTTTCAAGTCTATGTAAATTATGATATCAGATATAGAATGACTAAGTAAGAATGATAAGTAAGTCTTATCCAGTCATGTGCATCACTAGATTTCAGTTTTACAAGCTGCAGCATGCCAGAGTGTAATTCCATAACAGATAATTGTACACTGGAGAAAAGCTAATTTGCTTCATCAGGTACTTACTAAATAAAAAACAGTTGATCTCTGTCTGCCCCAAGGACTTGTGGGACTACATTTTAGGAAGGAAATATTATATAATCAGTCCTAATCCTCCCATATTGTGCTACTCCCTAACTACAGTTTCTTCCTTTCACCAGTGCTGGATTCACAGTCTGCAGGAACTGAAAAGACAGTATCAACTGAAAAAAATCACTTTTTCTGTTTGAATACTTTTTTTTTTACTTTTGCCACATATACTGCCTAAAATTATTTAGGGAGATCTGTTGTTTATGGCCATAAGGTCCCTTGAAAATCTTTCCTCGTTGACTGTCTCAAACAGCGGAAGAAATAAGTTACCTTCTCCATGTTGTTACAGTGTGGAGGAAGGCCTTTCTCTTTTTTTCTCTCTCTGTCTTGCTATTTAGGTGTGAAGGTTGTATGGTGTGTGTTTCTTTTTTTAATGTAGATATGTATATTACACTGCAAATTAGCCATTACAAGCAAAATAGATGTTGCTCTGTCAAACTAGCCACCTGACCATGAGACTACTGACCTTTTGTATGATCGTGATTTGAAACACTTATTACCTTTGTATGAAAATACAAACAATAGAATATAAATATGTCTTACATGGTGTAACTGTAAATTACACTAACTAGTACTCTCATTTCAGTGAATTCATTTTTAAGCTCTTTCCTTTCAATTGCCCCTTCACATCAGACCCTTGCTTTTCAACCGCATGGCTTTCAGGAGCCCCTGCTATTATGTCTGTTCATCCTGTTGTTGTGGAGGGACCAGAAATGCAACAGTTGTCTTCTGTATTCCTTTGATCTTCATGCCATGTGTTTGCAAAGAGATGTCTCTTTACTCTCTCTTTGTAGTACAGTTCCCAGGGGGATTTCTCAAGTTCATATGGTTAAAGACAGCACCAGGAAAACCTTTTCTCACTCTCCTAGTTCCTTGTTATACCTGTGCAGGGGCTCTGAAAGGCTTCTGCCTCTCGGTTTCTACCATTGGCTCACTGAATAGGAGAAAAAAGGGAAAAGTGCAGGTGTTAGTTTCTTTATTCTTGTTCAGTGTAACACTTTGAAGATTTCATTAAAAAACTTTCGCAATGGAAGTTTTAAAGTACTATTTTAGATAAAGAAATGTCTGTAGTACTCCTGTTGTATTCTTACCCTTTGCTCACGTATGCTAATTGGGCAGCTTCCTTCTTCCACTTCTCCCCATCAGCCTCTCCAGTTTATCCCCACTCAGTCTCAGGTCTTGATCTCTACTCTAGAATTTTTCTTCAGTTCCATTCTGCTGCTCCTCCTTTCTCAAGATCCTGCTGCTTAAATTTTATTTGCTCCTGCATAGCCCTCCCACAGCTGCCAGAAGTCATGAAATCTCCCCCCCCCCCCCCCCATGAAGTTTCCTTGGATTTGGATATGTGAAAAGGAGAGAGAAGATCATGAATGTTTTTAAGGCTTGTAAAGCTATATTACACTCAGTTTCCATAAACAATATA
This sequence comes from Dermatemys mawii, assembly GCA_007922305.1. Taxonomy (NCBI): domain Eukaryota; kingdom Metazoa; phylum Chordata; order Testudines; family Dermatemydidae; genus Dermatemys; species Dermatemys mawii. The sequence continues at coordinate 14,636,813 of ML677335.1, read as the reverse complement.
GTACTTTGTGTAAGAACTAACTGGAAACAGCTGCAGGAGATATACTGTCTTAAAAAAAAATCTAATTAGAGATTTTTATCATGATTTTGGGAGGGAGGAGAAATCAAAAAATTGATAAGTTTAAATCAAAATGGTTTTCTGATAATGAAGGATATCACGGAGCTGTATAGTTCTCTACTGTAGGAATGTAGGGATGGTGTGGATCCAAGAAACATCAGTGCACGTTAGTTGGTTTCATAAATTATTGTGTGCCAAATAGTAACTAGAGCACTTGTGTAACTGAGAGGAGAGTTTGGCCTTTGATGTTTCAGAGATATACAAAAGTCAGCATTATGTTGTACTCTAGGTGTTCTAAGAACAACAGAGAGAATATTTGTTATAGCCAGTTTGAGAGTTTGACATGTGCCCTTAGTAGTAAGAAATGGATGTAAATCCTGATAAGGCTTCGTCTGTAAGAGAAGTTATGCAGCAAGTATCTTCTTCTGGTGATCATAGATTTATTGAATGTTATTGCTTAGGACCTAAGAGCTGCAAAACCTGCATGTGTAAATCATGGAGGATTTGAGGAGAGAGGAGTCCCAGAGCTGGCTTAGGAGCAGATCCTTCCTAGTCCGCTCTACTTGGCAGCTACAGGCTTTTGATCTTACTACATTTCTGCCCTTTGTCTGTCTCAAGCTGAGCTGCTTTTTAAAGCATTTGAATGTAATAGCTGATATCATTGGAATCCTGTCTAAAATAGTAGTCACCTAGTGATATAAAATCACAGGGGATTTTCAGTTATTGGATGATAGATGTTTTATTGTATATGATAGTGTACAAGAAAGGGTAATACATTTATTCATTGGTTTTTTAAATTGATAAGCAGCTGTCAAGTCCATTATTTTCAGTTATTTGACTAAATGATTTACTTTGACCTTGAGTGTAAAATTTATTAAATAAACTTTTATTATTCTTACAAAGTAGAAAATGGCTTTCCCATGCATAATTTGGTTTAATTTTTTCTTTTAGGATCTAAATGCTGTGGCTTTCAGATTTAAAGATAAAGAACGACCACGAGGTTATACATCAAAGCTTGGCGGGATTTTGCATGTAAGTAAAGCATTTGTATTTTGGGCACTATCTGAATGGAAAGAAATATGTTGTTGTTCTTGTACAAGTGATGGTCTCCATGTGCGCCATGTTGGAATCTTTTTACAAGCAGTGTCAGTCAGCCCTCACGTGCGTTGTAGGTGGTTTTGTGCTCCGAACCAAGGGCATAAAGGGTGGTGTGGGAAGATGCCTCACCCCTTTCTTCTTTCCGCCACAGGGTCTGAGTTGAAATCTTTGGTGTCCTCACTTCTTTCCGCTGCATCATAACTTTAAATATATTGTGTATAGTTGGTTTATAAAAGTTTAGTAATTTTTATGTTATAGTATAGCATAGTATCCTTAGTATTTTTAGGCCGTTTCTCCCCCCAGCCCAAAAGTCTGGGATTATGCCCAGAGAGCAAAAAAATGTTTTTCCTGCCCTCACTCTCTTTATTTCTGAGCAACAAACACTGCTGCCTGCGGAGGTTGCAATTTGTAACTCTCTTTGTGCCCATTGAAAACACAGTCCAAAAATATACTTTTTCTATAAATCCATCTTACACTGTAGAATCTTAAGGAGAATGATCGTATGACTTGGAGTTCTAAAGAAATATCTGAAAACCCCAAATTATTGTATATATTGTGTTCTTAGATACTGGAGGAGTTCTTTCCTTTGAAAAATTGGTAAGTTATGGTTATAAGGATCATTTTAAAGTTCTGAAACTTGAATTCTTGAGAGTCTGTGTACACTTACTAATTTGCTGCTTTCAACTTTAAAAATATCCTCCAGAGGTCATTATTTTCCCATATTATTTTTACTTCGTTTTATATTAATAACTATAATAGTTAAGGTGGATGGTTTCTTAGATTACCATATAATAATGAATACAGAACCTATTATAAAAGCGCTCTGTTCTGCATAATAATTACTATTAAATTCTATCTTTTTAGCTTAATGCAATAAGGCTTTTTTTGCTGTAAAATATTTTCAAGTCAAAAAATGTTTTATTATAATTTTTTTTTAGTATTATCCCACAGAAGAAGTGCTTGCTGCTGAATATTTACTTGAAGAATTTAGGCCTGATTTAATAGAGATGGTGCTGGATAAATTGAGGCCAGAAAATGTCCGGTAAGCTAATCTGCAATAACTTTTTATATTTTAAACCAAATATTCTGTGATGAATGTAACTGGAATCAAAAGACTTATGGTGCCTACTACTTTTAATACTGGCAGATGGGGAAATAAAAGTAAACAATGAGACAAAGTATTTTGGTAACTTTATTTGATCCATTTGTATAGTGGGATGAAATATGGAAATTACACATCACTGTAGTTATGAAGGAATCCAACACCTTGGTTTTGTTGCTCAGTTAGTATGATCAGTGGTTTTTATCTAGTTTATAATGATTATTTTATGAAGTGATATTTAGGTTTAGTAGGATGCTTTCAAAGAAAAAAATAAAGGTGCTTCTCAGACTTCTTTTTAATGACCATCAAATTCTAAAAGACTTTATTTTTCATAGTCTCTTAGCAACTTCATTTGTAAACAATAGAGCGTCTTCACTAGCTGTCCAAGTCAGAATGCAAAATGTAATAGAATATATAGTGGTGGCACATTTTTATATAATCAATAATATCTCTAGTAAGTTTTATTGTGGTAAGTGAGTAAGTATCTGCTGTGTTGTGAGGACAAATACTTCTCTAAGGATTGACGGTTTTCCTCTCCGCTACTTACTGCTTTTTAATATTCCTACTTTTATTTATATTATTTAAAAAAATAAAAATACACACTAAATATGTATGAGAGCATGAGTCAGTTTTGTACATGATTGGAATAAAAATGTTTATAGGACCATTGCATTTACTATGGCAGATCAGATCAGTATTCTGTTTGTTAATAGCCTCAAGCTACTGTTTCTGAATACAATTTTTTTTAAAATGCCAGTTGACCAATAGTCTTTGAGGTGGGAAGTAAAAATTTTCTTCATGACCCCACAGCAATTTTCTTCATCCCTGCAACATGAGATTTGATCATCTCTCTTGTGCGTTCCTGACTAGAAATATTGGTCTCAAAATTATCTAGCCTCCTGTACAAATCATGTTTCAGTATTTGAGGTTCTGGTGATATTCTGTGGCAATGACTATAGATGTTAGGGATGAAGGAGTATTTCACTTAAAAAAAAAAAAAAAATTGCCTACCCTTTACTGTATCAGGTGACATCCTCACCGCCAATGTGCCTTTATTATAAGACACAGACTAATTTCACAAGCATTTCAGAATTTTTACATCTAGAATTAGTGAAACATTGTATCTGAAGTTATTTATAGTGGAATCCAAATTTCCCCAAACTGCTTGGGTGGCACCCCGTCATGCACCACTAAAAATGTATTCATGTAATCAGTAGTTAGTAGAATAGTGAGATGTAGATCAATGCACATTAAGAGCACTGACATTCCATACATTTAAACTTTTCTACTATATTTTATAAAAGAAATTCCACAAATAATTTGCAAGAAAGATGCTTTGTTTGTTTTATCTATCTATCTATCTATAACTGATAACGTCCAAATGCCTCCTATGGGATCAGGACCCAATTGGTGTGGTACAATCACATAAGAGACTGTCTCTAGTTGAAGAGCTCATCGTAATCTAATAGAATATCCACAGCACATGTGTTTAATGTGTATTTTAACCATCTGCACAAAGTTTGACATTTTGTTAATTATCTTTAAGATTAAAGATCTCTATAAAATGTTGAATCTGTGAAGAAGATAATGATATGACCTTTCTGGATATCCAATAACTGATTCGGAATTTGTATAAATTTTATGTGCCTTTTAATCTAGTTAATTTCTTTTGAGCTTCTTTGTTGACTAGATCATTTTGCAGTAAAAACTGTTATAAAATCGAAGATTTTGTTTTCTTGGCACTTATTGTGATGACTGTTGAAAACATCTTAGTTTGTAATTAGTTACTTGCACTTTTTCTCATCTTTTATTCTAGATTTCCCCTTCTTGGACATGTCTCTTGTAGGCTTCTGATAACACATATTGATTAAAAAGTATAATATAAACTGCTATCACAGTAAAGAGGTCTATTGCTAACCAATAAACAGCAATTCATATGGAAATCTGAACAGAGGGTTCAGCATGCAGGAATAGAACCTAAATCTATCTTATATAAACTAGGTCATGTATAAAATTTGCATACTGAAAGTCTTATCTTGGTGCAGTAACTAATTATTTGTTCTCTGATGTAGGTGTTTAGAAGAATTCAGTAATCATATTGCAGATTTTGTATAAAATCTCTTAGGATCATTGTTTTAAAACTGCTTAATATAAATTGTAAAACAAGGATGGAGAATCCAAGAAATCAAAAATTGCATGCAAACTTGCACACAACCCTAACCTCTAGAGCTAATCATTTACTGTGAACAGTAAAATTATTGTGGCTGAACAAGTAAAATTGAAAGTTATGATTAAGGGCTTATGATTGTGTGTAAAATTTGGATACTGCATATGGTCGGCCTAAATATTCCTGCAGTTAGTTTGGAGATGATATTCTTCAGTTGCATGCATTATACATCTTAAACAGCTTCTAAATTCCATGCTGGAGATGACTGCATTTGAGTGGCAAATGAAAGATCTCTCACATTACTTTGTATATTTGTTGGTAAAGTAGTTTGATACCTAAGTGGTTTTGATTTTGTCTGTTTTTAGGGTTGCTATAGTTTCTAAATCTTTTGAAGGAAAAACTGATCGAACGGAAGAGTGGTATGGAACACAGTACAAGCAAGAAGTGATTTCTGATGAAGTTATCAAGGCATGTTAAAACAATTACTAGATTTCCATTTCTGAAATAAAATTTTTGGATATAAATTTAATTTCCCTATTTATGGAAAGGAGAATTTGCACTTACAACTGCCATTACCAATGATATTTCAGTCTGTTCTGCAGCAATGGAGATTAAAAGTATATTTTAATATACTTTTAATATACTTTAACACCTCATTTAAGAGTGTTTCAAGATTTTTCATTGCATGCTACAAAATAGTACGTTGAGGTACTTTAAGATAGCTATACATCACATCCATTGAAATCAGTGGGTCTGTGAAGATTGTCTTTGTAAGACCTCCATAATATGCAATACATACTTAAAAAATAAGTTACAAAAAAACTTGTAGCTTATTCATCTGACTCTTGAAGTCAATGGTAAAACTCCTAGTGATTTTTGACTGGTTCTCTGTTTGAATTTTTGTCTGAAATCCTAGCCCTGTTGAAGACAATAGTAGTTTTGAAATTGACTTCAATAGGGCCTGGATTTTTTACCACTTATTTTTAAGAACCTGAGTGATTTCATTGTTTTCAATGCCAAAAACTATTGATCAACAACATTTTATTTGCAAAGACAGTTTTGGTTAGAAGATGAGAGAAAAATGAGAGGCTATAAACCAGGGGTAGGCAACCTATGGCACAGGTGCCGAAGGCAGCACACAGGCTGATTTTCAGTGGCACACTCACTGCCCGGGGCCTGGCCACCGATCCAGGGATCTCTGCATTTTAATTTGATATATAACTAATCTATTGTTGTATATAAAGTAAATAAGGTTTTTAAAATGTTTAAGAAGCTTCATGTAGAATTATGGACTTATAGAAAGAAACCTTCTAAAAACATTAAAATGTATCACTGGCACGCGAAACCTTAAATTAGAGTGAGTAAATGAAGACTCGGCACACTGCTTCTGAAAGGTTGCTGACTCCTGCTATAAAGTTTTTTTTTTTTTTTTCTTCTATAAAAACAGATGATCCAATATAAAATGACAATTTTGTTTTTACACAAAGGAGTGAATTTTTAAAATTATATAATGAAATTTAAGCCAAAAGTAACTTTTATGAATTATAATTGTCCTGAAAAAGGAATTTATAATGGAAATACCAATACAACTTTAACTATGATTCTAAGGCTGATTCAAAATACTGTAGACTCTCGATTGTCTAGGATTGGGTTAACCAGGATGTGGATTAACCAGGATGTCCAAAAAAAAAAAGATACATGTAACTTGCAGGGCCGGCTCTGGCTTTGTTGCCGCCCCAAGCACAAAACAAACAAACAAACAAAAAAAAAAAAACACCAAACCACCAGGGCGCAGGGAAACCAGTGAACCAACACCCTCTCTCCCCCAGCGCAGGGTGGCTGGTGAACCAAGGTTCCTCCCATCCCATTTCCTATGGATGGTGATTATCCTGGATTTTATTAACCAGGATTAATTTTTTCCCTATCATCCTGGATAATCGAGAGTCTACTGTATGTTTTTTGTTTTTTCAAGCTTATAGAATAAATATATTGTGCAAAATTTAGTGGGCTTCTATAAACAAAAACCTCAGAAAAAGGAGGGAAGGGGGAAACAACCATCCTCAGAAAAAAATTATCTACCCACTTAAAAATGAGCTGGTCTTACAATATTCCCGAAAGGTATACCCAGGATGTGCCATACCACACATCCTAATATGCTTTGAAAAGAAATAGTAGAGAAACTCCTCACCATATTCAACATATTTAATTGAACAAATAGAACCAAAGCTGGAAGAATTTCTACGTATACATTTAATGTGGTGCTTTTATTGAGCCAAAAACAAGAGGATGCATAGGGCTGAAATGGTGGAACAGAGAAAGATTCCCTACCCCCGTATACCTTTTCTAATGATCTTTTACTTTCCCATTTCCCTCATTCATAGAATCATAGAATGTCAGGGTTGGGAGGGACCTCAGGAGGTCATCTAGTCCAACCCTCTGTTCAAAGCAGGACCAACCCCAACTAAATCATCCCAGCCAGGGCTATTCAGATATCTTTCTCTATTGGCTGGCCTTTTCCCACCTCCTGCCTAAGTTCAGTCATTTTTCTGCTGGTCTGTCATCTCCCATCTCTCACTAGTGCATATTTATAGGATACTAGCAAAAAAATATGTTTTCTGTTATAGAGCTACAGGATTTAAGTATATATCCATCTGCTAGTCAGAAATTTAACTAATAACCATACTGTTATTTATCCAGAAATGGCAAAATGCTGACCTAAATGGGAAATTCAAGCTACCAATGAAGAATGAGTTTATTCCTACTAACTTTGAAATTTTGCCACTAGAAAAGGATGCACCACAGTACCCTGCTCTTATCAAGGTAAGGATACGTATTACTTACATCAAATGGAAGTTCTATCAGCCAGCTAGCTTGCTATAGGTTAACCGTTATTCCCACCTAAAAGCTTAAAAATAATATAGATTAACCTGTCATATAGCTTATTCATAAGTACAAAAGTTTGTGAACTGCTTTATTTAAAACCTCTCAATTGGCAACAAAGAAAGCAATACAGTCAGTCAATTCTAGCTGAACTGTGGACTGTTTCTTTGGGTTCCCCTGAAAATGGGTCTGCCAATAGCTTGAACCCTTTCTTGGTCCTTTTGAAAGTGTGTGAACCACTGATAGAAATAATATTGAAACTCCGTGATCAGAAGAGTGACTACCACACATATTTTGTTTGAGTATTTGTTGGTAAGTCAGAAATTAGGAAAGGTCACACTGTGGAAGATGTGCATAAAAAGAGCTTGCGATTGCAAGCAAGGATGCCTGTCTTCTCCCTACCTTTCTGGTAGCAGCAAGCAAGGACCGCCAGCACACTTTCAGTGAAGGTCAACATTTCTGAGTGCCAGAAAATAATTTATCAGCTATTCAGAGTCAAGAAATAGTTGTACTCTTTCAAGAGTGATGAGCTATGCTGAGCTGGATGTAAGATGAACTTTCTGTAACTCCATCCTGTTGCTGCAGGATCACAGAATGAATGTAGGTTCTCTAGCACACCTGGGAGTTCTCTATGGCAGTGGTTCTCACCAGGGATACATATACCTCTGGAGGTAGGGAGAGGTCTTCCAGGGGGTACCTAAACTCATCTAGATATTTGCCTACTTTTACAACAGGCTACATAAAAAGCACTAGTGACGTCAGTGCAAACTAAAATATCATACAATGACTTGTTTATATTGCTCTCTCTACTATACACTGAACTGTAAATACAAGATTTATATTATAATTGTATGGTAAAAATGAGAAAGTGACTAATTTTTCAGTAATAGTGTGCTGTGAGACTTTTGTATTTTTGTGTCTGATTATTGTAAGAAAGCAGTTTTTAAGTGAGCTGTAACATGAGGGTATACAAGACAAATCAGACTCATGAAAGGAGTACAGTAGTCTGAAAAGGTTGGGAGCCACTGCTCTATGGTCTTCTCACCCTTGCTTTTCCAGAGATGTTGAAGGCATGTACACTGGCAGGACATCAAATCTCATTAGATCTCTTCAGTCTCTAATTTCTGTGACACGCAACCACAGTGGATAATACAGGAAATTAATATTTGTATATCAATGAGCTGCAGTAAATATTGTAATCTACATTGATGTCTTTTGAATTTAAAGTTAAAATAGGCCTCCAATCAGGAAATCATATCTGTTCAGAACAGCATTTAAACATGTGCTTAAGTTCCAGCTTATTAGGACTTAAGCATATGCATACATGCTGTCATGAACAGGGATGATTTAAGTCTGAATTAAGTGCTTTCCTGAATTTGAGTCATAGAGTTGAATAGGGACAGACATCAGATTCAGTAAACACTATATTCTGCTTTTAGAAGGCTATTGTCTCAAGAACAGACTAGATGCTCTTTTTTTAATTAAAGCTTAAATTCTACAGAAACTTGAGAAGCCAGCAGCATACCAAAAAGAACCATTTTTATGATCTGTGGTTAGTGCAGGACAGCTTTTGAAACTTCATTTGCTTTTTAAGTCTTTTTTTTTTTTTTTTAAAAAAAAAAAAAAGCAAAGAAAATATTTTAAAGCTTCTTGAACTGACACAATTGACACACTGACTGCCATTTTACTATTCTGTTGCTGCTAGCAGAGAATTTATTGTGAATTTTGTATAGTAGCAGTTATATTACTAGAATGAGAATTTCCGTTACCATAGAAATAAGTTATATGAAAAATTCAGCATTGCAGTGTGAGTGGGGAGTTGCGTATGGGGATATAGACAGTAAGAGACGAGTTAGTTTTTATATGTAAAAAAACATGTGAAAAGTAAATGTATTTATATATTAAATTGTATATACATATAACATTTGTGGCAGTGGTGAAAGTGACTTTCTATGTTATAAATTAAAGAGCAATGCAATAAAATATATTTATTGTTTATCTTCGATGGCCCCACTTATACTCTGTCACTAATCTATATCGTTCTTGGACTACTGGCATTCCAAATCTCTGAGCGACGACAAATAGATGTTTAAAGAATGCCCTATCCCCACAAAATCAGCCTGCCATAACAACGTTATCTATTTAAACATATATGGAAATGAAATAAAAAAAAAAAGTGGGGAGAGAGATGATAGCTAGGGTTAAAATATGAAGATTGTCTGTTTTATGTCAGTTTGTTTGCAGTTGTTTTGGATTTTTTCCTCCACTGAGAATTTTAAAATAAAACTTTCAGAGGACTGCCTTTTTTTAATCACTATATTTTCCTGTTTATAAATGGATGGATATTTTTTATTTCACTATTATTATAACACAGTGTAATATGTGTTCATAAACTTTATTTAAAGACTGTTGATTAAGAAATAATATACTTAGCCTGAAGTATGTGGGTGAGATTGTCTACAGCCCCAGTGCTGAGGATGAAGGGAACGGGACAGCTTTGGTGACTTTAAATCATCTGTGTCCTTCTGATCCTCAGCTGCTCTATGGAGTGAGATACAGCAGCCTCCCTAGGCTGACCTGTTAGCCACACCCTACCCATAATCTCCACAGTTCTACATGATTCAGCCTTGCCCTGGCACATCCCTATGCTAGAGTTGCAAGGTTACTCATGTGGCAGCTTTTTGGCTGACTTCCACAGTTTCTGCTCCAGGGGAATTCTCTCTCACCTGAACATAGAGTTTTTAGGGCTCCTTTACACCACTCTGGCCCTTTTATCTGGTGTAAAGGTGCCACAGTGAGGTGAGAATCTTGCTGCAAGCATGGATGGCTGTGTACACCAGTCATGTATACATCTATTTAAGGAAAAAAGGAAACTAAAAGTAGAAATGATAAAATGCAGTTTGTAAAACAGTATAATATAAAATCTTACATTAAAATGTAATTAATTTTTTTTCTTGACACAGGACACTGCTATGAGCAAACTATGGTTCAAGCAAGATGATAAATTCTTCTTGCCAAAAGCTTGTCTCAACTTTGAATTTTTCAGGTATGTAGTATATTAAGTATATCACACTAATTGAACTCTCAAAGGTTTCTTATTCTTTACAGGAAATCTGCATTTAAGTTTCAAAAACTTTAATGCATGCATTAACTCTTCAAAATGATCTCAGGTACTGATGTATTCTGGTTTAGTAATATTAGATAAAACACATCAGGAAACCTCATATATTATGCAATAGTTGAAGAAACAGTTGGGGGTGTTCAGATAAATATTTATGAGAAGCTGGTAATAACATTAAATACTTAATCTAGTCTCAAACAGTATATCTTAATCTCTTATTTGCTATACCTGAAGTACATCTGACAACAGCTACTACTACTTATTATTCAGTCTGCTGTTTCAGAAAAGTTATATTTTGAATTATGAATAAATTACAAAATTCAGTATTAGATGGTAATGCTTTACATATTTAAATATTATGCTGATGTGATTTTATACAGTTTTTGTAAAATCACAAATCAGAGTAGGTTTTGTTTCTATTATGCATACATAGATAAGATTTAAACATTATTCAGAGTTTTGTTTCTATGACTGTTATCAAGTCACTTTTTGATTTTTGGGGAAAACATCTTTGAAATCAATAGATATGGGAATCCCAAATGAAGATACATGACATCACATTGGCAGTATATACAGTAAAGTTAAATCCAGATATTGTATTGTATTTCTTCATGGGGAGTTGTACCATTTAAAAACATTGAAAAAGGCAAGAAAGGACAAGGTAAGAGATTTACTTCCAGTTAGAATTCTCTGAAGATAGTTCTGGCAATGTGGAAACCTGTGGATCTTCTTAATGCTTTCGATCTTCCTTTTGGAGCACTCATTTTCAGCTCTTGGTTTTGAAGCAGTATTGACTGTTGAATGTCATGTGACAGTGATTCCCATACCAGTGCAAGAGAGCATCTAAATTATTTCAGAACCTTTTCTTGTTTTTCCTGATGGATCAAGGTGGTGATTTTTAAAAGATTAGAATATGAGATGATGTTGGTCACTCATGAGTACACTGTTGAATGTTTGTCTTGAATTGCCATTAGGAGTGTGCTGTAGGTGTTGGCAGACCTTTAGGAGTTTCTTCAGTATCCTAACGAACATTCAGCTTAAAAAAATTGCCATCCATATAATATAATTAAAATCAATAGATCATCAAATAGAGCCATTCTAAGAAATAGTTTGTGGCACACACAAAAGTGAAAGACAGCAACAAATGTCATTCTCCCTTCATCAGTAAATAGCAAATAATATGTATCGAGGGCCTTGTGATAGTTGCCTTTCAAGTTCAGGCATATTGTATAAAGGCATAGGAGTGGAGGCTGAAAAAATTGTAGTACTTACTTATAACTCTTACCTTTTGAAGGTACTTTGAATGTCAACAGTTATCAACCCACCCTGATTGAGGAAACTGATTTCTAAGTATTTTCTAAATATTTACTAAATACTTGAGTGAATAGATTACCAGTCTGTGTCGTACTTGGCTGTCTGACAAGGTCAGGTTTCGCTTACTATAAAGTTCTGAGCCATTAAAATGCTTGCTAGTATGGGGGCCAGACACTACCTTTCTTCCCACCTTCCTTTTGAAGCTACAAGGCAAGCACTGAAATTACAAAACAGAGCAAACTAATTCATATCTATGTCTAAGAAAATAGTGGGAGAATAAAATGGTAATCTGTTGGGCTTGCCTATCTTCTTATAAAAATAAGTATTAAAGGTAAGTAATTTTCCTTCTCCTCTTTCTCCATTTCTGCCTGCTGCAATAGATTCTCACTGCAATATGTATGTCCAAAACTGGGCAATTTGGGATGCACAGAGAGAGGTTTTCTCTTCTACAGGATTATGAAAGGCTGTGAAATAGCTTCCAGATGAACTGTGAGGGATGCCATTTGCAACCTGGTGTATGACAAAGAAAAAATAATAAAACAATTTTAATGTACAGCAAGTGAAGGGATTCACTTGGACATATTTACAACAAACTGCAAACCTTTTGCCATTTGAATTCATAGATTCTCCTGGTATGTTCTTTCTGAACAGCTAGAAGGACTTGCAATACCCTATTTAAAATGCCAGAATAATCCACCTTCCTCCTCCTGAGGAGCAATGACCAGAGGAAAGGATCCAGAGATGGGTTCAAGAAGGTGTCTTGATTTTATATGATCAATTTTGAGGAGACGTGTGGCTTGGTGAGATTGACCACCATCGTCTCCAACAGAAGTGAAAACCAGATTTGTCTGTGTTAATATTTGATGATGAGGTTACATAGAACATTTGTCTCTCTTGAGCTTCACCAGGACTGCTGTCACAAGAAGTAATGTGGTACATAATCTTTCTCCATGGGAAGATGAAAGCATCCATGGGTTTTCCAGTCTTTGTTCATAGAATCATAGAATATCAGGGTTGGAAGGGACCTTAGGAGTCATGTAGTCCAACCCCCTGCTCAAAGCAGGACCAACCCCAACTAAATCATCCCAGCCAGGGCTCTGTAAAGCCTGATCTTAAAAACCTCTAAGGAAGGAGATTCCACCACCTCCCTCGGTAACCCATTCCAGTGCTTTCTCTTGAGCAGAATGCTAACATTTTTGTGATCAGAGGTGTGGTGAAGAAGCTTACCTCAGAGGTCTGCCTGCTTTGCAAAAGATTTGAGCCACCATGACCTGTTCCAGAATGAGTTTACTTTTGAATCAGTGCAGTTCAGTGGAACCTATTGAAAAAAAAAAAGTCTCCCTCATTACATCAGACTCCCGCACTGTACCTCAGAAAAGTTGTCTGGCGTATAGCCTTTGATCCTTTAGGAGAATTTCTATTGTCTGCAACTCTGTGCAGCCAGGATCCCCGGAGCACTTTCTGGCGGACTGATGCTAACAGCACCTGTTGTGTCAATGAAATTAAAACTAAGAAAACGAGGATGGTCAATCATTCCCTCTTATCCCCAAAATTTTCAGCATGGACCAAAGATATATGGAACTCTCTGAAGCTTCTATGGGTGGAAGACTCTGGAAACCCTGGGATGCAGGCATTGTGTGAAACGTGTATTAAAGGCCTCTGGTTGGAGGCCTTGTCTCACACCATAGGGTGTTAAATAGCCTTGGGTGTTGTCTAGACTATGATTTAGGAATTTTGACAGTCAGTCATTTTTAAAAAGAAGTAAAATAATCGTTTAATAAGAAAGTTTTCCAACTTTTTGTTTAAGGTGGCTGTAGAGTCATTCACACTGGCAGGGAAACCAGGAGGCCTACATTTTAGATTTCCTAAGGTTTAGGCAGATGGGGTAATTTATATATATAATATATAATATATAATATATAATATATAATATATAATATACACACACACACAATCCTCTTATTAAACTCAGCCCAAAAGCTTTCAAAGGCCTGAACAGATAAGTCTTATACTGGTGGCCTAAAGTGTGGTAAAGGTTAGCACTGTCATACCACTGGAGAGAGCAGGTTCAAAAGGCCTGTGTCCTTCACTGAGAATTCTCTTCCATTAATGGAAAAACAGAAGCACGAAGGGGAGTCCTCTTCGATATCTTGATATCCTTTACACTTTGTATATCATTGCCAGCACCTTGAATTTCGTGTATAGAGTACTGGTGTTTGTGTTTAGAGGGTCTTGCCTCACTCTGTTGTGCACTAGCTGAAGTTTCTGGGTATTTTGTAAGCATAGGTCTTAATGTGTGTTTAAAATAACCCAGTCTGCAGGTTATGAATGTGTGAATCGCTGTGTCTAGGTCTGCATCACAAAGGAACTGTCAAAGTTTTCCAGGCTAACCATACATGGAAATAAGGCACTGTTTTCAAAAGCTGTTATTGAGGAACAGCAGTGGCTTCAATAGGAACCCCCTAGATTGTGAAATGTACTGGCAAAGATTGGACATACACCCCCAAAAGGAGGTGTATATATCCCATTTTTGCCATTTCCCAAAGCCGCCACTTCCTGTCTATCATCCTCCTTTCTAATTTATCTGGATTAAGCATAAACCACTTTTCTCCCATCTACTCCCTTGTCTATCAGGTACTAGAAAAGAAACAGTTGCACCTTGGTTGGACCCAAAAAAATTATATATGTAGATTTCTGTAGCATAATGTATCTATGAAATGACAGGCTAGAATGTCTCACTACTGCCCCTAACAGTTATAAATATATATTAGACAGATGGGCTAAGAGGCTGGGGTCCTGCTTAATGCACAAAAGAATAACAAATATTCATTGCCACATTTTAGGATCTAAGAGGAGAACAAACCTTGTAAGTAGAGCCTTTCCATCTCTGCCAGTAAGACTCCATAGGCAAGTCAGAAGCCTTATGGTTAATGCTATTGAATTACTGCTTACAGAGCTTAAAAAACCAGCACAATCGCTATCTGTGTCATTTCTAGGAGGAAGTCAACAACTGTGCACAAAAATATTGGATTTGTACTAAACTCATGTCTGAAACCAGGCTAGTAAGAACAGACGTCTTTCGTGAGCTCAAAATGTGACTGAGTGGCTCCAACAACACTTTCTCAACAATCTTGTTTGAAAGTGATAGATCAGAAAATAGCGCTAGCTGATGAGGTTGGGAGTCTCTAAAAAAAAGTTTTTTAAGTAATGCGCTTACTATCACCATTTTAAGGATGGCTAACATTCTGCTTTCACAAAGTAAATTAACAGTCGTAGTCTCAAATGTCCATATTGATCTTCACCAGCCAAACGAATAGCAAGAGTTATAGTTGCTATAGATACTGAAAATAGCCCAGAATAATAAGTCTTGGTTCCACTTCAGAAGAATTCAGTCCATTTCAGGGGTAATCTAGGTGTCTAAATGGTTGGCTGGTATATTACTTTGATTTCAGTATTTTATCCTGGGAGATGCATAAGTGGACATATTCAAATTAATCAGTTGTTGGGATGTTCTTTATATAGATAGAGAGAAATGCAAATAACAGCCCCATCCTACTTTGACTCATTCTAGGCTCGTGCTAAGTATTCAGAAAAGGGCCAGCCAAAACAGGGCTTGTAGCATTGTAGTGGGTTGGCAACTTTCACTGAGTTGGAAATCAGACTCTGAAGGGCCACTCAATGTCTGTAACAGAAGATATCCTTTTAGTTCCTCTTGTTGTCCCATTCCCTAACTTTAGGGGGCTGGGAGAGAGACAGAGATCTAGGTTTTGCCAAAAAAATTTAGGAACTTTATTTTAAAAAATATTTGCAGTTATCTTTAAGCTTTGTCACAAATGTGTGTTGGAAATGGGACTTGTCTTCATGTATATGGTGAACCCTAATATGTATTTGGTAATCAATACTTCAGCAAGGAATTATTTCATGTACTGCTTATTATGTAGGTGACATTTTATCATAAATTTATGTACATACATATGCATATAATACTATTAAAATAAATATCTGACCAAAGCAGGAATAAACTATTACCAGTATTAACTTAGCTTGTGGTGCTCTAATAAATGCCAGTATTACACATATCAATGTTGTTGAAACATGGCTTGAGTCTTTGAGGTGCCTTTCTCTTTTAAGAGATGTATATAGCTACTGTACAAGGTTAGATAATACTAACTTGTATAGTTGTTTTCATTAACAAGACAGCATTTATCTCCTACAGTTACTGTACCATGGAATGGGAGATGCTGCAGGTATTTCCTGCTCTGAGTATAGGGAATCCTGCAGTGCCTTGCATATACAATGGTTTGGTAACTGTTCATCTTTATAAATAGCAATTATTGTATTTTCTGATGGCACAAAAGCATTAATCTGCTTAATATCTTAGATGTTGGATTAGTCTTAGTTTTTTATGTTTAATATTTAGGGCTTATTTAAGTTAATTGTGTCCTTGATAAACTCTGACTTCAGAAGCAGAGTTAATATAGCATGGCATGATTTATCAGTCTAAAAAGAACAGGAATTTAAAACCTTGAATGTATATTTATAATGGGGCAACACTGAAACCATAATAAAAATCAACGCTTTATTTTTGGTTATTTGTGTGTTTTATTTTGAAACTAATACTTCATAAGGAGACCCAACAGCATAGCATTTAAATATTACATTTTCTCTAGCTCAAACTTAAATGGCCAAAAAGAACTGGGAAATAATTAAACTGGATATTTTACTTTCAACGTTTTCTTCCAGCCCATTTGCTTACGTGGATCCCTTGCATTGTAACATGGCCTATTTGTACCTTGAACTACTCAAAGACTCCCTCAACGAGTATGCATATGCAGCAGAACTAGCTGGCTTGAACTATGACCTCCAAAATACCATCTATGGGATGTATGTAAGTACCCAAATCAAGGAAAATCTTAGAGCCTTAAATCTACTTCCACTCATCAAGATTTTTATATTGATTTGATGGAAGCATTTTTATTTAAAAAATGGCTTTTTTCCATTGATGGTCTATGGTTTTTTGTTTCTTTTTTTACTCCTTTTTAAATCTTGATAGCTAACCATACTTACTTATAATTTGAATGTTAAGTTGAATCTTGTTCTAAATCTTCAATATTTCTATTTATACTAAGCAAATTTACTCCTTTCTTTTACACCATTCCTCATATTACCTAGCTATAAGATTTGCTGCTCCTCCAAAAAAGAAAAAAAAATGATTCTGCTTCTAATTCTGAGTTTCGATTTAGTTTCATTCTGTGTCAGATAGCTATTGAAAGACTTTCTGACAAAGAAAAAAAAATCTTCATATTGCTGCTAAATAAGTGGTTCACTTCAACTTTCTTTTCTAAGAGATACTAATGAGGCTGCATATACATACTCTTCAGTCATGTTTCTTCATCCATTACTTTGTCACTGCTTGAGGTATCAAAGCATTTCTTTTGTTTTTCTTTTTGTTAGTCGCTACATTTATGCTGATCCTCTCCATTGCAACATGACATACCTGTTTATCAGGTTATTGAAGGATGATTTAAAAGAGTATACATATGCAGCACGCCTCTCAGGTTTGATCTATGGCATTGCATCAGGAATGAATGCAATTCTTGTAAGTAAGAAAAAAACACAGGAAGAAGTAAAGACAGCTTGAGAGTTAAGTTGAGCTTGGGGAAAACATTGACTTCTGCTTTTCTAAACAAGATGGTTAATGATTTTTTCCTTGCATCTATCTCATGACTGAAAAAAACAGTTTTTTAATCATCAGTGAATGATTTGGTTAATTAATGAAAGTGTGCACGCTGCAACTGTGTGCGTTCTACTTCACACTTTTTACCCACTTACACAGTAACCCTGAAAGTGTGATGGTGTGTTTGTATATAAAATGGATTAATTCTGAACTTTCAAAATAAAAAGCAGTTTGTGTTGTATGAATATTAACCCTCTAGATTTCCTATATACTTAATTCCTCTAATTCATCAGCAGCGAGCTCTGAATCCATTTGTGCATGTTTGCATCAGACTAGTACAGGGATCGGCAACCTTTCAAAAGTGGTATGCCGAGTCTTTATTTATTCACTCTGATTTAAGGTTTCGTGTGCCAGTAATACATTTTAATGTTTTTAGAAGGTCACTTTCTATAAGTCTGTAATATACAACTAAACTATTATTGTATATAAAGTAAATAAGGTTTTTAAAATGTTTAAGAAGCTTCATTTAAAATTAATTTAAAGTGCAGAGCCCCCCAGACTGGTGGTCAGAATGCGAGCAGTGTGTGTGCCACTGAAAATCATCTTGTGTGCCATAGGTTGCCTATCCCTCGACTAGTATATTTTTGTGAATTTCCTTTTGGAGTTGATTTTTGTCAACCATTTTAAAATCCAAAACTATGACAATTTTTGTTTAATAGATATTCATCTTATGATATATTGTCACTTCTTTAGACTTTCCTAAGATATTTTGATTAAGTTATCAACTCCTAGCTTGCAGTTGTTTAAAGGCTTTTTATTAACAATCTTTATGTAACACACCAACACCATCACATTCCTATAGACAACGCTGTTACTTCAAAGAAGAGCTTAGTTAGTGGACAGAGTGTGCTATATATTGCCTTTGAATTTTCTGTGCTCAAAGGCTTGCAATATCTTTGTCGTAGTGACTTTTTTTTTAACTCCACAAAATCCTGTTTCCAGTGTTTCCACGTAATTGGCTGAAAATGTATACATTTATTCTGAAAGCTTGCTGACATTTTCAAGTTCAATGGTCAGAGTTAATTCTAAAAAGTTATGTTCATTTACTGTCAATTTTTTAGTTTTTTATTAGCAGCTAAATTAGTTCATATTTTGGAAACTTATTTTAAAATTATGTGACGATTCCAGTTTCGTGCTGTAAAGTGATATTACTCTGAACTGATATCTGGAGTCCTTAGTCTATATATCGATATTTTTTTTTTACAGTGTAGAAGATCTGTGGTAGGTATTCTGCAATTCTGTAGTACGTACTGTACATTAGATATGCTTTTATAATGTTGATATCCTAAAGGATGAATGCTGTACTAAAACTAGAGTGTTATATGTGATATCCCTGGATATCATATATTTCTATCATATCATACATACTACAATATGTGCTATAGAACTGTATCTGAGTGCTCAAGTATATTATTTTATTGTGACTAATATATATAGTCATCAACCTTTGTCATAAAATGCATTTTTGATATCTACTTCAAAATCATATAATAGGTTATTCAATCTTTTAATAAGAGTGGAGAAAAAACCCTTTCTACTATATAGGATGAAATCTTCTATCTGGAGCTTCCAATCGTAACACCAATATTTCTTTCCTTCCTTGGAAAGATTGTCATTGCATCCTGGAAGATTCATAGGTGACACAAAGAAGAGAGAAGGGAATATAGAGGCAAAATCTAATGGACATCTTAGATGTCTGTATATTAATGCAAGAACTACGGAGAACAGGAAGAACTTTAAATATTAGTGAATAATCACAATCATGACCTAACTGGCATCCCAGAAACTTGGTGGGAGAATTCATATGACTGGAATATTGGTATAGAGGGGTACAGCTTGTTCAGGAGGGACAGGCAGGGAGAAAAGGGAGAAGGTATTGTCTTGTATATCAGAGATATACACCTGCACTGAGATCGAGATAAAAGTGGGAGGCAGACCTGTTGAAAGTCTCTGAGTAAAGATAAAAGGAGGTAAAAAACAAGGGTGATGTCATGGTAGGGGCCTTCAGTTGACCACTTAACCAGGAAGAAAAGGTGGATGCATTTTTTTAAAACAATTAAAATCATTCAAAACAGAGGACTTGATGGTGTTAGGCGACTTCAATTACCCAGACACCTGTTTGGGAAAATAATACAGCAGGACAGATTATCCAACAAATTCTTGGAATTGCATTGGAGACCACTTTTTTATTACAGAAGATAGAGAAAGCAACTAAGTGAGAGGCTGTTTTAGGTTTGATTTTGATAAACAGGGAGGAACTGATCGAGAATTTAAAGATGAAAGGCAGTTGGGTGAAAGTGATCATGAAATGATAGAGTTCATGGTAGGAGAGAAGAAAGCACAATAAAGATAGTGGACTTCAAGAAGGCAGACTTTTGCAAACCCAGAGACTTGGTAGGTAAGATCCCATGGGAAGCAAGTCTAAGGGGCAAAAGAATTCAGGAAAGTTGGCAGTTTTTAAAGAGACATTGTTAACTGCACAAGAGCAAACTATTCCAATGTGTAGGAAATATAGGAAGTATGATAAGAGAGCACCCTGGCATAACCAGAAGATTTTCATCAATATTATGCCACCTTGTGAGCAAAATTGATTTTACATTAAAAGTAGTTAAATACCTGTGTTTTTTCTATTTGTGATGTGTGAGTCTTAGGCCATTATAAACACTTTAAATTTTCTTTTAGAAATTGCTCTTTGACTTTTCAGGTTTAAAGGAACTTATGCACTCTTTCCATAGCTTTCTGTGAAAGGTTATAATGACAAGCAGCATATCTTGTTAAAGAAGATCATTGAAAAAATGACCACCTTTGAGATTGATGAGAAAAGATTTGAAATTATCAAGGAAGCGGTAAGATCTATGGGAATCTAATGTGATTGGGATAATTTAAAACAGAATATACTGACTATGAGTAAAATGTGAATATTTTAATGGAATTTTAGAGCTAAATCTGCCCAAAAGTATAGGGTGAAATCCTAGCCCACTGAAGCTGATGGGAGTTTTGCTATTGGCTTCAGTTTGGCTAGAAGTTCACCCAGAGTGTTTAAATTACAGTTGTACAACTTCAAAAGTATTGGCCCCACAGTCTTTATTGAGGCAAAATGTGTGGGGACCATTTTCTAACTGTTACATTATGCCTTTCATTTATAAAAGGAGTAGAACTGTGGTTCTCAAATTTTTTCATACTCCAGTCCCATTTACAACAAGAAAAAGATTTAGGATTTCAGTCTGATATAGCTGATAAAGAAACAGGAGGGATGGTTGTGACCCCTCTGGACTAAGAGGATCATAACCCATTTCTTGGGGTAGGACATGCAGTACATGGATATGCAGAATTCTGGAAGTGAAAACTGGCACAAAATTCAGTGATTCATATTCTGCATTTTATAAATGTTTAAAAACAACTTTTGAAATAGGCTACAGCTTCTTTCTTATTTCTGTTAGTCCAGTCTAGAAATGCAATTGTTTATGTTGATGTTATCTACATAAGAAAGCATTATATCATGTAACAGGAAACTTTCAATTTTAGTATTCAAATAGGTGAACATCAAATATAAGAAAGATTTAGTCTAGTATCGGGGTCTATATGTCTGTGGCACGTTGAACCTCATTACTGTGGTAAATAACACACATGGCAGCATAAAACAGATAAAAATTAAATTTAAAACTAAGGAAACACTTCTTGAGGATTTTCCTTTGTGTATTAGGAGATATTTTCTCATTTATGTCTCTAGAACTCAGGTGAGTTATCTCAGAATTTATTTTTCATTATTTTGCATATTTTGTGATTTTATACAATTTTTATTGTGTGTGTAACAATATTAAGGAAAAATCAAAAAACATCAAAATCTAAATAGAAAAAGTTGCGTATTCTTCTCCCACAAACTCATCCATGTTAAGAAAGGGTCAGCTCCTTTCTTCTTATGAAGCAGGTGAAAGGGGGAATGCATTCTTCACCAACTTTTTCCTGTTTGTCCCAGAAACACAGAAAGACAATCTAGAAATGTAATTGTTTACATTGGAGTTGTCTACATAAGAAGAAAGCATTATATCATCTCACTCCCCCTTACTGCCAGATTGGCTATGGTGAGATATAAGTCATTCCCAGTCACAAATGAGGCAATTAGTACAATGCTTATAACAGAGAAAAAAATCCAATCCAAAACTAATGCTGGGTTGGGGGGGACTCAGGCTGGAGAGAGTAAGCTTTATATACTCTCTCCAGGTGTGCAGGAGGCCAGTGGCTTATCTAAGTCCTACTGACCTGTCTGCAGGCTTAAATGATGCCTTTCACACCCTGGCCACCCTTTCCCAAATCCCAAGTGGGAGGGGACTCTTAAAGGAGGCACCCTCTTTCTTCTTGTCAGTCCAGACAAAGCCCTCTCACCTTCTGGTTGCAGGGGTTACATTTTCCACCTACCCACTGGCCTCTGAAAAACAGCTGACTTGTGAAATGGAAGGTACGCTTACTTGTGGCTGTATGAACCCAGTAGATCCAGCGTTGCCAAGACTGTTAGCTTGCTCTTTCCATTCTTTCTGTTTGCGGAGATGGCTGTGTTTATTTTGCCTGGATGCAAACTGAGCAAAAGAACAGTTGTCACAGCCCTGCTCCTTGCTCACAAGGATAGATTATTTTCTTGTTCCTTTTCTATGTAACTGCCCTTGTCTGAGTCTGACTGTGTGAGACTAGGGCACTGGATAGTTATAGTTTGGAGCTAGTAATGAATTTGGTAATAGTTGCCACAGAATATATAGGTCTTGACTAGAATGATTAAAAATATTGGTTCGGTGTTATCTGCCATAATGAATTAATGAAAAATTGCATGCTGAGAATAACTCTTTTTTTGTCAAAATTTAAACTAGCTTGGTTCCTAGCCTCCTCCTCATGTAAGCAAAGCTGCATCATCATGAGCATAGTTCAATCCAGTTATTACGCTACTCAAGAAAGCACAAGTGTAGAATAGTTGCTGGCATCTGGAATGTGAGGGTTTGGATCATATACAAAGCCAAGTAATTCAGGGGTAATGTTGCTGTTATATTCAGAAGCTGAGTTTTGTAATTATTGAACGTCCTATTTCAACTTTGTTAGTACATGCGATCACTTAACAACTTTCGAGCTGAGCAGCCTCACCAGCATGCTATGTATTACCTCAGACTGTTGATGACAGAAGTTGCTTGGACCAAAGATGAATTAAAAGAAGCTCTAGATGGTAAGTTCCTGCCAATTTTTAACTGTTTGTTTCTTTTACCAAATTCATTATTTTTGGCTTATTTTGACTATTTGTCATGTTCAGAATCCTGAGCTTTGTGTCGTTTCAGTAAAGAGTTGCCATTTTTGAATGGGGATATACAACTATTTAAGGCTCTGATCCTGAAAGCTGCTCCATGCAAGCAGTCCTCTGTACACACTATAGTGGGCTTTAGGATTGCCAGTTTTGGTTGGACTTATTCCTGGAGGTTTCATCATGTGACATAATCTTTAATTCATGGAGACTCCAGGCCAGTCCTGAAGGGTTGGTAACTGTAGGCTTTATATTAGTGCATGGGCTGACTGTATAGAATAGCTTTGTGACTAGGCCCTAAATGTCCTGTTCTGTCATGTCTATACAGTGTTAAGTACAGTGCCTCTCAATGGGCCCTACTGAAGTCAGTGGCAAAACTAGCATAAATTGCAGCGAGAGGAAGGTCAGCCTGATAAAGGGCACTCCCTTTCTCTTCCTAGGAATTGCAGATCCTTTTTTATATTTACTAACTTCTGTCCCTTAATGTAATCCATTTAAATTTTAATACTGAGTGTACTTAACATGGCAATTTAACACTGAATTGCTGTTCAAAGAGGTTAAAGTTGAACAGTCTTGCAACATTAGAGTTCTGCTTGAGGGACAATGATTTTTTGGTTTGATTTTGTTTTTTTACTACCATCATCCTCACCACCATTATCAGACGACCCCAGCCATATGTACTGCTGACAAATGTTTCTTAAGTCAGAATTAAAAGACGAATTACACAAACAATAAGAGACCCTATGCCTTTTCCATGAGACAAAGTTTAAATGTAAGATATGACTAAAGAAGTGAGAGCAATTAATAATTGATTTGGGTTGAGAAAAGAAATGGAAATGGTCTGTGTTTTTGGAAGGGCATTTGTTGGAGGTTGGAGAAGAGGAAATTTTTTGAAGAATTTGATATTTTTAGGCTAAAAATATCTACATATCTTAGGTACTTAGATGTCCTCCATTACAATAGTAATTGAAGGCCTCTCAGTCTTTAAAGTATTTATCCTCAGAACACCACTTTGAGATAGGGAAGTGCTATTATGCCCATTTTACAGATAAGAAAATGAGACACAGAGAGACTAAGGGACTTTCCCTAGGTCACACAGGGAATCTGTGGCAGAGCGAGTGAATGGACCCCAGGTCTTCTGACTCCAAAGTCAGTGCTCTTACCAGAGGACTGTCTCTTAGTCTCCTGATTCCATCTATTAATTCTAATATGTAAATTGTATTTTGCTTTATGGACTAAGAGTAATACTGATTGTAAAAGTGTTTAAAATATGAAAATCAGGTGTGTGTGTGTGTGTACATACAGGTATATATATTGTAAATTAGGAATTATTATTTGTGTATGATTTATTGCTAATTACTATCAAACTATGAAATTTGAGTTCAGAAATTATTTTAGTCTAGATAGTAATGTAGTGTAACGTCCAGGAGAATTATAAGCCACATATTCATTATTTAGGTGAGGCTTTATCTCTCCGCCTCACCTAAATAATGGTAACTATTTTCTCTGGAGAGTGAATGTGTGTTCAGCATGATTGAAGAGCAGGATTGTTGTTTTCCTTAGCAGAATCTGGGTCAGATGCTGTGTGAATTCTAAGCAAAGCAAACTGTGCAATGAATGCTGATATTTAAACCTGGAAACTTCCCAACAACACATTTTTAAGGAAAAATCCATTGCTTTTGATCATTATGATTTTCCCTTTTCTCCAAGAAATGCATCATATCTGCTGATGATGAGGTCAATTCCCTGTAATGTAAAAAAAAAAATCGTGATTGATTTAACTGTCTATTTATCTATTCTAGATGTCACTCTTCCCCGCCTCAAGGCCTTTATATCTCAGCTGTTGTCACGGTTACACATCGAGGCTCTTCTCCATGGCAATATAACAAAACAGGTCTGATTTTTTTTTAATAGAAATAGTTTGTATTAAAAACAGGATTTAAAACATTTTTTGTCAAATACGATTTCATTGTTCACTTAATTTTTAGCTGTTTTACAGCAAGGATATCATGATGATGTTTTTCTGCTGTCTGCCAGGCTCAGTGTCCCTTTGAATGTTGGTATTTGAGATTTACTGTAATTAGAAAACCGCTTATGATCTAAATATTTTAAAGTCTGCATTGCATGTCATTATAGTAAGTATTTATATTGCAAAAGTAACTGTGAGCTACAGATCCTGGTTTTCCATATAAAAGCTTCAGACGTATGGCTCAGTTAATTAGCAAAAGTTAAAAAAAATCTGAATTCTTCAAAGTGAAGCGTTTAGTACAAGGCTAAAGTGTATCGATTCATAAATCAGACTTCTAGTTCCTGTTCCTTGTGAGAGTAAGAGGGCATTGCTAGTGAGAGGCACAAACTATTGAATTGAATTGAATTGTCTTGTTAGCACTGATCCCACACTTGGGATGGCAACTCCCATCTTTTCATGTACCATGTATATATACCTGCCACTATATTTTTTCCACTCCATGCATCTGATGAAGTGGGTTTTAGCCCACAGAAGTTTATGCCCAAATAAATTCGTTAGTCTCTAAGGTGACACACAGACTCCTCGTTGTTTAAACTATTTAATGTGTCCTTCATTAAAACTATAATGAGTTGCATGTCTGTATCGCATATATCTAAAGATCTGAATGCATTTCCAAATACTGGATGTGACAATACCTTTGTGAGAGAGTTTTTAAAATATTAAAATTGCTGCATCTATTCCATGGGGCTAATATAGCAGCATTCCCAATAGTATCATGACAGAAGTTCTTCTATCCTAGTCTAGTGAAAGTACTCTAGTACTAGACTAGACTATCTTAAAACACTGTAGATCAGCAGTGAGTGCATGGAGAGGGAAGTGGCCAGCAGCAGTGAGTGAAAGAGGGTAAGAGCCAGAAAGATAGGATATAGAAAGTTGGAGCTTTAAATTAGAGCTCCAGGAAAGCGTTTTTTTAATTTTTTGCATTTTTTGTGTGGAAATGTTAATTTAAGAATAATCCCATCTTCCTCCTAATCCCTTTTATATGTGAACAAAATGGGATTAAATTCCTCTATAAAAAACCACAGAATTATTTAGGACTGAGCCGTGTGTTATGTGACCCAGTCATGAGAAAAAGATGTTTTCTGTAAGCAGTTGTGTGGGTGGCTATTAGAGGGATAAAAACGTATATCACTGCGTATACATCTGGGGCATCTATGTATTTGGAGAGCATGCTGATCAGAAATGAACTGCAAGCTTCTTCTGAGCTCCTTGCAATCTACCTGTATGTTTAGACTTTTATTCTGACATTTGTCACAATAGGGTGTTGACTTCTGCTAATAGTAGGCTAATGATGCTCACAGTAACACCAACGTGTTATAAATATTCTGTGGTAATTTGTTGTTTTCTAGAGCAGGAGTCTCCAAACTTTTTTGACGCGCACACCTAGTAGAAAAAAAAAATTGAGCAGGCACCCCCACAGGGAAACCCTGCCCTAGCCCTGCCCCCATCCACTCCCTCCCACTTCCCGCAGGACTGCCCCCCTCAGAAACCCCCTACCTTGTCCCCTAACTGCCCCCCTGGGGCCGGTCCCACTGTGCCCGGCTCTTCCAGCGGGGCTGCAGCCCGCGGTGCCGAGTTCCTGGGCTGGTCCCCACTGCACCACCGGCTCCTGGGGCCGGGTCTCCGCTGAGGCCAGGGCTGCCACAGCGCCTCTGGAGAAGCCGCCAGGGCAGTCCGGCTCCTCCTGCCTTACTGGAAACCCAGGAGGTTTCCAATAAGGCAGGAGGAGCCGGTTGGCCCCGGCGGCTTCTTTGCAAGCGCCGCAGTGGCCCCAGTGGCAGGAGGAGCAGCTCCTCTGCAAGCACCACGGTGCCTGGCTCCTCTGGCCAGGGCCGCTGCGGCACTTGCGGAGGAGCCGCCTGGGCCCCCGGCTCCTCCTGCCGCAGCGGCACCTGACTCCTCCGGCTGGGGCCACACACCCCTGGGAGTGGTCTTGCGCACCCCATTTTGAAGATCACTGTTCTAGAGTAGAATACATATTACTTTGGCTTTGCCTTGAAATTTCCTATATTTCCCTCATTTCTTTTTTTCCTTTTCTTTTCCTTCATAAATTTACAGATCTTTTGCAGCTTTTCTGCAAGAGACTATTTTTGTGTTATGAGTTTACATGGCAGAACAGAGTAAGAGGTTTGGGCTTCCGCATAGAATTTCGAAGCAGGTTTTGTAATACGTTGCTGAACTTTTCAACATGTAAGACATGGCACTTAACAATCAAGTTGTTTGAAGTTACACATCTGAGTGAAACCAGCCTTTAAAAAAAAAAAAACCAAAACGTTGGCATACATATTGTTCACACATCACACCCCCTCCTCACCATACCATCACAGTCAGGTTTTAAAGATTTTTTTTCACTGAAGTGTAGTTTTTAATGTAATTTACTGAAATCTCTGCTTGTCTTTTTTTTAAAAAAAAAAACAACAAAGAAACCCTTTTCATAAAACCACCTTAACCTCACATATCCTATGTATTTGATGTTGTTCAGGGTAAAACTGTAGATTTACTGAAAATGGCTATAAGTTTTAACTGCTTCGGAATAAACACTGCACTGTGTATTTATAAAAAGCTAATTATATTTAAGACATTAAAGGAAATTCTGAATTTATCATCTTAAAATAAATATTTTAAGAACTACTATTCAATTAAAACATTAACATCCACATTTAATAACTAAAGCACAGTATTATAGTCTACTTCTGAGGGTATATTCACATATTGGAGCATCTGAGTAAAATTTTCAAAAGTGCCCAAGTGATTTTAAGGTTCTTTTTCAAAACTGGCATAGGCACTTAGGAGTCTAGGGGCTGGTCTTCACTAGCGGGGGGGATTGACTGTAGATAAGCAATTTCAGCTGGATTAATAACAATAATGTAGCTGAAATCGGCGTATCTACAGCTGACTTACCTGCCGTCCTCACATTGCGATCCCCCGTCGACTCCAGCTTGCGCCCTTTGGCGAGCTGGAGTTAGAGTCGACGGGGGCGCTGCTGGCGATTGATTTATCGCGACTTGACGAGACGCGATAAATCGATTGCCATAAGATCGATCTCTCCCAGCTCTAGTGAAGACAAGCCCTCTGTCTCATGGAAAGTTGAGTAGGCATTTTTTATAAATTTTATTCTCTGTCTTAGAACTACGACCAGCATTGCATCCAAACTGTTACTTCAGCATTTCCTGCCATATATTGATGTTTGTAAGTTGTATATTGTAATGTGTATTAAAAAAAAATCTGATAAAGTTTCTGAAAGAACGAATGAAGTTTATAGTTTCCAGTTGAAAATAATCCTGTCACATACCTGTACATACAAGTCTTCTCTTTTTTTTTCTTTTTTCTTTTTTTTCTTTTTGACTTAATTATGTGCTGTGTTGGTGTGGGCACAAAGGCAGTAACTCAGCAAGGTCTTTAAGCATATGACTCATTCCATCCCTATGCAATAAAACTGCATACTTTAAATTCTATGGACTTCAGTGGAACTGAAGCTTGTGCTTAAGTGCTTTGACAAATAGGGGCAGGATTATTCATATGTTTAAATGGGTTGTTGAATTGGGGTCAAAAACTGCTTCCTACAGCATCTGTGTGTGTCAGCATAGTCTGCCAGGCTAGGAGAAGAAAATTTTAGTTGATTTTTCCCACGGAAACCTGGATCTCAGATTTGAAGAATAAGAAAATATGGTGCTCCTAATTTTTTTTTACTCAAGATGCTCTAGTTTACCTTTGAAGCATGTGTTGTGCCTCCCTAAAGGAAATGTTTAGGATTTTAGGAAGGGATTCACCTAAGGGAGTTAGGGACTCAGTTCCCATTTGTTTTTACTAGGAGTTGGAGCCTGATTCCATTACACTCTTTTGAAAATTCCAGCCATAAAATGCAGGCCTGCAACTTGTTAATCAGACAGTAAGTAAATTTCTTTTGCGTAGACTGAGTTATCAGTTGTCACTGGCTGCTGGACAAAATTATTTTTCCTAGTCTCCTTACCAGCAGATGGAGACAGGAAAAAAAATCTTATGATTTTTATCCCCGTAAAAAAGGGACTGCCTTGATCCCAACAGTCCCAACTCCACTGATGGAACAAAATGGGGTGAATAGCTGTGCTGGTATTGAAAGGCTTGGAGAAACCAAATTAACAGCTAACAAAATGTCATTTGTGCATATAAATTGGGGAGTACATATGCAGTTTCCAAGTTTGCAGATAAATACTTCAAGGGTAATAAAGTTATAGCACAGTAAGAATAGGTCCAAAATATTTAGCTAAATGTGTAAAGATGAATGTAGCTGAAGGTGCTTGCCAGTAGCACTGTGTTACTATAAAAATAAATAATGTAATGTAGGGAATATAATCTCACTTATTTTTCACTTTTACACTTTATTTTAAATTAACCATTCCATCCTTGAATCCATTCCTGATTTTGCATCTCACCATCAATAACTTCTGTCCTTCAGTGTGCTGCCAGATTTATGATTGTCAAGGAATAAATAAAAAAAATGTAATTAATGTCTTTTTTTCTAGGCTGCATTAGGAATTATGCAAATGGTTGAGGATACTCTCATTGAGCATGCTCACACAAAGCCTCTCCTTCCCAGTCAGCTTGTAAGATACAGAGAAGTGCAGCTGCCTGACAGTAAGTTAAATCATTTTTTATGTTATAAAGCAAGTAATTTAAAGCTGTTTCCTGTCTTCTAATGACCTTTGAAGTCAATATTACTTGTAGTTTGTCTAGAAATCAATTTCAAATGATTTTGCACTGTAAATCTTGCAGAATTAAATGGGAAATATCATTATATAAAAAGTGGAGTAGGTAGGTCTGTGACATTAATCTTTCAGTAGCTCAGTGGCTGGTTTTGTAGAACTAGAAAATAGTATTTAGTTGCTTAATATATTAGTGTTGTCTGTATTCATCCTTCACATCAATGTGGCTTGCACAGCAAAAGAACATTAAAGTAAAAACTGTTCTTCAAGTGGACGCAGACCTGTATTCCATTAGAGGTGGGCATGCTTAGTGGGGAGCCAGAAATTTTACCTAGCAATACCCATAGAGGGACAGCACTCATGGCTGTGGCCCCACCCCTAGCTATCTTAGGTGGCATTACCCTGAACCCTTCCCCCAAGTACCTTCTTATTGCCCAGTGCTGGAGTTGGAGCTCTGTGTAGTATAACCTTACATTCTCGCAATCAAATTTAGTTTAGTTCTTTATTGTATATAGTTAGTATTTAATGGAAGTTAGTAGTTAGTGTTTAGCTTTTGTAGGTTTTTTTCCCTGTTGATACCCTCACCAGGGTTTAAACAATGTCCTCTATATGGCGAAGCGATCTCTAACAGTGATCCCCACACACAGTACCTGCTCTGTCTTGGCAAGGACTGCCTTACAGAACATTGTCTGATCTGCAGATTGTTCATTAAAAGGACTCAGGTGGCCTGGGACTTTCACCTTGAGCAGGCCATGCAGCCTGATCTGGTACAGAGGCCTTCATCAGGCCAACAATTACCCTCAAGCACCGAGGCTCCGACCGCTTCACGTGCGGGAGCAGGTGCCTCTCTGAAGAGGAGGAGGAGCTCTTCCATGTCAACTGTGCTAAAGAAATGTCACACATGACCAGCCATGACCACTCTAGTTCTCAGGATCACTCTTTTGCTTCCTTCAGGAAGAGCGCAGACTGACATGGAGCCAGTGGAGATGGGCAGAAAGGCATGGGTGCCTGTGACCCTTCTGGGGTGACCAGATGTCCCAATTTTATAGGGACAGTCCTGATTTGTGGGCCTTTTTCTTATATAGGCTCCTATTATCCCCCACTCTGTTGCGATTTTTCACATTTGTTGTCTGGTCACCCTAGATCCTTCCCAGTACTGAGTGGGAAAGTCAGAAACCACCCATGGGAATCCATTGAGTTTGTAACTGATGAGAGAGATGCCAGTACAGACTGTGTTTATTTGTCAGCATATCAGGCAGCCTCAGACCTCCTCTGCCTTTTGATCCTAACCTCATCATTGGTCTAGGATTTTTCTAGGGCTGTGCCATCTATAGCCCGTCCAATGGAGTGAGCCACTGAATCCTCATACCTGTTGGCACCACATCCTAGAACTCCCTTTCCCGTAGTAGGAATAGAGCTTCCCCTCCAACCACACAAATGTACCTCAGTCTTGATCCATAGGGACCATCTCTAGTCTAATCAGTGTGAAATCAGCCAAGGCATTTGAGATCATTATAAGAGAGGAGGCATCGGCATGGTGTTTTCTGCTAGGATGCTTGGCTTTTGGAATTCACTTACCCATTTGACTCACTAAATTAGGATTTGTTAATCTTGTGAACATATTATAAAAATCTTTCTCCCCACAGGTTGGTGAACAGGTTACCTGATTATTAATAGAAGATCTGCTTTGAACTGTGTTTTTCTTGTAATCAGATTCTATCTGCAGTTACTGTCTGCTTTTTCTACTTGGACTCTATTTAGGAAGAGGAGTGTGTGTGATACAGAGAGAGAGCCTAATTACTTTAACTTTATCTTTTAGGAGGTTGGTTTGTCTATCAACAGAGGAATGAAGTTCATAACAACTGTGGCATAGAAATATATTACCAAACAGATATGCAGAGTACTTCTGAGAATATGTTTTTGGAGCTCTTCTGTCAAATTATATCAGAGCCTTGCTTCAACACTCTGCGTACCAAGGAACAGTTAGGTGAGTTTTCCCAGAGTTATCCTTCATATCTCAGTAATAAATAAGGATAAGTATGATGATAGACTTTCTATAGCTCTGCTTCTACCCTGCTCCCTGAATGCCAGTTAAAGGATATTTGGTAAATACAAGTTATTTTAACTGATGGAGACCCCAGAGAATACACAGTTCACAAAGGTAAACTGAGATTAAATAAGCATAGCTTTCAAAAACAAGACTGAAAGATTTGAAGACTGTGTCACTCCAGAAAAAAATGGTGTATAATGGCTGTATAGAAACCACCTCACCTAAAGCTGTGAATAACAGGAGAGGGTGGAATTATTAGATCAGCTTCCCAAAGCTAGATGACTGCCAGAAGAAAACAGAGCAATACTGACAGAGAATCAGTGACACTAAGAACTAAAAAGCCTTTATGGGAAGTGGTAAGCAACACTGCTTGCAAAGCCCTAGGTATGACTCATGGCTAGTAAGGATGTGACTGCATATGTATTAGAGCTAATTCAAATGAAATTTTTCACCAATGCCTCAACAACTCTTGGATTCCTCTCCCATGTCAGAGACAGAGCCACTGTTTGCTCATGATTTATCCAGTGGCTGCAATTAGATTAGGCAGAGAGACTACCACACAAGAGAGCTTAAATTATCAAATTGCAACGGAATGAAAAAAATGAAGACTCACAGTCTTCTAGCTGAGTTCCTTAAATTGCATTCACTAAACTTGCCTCTCTGTTAGGCCTGGTGTTTACATTAGTAAAACCACTCTTCCTTTCCCAAAACTGTCATTGCCCATTCTTCCACAACACACACTACACATGGAATGATCTTTTTTAGATGGCATGCCAAGCCACAAATCATAACTTAAAGAATTACTTTTAGCTTAATGCCTACATATATTTCTTTGGATCACGAACTATATCCATATCCTCCTTAGAACAATGCAAGTACGTTTTGGGTGCTACTGTGAAAACAAAAGCTATTATGTTGATAGAACTTTTTCATTATGAAGGATCCTATTCTTAGCTAAACTAATGCTATGTTTGAAGGACAAGAGACCCACAATATAAGCATTATGGCATGTGTGTGTGGGGAGGAGGGAGTGTGCATGAAAATGGAGAATGTCAGGCACAAAATGCCCTCCTAGGCTGAGTAAAGACTTTGAGTAAATCCCACATGCAACCCAGTATTATAATATCATGTAAGTTATGAACTTGGAAAAGATATCTTTCAAAATGAATATTAATTTGGAGGTATAAACATAGTAGTAAAAGACCAGTAGGGTTCTAACTTATACCTATGTAAACATGGGCATGAACAGTTAAGGGATCACATTTCTAGTATCAAGGCACAGCTCTGTACAGCTGCATAATATTACAGATAGGGGCCCATTGTGTGTGATAGAACTTCCAATACTTGGAGGTTCTCTCAGTTTACTAAGAATTTCCCTATTTTAAGGGATTTCAACAAGGATCACTGTCCTCCTGTCTTGAGAATCTTAAGTTTTAAACCATAGTGATATTTTTCTGTATATAATACACTGAGAGAGTAGTACGGCTTCATAGAGGAAACAGTTGCTGGAATGTTAACCATAACATGGCTATAGTAACTGATAATGAATAGGAACACTTAGTAAAATTCCTTTTCCTTTTTATAGTCAGTAGAATGAATTCTAAAATCATCTCAGTGCATTGCTGTGTGTAAATTGCAACAGTTGCACCAAATCTCAGTGGTGAAGGTTTTTAACATGGAAAAAATTACTTCAGAATGACTGTTCCGTCTGTGTGTAATGGAAGTTTATAAAACTGAGAAGTAGTAACAAGATATAAATAGTAGATCTAAGTAATTATTCTTAATGCTAAACCTAATATAACACTTATTATCTGGGTATCAGAAACTAATAATGACAAACAACCTTTTTTCATTCTTTTTTTTCTTCCTTTCTAGGGCAACCACATCCATTTCAGGGAAATAAAAGAAAACTTTGAAAAATGCAAGATGTAGCTTATATTTTTTTGAACACTGCAATGTTTTATTCATGGAATCACACACAATGTAAACTCATACATTCATTTCTAGTGTGTGACACTTTGAATAACTTGCTAAAATATGGGACAGGATATGTCGCCGGTTGACAAATAAGGAACAAATGGTCACTACATTGTTAATAGCCAAAATTAATTGAAGAGAAGGCAAACTGAAATATTTTTACTGGACATAGCTATGGATGTAGTTAACCAGTTGCAATTTTTTTCTCTTTTGTCAAGGTTACATTGTGTTCAGTGGTCCACGACGGGCTAATGGCATACAAGGACTGCGATTTATTATTCAGTCAGAAAAACAACCGCACTACCTAGAAAGCAGGGTTGAAGCTTTCCTAAAAACTATGGAGAAGTGCATTGAAGACATGACGGAGGAGGCCTTCCAGAAACATATCCAAGCTTTAGCAATTCGTCGTCTAGACAAACCAAAGAAGTTGTCTGCAGAGTGTGCTAAATATTGGGGAGAAATAATTTCCCAGCAGTATAACTTTGATAGAGGTAAGAAAATAGTTTATCAGATGAAAATGTGAAATTTTGAGGGCTGAAGTGCTGAAACATACTGTTAGTTCCGCTTGTATTTAAATATATAACAATTTAATAACTGAAAATTCTTGTATTTCTCTTATCCACGTGTCATAGAAATATTCTGCAGGAATCTCTCAGGGACACAGTAGATAACTTGAAAGGAAAGAAAAAGAGAGGAGTCAAATATATTTTGCATTTTCAGTAAAGATAATGGGTGAAATTCTGGCCTTACTGAAGTCAATGGCAAAACAACTGTTGACTTTAACAGAGGCACTATTTCACCCACTATATCATAAACAACACAGGGAACTCCACTTAGAATGTTTAACAATTTAATTAAGACAGTTCAGGCTATTAATGAATGCAGCTATAGAAAGGAGGGAGCTGAGATCAGGTAGTACTTCTCTTACAACTGGAAAACTTACAGGTTCTGCAGTGATATTAACACTGTAGGCCCAGATAAACAAGTATCTTTTAAAAAGTTCTGCATCACTTGTTTTTAAAAGTAACATTTGATTGCAAACTGGTTACAACCACAGCTGCACTGAACTGGAGTGAATTTATTAGGGACTTAACCTTTTGCCTTCTGTGCACATAAATTTATGCACTTCTTTGTGGTGTGAGTGTTTTTGGTCTTTTCTTTCTACCCTGGGAGATATCCATTAGGACATCTGAGTTTGCAATATTTGTCAGGGGATATTCACAGAAGAGGACCCTATGCTCTGAAGTTTACTCTCCCTCTTGACTGGACAGAGCCCACATTTACTGGATCTTCAGCTCTTTTTGCAGAGTTCCGTGAACCAATACAGTAGGCCAAGGGCGGTAAAGGGTTGGATATATGATAGTAGGCTTTATATATTGACATTGTGTCAGCCTGAATTCTTTTGTATGTATTTTTAAAGATTATACTCCATGTGCACCTAGTGCCTGTAATAGGTGCAGTCATATTTACCTTGCACAGTCCTTATGGCAATGCATACACTCTTAGCCCTTATAATAGGCTTTTTCTCCACTAAAATTTCCCACTGTTTCTGCTACCAGCACAGCTCCACTAGTGCTAGCTACAGTGGGAGCACTAGTGTAGGCCACAGCCTGTGTCTGAGCAGGTTTAGATGTCACTCTAAGATTTAATCTTGTGTTCTAAAGATTACATACATTACAGGAGAGGTGTTTAGGGTGAGAATAATAGTATTCTCACTGAAAATGAACTAAAAATAAATGTTGCAATAGTGATATAAATTATCTTCTAGCTCATCCTTTTTTAAATTATTTTTTTTCTTTTTACCAGCAAGTCTGTAATCTTTATCTGAAATATTCTGAGCTAGATAGGAGGAGTATTTTATATTACTATTTAGTACATCTTGAAACAGAGAGAGCTAAATTGGTTTTGCCATAAAAAACATGTTTCTCTCCCGTTCCTCCCAAAAGGTAAAGAACAAAAGGTAAGGAGAGAAAGAAATGGAATGGAATATTCTAGTTTAGATTTGGCTTTGTTCACTATTTACTTAAACATTTTAAAATACAATTTATGACAAGAAAAATCAGCTTGACATTTAAAACATGTATTATCTTGTCAAATAAGAGTTGTCCCATATTAGGTTTTAGAGACAGACCTATTCTGTCTTATATTTGGTGTGTGTCTGAATGTTACTGCTCAGAAGTACAGCCTCCAATCTTCGTTTGTTTAGTAAGGTTCTAGGAACATGATCTGTATATTTTGTGGCCACCTTTCCCACTGTAGTCTTCTCCACTGCTTTCTGTTCAACATTCTGTCCTGTCACACTACCACATTCAGCTTTGTTGAGGTAGTCAGTGTACTATTAGAAACTACTTTAACTGTGTATCTTCCTGTAGTGTCCTATACTTTGGCCTCAGTACAACTTTCAGAAAATACTTTTTGAAAGGAGTGAGGGCTCTTGGTATACTGACAATGACATGTCATTCTAGGTGTAGGGAGCAGCATGAAAATTCCTACTCTCTGCTGCTTTTTCATCTTGGTAGAAGCTTTGCACCTTCTCTGTCCTGTTTTCCAGTGCCTCAGATATATGAACAAGAAGGCTAAGGATGGAGATATCTTCTTTCTCCAGGATAACTCATTGCTATCTGTAACCTGATCTTTGATCATCTCTTCTATAAAGATGATGCCCAATTCTTTATTTCCCTTAACTTGTTCCCTGATCCTTTTAGTTCCCATCTACCTGCTTTGATTTAGAAGAATTTAGTAGAAGGTTTTTGTGTAACTAGAATTGACAAAAACAGAAATTAGTCAACTCATGCAAAGGGGAAAAAAGTCCTCTTTGTCCCATGTTTTTTATTCTTTCACTCCACATGATTCAAACTTAACTTTCCTCTAAAGGCTAGAAGTCTGAATCATCTTTGTTATCAAACTTTTTTTCCCACCCATGTTTACTTATCACCATCCCTATCAGAGCAACATCTGTTCAGTCCTTTTCACTGACTTCCCATCATTTCTGAATTCAATTAAAAATTCCATTTTGTTTTTCAAAGCTCACCATGGACTAATGCCAATCTGCTTTGACTTCCTATTCCTGTGTTTATCACCCCGCATGTTTTAATTCTTAAATTGGACCCTCCTGCCCCACAAAGCTCCTCATCTGAAGGTTTCTCTTTCTTTTATGGTGCCCCTTTATGGTAGGTTCTGTGTTTCTGTAATAATTACACTT
This sequence comes from Dermatemys mawii, assembly GCA_007922305.1. Taxonomy (NCBI): domain Eukaryota; kingdom Metazoa; phylum Chordata; order Testudines; family Dermatemydidae; genus Dermatemys; species Dermatemys mawii. The sequence goes on along the minus strand of ML677335.1, from coordinate 14,600,119 downwards.
TTATAGTGGCATTATATAATGGACTTACATACACTTAAATATATCTATATTTAGTAATATACTATAGCTACTGAGTCAGTTCCTCTGCAAAACTAATTTTTAAGACCTTCCTTTTCACTTCAGACCACGCTAAAGACCACGCACATTTTCTTCCCTCTATTCTGTATTTTAAAACTCATGCTATTTGCTGTTTCCTAAATAAAAGGTTCCCTAAGTATAAGAAATGTGAATAAAAAGCCTTCGCTAAAATCAGTATCTGTTATGAATCTGTTTCACTCATTTTTTTTGAAGATGGAGTTCAGAAATAGATACGCGTTTTGGAAACTGAATTCTATTCTAGCAGTTCTCTCTCTTTTTTTTTTTTTTTTTAAAAAAAGCGTATGCTCTTTTCTAGTCCTTTACAGAACATTTAATCAGGCTCATTGTGTAATTTTTTCAAGATTCCACTGCTATTTATTTTTCATAAACTCAAATAGTAGCTTGTAGGTTAAGAATGAAAAGCATATCATTTGTGGTCAATAGACCTGTCTAAATTTGAAAGAGAAAGAAAAGTACTTTGGAAAAAATACCATGAGAATATCTAGCTATTATTTGCAAATTTGTTTTAATTAAAACTTCTTGTTCAGATAACATTGAAGTGGCGTATCTAAAGACCCTGACCAAGGATGATATCATACAGTTTTATAAGGTAAGTTAGTCATATATTTAGAACATTATCACTAAGAAACATAGGCAATAAAAAAAATATGCTTGGGATTATTTGTGTGAATTGCAAGTTAGTACATTTATGCTTGTCTTATAAAGGTAACATGATTGATCCACATGTCTTAATATTACAGTTCAGAGTCAATGGGAAACTATTTATCTACAAAAAGAATGGGGAGTACTTGTGGCACCTTAGAAACTACAATTTATTTGGGCATAAGCTTTCGTGGACTAGAACCCATTTCATCAGATGCATAGAGTGAAACACACAATAGGAAGATAGATAGGTGTGTGTGCATGTGTGTGTATATATATAATATTAGTGTGTGTGTGTGTGTGTGTGTATATATATATATATATTTATACACACACACACACACCATGAGAAGAGGAGATGGTTGCCATGCCGACTTTAAGTGGCTAATCAATAAGGGTGAGCTATTATCAGGAGGAAAAAAAAAAATCTACAAACTCCTGATGATTTTAGTGGAAATTTACAAACCTAATGGGAGTATGGCTCCCCCACCCCAATGATCTTCACGATCCTACCCATGTACTGCAACTCACATTAGCATGACATCTGTAATAACAACATTATCTGTATATATCCAGTATTAGAAATTGTAAACATATTTCTTCTTTAAGTGCTTGTTCACGTCGATTCCAATCAGGTGTGTGCACGCCATGTGCACAGATGCCGGAAATTTTTCCCCCAGCAAGCCAACAAGAATTCTAACATTTGTCAACGTTTTTTCTCCCACGGCAAGCCGACAATGATGTACCCACCTGCGTCGCCACGTCACTGGTCTCCAGCATCTAAAAGGAGGCACTGTCCTCATTCCCAGCACCGCTCGGAGTCCTGGCACTGCTCTCGCTCGTGGCACTGGTCAAACTCGTGGCACCGGTCGACTTGGGACTAGTCTCTGTATTGTTGGAGGTCTAGCTCCCAGTGCTGATCATCATTGCGTCGACGATTCCCTCAGTACAGATTGAGGTCTCGGCTCCACTCCCCTTCCTCGTGGTACCGCTAACCTGGCCAGCAGGGTCTACATACTCATACTGGAGCCAGCACCAGTCAACACATCGACAGCCTGATGCAAATATTATGCTTTGACCGTCCCAGTGGCAAGGACAGGCACAATAGCCTTTTTGGATTCCCTGGGCATATCAGCAGTCCTAGGGTACCTTGTCCAAGGACTTCTGGTCAGTAGAATCCAAGCCCAGACTGCTGATGGCCTCAGTCAGCTGCCCAGAGCCCAGAGGTGCTGAAGGGATTCTGGTTACAGCACCTTCAATGGCACAGACCCCTGCCCTTAGGGTAGAAGAGGTGGTGACTGACCCAGAACAGCAGGTCAAATAGGTGGTCCCCATGGACCAACAGGCCCAGGATGACCTGATTTCCCCTCTGTGTCCTCATCTTCTTCCCCAGATGAGGTGGTAGCGGGAACTTCGGTCTCAGGATCACCACCCATAAATAGTTGCACCCACCAGGATCTACTCCGCAGGATGGCGTGCATGGGCTTATGAGCCAAGGAGGTGGTGAAACAGGAGGGCCCAATTGTGGACATTTTGGCCCCAGAAGGTCCACCTTGAATGGCACTGCCACTCATTAGGAACAACATTAGAAATAACACCTAAACTGTGTGGCAGACCCCGGCCTCTCTCCCCACAATAGGGAGTAGAGGGAAACAAAGTATTTTTGTTCAAGAGTTAAGAGTATCTATACTCTCACCTGCAGCCCTGCTCCAAGGTGGTGTCTGCGGTTAATGAACGTGAAAGGCAGAGGCAGCAGGGACCCACACTTATGTCCAAGGACTCTTAAAAACTTGACCTTTTTGGTAGAAAGGTCTACTCCATGGGAGGCCTACAGCTCAGGATTGCTAATCAGCAGGCAGTCCTGAGCAGATATAATTTTAACTCATGGAACTGCATGCTCATATTTAAGGAGCTAATGCCATTGGAATCCAGGGACAAGTTTGGAGCCATTGTGGAGGAGGGCAAGACAGTGTCATGGACCTCTTTACAGATCTCTCTGGAAGCTAGTGACTCAGCGGCGTGTACCTTGTCCTCTGGCATAGCCATGAGGAGGACCTCATGGCTTCAAGTTTCAGGTCTACCCCCGCTGTTGTCCAACAGACCCTGCAGGACCTGCCCTTTGATGGGACAGGATTATTTGTGGAGCAAACAGAGTCCAGGCTACACAGCTTAAAGGATTCAAGAGCCACGGTGAAGACGCTGGGGATGCATACCCCAGGTACACAACAAAAACACTTGAAGCCTCAACCCCCTCAGCATCCTTACCAACTTTGCCCTAGGCAAGACTTTTCTAGAAGGTGAGGTAGGAACGGCAGATGTAAGCTGTTGCAGCCTTCCTCATCACAAGACCAAGTGCACACCACCTTAGCCTCCAAGCAGGCCTTTTGAAGGTGCGCCCGGGACAATGATGTGCCAGACTGTATACCGGATCCTCAGCCCTGCTTTTGGAATCGTCTATCCCACTTCTACCATGCATTGTCCCAAATAACATCGGACTGCTGGGTTCTCAACACGGTAGAAATGAGATATTCTCTCCAGTTCTGCTCCCCACTCCCTACCATCCTTCCTTGTTCCTCTTCAGGGTCCCTTCTCACGAGCAACTCTTTATTCAGGAGGTGCTATCACTTCTCGCTGTAGGAGCAGTGGAGGAGGTGCTTCAGGAGTTAAGGAGCAAGGGGTTCTACTCCTGCTATTTCCTAATTCCCAAGACAATGGAGGGTCTGTCCCATTCTAGACCTGCACAGCCTCAACAGGTTCATGGTAAAGTTGAAGTTCCACACGATCTCCCTGAGCGGTACTATTCCTTCCCTGGATCTGGGATACTGGTACGCTGCCCTCAACATGAGACACCTACTTCACATAGCTATTCTGCCCACACGCAGACGATTTCTGCAGTTTGTAGCTAGCCACAAACTGTCAGTTCACAGTCCTTCCCTTTGGCCTGTCAACAGCCCCTGAGTGTTCACCAAGCGTATGTTGGTCATAGCAGCCTTCCTCTGCACAAGGCAGGTGCAGGTATATCCCTCCTTTGACAACTGGCTACTCAGGGCATGCACCAGGGAGCATGTTTAGTCTCAAGTCCAACTAGTCAGAGCTACGTCTGAGGCTGGGACTCCTGCTCAACATTATATTGACATTACAACAGACATTATCCAAAGCCTCAGTTGGTACCTGATTACCATGAGGGGAGGCTTTAGTCTCGGTGGCATGGCAGACTGCACTTATGTGGTCTAGCATGGCTTCCGTCTGTATATCACCGGGGCGTGACAGCCTGGAATCTGTGGTCATGGTGCCAGACCAAGTGGGGGTGCCCAATGTACTTCTCTTTTCAGAAACACAGCCCGTGTTCGATCTTGGATGCATTCCTGCTTCCTTGGGGATGCTGTCTCATGTGTGCTTTTCTACCATTCCCACTCATGCAGAGTACTGCTGAAAATCCACAGATACTGAGCAAAAGTAATTCTACTGACCCCGGCATGGCCCCCCCAACATTGGTACACCACATTTCTGGAACTGTCAGTGGACACTCCCATCGTGTTACCACTCTACCTTGATCTGATCACACAGGAGCAGGGTCACCTTTACCACCTGGCCTTCCAGTCCCTCCATCTCACGGCCTGGAAGCTTCATCACTAAACCCAGTTGAGCTCCTGTGTTTGGAACCAGTAAGAAAAGTCCTGCTCGGCAGCAGAAAACCATTCACCAGGGCCACTTACCTGGCCAAATGAGAGAGGTTCATTTGCTGGTGTGCCCAACATCACACTTCTCCACTTTAGGTGTCTATACCTCTCATCCTGGAGTACCATCTGCACTTCAACCAACAAGGCCTGGCAGCATCATTCATTAAGGTACACCTTGCTGCTATTTCGGCCTTCCACCTGGGCACGTCTGGATGCTCCATATTTGCTAACCCTGTGGTAGGACGTTTCCTTAAGGGCCTGGAACAGCTATATCCTTGGATTAAACTGTCTCTTCTGGCATGGGACCTTAACCTGGTTCTATCCAGATTAAGGGAACCCCAAACTGCTGGCTACTTACTCCTTTTGTTACCTGTCATGGAAGGTAGCCTTCCTGGTGACCATCACATCAGCCAGAAGGGTGGTGAAGTTAAAGGCCCTTACCTCCGACCCACCCTACCGAGTCTTCTACAAGGACAAGGCACAACTCAGACCTCACCTGTCCTTTCTCCTTAAGGTATTGTCACAATTCCATACTAGCCAGGACATTTTTCTACTTGTCTTCTATCTCAAGCCATACAACAGTACCCAAGAGCAAAGGCTGCACTTGGATGTTTGGTAGGCATCGGCATTCTACAAGTGCATAAAGGAGATGGAATCAGCTGTTCATGGCATTGGCAGCCTACATGAAAGGACTCCTGGTCTCATCTCAAAGATTATCTTTCTGGATGATTGCCTGTATCTGGACGTGTTATGAGCTGGTCAATGTCCCAGCCCCGCCTCTTAAGGCTCATTCTGTAGGGGGACAGGCCTTGTCAGCGGCATTTCTGGCCCAGGTACCCATACAGGAAATCTGCAGGGCAGGTACTTGGTCCTTGGTACATACATTCACCTCTCACTATGCCATCACACAGCACGTTAGAGATGATACAGCTTTTGGCAGAGCATTGCTCCAGTCGGCGATTCCTTAATGCTGACCCCACCCCCGCGGTAGAGCTTGGGAGTCACCTGATTGGAATTTATGTGAGCAAGCAGGGGGGAAAAAAACCAAAACAAAACGGTTACTCGCCTTTTCGTAACTGTTGTTCTTCGAGAAGTGTTGTTCACATCCTTTCCAATACCCCCCGCTCCTGCTCCATCGGAAAACCTGGCAAGAAGGAGCTGAGGAGGGGTCAGGTAAGCAGGGTCATAGATTGAGCGCCATGAAGGTGCCACTCCAAGGGGGCTCCACAGCTAACCCTTTGGGAGCTGCTGTGGGAAAAATTTCTGGCAACTGTATGCGGTGCATGCACACTTTATTTGGAATAGACATGAACACCACATCTCGAAGAACACTTTTTTTCACAATATTTAAAAATATTCATGTAGTTTTATTACTTACAGAGCAGCTGACAGCGCCAGGAGCACTTTGGAAAATATTATAGATACCAACAAATCTGTTAATGTATCTGAGATTCTCTTACCTTCATTATTACTAATGATATTCTTAGGGAGTTCATTTGTTCCTGCTTTTTTTCCTACCTGGAAATTTATGCTGTAGAAAATCTTCAATATCGTATAAATGTTGCTGTTCTCCACTGAGAAGTGCCATTTTTTCTTCAGAAGCAATTGATACACAAATCGTGTAAGAATTCTCACCAGACTTCCCTGACCCATGACACAAATAGATGCTTTCTAAGCAGCAGAGCGTAGGCCTGTTCCTCCACCAAGGTCAATGGATATTAAGGAAGTGGTACAAAGACCAATTCATCCGATCCCCAAACTACTTGATGTCCTAGAGAATTAGCTTCAGGATTCACACTGCAGTTTTCCAGATATTCTGTGGAACATGTAGCAGCATGGCCAATTTACTAACCAGCATTATGCAAGCATATCTTCCCTCACTATGGACCATTTACCCATGTTACAGAAATACTATATTTTTATGTACAGTCAACTTTCCATAGAGATTGAAGCCAAGTTTCAGAAGAACATGCTAAATATCTCTGTGGTTTTCCAATGGCCCTGGTCACACAGAAAAACTTTTGTTAGCTACAGTTGCCTTCTAGGGAAATAAGCAGCAATTGCCATACCCATTTAATTCTTGGGCTTTGGTGAGACTGTCAGCCAGGTTGTCATTTGTGAGGTGGACACCTTCGCTAGCAGGTAACTTAATTTCATAAATACTACTGACCAGCCGCCAGGTAGTAGTGACTGTCAATCAATATTGACCTACCCCAGATTCAATCAGGTATAGTTATAGTTGCCAGTAAAATAACTTTATTCCCCATTAAATAATTAATTCAATTCATGGACTCTGGAAACTGTTGTGGATCTTAAATGACCGGTGAGACGCAGACACTAAACAAACTCAAAATCTAACATCCAGCACAGACAGAAAAATAATTACTTTCCTTTAACCAGGCAGAGGTATGCAGCTTCAGTGGATATGTAGAGGTTGATTATTGAGAACTCGTGAAAGTAGAAAATATTGTCATCTTCATCAGCAGCTTACATGTTATCCGTTCATGCAGAAAATACATTTTTTTAAAAAAAGAGCTGAATTTTTCTTATAGAGTAGTGAGTTGTTGGGTGGCTCTCAGTGTGCTTGCAAAGATTTCCCCTTTTTGTGCTTTTTATTTTAATTTTGCTATGGACTCTGTCTTATGAGAGCTAGACAAATAATAAGACCCATATATTGGCAGAATTCCCATCATAATTTAGCTAATGGTGTTAGTCTTTTGCTGACGGGCTGATTCAAACAACAAATTATCAAGTTATTTTTCTCGAAAGATTTACCTAGCCTATATAGTCATTACATAAATTAAAGAGAGAAGGTGGGTGAGGGGGTATCTTTTACTGGACCAACTTCTGTTGGTGAGAGAGACAAGCTTTCAACCCAAACAGAGCTCTTCAGATCTGGGAAAGGAACTCCCAGCCTCAGAGCAAAATGAAAAGTGGAACAGACTGTTAAGCATAAGTAGCTAACACGTACTGTAAGTGGCCCATCAATACCTCTTCAATTATAGGACAAAAATAAGTTAGTGTGATACAGATTGTTGTAATAAGCCATAAATCCAGTGTTTCAATCCATGATTTTTGGTATATAGCACAGTAATAAATTTAAGCTCCCAGGCACATCTTTAGTAAGTGTTGTATAGGTTTCCTTTAAGGATGAAGACTGACAGGTCAGATACAGAGTGATAACTTTGAAAAAGGTTCACACACAGGTGATATGGTGTTTGTGTCTTATTTTCCTGTGCAAGTTTATTTGAGAGCATAGTAATTGGTTACACCCACATAATTGTTATTGGAGTGTTTAATGTACAGGTTGAGGTATACTACATGTTGTGATGGACATATAGGATTCATGGATCTTGAAAGGTTATTATGGGAGATGTTGGTTATTGTAAGCAGTGGAGATGTGTGTTCAGGTTTTGCATCTGTTCTGGCAGTGTCTGGTGCTGCTTTGAGTTGCTGTGTCCTGGTCTGTGGGAAACTTGCTTCTGATGCTGAGCTTGGAGAGGTTGGGGGGTTGTTTGAAGGCCAGGCGAGGGGCTTCAAGACACACAGAGACAGACACACACCCCTTACAGCAGCACAGCTGTACCGCTGCAAGTTCTCTTGTGTAGCCCCTTTATGCTGGCAGGAGAGAGCTCTTCTGCCACATAATTAACTACCCCCAACAAGTGGTGGTAGCCGTTTCAGCGGAAATGTGTCTCCCACCACCATAGCACTGTCCACATGGGTGTTTTTGTTAGTGAAACTTATGTCAGTCAGGGGTGTGTTTTTTTTCACACCCCTGACCGAAAGTTGTTTTGCTGACAAAAGTGCTAGTGTAGACAAAGCCTTAGTGTGTTTGAGATGATTAGCAGATCTGTGAAGGGAGATGTGGTGATCCATGAATTTCTTGTATATAGTTGTCTGTAGGGTTCCATTGTTCAAACCGATTGTAATGTCCAGGAAGTTGATGCTAGTGTGTGAGTGTTCCAGAGAGAGTTTAGTGGGCAGGTGGTGGTAGAATGGTCCCTGAGATGGTGTGTTAACTAGTTATGCTAAATATTCTATTCGTCTCAGATGTTGCTGTGAAACTGGAAGTTCCTTTTCCAGATCTGGCAAAGAGATCTGTGTGGCTCGAATGCTTGTCTCTCTCATCAACAGAAGTTTGTCCAATAAAAGATATGCCATCACCCACCTTGTCTCTCTAATATACTGGGACCAACACAGCTACAATTACACTACATACATCAATTAAACACACAGAGAGACCTGTTAAAAATCAAAGACAGCAAATTAAAAATTACAAAGAGATTTCTTTAACAGATAGTTAATAAGTTATAACCTATGTGGTTTTCCAAGGTACTAGTATTTGTGGAATCCCACTTCATCCAGTTGGAGTAAATTTCTTTCTATCCATTTTAATGTTTGTACTAATGCACAGTGCATGATTATCCACTAGAAACATTTACATAGTTAGGTGAGCTGTCCCAACTGACTTTGACATCTGTGCTCAGGGTTGATGTGCTTCCCCAGGGCTGCTGGGCTGTACCATTACAGCTGTGTAGAAACTTTGTAGGACCAAAGATCTAGTATGTAATCCTGATGCCATAGAAATCAATGGCAAAATTCCCATTGATTTCCATGGCACCAGCATTTCACCCCTAGTTCGTTGGGGCTTCTGAACTTCACAAGACTGGATCTCTCATGCAGTTCAGTTTTGAAATCATCAAGAGCTGTGAAGGACTGGAACTTTGGTTAAATTTCCAGAGACATGCCCAACAACGGTTCAAAGAATCAAAATTTGACTCTAACATTAGTCATCGCTAAAGTTGCCTGTTAAATGGTTATCAACTCTTGTAATATGTAGACAACCTAGGGTTTCCCTTCCTGATAGAAGCTGGCTGTTACTTAGATTCTGTTGTGGAATAACTGACCTTGCTGCTTTCTGTAGGAGATGTTGGCAGTAGATGCTCCCAAGAGACACAAAGTATCTGTACACGTCCTTTCAAGGGAAATGGATTCCTGTAAGTATTGTGTTGCACAGTTTTTTATGAATTTATTCCTGTTCAAGTCAGACATAGTCTAATACAACAGGGTGTTGTGCAGTACAAGTACAATGCACTATGAAACCAAATTCTGAAAAGGAGGTTTATGGCTTCTTGGAGGAAGATATTTTCACCCAGGTATTTTCCACAAGGATATTTAAAAATAGTTCATTTGAAGGAAGTTCAGATAGTTGTGGGTTTCCAGCCACAATAAAAATAATGAGCCTGACATTCCTTCACCCGTTCTGAAGTGTCTGGCTATGTAAAATGGTATGTTTTAAAATGTACAACTTCTGTTTTTAATAACAGGACACTAAAAATAAAACTGCAAACACCTTGCTCTGGAAAATAAAATATACATATTTAGTATGTCTGTGTAGAAATAGAATAGACTGTTCTGATCATCAGTGAAATGTCAGTCTGTTATTGGGGCATTTCTAAGGAAAGAAATATATAAACCTCCAACTGGTAATATGAAACGTTATTCTATACTTGAAATACACATACTAATAATTTTATTTAGATTTTATTTCCAATTAATTAACTAATTAGTTGGAAAATAGACAAAATTGTCACTTATTATTAACTATCCTGTTCCTCTCTGAAGATATAATGTAAAAAATAAAATATGGTTTCACTAATTATCAAACATTTTCCATGACATTTTGTGCAAAATCATTTGTCACTTTGCATCATGTGTGTGTCTTGTGACACTGAGGGTCTAAGATAATTTTCCCATCTCTAACTTCCACGACTGACTGATCTTCCTTAAGTCTTTTAGCTGCTAATAAAATGCATGAGTAGGAAGAATGTAAATATGCTTTTAAAATGTAAAAATGAAATTAGAGTGGTCTGTCTGCCACCTTTTTCCAAGGGAGAAAGAGTTGTAAGATGTTGAGTAACCCCTGTAAAATATATATATGGAACACAGATGTATGATTGTTATAACTGGCCATGAGTTGTTATCCTTGCTTCACATAAATTCAATCAATGGTATATGTATTGTCAGTTAAACACTGATTCTTCTTCTAGACGGTGATTATTAGAAGTGGTATTGACTAGTGTTCACAAAGTCTTTTATTTAAAACACTCAACTATTTTTTGATTGGGGATATTTAGGAATATAAATTAGGTAATGGGTTCTGTTACGCAAAAACTAAAGGAAGGGATCTTACAATTCATAAACTGTTTTTAACTATTTGTCTAACTTTTAAGCAGTAGTTTCTTTGAGAAGCTATTTTAGAAGCTGCAGTCTTTCTAAGTTCATTTTATTTAATAGGTCCTGTTGTTGGAGAATTTCCAAGCCAAAATGACGTAAATCTGGCACCAGCACCTCCCTTGCCACAGGTAAAAATAATAATAATAATAATTTAGTATCCAGATTTTTTTTATTTGATAGTATAGAGAAATGGGCATTGATTGAGGATACAGACTTTTTGAAATCCTGACTGTGACATTATCATTACAAATTCAGGCTCACAACTGTCTCAGCTTCTGCTTTTTTTATAAACACATTGCCTGCTTCTGGATGTGTGGATTTTATCCTATGTTTTGAAACAGAAGAGGAAACTTCTGCTTTATGCTGGGCTTTCCAGTTGCCCTTGTCCCTATTAATCCATAGTAGAAGCAGTAGATGGAAGTAGGTAATTGTATGCTGAACACCTATACTATGGAATAAATGTATTATAAATATAGTCTGAAATAATTTAGAATAAATCTAAAAGTTCTGATTGGGTTCAAAAGCTTAAAAGCCATTTTATAATGTTGTGAGTGTAATAGTAATGCTGATATATTTTTGAGGAACTGATGATCTGATATTTCAGGGAAAAAGAGAGCAAATAGGATTTGTACATATGTGGATAGAGCAATTAAGTGATAAAATCTGAAAGTGAGTAATCTCTCATGTTTTGTTTGATACTGAGCAAAGCTTTTTTTTTCTCCAAATAAATTTCTCTGCAGCCTGATGTGATTCAAAATATGACAGAGTTCAAACGCAGTCTGCCACTCTTTCCACTGGTGAAACCACATATCAATGTCATGGCTTCAAAACTGTGAAGAATCCCAATGGATGAAGAAATGCAAAGGAATCAATTTCAAGGGGTTTCCTCATGAACAAACATCTTAAAAATTATTAGGATAAACAATCCTGTCCATTCTGAGAGTCCCTGATTCACTCTTGGTTTGTTCAGCATTAATGGTGTGACAGGGATACAGAGAACTAGAAAATTTGTTGTTGTCATGTGTCATTTATATTGCAAAACAACTATTGAAAACCAGAATCAACCAGAATATTAAAGGCTCTTGTTAGATGCAGTATATTTTTAAAATCCCTTAAAATTTTCATTTTGATAATGGAATTTGAAGAAGTCTCCAGACCAAACTGATCTTGCTTTAAAATATCCATTGTTGTTCTTGCAAAAGACCATTGAAAAGTAGCTCAGGGGAAAAAAGTTAATCCTTTTTTGGGGGGGGAGAGGGAGCAAAACTTTTCATAAAAAGGAGGCTTTGACATTTTTTGAAAGAGAAGTGTTGAATGATATCTTTTTTTAATTGATCCTCAATGCAACCAACTTTTTTTCTATTTAAAATTTAACTAGATCAGTGGAAAAGAAGAAATTTTGCAACAAAATAATAAACAAGGAAGTTGTCTTTAACAGAAGAAGAGTAATTAAATATATTGGCATGGTTTTAATCTTTATATACAAATTTGGGGACATTTTATATTCGAACTAGTAAAATGCTGGAAACACTTGGGTAGTCCATCATTTTGGCAAGTGTTATGCTTGTCTCTTGATTGTTAATACCTCATTCAGTTTCTCAGGCTTGCTCTGAGTTGTTTCCTACTGGTTGAATAATAAAAATTGTTTTTTTAATTGACATCATTTTTGTTTCCAGTTGTTCATAATCTGGATGAGGTCTCCAATGTTTTTTTGCTCAGTATATTGTTATATTAGGCCTCGATCCAGTAAAACACTTAAAAATGTACTTAATGATAAGCATGTGCATAAGTGCTTTACTAGATCAGAGCCTTAGTTTTTGACATAAGCATAGCAAAAGTCAAGTTTGGCCCCATGAATGCATCAATTGAGTTTCCCGTGTAGGGCTATGTGGCTTAGATACTCAGTCTTTACACTCCTTTTTCTGTCATTCAGATATTCAAAACAAAACAGCAGCACAACACACTAGTTAATTCAGATTATATCATAAGATCAGCACAGAAACACAGTTGGCATATGTATAACTCATAATTTGAATTCATAAAAAAATACTAGAATAATATATAATGAACCCAATTCTTCACCCTTTACTGAAATTAGTGACTTCAGTGGTGGTTCTGCCTCAGTAAAGAAGGCAGGATTAGGCCATAATGTACAAAAAGGATTTTAAAAAGTTATTTTTAGCCTTAAAATATTTTGTTACATCACTAAACTATCTTGCCTTTTGAATGTGTATAATTTATTCTACATGTTTAAGCATGGCAGAATGTGTTAAGCACTGAAAACTTAAGGACCTAATCATGTGAACACTTATCGGGCATAGCACTTAATACCACAAATACCATTGACATCTTTGAAACTTTGCCCACTGTTAACAGAACCTGAACCTTTGGCCCTAAACTTGCATGTAGTTAAAGAGATGTGTAGCTTTACTCACATGCGTAATCCCATTAGCCTATTGACGCTAATGGGACTACTCACATGAACAAAGTAAAACATTGACTTCAGTGAGATTACTCACATGAGTAACATTACATGCCTGCTTAAGTGTTTTGAGAATCAGGACCTGAGTTTATATCTATCCAAGAAATGCTGCTTTAATTGAACAAATCTTATCCACTTGAATGCTATTAAAAGGTTTACAGCATAAACTGTTTACAAAGAATAATTCTGAAAATGTGCTGTTTCCATGTGATCTTTTCCTGTTGTCAGTGGAGGCCAATAGCATTTCTTTCTAACCTGAAGGCAAAAATATAAATACACTATAGGAAAAAAATGAAATGTTGCTACTTTTTGCTCTTTACCATATTCTTCATGAGTGTTTCACACATTATGGCTTTCTTTGCCCATAATGCATTTTTTTATTTATAATTTCCTTTTGGCTAAGATTTTTTTGTATTATAGGTATTAAAAATAAATATTGACTGCACACTCTACAAATTATATATTTTGGGATTTAGTATTTAAATGTAAGCACTCTTACGGGGGCGGGGAATGAAACAGCCTCTATTTTGTATAAAAAAAATTATAATTAAAGTGATGTGAACTCAGATTTTAACAACTTGTATATCTAAATGCCTACACACACACACATGCATCTATCCATACATAAAAGTTGGAGTGATGTTATATTTAACACAGTACCACAAATCATTTTTTCTAGAAAAGAACATTTTAGTATTTTTAAGTTCTGGAGTGAAAATGGGAACTCATGTAGCTTGACAGCAAATTTTAATTGCTTTTAAGTGTTCTCCAGCATTTTACAGTTTCTGAGTTTGATATAGCAGTACAGTTTAACTCAGGCATATTAATGGATCCATATGAATGGATCCAAAGCTGCAGTGTCTACAAGCAATAACAGACTACCTAGAATACACTGTAATTCAGTTTCAGTGCTTGTTAAATTAAGTTTATATAACAAAACATAAATTATTAGATTGCAGTAACTTTTGCAAGTGCTGTTTTGAGCAGTTGATGTGTAATTGGGTGCATGTGACACAGCCAGTATGGCAGAGTGCTAGAGTTACCCTGTTTACAATAAACAATTTGATTTAATCTTTGGAGTTCTTCATTTGTTTTATTTTTATTTGTTCTGCTCTGGTAATGTTACATCTCTCAGCTGAAGTGTTGTTTTTTCTATAGGATTGATCTCACAGTGCTGCTGACTGAACTGCCTGGACAGGCTGCAATATTGCTTTAGAGTGCTTCCAGTTCATTTCTGCTAGAGAAGTGCCAGAGAGCAGTGCTGCATAAATATTTCCCTACATGAAGATTTTTTTCAATATGTAGATTTTGTATAGAGGCAGATGTGTCTCTATTTAAAAAACAAAGTAATTATAAAGGGAGGTTTGTTAACATTACTAAATCTTGAACTGGCAATCTCAAAGCAGCCTGTTAGACCATCACTGCAGCTTGATAGTGTTATGTTTTGGTAGCTTATCTTTGGTTCCTATTGTGGCCATTTTATTTATTTTTTATACCTGTTAGTAGGGTTAGAGATTACTGAGGTTACTGCTGAGAACTATAAATGGTGAGTTCTGAGTGCAAAGACTTAGTGTCAACCTCCTCTTTTGCTGTCCCTGCCGGGGCGGGGGCTCCTAGAGAAGGCAAGGAGAAACAGTCTGAAGGGTGACAGATGGTATTGGGAAGAGGGATTGGAAGGATTTGACAGCTTAAAGTAGGGTTACAGGCTTGTCATTAGTGGGGAGGAGGATGTCAAAAGGATTTGACTTTTGAAAAATGAATTCTGAAGACCACTCATTCACCCAAGATCCACCTAGTCTAGTATCCTGTCTCTGACAATGGCCATCACCAGATGTCTCAGAGGCAGAGGTGAAATAATCTGTCCCCTTTCCCCCACAGCATTAGGTCTTATCCTGTGTCTTAACTTCTGAAACATGAGGTTTAAACTTCTCTTCATAAAATGTATTGTTAATTATGAGTCTGGATATTCTTGATATCCACAGAAATGTCCAGTCCTTTTCTGAATCTTGTTAAGTTCGTGACCTGAAAAACTTCCTGTGGCAACGACTTCCACAGTTGTGAAAAAGTATTTCCCTTTGTCTGGTTTGGAATTTCCTACCTCTCAGTTTTATAGACTGTCCTATTGTTCTTGTGTTATGGGAAACTTATGTTTACCCTGTCTCAGTCTACCTTCTCTAAACGTTTTTTAAAAATTATGGCCCGTCTTATTCATCTCCTTTCTTTAATATCTTCATATGAGAATTTTCCATGTGTGTTTTTTTGTTTTGTTTTGTTTTTTGACAGCAGCGTAGTGAGCAGAGGCCTTCGTTGAGCTGTCTACAATAATGAACAGGTCCCTTTTTTGAGTCAACACAGTTCATTTATTATTCAAATCAGTTTCAGATTTATTCAGATTCAAATCAAGTTGTGTACATTCTGTGGCCCCAGAATACAGAGTGCTTCTATACATACGAGATATTTTATATGTATGATTCAGGAAAGCTCAACAGAGAGGACCTCAGATCTACAGGCCTTTTCCTATGTTATTTTAAAGGTAGAAGAAATATGAAATCTTAACTACCTCTCTTACCTTTGATATGATTTCAGAAGAGACCAAGCATATGAGTCTGTCTGCAGTGCTCCAGAATACACATAGTTTGAAATTGATAGGTCACAGGCATGCATGCACTGTGGGGACATAAAGCACAAAGTATGTAATATTTGAACTAAAATTTAAAGAGAAACTATTAGCCTAAGTAGGAAGTCAAGGGTTCCAGGAGAGTCAAGAAATGTCTGTGTCAAGCATGGTAAAATCATATTGGACCATCTTAAACTGTGAGATTATGTCCAGCTCAGGCATCTAAATAAGATTAGTATTTAAAGTATTTATGAATTTTTAAATTCAATAAAAATATTTTCAAACCTGTTCAAAGCCCACCTCCTTATCGAGGAATAACTGCACGGCAAGGTTCAGGTTTAAAGCTATTAAAGGGATTCATTTGACAAGGACATATTGGAGTCAGTTTAAAACACCAGAAGTTCGTAAACATTTCACAGCTGCAGAACTCAAAAATGGCTCATTGGATGCTGCTGAGCTTTCCAACTTGCCTTGGATATGAATGAAATTTGGCATGAGAAATTTCAACCCAAATGGATATCTTTTGGTGAGACTAGAAAGGGTCATAATGTATTAGTTCCTCCAGCTTTGGAGTCACTGTGAGATGTCAACTAGTTCTGCAGTTCCTTTCGTCTTTACGAAAATGTCTCGCTAGCACCAACATTCTGAGCCTTCAGCATCACTGAAGGAAATTGTTCCTCACAATGCACATAGAGTTCCAGGAGGACTCAATTGTGAGGTACTTATATGTGACCTTCACATCATACTCTTTCTTTCCATTATTATTCACTGATGTATATCTGTTAAAGCTCAAGGTTCAGAAATCTGAAAACTCTATGCAAATGACAATGCCATAACTTGCATATTTGATTAAGGTGAATTTCCTTACATAAGTTGGAGAAAAACTTAACTCTGACAGGACTGCAGCATCGAATGAGCTTTAGGCTCATAGGAATTGTTTTATTCGTAGCTGGCTTCAGCATATCCCCAAGCTGGCACCTAGCTCTGGCTGCTTCTTCCCCCTTGCTCGTTAGCTGAGAGGGCTCTTGCCTGTCATTCTAGCCATACCTGCCAGTTTGTGGCCATGATGGATTGGGTGCCTATGCTTCAGGATATGTTTCTGACTCCTGGCAAATGCTAACCTTAAATATCACTCAGAGAGAGAGTGTTCCTAACCAAGAATATCCAGCCTAGAGTGTTTCCTCAGCTCTCCAAGTCAGGAAATGTAAGCAGCCAGGCAGAAACGGTTCAGAAAGCAGCCGGAAACAGGAGCTCCCCAACCAGAATGAGTCTGAACAGATCAGCTGAAGTATATAGCCCATGACTTGTAATGTTGTAATATGAGACTTAATAAGAATGTACATTAACCATCCTTCGTAGGGGTACAGACTATAATGTACTTATGGGTGGAGTGGTATGTGTTGCATAAAGCTTTATATTTTGGAATTCCTACTTTGGAATTAAATCTAATTACTAGCTTAGACCTGTTATGAAATTTAAAATATAGACAATTATGTCTGTCTAAATGTGTATATAAAATGTACAGTGTATTATGGTGTTTGACCACACCCTGCACCAAGCTAATAAAAATAAAATACAATTATATTCAACTTTTAATTTTTTAACATAATACTGTGCATATACTGTGTGTATGAGTTGAAAGTAGATTATTGCATGATATATTGCACCCCTTTCTCTGATAACACTCTGTCATATAATGTCTAGTTGAACCTATATTATAAACTTTTGGGGGAAGGGACCATGTGTGATGTTTATAAATTGTAATGTGCTTCTATGGCACTGTATAAAGGATAATCTTTACTAGACGGTTTAAATGTTGGATCCAGTGATTGAGTGAATAGAAGGCCTGTCTTTATTGCAACTCTTAGTATTCTATTAGCATTAGTTTCTTCAAGCTTTGAAAGTATCCGAGTGATACATGGTAGGATCTCTTACCACTTTTTAACTTTGTCATTCCCTCTGGAATAAGATAGGAGTATCAAGAAAATTATTCAGTTTGGGTATTAGATCCTCCCTATATTGTGTAATTAAGCTGTCTATTATATGGAGTGGATTAATTTGTTGCATAGTATCTAAAGATAATTAAAAATAATAGCATTCCTCTTGTGCTCCCACAGTTTCCAAAATATGTTGATTGTAAACTTATTTTTGTCCTAAAAACCTTTCAAAGAGCCCGTTTAAAATTGTGGAGTTACTAATATTTGAATAGTCTCATAGCTCTGGCATTATAATATATGCAATAATTATTTTACAAATGACCAGATTAAGACCCAAGCTATGGGAAAGCACTCTGTGCAGACAGAGCCTTTTGCTACGGAGTCCCACTTTGTGGGATTGGGCCCTAACTTTGTAACGGCTATGTAGACCTCTGTGATATAGTATGTGCGATATAGCTGTCAACCAAGCTGACTTATTATTCCACAGGAATCATTGTATGCTATTAGGGCAAAAGAAAGACCTAAAAATCAAGAAAGAAATAGGGAATAGGCAAGGGACCTGGGGAGCTCCAGCCTAGTAACTCCCCAGCCTGCAGGCCTGAAGTGAGGCCTACGGTGGCTACTGGGGGCTAGGCAAAGGCAGCCAGTCCAAACCCCTGTTGCCTATGACGACTGGCTTTTACACTGCAGTCTGCCCCAGGCTGTGGGGGCTTGATGATGACTGGCAGGAGCCACAGTCTGAGGCAAGGTGGGGATTAGAGGATGGGAGTTCCCCGGGGAGGGGAGGCCCAGGCAGAGTGTGGGAGCAGCACCCCAGATAGAGGGGACCAGGCTCCGGGAGGGCCATGGAGGGGCCAGTGATGGCGAGACACCAGCCGGCAGAGGGCGCTCTAGCTGGAAGAAGAGCTAATTCCCAGATGACCAGCAGGTGGCGCCACAGGGGCGAGTCATCACACAGTTACACCCCCTTTCCTCTGGCCTTCCCTTCACACTGGGCCAGATTAGGGTTGTGGAGGGTACACATGCAGTTAGTTAGTGGGTTGCTTTAGTAAAAAGTTTGGGACTAACTGGTCTAACGGTAGTACATTGGGTTTTTTGTTCCTTGGGCCAGCTGTGGATGTCATACTCCCCTTACAGTTTCAAATTGTTAAGAAACTAGAACACAAACCCTCCTCCCACCCATTTATGTATTATGATCCACTTAGAGCCTGGTTACTGCATTTTTTAGCACTTTTCTGAGTGAACATAAGTGCTGTTCACACTTAATATTGTGCGGGATTCTGATGGCATATTATATTTTTGGCATTTAAGGGCAGTTCTAAAGAGCATGGTGATCAATTGTTCTGTGTGTCTACTGAAGGTAGGACAAGAAGTAATGGGCTTAATCTGCATGAAGGAAGATTTAGGTTAGAAATTAGGAAAAGCTTTCCATAAGGGTAGTTAAACTGGAATAGGCTTCTCAGGGAGGTTGTGGAATCCCTGTTTAAGAACAGGTTAGATAAATACTTATCAGGAATGGTTTAAGTATACTTGGGCCCTCCTCCATGCAGGAGGTTGGACTGGATGATTTCTCAAGGTCCCTTCCAGCTCGGAGTCCTTTCTGTGTGTCTATGAACATAATTTTGGAGCGTTTCATTTATAGCTTTTTTGATATCAAAGTTTAAATAAAATTTGCTATGCAAAAAAAAGTAAAGTTGTAGATTATAATTTAAAGCATACTTTCTTTTACAGAAATACTATTGTTTTTTAAACAGCTATTTTTTTTCAAACAAAAAGGTTAATTTAATTGCTTGGAAAAGAATGAAATTATTCTGTATAAAAATGTCCTAAAAATCAGTTATGAAGAGTGATGCTTTTTTGGTATCTTTCCTTCACCTCACATAACTGATGAAAATTCTTCTTGGTGCTAAAAGGGAACTTTTTGTTGTTGTTGTTATTCCACATAATAATGTGAAGTCTTTGAAGTTGTGCACCTCACCTTCTTTGTGCACGAACTGAGTTTCTTCATGTTCTCATGAGGAAAATCTTAAGAGTGGGTGTGCATATATGGTTTTAAAAAATAAATGGTAACCTTAAGAAGAAAATTTTTAATGTTTGAGATAATGAATTAGTTCACAATCACAACGCGCTGCACTTGTGAGGAATGTGTTATTTTATAAGTAATGCAACCGTTGAAGTTCTGTCTCTTCACATCTTTACTGTTATGGTATCTGTCATTCGTGTGTCTCAAACTGCGCTCACTCGCTCTCTCTTCCCCTCAAAAGTCTGTTATTCAGTCTGTGTTCTTGTCTCCTTCGTCCTGACAGTCTACCACATAATATAAATTCTGTTAATGTTTTTATCCTCTTTCTTTATATAACTTCTGTTTGTCTTGAGGTGATAGAGTAATATAATGCTTACTACAAAATAAAGATGTTGAACATATCCATGGAAATGTAGTTGAGTTTATTTCCATTTCTACACCTGTGCTGAGTCTGAGGGTTGAATTTGTTTCACAACATGTAAACATAGCTGTTTCTCCCTGCTGAATCGTGGCAACTCTGTGAAGCTTGGGGTATCTCGTTGTAGCATGTGAGTTACTGGCATCAGAAGTGTTGAATCTGACATTAGCATAAGCATAGGCAATAAATAAAATAATTCCAACCTCATTTAAATCTTCTTCTTGTTGTTTTTGTGTTCCTCATTTTGGGTCCATATTCCCTGTTTGGGACTTAACTGAGATACAGGGTTGTAAGCCTGTGGTTACTGAAAACCTTTTTCCTTTTTTGCAGTTGACTGAAATCATTTCACCAGTTCTACCAAAGGGAAGTGAAAATTACCTTTTAGTACTAATGGCAATCCTCACAGAAATGACTTGTGCAGAGGATGGTTGCTTGGTCTTCAGCACCACTACATAAAGTTAAACACAGGCAGGACATGATTCTACGGCACTGTACTCTCCTGATTTTACCTGCCATCTCCTGGGGAGACAGGAGGACTCTGCAGGAAGTGGGGTGAGATCCTTTACCTTTATCCACTCCTAATCTCAATGATCTCTAAGTCACAGATAGCTGGTGTGTGAGAAATTCCCACTTCCAGTTAGAAGTCAGAAGTAGCTCTGCAGGAGGTACCCTCACCACAGCAGCAGCTGCCCACCCCTGCTCAATACTAGGCTTCTGCACCTGAAGCTGGGGCAGAGCTGAGTCTAGAGGAAACCCAGTGTCTGCTGCTCCCATTGCTAAAGGCCTGCTATCCCTGCTTGGTACCTGCTATTCCATCTCATGCGTTGCAGCAGCCCTAAGCCCCATCCCCTCTCATGCACAGAAGGGGTCTATAACCCCAGCACAAAACATTTTCAGCCTTCTAGGATGTAGAAACTTGCAATGCAATAAACCCCCCCTTCAATCACCCACTTAAATACCACTTTACGGTAGCTCTCATGAGAGCTGGGAGTGGAACATTTTTTAAAAAGGTTTTAAATTGCATACATTCTTCTCTCAGCCTTGCTATAGCCTGGGAGGTGTGATAGTTGAGTATAACTAATCTACACCAGGCCATATTGTCCTTTCTTGTGTATGCGCTCGCTTCGCTCACTGCGATGCTGTGCTAGGTTGGAAGCATGGATGAACACAGCCTTCTCCAGAGCATAGAGCTCTTTTCTTTCCTTCAGTGAACATGGATTCTGCAAGAGGCACAGTTTGGCACTGCCTGATCTGAATGCAGCAGACCTGTGGCGCCTGTGGACTGCATGGCCTCAGGCTGAATTAAGATGATTTACGTTTTTTTGTCTTTTTCAAAGCAGGGCATTCTGGGATAGATTCAAAGCAAGGGATTCTGGGGTAGCTGGAGCACATTTAAAAGGAAACTGCAAGTGCAGGAGTTAGACTTCAATCAGTCACAGGGCAAGAGGATCAGAGAAGAGCATGTATTCTTAATCTGCAAATCTGATATTCCAGGGTTCCTTTGAACCACAGCTTAATATATGTAGATTTCTGTACTATTTTGTGTGTGCCTGGTGCTTTTAACTGGGAGACACTGTCCCTGTTCCAAAGAGCTTATGAGTTCAATCATTTTTGTTACTAAACCAGCTGCAGAGTGAACCTCATCTTATCTTAGCTTCCCCCTGTCTGTGTAGTAAAAGAGCCAGGAGGCGGAAACGGAGCAAGAGATGCACTAGAGAAGGAAGATGTTTTAATGAAAGAAAAATCAGAAAAAGTGTAAAGAAATGGAGAGAACAAAAGTGTGTCAGAGAAAGTGGAAGTGAGTCAGAATAAGAGAAGAAAAGCAAGGTAAATAATATAAAGCAGTTCTCAAACTGTGGTCCGTGGACCAAGCTCCATTCAGGTGGTCCACAGATAGGTGCATGCCTGGGCAGGCGTGGTTCCACTAATTAGCTGCCTGGACCCTGGAGAAGATGCACATGTAATGTGAGGTGGTGGCCTTGGGGAGAATAGGAGGTAGGTGGGAGGGGGTAGTGGGGTGAGAAGAGGCAGTGGGGGTGGATTTGGAATGTGCAGGGCTGTGAGGGCCAGAGAAAGAGGTGACTTTCCCCAGCTCCAAGGCTGCTGCTTGTGGGGAGAAACAGCCCTCCTCCCAGCCTCAGCTCTGTGACTGTTGTGGCAGGGGAGAGACTGCCCCCACCTTCCCAGCCCCAGCTTGGGGGCTGCTGCAGTGCGGGGAGAGAGGAAACATCCATCGCATTAGAAAGGTAATATATTACTGATATGAAAATGTGTGTTGTGCTTTTATTTGTAGAACAAAAGTAGTTTATTATTGAGGGGGTTTTTTAGATAGCGCTCATATCTAAAGCACTTTACAATAGTTAGCTAACGGTACAAACAACATTTGGAAAGACCATTACGTGGTCTGCTGAGACCTTCAGCAATTTCCAACCGATCTGCAAAAAAAGAAGTTTGCGAATCACTGATCTAAAGGATTCTTTATTAGTGGGCCTGCACAGTGCTTTGACTTCGTAGGTGAAAACTCTGTGTGTTTAATCCATTTTAACCTAAATGGCAAAGGTGTTTGGTTTTTTTAAGGTAACTATAGTGCTTTCCATCTCAAAGAGCTCTCCAGTAGTGGGGATCAGGAGCCAGGGAAATTTTGCTTAAGGACAGCAGAGGAAATTCATCTTCTGGAAAGCAGTGGTATTTTTCTGTTCAGGCTTGTCAGGGTTTAAGGCCCTGGGGGTTGGATAGCGCAGCCTAAGGGCCAGGGTCCAGTGGCTCACCCCGTGTTATAGGGCAGCACGGGCTAATAGCCACGGGCTATAGAGTCTCCCTCCCTGGATCACTTCCTACAGGTCTCATGGTTGGGGTCTCCCAGGCGTCTTTGGATCCTCCACAAGCAATTGAGTCTGTCATCTCCTCTGGCTGCTCCAGCCTCCAAGGTTCAAGGGAGCCTAGAGTGGCTCCAGCCGCCAGGATAGTCATTGGTTGGGGCTGGTTCTCTGAAGGAGCTTCCCCAGCACGTCCTCCTCCTATGGCTACCAGCCCAGAATGAGCTGAGCTCCCTCCTTTTATACTCCGAGAGCACTTGGAGCATGCCCAGTACTGCAGGGGCAGGACTTCTGTTGCCAGTGCTACTGGCTTGATACTGTCTAGGCTAGTGCAGGGTTGGCCAGCTCCATCACAAGGTAGAACAAACAGATATACAATTTACTGCTGTGCTGAGCTTTATAGAGGCTTCATCTATTTAGAAACTGAAGCTGATGCAGAATGTGGCAACTGGCAGGTTATGTGGCTGTCTCAGTGATCAGAACTGGCTGCTTATTAGTTTCCAGGTGGAGTTTGTGTTGGCTTTGATCTACAAAGTACTAAAAGGCTCAGTAATCTAATGACCTTCCTGGGAGGACTCATCATATTTGAGAACTTAATTTAGCTCCCTCCCTCTATGAAAATACAAAGTTTTTTTTTTCTGGTTTAGAGAAATTGGACCCAATTTGATACTTGGATAAGAGTATAAAGATATTGTAGAAGAATAAATAGTATTTTATGAACTGGAAGGTGGAAAAAGAACACTGCAGAGTTCTTGGCTTGAGAGAAATTGTTGTGCTTTATAAACGTACTCTTTTGAAGACGGATTTGAACTTGTGCTTGAACTCTCAACTGAATAATTGCTCTGTGATTTGAAACGTTTTGAATTATTCAAATTCTCATTTGCTGTAATTGAAAAACATTGGTTGATTTAAAATGTTGAATTAATTGACATTTTATTAAATTCCCTTTTGTCTTTTCTCATGTCAGTTTTATTTTGAAGGCGTCTGCTAAAGTAAAAGGTATGTGAGCCCAATACAGAAGTGATGTTAGAGCTCTCTATGTTCTGATGCTTACCATTCCTCAAAAGAGTCTAAATTGGTGAAACTAGCATATGAAGGAGCCAGAAAAAGGTGCAAGTTAAAGTTCTATTCTAAACTGCACCTTCTTTTCCTTGCTAAACTCCTTTCTTCTGGCCTCTTGGTGTGTGAATTGCAGCAGCTTTCCTTGAGAATTAGACTCCCTTACACTTTCTTATAATCAATGGACAAATTCAGAAGTGATGTACATGGGGACATACCAACATGCAGTTTGCAAGTGGGTGCAAGTCTAAGGGAGCTTATAAGGAGTCTAAAGTTGTTGTACCATACATTTATGAGAGGGCCACAAAAAAGCATTGCTCCAGCTCCCCTCTTGCCTCAGATCCACTTTTGAATTTTGCTTTGTTAAATCTAAAAACTGCCTAAACATTAGTAATATCTATGAAGATCATTTTAGGACATTGGATGTCTCCATCACATTCCAAATCTCAGCTGAAAACATATCTTTGGCCCTTGCTGGTATCTTGTAACACCACTCTGGGCTGTTCTCTCTCTAACTTTACTATTTGTCTCTGGCATAAGTCAGAATAACCTAAGTATGAGGACGGGAAAGGCTGTTGGTTTGGGAAAAGGGATATAGCTCCTGCCATTTACATTGTTTAGAGGGAAAGTCTTTCAGTATGGATAGAAGCATATGTATACAAGGAAGAAAGATTCACACCTTTTTCAGGTTCCTTGGCATTCAAGGGCTAAACCAGAAAGTGTTTGCGCTCTGCCTCTTTCAGTTGTCCTGTTATTACTGCATGGTGATAAGAGAGCAGGGCACTAAGCTTTTGAAGACCCAAGCACCAGTGGATAACCAAAGGAACAGGCAATTCCTTAAAGAAGGTTTAATTGATTTCTTGTTGAACTAGGGGGTCATTTAGGGTTAGAGCAGGAAAAGCCCAAGGGTCCTCCGAAACTCTTTGTTTTCAAAATGAATAGCTCATATTTCACTTCATGGGTGTATGCTTCCATGCTGTTGTGTGCGCTATACAGTACCATAACCTCATCAGTACAGTAAGGTATGAATAAACAGATGTTCCTCTCTCATCTACCATACAGCACATTTTATGGATTATCACAGTGACATTTTACTTACGTTCCTTATATGCTTCAAAATGTTCAACTCTTAATGTCTGTCATTGCTAGTTTTAAATTGGAGATATTTATTGCAATCACAGTGAAACATTCATTTTTGGTTTAATAAAACAGATACAGGTTTAGTGTAATAAAGTGAGTATATAGCCTATCACCAAAGAACAACATTTACACTTTTGATGCATCAGAGCCATAGTTCTTGCATCTTTTACTCTTTATAGGCTGATCGTTAAGTTCAAAATATTAACTGAGATACCAAATCAATAGGTTAAACAGTATATATGTCTTACAAATCACAGGAGGTCACTGAATAAAACATGTTCAAATTATTCACCAGATGGTTGGTGATAGCCACATCATAGAGAGAATGTTGTTTTTATGACTTGCAACCTGCAGATAAATGCTTAATATTTATATAGAATAAAGATCTTTACTAGGGATCTTATCATTAAAAGCTTTAAACCAAAAACGAATTCAACTCTTAACTCAGAAAACAGCATAGGTCAAGAAAGGAGAAAGAATACAAAAAGAGTAAAAGCCCTCAGCGATTAATGGCCCAGATCTGATGTTTGCAGACACCCAGATTCAGAAAGTCTCCATTGACATCAATTATAAGGCATCTACAAAGGAGAAATCCAGCTTTCCTCCAAGAGTCTTGTCCCCAGACTAAATAATAACTGTCCTTAAAGCCATCCCTAAAACATAATTTCATTCTGGTTCCTCATGCAAGCAATAGATATGAATCTCAAGGCTTAACTCAGGATTTGGTCCTCATGAGCCCAGCAGAAGTACCAAACCAGATAATTTCTAGACTCAACTCTAATTGCTAATTTGACAATTATAATAAGACATTTTCCCTTTAGGTTTAACTTGAACCCCTGGCTACTA
Source organism: Dermatemys mawii (assembly GCA_007922305.1). Lineage (NCBI taxonomy): Eukaryota > Metazoa > Chordata > Testudines > Dermatemydidae > Dermatemys > Dermatemys mawii. The sequence goes on along the minus strand of ML677335.1, from coordinate 14,574,120 downwards.
CTCATCTTAGGAAGGTTTTGTTTGCCTGCAACTTGAAAGCTGAACTAACTGGCGGTAGAACACAACTACTATAAATTGTTTAAGAACTGCAGTTGCTAGAAAGAACCTGATAAATGAAGGGCCAGAAGGGACAACACTAATCATTTGGTTTGACCTCCTGCATAACACAGGCCCTAAGACTGCCTTGAATTAATTCCTTTTGAATTAGAGCATATCTTTTTAGAAAAATATCCAGTCTTGATTTAAAAATGGCCAGTAATGGAGAATCCCCCATAATTCTTAGGAGTTGTTCCAGTGGTTAAAAACCCTCACTGTTAAAAATGTGCACCTTTTGTTGAACATTTGTTGAACCAATTGTTTAACATCTTTCTTGAATTGTGAACCCCAGAACTAAACAACATGTTCCACTAGTGGTTTGCACTAGTGCCAAATACAGAGGTAGTATAATTTCTCTGCTCCTGCTTAGTATTCCCAGGTTTACACAACCAAGGATCACACGAACCTTTTTGGCCACACCATACCCTGGAAGCTCATGTTCAGCTGATTACTCGCCATGATCCCCAAGTCCTTTTTAGAACCACTGCTTTTCAAGATATAGTTCCCCCATCCTGTACATATGGCTACATTCTTTGTTCCTAGATGTATGCCTGTACATCTGACCATATTTGCTTGTGAATTGCTCTGTATCAGATGGACTCACAATACACTGACAACATGGATGGGGAAACTGGATCCTTCAAAACAGAACAATACCATATTTCATGACTTATGGATATACAGACTCCTGCACAACACCCTATTACATACATACTGCTCACTGATTGGCCCTCATATGTATACTATGGTAGGTATAAGAAAAGGAATTGGTATGTGTTTTTCCTTCCCTTAATGTGCTGTTCATGCAGCTGTCAAAAGGGATAAATTCAGATGATGTGCAGAGCATTTTAGGATGCACTGTTAATTTGTTACCTGGGGGGATCATCAGGCAGAGCTAATTATCCTGTAATGAGGCTCCAGGAGCTGACTGCAGTAGACTTTTGAAGGTGTCCAGTTTATTACACATCATAATTTGTTTTGATGTTCTTCATACAGCTAAGATGTGGATGCCACAAATGTTTGTATGCATCAAAGACAGGAGAATTATCTAACAGTTATTATAGTAATGAGAACTATTGATACAAAGATGGAAGGTTAATTTTATTGATCTGTGAAAAGCTATCTAAAGTTTGAGTGCTAGCAGGTAAATAAGGATCTTCGTACTCACTGTAAAGTCAAGGTAATAGATACATACTGGGTTATTTCACAGTATTAGTGGAAAGGTTTATCTCCAGTTCTAACACTTTCCTAGAGCAACACTAACTGCACATCCAGCTATCAGCGTGTCACTTTTTTCTCAGCTAAATGTGGTCAGACTAGTTCAGTACGTTGGTGAGAAGTCCCTTAGGGACAAATAGGTGCTACAAGGAGGAGTGTTGATGGCGTAGTAGAAGGATTTCTAAATCAGTAGGACACTATCCTGATGCGGCGGGCGCTGATTGCACTGCATTCCTGACTTTTGAATTAGATTCATACCTCTCCTGTAGCATTTTGTTTTTCAAAACAGCTTCTCTTAGATAGGGTAAGCTGTACTTCGGGCCTAATTGTTCTGTAGTGTTTGTGTGCTGTTAATGGCTCCTACATTGTTAGGTAAAATAACTCCAACGTAGTAGACACACATTCTCTAGCTCAGCCAGTTGTTATGGGGCTGATGCAGAAATTACTGTGTAAAGTCTGCAAAAGCAACAGAGTCCTGTGGCACCTTAGAGACTAACAAACATATTGGAGCATAAGCTTTCATGGGCGAATACCCACTTCATCAGATGTGTAAAGTCTATTGCCTGTGTTATGCAGGAAGGCAGACTTGATTATCACAATACCTTCTTGCCTTATCCCTTAGCATGAAAGAAGCTGTATTTAAATGTTACATTCAGGTCATCAGATTTATTTAGAAAATATTGTTTCAAGTGTTTCTTCATCTATCAAAAGCCAGTGCTCTCAGTTCTGAGCCAATTAGGGAAAGAAGAGCCAAATAAGTTTTAATTTAACCTTCTGCAAGTCAAGTGCAAGTGCACTTGAATTCCTTGTGAACATACAGTAGACTCTTGATTATCCAGGATGCTAGGGAAAAAAATAATTCTGGTTAATAAAATCCTGGATAATCACCGTTCATAGGAAATATGGGGAAGCAGGGTTGGTTCACCAGCCACCCTGCACAGTGGGAGAGGGTATTGGTTCACTGGCTGCCCTGTGCCCTGGCAGTTTTTTTTTCTTTTGTGCTTGGGGCAGCAACAAAGCCAGAGCCAGCCCTGCGAGTTACGCGTATTTTTTTTTTTTTAACACCTGGTTAATCCACTTTCTGGTTAACCCAATCCTGGATAAATCGAGAGTCCACTGTACTACTGTTGATAGACAAAAGCAAATCCTGGCATGTATTTAATTTATTTGTTAAGAAGAATCTTGTATTTTTCTTTTATACATTGAAGTTTAAATAGATTCTGGGGCTAGGGACCCTACAATTACCATTCTTTTTTTGGCTCAGTCCCAACCCTGACAAAATAGAAAGCAAAACCATATCCTCCATTCTTTAAAAGTAAAGGTTTAAGCAAAAAGGAAAGTTCTGATCATTCTAAGGATGATGCAAATTTAATTCAAATTTATCTCAGCACTTGCCTTTCCTCACTCTCAGCACTCCCACCTCCAAATACGCCATGTCATGCTGAATATGACTTAGGTGTAGTACTGTTAGCTCTTGCTGGCCAGGGAGTTGGGGGTCCAGCTCTGAGCCTTAAACATCTTCCCTACATGATGGTTCATTGTCCTACCACTCGGGGCCAGCCCCCAACATTTTGGCACCAAGGTGGGGAGCTCAAATGATGTCCCCATGCTCTCTCACTTGGACCAAAGCTTTGAAAGGTCTCAGTTCTGCCTTCTTCCTGTTCTACTGCTCTGCTACCTACCCCAAAAAAGAACTAAAACAAAATGCCTTATTCAAAAATTTTAAGTAACATTTACATTTGCTAAGAATCAGAGGGGTAGCCGTGTTAGTCTGGAATTGCAGAAGTGACAAAGAGTCCTGGGGCACCTTAAAGACTAACTAAAGTTTTAGAGCATAAGCTTTCGTGGGCTAGTACCCACTTCGACGGATGCATGGGCTATGGGATGCTATGGGATGCATCCGACGAAGCGGGTACTAGCCCACGAAAGCTTATGCTCTAAAACGTTAGTCTTTACGGTGCCACAGGACTCCCTGTCACATTTACATTTGCTGTTCAGGCATTTGAAAGTTTACTATGCAGACAAGAATAGTTAACACTGGCATTTTATCTGTTTGAATAATCAAAGTGGTGCTTTCCATGCCTCCTTGGTTGCAAAGATTTGAACTCTTTCCTGAAGGTCCACAGTCTGGGCCAGCTAATGTTCTACTGAGATGGTTGCAAGGCCAAACAGCCTCTCCTGTGTCACTGTGGAGCGCAGTTATATTTTTATTAACTTCAGCTTGGAGAAGCTGCGTTCTCCACTGGCAACTGTTACAGGAAGTGTTAGAAGTATGTGCAGAGCAACAAAAGCATTTGGAAAGAGGATGGTCATGGAGTATAGCATCAAATTTAGCCATCAGCTAAGGAAGTTTCAATTGTTTAGCACATACAGCTGATCTGAAGTACCATGCAGTGCTAGGTTTGGAGTAGCAAGTATTCTCACAACGGCAATAAGCCTTTTTAGAACATTTTGCCAGTAGAGAAACTTTGATGCAATCTTTTCTTGATGCTGATCGTCTATGGTGGCCTTTAACCTTGGTCTCATCTCAAGCTCTTTCCACCGATGGAATGCTCTCTGGTGATCTGCTGTCTTCTCATGGCATGCCAGATTTCTAGCCAGATTTTCTAGTCCTTTGTTCCTGTAGAACCCAATGTGGCTAGAACATCAGATTGTAAGAGCTTGCAACACACACAGTATTTGGCATTCTGGGTTTTTGAGTACATAAGCCATGGCCTCTCCACTTGGTCACTATTGAGGATTTCACACCAGTAAGTTGTATTTGGTGAAATGAAGTTTTTCACTTGTGGCTCATGCACTACAAGGAAGTCCCACAGGATACTGCTCAAGAACTCTTGGATCATCTAGGTCTTAAGGAACTAAACTCAGCAGAGCAGCTGTTTCTTGTGCCTCCACCCACTCTTCAGGAATGTGCATGGTTACATCCATCTGAGATGGAGATATGGATGCTGCAGTAGCTGCCAGATCACCTGCACTCTGACTAACTGGAAGATCAGGCATCTCCTCACCACTTGCATCCTCACTGGGGCCGGAAGTCTCACCGTGAACATTTGTGTCTATGTATCTCAGGAGAGCTCTTTCCTGCTTAGATAGAAAAGCTTCCTTTGCTTGCTTGCTTTTTCTGAATGCTTCCCTAGAGGGGTGTTTTCTTCTTTCACACATGACTCCTCTTCTGTGCCAGCTTATAATGGCTCTGAACACTCAGTTGAAGAGGACAAATCAGCAGGCTGGTAGCAGGGCCCACGTGAGGGAAGATATCAGCATCTTAAGGGCTTAACTGGCTCCTACTACTTCAGTTGATTGCCTGTTCTCAAGTGGATTCAGGGAAGCAGCAGGAAACAGGAAGCGCTTTAAGAAGCTGGTGTTAACCAGTCCAGTCTCTTGGGGGTGCAAGAGGTACATAAGAGGCTCTTCCTCCTCCTCCTCTTCTCTCTCCCTGAAGCTCCTGCTTTCTGTTTCTTCCCTCTCACCTTTCTGCCTGACATCTAAAAAAGAGTATAGGGACTTCTGTTTTTGTATGGATTCCACGCTATCTAAATGTCACTGTGAGGCACTGAGAAATTGTAAGACCAGGAATGGGATTTGATTTTTTTTAAAAATTGTAAGCAGAATTGTTTGTGTGGAGGCCCACTACTTGGAGGGACATACTGTTTTTCCCTGGCTTAGTCAGCCAGCATTAAAAGACATGCCTACAGGAAATGTATGACAGGTGCCACTGTGCTGGGGTACTTAAGCAATTTCTGATATTTCTTTGTGCTTCTAAAATTGAATTTTTCTGCTGTTCTTTTAGTTGGTACAACATGAACAGAAATAGTTCCTTTCAGCTAATGGTACTGAATGGGGGCAGAAGCAATGACATGTTCAAAACACGCAAACCTCTTTACCTAACTAATGGCCATTGATAGGCTACAGAGTCTCAAATTCTCTCCAGGGGTGGACCATATTTTTAACAGAAATTGTCCAAATGACTCACCTCCCATTTCTTTGTACAAATAATATTTGGGGGAATATGTAATTTTAGCTAACAGTGGGAAATTAGGAGGTAAAGCCAGTGCCCTGGGATGCCAGCTAAGACACTATGGTACTGGTTGTGTTTGTTTTGGCCTTTTCAGTTAACCAAGCCCTCTGAAATGGGTGTTCTTTAATCACAAGAGGCTTGCTTGGATTGTTTTTATCCAGGTGGAGGGGAAGTCAAGGCACGGTTCCCGTGGTCAGATGTGGCAGCCCAGAACAGGGGTGCACTAGAACAGCCTGCACTACAACAGCTTTTACAAAACTACTAAACTGAACATTCCTTTAGGAAACATTATGTAAGCTATTGCACATCAATAAATGGGAAAGCAAAAGCAATTCATGTAAGTGATTTCCTAGGGACAATATTGAAAAACTATACCTATTAGTCATTGTTTATATTTATTCCTGTTTATGCCACTATTCAAGATGTCTTGTAATAAGAGAAAACGAACTTTTATTGAAGATCGTTCTTTTGTAATGCAGCTGATTTCAGTTCCATTGAAAACTCCGTAATAAAACCCTGAGCTATGTGCTTTTACAAATCAGGCAGAGACTAATTGCATACTTTCTCCAAGTAGTTGCACTTCTTCAACTTTCTCCTATGTTATTTTCTGGCATCGTTCTCCTTTGAGGGTAGGGGAGAATCCACCTTTAAGTGATTCAGAATTTCTAATCATTTTCTAGAAGAGTGTAGAAATCAAATGCCTTCTGCTCTTTGCCATGACCTTTAGAAAAAAGATCACTGTATAGGTATAAACGTATATATTGACCTGCAAATGACAGGTGGAAGCTTTGGCATTATAACTAATCCAAAGTACCTATAAACTCTTTGGCTTCGGTAAATTGTTTTTGCACAAGTTGCCCATATTAAGAAGTGTCCACTAAGCTAAAGAGACAAGGAGTCATCAGTCTAGAAATGTATCCTAAAAAGATCCAGGATGGAAGTGCCCACAAAAACAGGCTATAAGTTAAAGTTACTACTCAACAGTGTAACTGAAAGCAGCCAAAATGGCAGCTCTGGAACATGCTTGGCTCTCTGAATTTCTGACAATGACAAAAGGCAAGCATAACCATCCTCAAACCTGCTAGAAGAAAATAAGCGCTCATTGATTGTCATATCTGAAAGATATCCAATATAGGGACCAAAAAGGTATATTGACTGTCATTAGACAGACCATGACCCAGCTGATAGTCTCATGCCCCTTCTTTGTTCTCTACATCAATTTAATAGCTGTGCAAGCAGAGAACCAATGCTCAAGGTGCATTTTCAGCTCTGAGGATAAAATGCCCTAATAGGAATACAAACCACTAGAATCTTCAGCTTCAGAAAGCTTTTCCAAAAGTTAGTCATTATAGCACCTTTTGAAACAGTTTGTACAGAGGGAAAAGGGATCCTCAAAGTTTTTGCTGTTGTCCTTACCTACCACGGCCTCAATTCAGAAAAGCACCCCGATACCGCACTTAAGCACATATGGATGTTTAAGTTAAGTATAAAGTTCTTTCCTGAATTGAAGTATGTCTACACTGAAGCTGGGTGGTGTGATGCCCATTTTGGGTAGACAGACTCATGCTAGTTCACCTTGAGCTAATGCACTAAAAATAGCAGTGTGCACACCTTGCTTTGGCTCAGGCTAGCTAGAGTCCAAGTTTATCTGATCCTCTGGGTCCAAGCTCAGGTGGCTAGACCAAAGTGCTGCCAGTGCCAAATCCTCCACATTGCTATTTTTAGCACACTAGTTCAAGCTGAGCAAGCATGAGTCTGTCTAACTGCACCGAACATCCCATCTCCAAACTGCAGTGCAGACATACCCAGCAGGGAAAGTGCTGTGATAGAATCCAAAAGGTGAAAGATTGGTAGTGGCAACAAAGATGTAGGATTGACCTTCAGCTGCCTTTTGAGATATGACTCCAAGCTATAAGGATATACTGAGATAGAAACTCTCTAACTCTGAAAAGCAAGTTAGCACAGTGAGTGTTGCATAAACCCCTTCAAACCAAAAAAGAATGAAGAGGACAGGGGCCCCGTGTCTCAATAACTATGAGGCTTAAGATATAGACAACAGACGCACATTCTGCTTGCAAGTCACTGAACTGGTCTCCAGGAAAAGGCAGTTCCTAAATGTTTATGTAACGAAGGGCAAAGACAAACCACGATGCCAAATATGTGCTGGAATGCTGTAGGCCAGTGCTCCTTGCTCTGCAAGTAGGGGGATGCACACTGATCACTAGCTAGTACTGGTTTCAGGACTTCACACACTATCCTCCTCTTTAATTGAGCTGTGTATTTTCCAAGTATATTTTGTACTGCACTACAAATCCATATCCATCCAGTCCCACCTAATGCCAAATCAATGTTATACTAAATCCTTCAAGTCATAGTAATAGCTTTGATTTTATAAAAATAGGCAGATTTCAGATGATGCACTCATCATTTATTGATAACTGATTACTGAGAGAAAAAGAGAAATGCTTAAAGTTCAATAACAAACTAAATGGATCCTTCAAAATTAGGTCTCCACCCTCCCAGTCCCCAAAAAGAGTATTTCTTAAAAAATTCCGTAAGTTTAACCATGGGGTGTCTATTGAAAAGCAATGGTATACTACTTTTTGATTCAATAGTTATCCATTTTAAAACCTACTTCTGTCATAGGCTTTGGCACTATTTGTTCAAGGGACAAAATACACCTAAAGAATGTAAAAATATTTATTCAACCTAATCCAATGTGGTTATAACTAATACTAAAAACAAGATTTTACAATACAGCAACAAAAGTAATAACTCTGTCATTAAGTTTAAATCATTTTATACTCCTTTTATAATCATCTGATGTCAAAACAGGTTCAGTTTTCTAAGAAGACAGTTAGCTTTCCTACGAAACAATGCCAAAACAAATAATTTGCACTATTAGATTCTGCATGAGACTTTAAAAAAGTTAAGTAGTTGGAAAACTATACAGTGAAGACCACTGAGAAGCCGCCTCCTTGCACTGAGGAATTAATTCTGCAAGAAATGCATATTACATTGTTTAAAAACTTCTATTACAGAAAATCAGAAGCTGCTGCTGTGTACATAAATATATTAAAAAGTCAGACCAATCTTTGAGACCAACATAATCAGCAGACTTACAAGATTATAGTAATTTATCAAGAATTTTAGCAAGAATCTCAAATTATCAGCTATGCATATATAATTTTGAACAACTATAGTTTCTGAATACTAGTCGTCCATTGTATATACTTTTTATACATTTCTAAAATATTTCTCTCAATATTTAAGGTAACACATATAAAAAGGTACCATATTTTTAAGTGTCACTAACATACATTATTGCAATCAGATGAAGTCCACTCTATAGTTGCTTCATTTGTGGTGAAAAGCAACATTTACTTACCAAACTTCACTATTGGGAATGCTTACCCTTCTCCATGCATTTGACATACTATCATGAATAAAAAAAAATAGGAAACAACTTTAAGAATTAGAACACGTAAAAAAATCATTCAATTGTTATGTATTGAGAACTGCAATTACTGTAAATCCAGGCTAAGTCTTGCATCAATATGAAATGGCCACACTGTTTGTCAAACAGGACTGAGAATTAACACTAACATTGGTATAGATCAATGGCTAATTTCCATTGAAAAATGTAGATTATGAACAAGTAAAATTACTGATTTCAGTACTAGTGTCTCCCTTTGACATGCCACTAAAAACTGCATTTTTACAATAGGCTTTTACTGTTGCAATCAATTATCTTAATTTATTAGAAAATTAAGTTTTCTCCTTCAGTCTGCATACTGAGAGGAAAATCAAGTTACCTTCTCATTGTCCAATGTTCTCGCTAGCCTCTATTACTATTTGAGTAATTAATTGCATAATCACAAAGGAACTATCAAAATACAATCTACTATTACTAAACAGCTGTTCTAATTACCAGAGTGATTGAAATTCACTTTCCCAAGTAATTTCTCTAGAGGTGGATGTAGTAATAATAATAGTTACAAGACAGCAAAGGAGCCATGACATAGCAACACTAGACACTGCAGACAATACAATTAGATAGTTGCAAAATTAGCTAGAAGCCAAGTACTACTTCATACTTTAGGTGGTCAAAGTTGGCTTATGTGGACGCTTTAGAAAAGGATCAGTCTTCTGCTAATCTATCCAATGTTTTTGTATACATTTTAGGCCTCCTGTTTTACATCTATTGCAGAGCTTCAGCTACAAATAAGGGAAACCTTATTGACTAAAATCCAAGAAAAATTTCTCCTTGGCAATAAGCTACTCAAACAAAATTTCTTAAAAAAAAAAAAAAAAAAAAATCCCTCCATGGTATCCTTAGTGTTGAATTGGATGATCTGTGTATGCAAATATTGTGCAGATACTTTATTAAGTGTACAAAAAATAGTCTGTGCATTGATGAGTAACTGCACAATTTCATTTTCTTTTTTTTAAATTCAGCATGTGTGGTATGATTCAGATGCCCGTCTGTCAAAGGAAATACACAAAAATGAAAACAAATCACATTCTTAGGTTCGGCGGTTACTGAGCGGATTTACCCTGCCAGAAGAAAGTGCTTTATTATATTTGAAGAAAAAAATAGGATCAGCGACTTATCACAATTCTCCACCACTGTGCAATAACGATGGAATCTGTACAACAAGAGAATCTGGTAGATGAGATTGTATGACAGCTGGAGATCACAGCCTTATGCTCCTTCTTGCTCAGGGTAATTTAAAATTTTGCGGTGAGCTTGACGTAAATATTGCTGCTGTTTGAAGTAGACTTTAAAAGCTCCTTTTATAGCAACAAAAGCAATTCCACCCTGAAACAAAGAGAAATTTTTAAAACATACAGAACAAGTTCAGTATCACATCTTGTCACAGTTTTTTCTTAGTTGTAAAAAAAGTTAAAAAACAAACAATCAAGAAGTATGCCCTAATTAGCCTAACTTAAAAGGAAAATTACAAATGAATATTTGAGGCAAATTTTCTGTCACATTACTATGTGACAGCACATGTACTACAGATGTTCATGTTCTATAAAAGGATTACATGTTGAGTTTATAAATCAATTTTGGAAGCTTTTATTCACACAAGTTTTGACAAAAAATGAAAACTCACATTAAAGAACAAAAAAGATTTTCCTAGAATATGTAATATACAACACACTAATTAATAGTCCCACTAAAAACTAATCAGAACTTGAAAAGGGGCATTTAGGGAACTTCCTCTGGCAAATACAGAAGAGGTCAAAACCCACCAATTTCTGTAAAACTTAAGTTTTCATTAAAGATAAGTCTTTAGTCCTTATGGTTGTAAAAATCTTTCAAACACATGAACAGATCCAAAGTGGTCTTCTCCAGGTCTTATCCACACAGGGGGTTTAGTTCACACTAACTCAAGTTAGTCTGGTGTGAATATGCCTGCATATATAAGATGCAATTCATTAGCACACACTAACTTTGCCTTTAATGTAAACTCTGAAGTCCTTTTCAAGCCATACTGAGTTCAATGTGAATTAAGTTAGGGCCATGCACTGCTTTGACAGTCCTCAAACTGCTATCCCGCACTTCTTTGCAGGTGTCTATTATGGAGATGTCTCTATCAGAGTGCTCTCCACTGCTCAAGGGTCAAATTAACTGGATGCCCCCTCCAAACTTTAAGAACTGGCACTGGGCTAGGGCCAAGGCTGAGGGCAAGGTGGGGAGCAGAGCTCTATCCAGCTGCAGGCCCAGCTGCTGCCGCCTCTACCACGGCCTGGCAGCAGGTCCCTGAGCTCCCGCTGGGGAGGATAGTCCCTGGCCCCTCCCCCACTGCCACATGGGCAGTGCCCTGGGTAGCGGGGCTGTGCACTCCTGCAGAGCAGCGCAGCAGCATGTCTGGCTCTGGCCAAGCGGTGCAGCTGCCAGACATGCTGCTCTGAGCGGCATGATAGGGGAGACAGGGGGTTGGATAAGGGGCAGGGGGAGGTTGGATGGGGTGAAGGTTCTGGGTGGAGGGGGAGGTTGGATAAGCATGGGAGTACGGATAGAGGTCAGGAAAGTCAGGAGATGGGGGGAGGGGGAGTTGGATTGGGGGTAGGTCCTGGGGCGGGGGGCAGTTAGGATGGGAGGGTCTCAGGAGGGGGTGGTCAGGAAACAAGGAGCTGGGGGAGGTGTTGGATAGGTCAGGGATTCTGAGGGGGGCAGTCAGGGGACAACCCTCCATAGTTTTGCAACCCCTGTGGCCGTCAGGCGAAAACATTTGCCCACCCCTGTTCTAGAGTGTACCTTGCTGCCTGTTCAAAAAGTTGAGCAAATCTCTGCACCTCAGCCTCCCACCAGTCATTAAGGCTTTCTACCTTACTCTCAGAAATATTGTGCAAAATACACCAGACAGCTATCTTCTTGGGCAAGGTTTTTCTTGCCACTTCCAACCTCACGCACGAACAGCACCAGCTTCCTTTCAGGTGCAAGCTCCATTGTCATTCTGCAGCTTGAGGGGATAATTAAACAGTTCCTTCTTTCTGTCTCAGAGGCCAGTGAATGCCTTCCTTAGCCAGGGAAGGAAATAAGCCAGGTCTTCCAGGATAATGGCCACAGTGGGGGCAAAAGTCCTTTATTCCTTTTGGTAAACATAACTGAGGTCTGAAAGATCCTAGCATCGCGGACCTTTCTGGACCATCCTGCATTTATTACTGTAAACCTGACATGGTGGTCATCCAGCCCTTGGTGTACCATGGAGCAATACCCTTTCAGTTTATAAAGGGTGAGGCCTGGTGCAGGGAGCAAATGATCGGCACATGGACCCCGTGAATTGCCCTAATACAGTTTGGGACTCCCATGCGTGATAAGCCATCAATCTCCTGAGCATTACCAACCTTTATAACCTGGTGCAACTGTACCTTATGCATGGCATCACATACCTCCATGACAACAGCCCCAACGGTCAATCTCCCTACACCAAAATTGGGTTGGCTAGAGACAAGCAACCTTTAGAGGTGACCAGATTACAGATGGCAACAGCGACCAGCTTCTCCTTGGGTACTGGGCACCGTATGTTGGTACAGTCTGGTGCAGCTCTGGAGATTGTCTTCACTATCCTGAAATTCTCTCACCATTCCTGGTCATCCCAGATCTGCAGATCAATCCCAAGGATTGACGCTGGTTTCCCAAGCCCAGCAATGGTGCTGCACTATGCAAAGATGCTCCAGGAACAGCTCAAGTAGTAGCTATTGTTCAGTGTCCTCCTCTTCTTCCTCTGCTGTTGAAGCTTCTGTTGTCCCATCATATGCTCAGTGGTGTGGTAGGTGAAGTCCAAAATTGAAGCCGCTCAAAATAAAGCTTAAGCAGCCTCTGTGTATTTGTGGTTGTCAGCATAGTGGCACAGAGCATTGCTAGGTACATGATGGCCAACAGCAATTTGAAAATGGCACTAGCCACCCACAAAGAGAGAAAGCATAGGATGGAGAGTGTGAAATTATGGGATTGTTTTTTAATCTGACTTCAAGCCCTAGGATTTTACTGGCTTCCACCTGATTTCTACTATGCATCCCACAACATGCAGAGAGACATATCCCAGAAGGAACACTGCTCAACAGCAAAACATAGGACCACGGCATACCCTCCCAAGCCATGCACTTAGTATACAGCAATTAACCACCATGGGTGCACAATAATGCAAACTGAAAGAGGGTACAGCCATGTGCACACAATTAGTACAGCTTAGGAGGACCCAAAGCCAAAGCCCAACTGTTCCGTGTGTCGGGATCAAAGCTGAAGCCAAGGGCTTCAACTCCCGATGTGAGGCCTGTAACCTGAGCTCTGCCACCCAGGGCTGAAGCCGTTGGGCTTCAGCTTCAGCCCTGGATGGTGGGGTTCAGGCTTCAGCTTCAGCCCCAGCAAGTCTAACAGCAACTCTGGCGATCCCATAAAAACGGGGTTGTGACCCACGACCCACAGTTTGAGAACTGCTGGTCTAGAGAAGGCATCTTGAAAACATTCATCCTATGAAAAAGCACATCAGTCAACTAGCATTCTAAATCCTACTTTCATGTCTGTTCCTTTTACTTTCTGCTATCACAGAATATTTACTATAACTCCTTATACCATTACTGCCATTTCTGAAAAACCAGTCGTCTTAAATCATCTTACCAGGATTGTCCTTTGTAAATTAGAATTAACACTGCTGAACATCAGCTTGCCAACTATGGTGGCAATCGTTGGAAAGACGAGCGCTCCACACAGAATACGAGTAGCAGAGACGTGATCTGCTAGAGGGTTGGCCTCAGCTGGAATACGAGGAACAGGACATCCAATTCCTAGAGAAAAACCATATGACCAACTAAAAAACGGAAGACGACTTAATTTTGTTTTCATTATGAATCTAGCCATTGAAGTCTATTTAGTTTTCTACAATCTAACTATTTTATTATAAAGTATCCATCTTTCCAGTACATATTCTATTTCTATTAAATAAGGAAATTATTTTTAGGATTAACTTTTAGATTCTCACACTAAAATTTCATTTATAGTTTTTATTTTAATATTTGCCCTACAACAGAGCTCCAAGGCCTCAGCATAGTTCAGGGCCCTATTGGGCTAGGCACTGTACAATCACACAGTAAGACAGTCCTTGCCCTTAAGATCATACAACCAAAATAAACTAGACAAAGGGCCAGAGGGAAGGGAGCATTATCATCCTTTACAGAGAAGGAAACCGCTTTTCATGCCCCCCCTCGCCTGGGGAGAGCACAGACTTCATATTTCACTTAGATTTAATTGCATTACCTGGAAATATACTATTCAGAATTTGCAGTTTGTTAGAATATTTGCGCCACAGTCTGAGCACATAATCTTCCCAGCGAATCATCTTGCCCAGTATCAGCATGACTGGGATGGTGGGAAGTCCAATCAGAAGAAATAAAGGATCAGCTCTCTCCATGACATCAAGACCTTCTTTATGACCAACAACCTGTGAAATGTCAAAGTTTTAGTGTCTGATGGTTGTTATGCAGTGGACATACTTTAAGTGTCTAGTTTTGAAAGATTTTACTGGTTCGTATCAAATTGTCCAGACATCTACATTTTAAAATAATCCTATTAAATTTTACCTGAAACTTAAATCTCTCATGTGGTGCCCTTCACTGTTTATCAGATTTGCTGTTGGTGAGTTACTAGTTCCAGTTCTTGCCTGACTCATCTTGCATTAGTGAGTCATTACATAATTAACTCCTTACCCAGAAAGGAGTCGATGTGTTTCTCTATGTACTTTCTCCTAATGATGTTTACACAGAAATAATGTAAAGTCTCTGAGATATTTTAAAGCTACCTTATAGTACAATAGCATATTTTCTAAAATACCCAGGAGGCCACAAGGTTTTGGAAAGGTTAATTTTATTTCTGGGATTAAATATCGCTCAGCAGCTATGATTTAAGAATATAAATCAACAGCTGAATTTTCTGATTAATGGCCTGAGATACTATTTAGAAGTAGAGTATGAGAGGGTGTACTTGTAATGTGTATTCCTTCTCTGTACATCATTAAAAAAAAAATCTATTTTCCCACTATGACAACATCAGTTGCACATGCAGCTTCTCATGTAAATGAGCCTTTTTTAAAACTAAGGTTAACATCTGACACCACGCAACAAAAATGGCAACTATACTTTTAATTCTGTATGCTACATACTGATCTAAAATAAAGATTTCTCTTTACTTGGACTTGGTAATTTTATTACTGAATGGTTAAAAATAATTTTAGTGCAACAATAAAATCTGGTTTTTTGCAGTGTCAAAACTACAATTAAGGTCACACTTAAACCTCATGGTAAAGTGACTAGTAGTATATACTTAGCAAAATGTCACTCTTAAATAGGGACAGTTGGGCTTGTATTTAATGACCTGCATTTTAACTGGTGCGGGTCAAGACTAGCCAAGCCAACTGTCAGACTAATTGCTCGTCTTGTTTCAACAAGAAAGACTTGAAACATTCTATACATTCAAAAGGCTCAAATCTCTACTCAGATTTAAATACTTGTTAAGATGCAGGCACACGTTCAAAACATACAATTTTGTAGACTGTCTGTAGGGTAGACTTTTGACAGGTTGAGAACTCAGATATTAAAATTTTGAAAATTGTACCTGTCCTCTAGGTTTCATGTGGCAAAACTGAACAAGGCTAATACCATCACTGATGCATCTCTAGAAAGAATAAACTTTTGCATGACCTTCAATGACAGTCCACGCAGAGTGCAACAGTGAGAAATGTAACAAGCATTGGTTGTCTTAGACACTGGCTGTCCTAATAGGTTTGTACCGAAACAAATAAGCAGCATAGGCTTTATTTGGTACAACACAGAGAACAGACTAAGTGAATACAGAGGACAGACTGTTTAAGTGAATTTTAACCTGCATCACTGTCACAGCTCCATAGGTGACAGCTGTCCAGTAGATAGAGCCCACCATTATTCCTGCTGCAGCAAATGGACATGCTTTTGAGATCAACCGATCTGCAAGGTCCAAGACATATACGACTGGACCTACAACAGAAAAAGAAGGATGTTTCAAAAAGGATATTGTAATAAAAAAGCAACAATTGTACATTGAGTAATCTGATTAATTTAGTAGACTTTAGAGTCACAATCAGAGTTTAAGGCCAGGGTGAGCCCACCACAACATCTAGTCTGCTGACCTTTATATCACAGGCCACTAAATGCCACCTCCACCACAAGCCAAACAACCAGAATTAGACCAAAGTATTAAAGGCCTCAGGAGACTATTATGTGCCACCGGTAGAGAACCAGAAGGACTGAGGTGCACCAGTCCCCGAGACCCCTGAAATGGCAAGGAACTGATATAGTGAGATATACACAGATTATTCTAGCAAGTGACCTCTGCTCCATGCTGCAGAAGGCTAAAAAGCCCTAGACCCCATCAATCTGATCTGGGGGAAAGTTTCTTCCCAACGCTGAATATGGTGCTCAGTTAGACCGGGGCAGCCAACCCATGACTCCGGAGCCCACATTCAGCTCTTCAGAAGTTAATATGTGGCTCCTTATATAGGCACCGACTCCGGGGCTGGAGCTACAGGTGCCGACTTTCCAATGTACTGGGTGGTGCTCACTGCTCAATCCCTGGCTCTGCTCACTCCACCTCTTCCCATACCCTCCCTTCCACCTGCAGTGCCCTCGCTCCTACCTGCTCCCCCCTGCCAGAGCCTCCTGCTTACCACAAAACAGCTGATTGGGAGGGGGAGGTGCTGATCGACAGGGCTCTCTGTCAGCGGTAGGTGCTAGGAGCAGGGGGAGGGGAGCTGTTAACATATTACTGTGGCTCTTTGGCAATGTACATTGGTAAATTCTGGCTCCTTCTCAGGGTGGCCGACCATGAGCATGCGAAAAAGTCAGACTCAAACTACGTCAGATATTCTTTAAAAAGGAGGAAATTTCAGTCAAGGTGGCAATAACTCTAATAGTATTAACAGAGCTCTGGTTACAATAATGTGTACAGACACATACAGAACTTTACCTGATACTTCATTTGATAATCAGACATAACGTTTTATGTGATTCCAATAAAGTGTCACCTTGGTAATGCTTTAATATAGTTGGCAAACATCTTCTGTCTGTGCACAAGCAACAATTTTTAATGACCTACCCCCTCCAATTGTACAGCTACATCTGCCATTCCTGGGAGCATGAGATTATTTTTTTCTCACGTACTTAGCATTTCAGAGGAAGAAAACTACTGTAGATATAATTTAAATAGTGTTTCAAACTCTCATCTCAGAGTGCTTCTATTTCAATTTGAGAGCACTGTTCTACTAAAACGTTATCCTATTCTCAAGGATAAATAAGAAGGACATGGTCAATTTGAAATCTCCTTACTAATGGAAAATGTTGTGATTATTATTGTTAGAAATGACCCCAAGATTGGAGAGAAACCTTCTCCACTCCCTTTATTTTGTGCCTCTGATAGTACTGTGTGAATAAAGAGTTTCACCGTTTTGTTGATGGTCAACTCTATTTCCAAACTGATGCACTGCATGATGAGATTGTTCTCCAGCAGTGTTCAAGGTGGGGGGATGCTCATATGCACCTTTTTCCCCCTGCAAGAGTTTGTATAACAGGAAGTGCCACAACAAAACTGAAACCTAAGAGTATGTCCACATTACAATAAAAAGCCTGTGGGGTGGCATGGGTCAGTGGACCTGGGTTCATGGGGGTTGGACTACAGGGCTACAAAACTGCAGTGTAGACATTCAGTCCCAGGCTGGAGTCATGAGGCGGGAGGGTGCCAGAGCCCAAACACCAGCCTGAGCCTGAACATATACACTGCAATTTTAGACTTGCAATCTGAGCCTGAGTCAGCTGACCTGGGGTCATCATGGCTGGGCCATAGGTCTTATCGCAATGTAGGCATACCCAAAGAGGCTACTGACAGGTGTCTACACAGACTGAAAGGAAAAAAGTGTTTCTGAGACTATCTGGTGTCACTTTCAAACTCACCATGTTTGGAATTAATTATGATTAGATTTTAAAAAGCATGTAAAAAGATTTTCCCAAATAAATCATTCTGCTTCTAAAACACTAAACACGGTACTACTGGTACTGGTGAGCTTCCCGTCAAAGATTTCCACACGCAAATCACCCTCAGAAGTGAGATATCAGCTAAAATCACCACCACCAGTGGAAAATGGTGCCAGTATTCAATGCCACTGCCTTATACTCAGTTTCATGCAACCAAGAAATTGTCATTGAGCATGTACTGTTTAAAACTTTATGGGAGCAATGAAAGAGAGGTCTGAATCTTAAGTTTTGCTTTCTGTTGTGACTATACTAACAATGGTACCTCTGTGTGTTTTAGCTGAAGCTTCTGCCATTGCAGCCTTCAGGGATTCCCTATCCACACCCACAGAACACGTGAGCCAGATGAGGAGGAGAAAAAAGGACATATGAGAACACATGAAATCCTGCAAGCCAATGCTGCATCAGACTGTGAGCACCAGGCCTGGAGTCTGAACAATGCAGACAGCCTAGAGAAAGAAAGAGGGGAGAGGAAAAAGACCCAGGTGTCCCAGCAGGAAAAGAAGGAGACGCAGTAGGCCAGCAAATGCAGATGCTGCAGACTCTGGTGGACCTACAGGTTTACCAATCCAAAGCTCACCTCCCTCTGCAATCCATGGAAACGCCATTGCAGCACTTCCCTACAATCTCCCTCACCATTCCACATGGCCTCAGGGGCCGTGACACTATCCTCACCCTGCCATCCCAGCAGACATGAAAGACAACCACAGCTTCACATACAACGACCTGTGAAAGGTTGATATATGTGTAGCTACAGTGGATATGAATATTCTTTCCCCTTCATAAGTTCTGTTGCATTAAGTTTTAATCTATTTGCTTTAAAACTGCATGAATTTTTCTCTTCATTGATTTTGTTACACATTAAAATTCTATTGCTTTGAACATAATTCCTCCTTATTAGTTCAAAACATATGCTGCAGAGTACCTTAGCCGGTCTGAAAGCAACCAATTACTTGTTACTGTACCGTGTGGCAAGTCATAGGATCGGTGACAAGCAAAATTAATAGATGCATTGACAGTATTATATTTATACATATACACCAAGCAATCCCTAATAGGCCACTAAAAAAGCAGACACAGGTAAAGCAAAGTACACCATAATGCATTACAGTGGCTCACCGCTCAAGTGCTCTTTCAAAGCCTCCCTCAGTTGTATAGCTCTACTTGAGCTCTCTTAATAACCCTTGTGTCTGTCTGTTACAACTCGGCAGACAGTCGCTCCACCTCCACCCCAGTGGAAACTTTCCCCCTTTTGCTTCACAGATATTATGCAGTATACTGCAGATAGCTGTAACCATTGGGATATTTTTCTCACTGAGATCCAATTTTGTAAATAAACAACGCTAGAGACCCTTCAATCAACCAAAAGCACGTTCAACTGTCATTCTGCACCTACTGAAGTGACAGCTGAATCTCGGTGCTGTCATGAGCCTGAGCCATGGGAGCAAGGGATAGGCTGGGTCTCCCAAGATCGCTATTGGAATTTCAACATTCCCAGTGGAAATCCAGTTAGGAACGGAAGTCCCTGCTTGTAGTTTTCTGAAAAGTCCTGTGTTCGTAAAGATGTGAGTGTCATGTACCTTCTCTGATCAGCCTACATCGATGTCTGAAGTGTCTCCAGTGATCCACCAACGCTTGCATAATCAAATAAAAGTAGCCTTTTCTGTTGATTTACTCTGTGGCCAGGTGGTCTGGTGCCAAAAGAGAGACATGCATGCCATCTATTGCTCCACCACACTTCAGAAACCCCACTACTGTAAATCCATCCACTATATCCTGCACATTGCCAGGAGACACAGTCCTACATAGCAGGAGGCAATTAATAGCCCTGAACACTTGCATTACAATGACCCACATAATGGATTTTCCAGCTCCAAAATAAAACTTCCGACTGATTGGCAGCAAACTACCATTGCAAGTTTCCACAGTGCAATTGCCACTCGCTTCTCCACTGTCAAGTATAGCTCTCATTCTGGTGTCCCCGTGCTGGATGGCTGAGTGAGCCTGGCACACAGATCCAAGAATGTGGCCTTGAGCATTCAAAAGTTCTGCAGCCACAGCTCATCAGTCCAAATATGAATTACGATGCAATCCCACTGGTCGGTGCTTGTTTCTTAGACCGAGAAGCAGCACTCCACTATCTGAGCTGCTCCGCAAATACCAACAACCTCCATGAAGTTGTATTCC
The DNA here is from genome assembly GCA_007922305.1 of Dermatemys mawii. NCBI lineage: Eukaryota > Metazoa > Chordata > Testudines > Dermatemydidae > Dermatemys > Dermatemys mawii. The sequence continues at coordinate 14,554,037 of ML677335.1, read as the reverse complement.
ACTGATTCACTTCTTCTTGGGACTCTGCAAATATCAGAGGACTGGATGTCCTAGGCTTGCAACTTTCATGACAACAGTTCAAAGCTGTGCAGGCTCCATGATGTTGTCAGAGATGGTGTACAGTAAAGAGGGTTGTACAGATTTGTATGATTTTGAAAGAAAAAAAAAGAAAAGAAAATTATGGGATATGGATCAGTAGTTCTCAACCCGTGGTCCGGGACCCCCAATGGGGCTTCGAGCAGGTTTTAAGGGGGCCTCCAAGCAGGGCCAGCATTAGAGTCACTGGGGCTCAGGGAGGAAAGCCGAAGCCCTACCACATGGGGCTGAAGCCCAGGTCCGTGAGCCCCGTCACCCAGGGATGAAACTGAAGCCTGAGCAATGTAGCTTCATGGGGGTGGGGGGTGTCAGGCAACTGCCCTTCTTGCTATCCGCTAACACTAGCCCTGGCTTTTACATGCAAAAAAGGCCAATTATTGTGCCACAAGTGGGCTGTGGGTTTATAGCATGTTGAGGGGAGGCCCTCAGAAAGAAAAAAGGTTGAGAACCTCTGATATAGATGACATTATGGCATGGAGACAGTTGCACACTGAGAAACTGATCCCTTGCTCCCAATCCCAAAGGCACAACTTGTTTCTGCTCCACCATGCATTGCCAAAACTTAGCCAAAAGATAGTGCACTGGACAGTGGCAGGTTGCACTGCACTATGCATCAATACAACCACTTCTGATGAGCATATGCACCACTGACAAAAGGAACCAACTATGCACATGCACAAGTGATATACTAACTGCAGCGACTTTAAGCCAATGTATCTGCATCGACCAAAGTTTGTAGTGTAGACATGGCCTTACATACCAAATAAAACTGTTAATTCTCAGCTGAATACAATGGGATAAAAACAGAAGCAACAGAGCTGAATACTGTTCTGATAATCTTTAATATCTGTGATGATAAAGATTCTGAGCAAGCAGACCCACACTTTAAAGCAGAACTAATATAAACTGGATTACTGTACTATAAAGTCATAGAGCTGGCCCTTTTTAAAAATATAATGGACAATGCCAGGTTAAAAAACATATTAATAATCTAATGCACTGGTACCAAAATAAAGTTTAAGCCTAAAACCTAGTTTAACTTTTCACTATTTGGGTTTTTTAACTTTTCACTGCATACAGCTTGGACAATGAAAATAGATTAATCTAACTTTCTGGTTTTACTGGACTAGCCAATACAGAAACATCTGGGTTCCAGATACTGCAGCAGAATTTTTAAGTCAAAATAAAATGAGAGGGTGCAAACATTTTACTACCAGGTTTTATCCAAAGGATTTATATATATAAAATTTAATGTTTGGGCCTGAATTACCTAACACATTTTATTTCAAAAGATTAAAAAAAAAAAAACAGCAACACAGGCAACCTCTCAATGGGAACTGGGCACCTAACTACCCTTTGGGCCTTTTAAACTCTTTCCCTAGTTCACACTGTGAGGTTTAAAATAATATCTAGAACAAAGAAAGGACCAAGTTCTTCATCAACTACAGTGGGGTCAGGGTTTGGCCCAAACATTGATACATAGCAAAAAATTTCACAACAATAAGTTCACAACAATTACTTCAGTTTTATCTAAAACTGTGAAGAGACACTAAAGAACAAATGGACTTAAGGAAAAAAAAGGGTGTAATGGAAGGAAAATACTGCTAGTAACAAATGGAGTTGTCATGTGTTCCTCACTTTGAGTGGGTGCTTCTGAAGAATACCATCCCTTCCCTCTCCTCAATATGAGCAATTTTCAGTGTAGGACTGAAACATTATCTTAAAATGTAAGATTTGTTGTTACCCAAATGCTAACACACAAAAATCAATATTTATCATGTTCAATAAAAATGTCCTAAGATTCGAGGCAAGAATCAGTGTTTCATAGCTTGAAAGTTTACAAAATAAAACCTTCATTTTCCTAGAAATGCAGCGTTTAAAAAAATTAAGTTAATGCACTATACATCTTTTCAGACTTCTGTCACAATCATAATATAATTTCAATAGATTGGTACACAAAAGGAATGAGGCAATATCACAGTCTGTTTCTTTAAAAAAAATTCTAGCCAGAGATGGAAGGGATATGCAAGGTTATTCTAAAGTAAAAATATATCAGATTACTCTAAACAGCATTATAAACTTTTTTTTACAAAAATCCTGAAGTGCTTTTCAACTGAGTTACATTGTGAGTACTTGCTAAGACAGTAGAACCTCAGAGTTACGAGCCCCTCAGGAATAGGTTGTTTGTAACTCTGAAATGTTCGTAACATTATGGTTGTTCTTTCAGAAGTTCACAATTGAACATTGACTTAATACAGCTTTGAAACTTCACTACTCAGAAGAAAAATGCTGCTTTCCCTTTACATTTTAGTGCTTTACATTTAACAGTACTGTATTTTATTTTATTTTAGTTTCTGCTGCTGTCCGACCGCATACTTCCAGTTTCAAATGAGGTGTGTGGTTGATTGGTCGGTTTGTAACTCTGAAGTTCCACTTTATGACCTGGTTCAGAATTCTTTTTAGTACAATGGCTTTACTTGCCAACATGAGATAACAAGGTGGGGGCCTGTAGGGCACTGCATACCTAAGTTGCCCTGCTGCAACAATGAACCAATATGACAGTACACCTCAGTAAGAGTGCTCTTACTGGGCAGTGCTGGTTCCTGCAACAAGTTCTTGAGTTAGTTGGCTGGAGAGAAGATCAGCTGATATTATTAAGAAATCCTGCTTTATTCTTCATTGCAAATGGCTGAGCCAACCTAAGCCAAATTATTTTTAAAACAAACTTTAGAAACTGCTGTAGGAGCACTATCATAATGAGGAACCAAAGTACTTCACAAATGTAATTATTTCAACCTCAGAACACTTGTAAAGTAAGGCATAAAACTTGCCCAAAAGTTTTTTAAAAGTACATAGATATCTTTCGCAGAGATGAAGAGAGAGCACAGATCTCCCTGTTCTCTATCTTGTGCTTTAAACAAGACTATCTTACGACCCTGTTAACTGTATTTTAAAATTCTTGTTTGAGTCAACTGTGTACTAAAATGGTAAAATTTAGTGTCCTTTGCTAGATCTGTTCAGCAGTGTTGATTAATATACAGTGAATCATTCTAAATGTGATTTAAAAATAAGCATTACAACATAACATGTCATGTTAAGCTTACTAGATGTTTCTCTTTACTGAATCTGTAGGTTGAGGATTTTAATGTGTATAAATGCATAGTATTTATTTAAATGACAATTATTATAAAAGATGTAGTGAAATAAATGTTTCTTATTTTGCTACTAAATCACTTTGAAAACTAATGGCCTGATTTTTATAGCGCCTGAGTACCTAAACCTCTGACTGAAGTCACTGGGACCTGCACATGCTCAGCACCTCTAAAAATCACACCAAGTTATAAGCTGATTGCCAAATTGAGTCTTCTTTCTGTGCACGCAATTATCTTTGTGAAAATGAAGGCAATTTCATTCCCACCTCCCAATCTGGATTACTACATCCCCATTCATCATAAATCAAAGCAGGTTTGGATTGTATCCAGCCCTGCCAATTCTCTAGGTGGACAAGGATTATAGAATTACATAACTATTTCAGATTCTTCCTCTTGTCCCAAAACTTCCAATCCCTGCCCAGCAATATGAATAGGGAAACAGAGGTAACAGAATGGGCATCCAGACTGCAGTAAATCTGCTAGGTAACTCTCAATGTTACTAGAGGAACCGCAGCTCAAAAGTGAAATATGATCTCTCTAAGAAAGTACTACAAATGTAGTGTAGCCAACTCTTGCTATTGTTATGGAGTCTTGTGATAGTTGGTGTTTTCTTAAAGCCCCAGCTCCTTAAGGGAAATGATGACAAGAATTCAGCTCTCCCTTTTTAAAAAAAATGAGATGCAAGTTTCTAGCCCATAGTGTTTTATTCAGATCTTATACCACAGTTAACATGGTAGTACTTCCAGTCGTACACTAAGCAATACAACTTATATCTGTTATATCTGTCATCCTCCTCAAAGAGGTAGAATTGTATGTGTATTATACTGTTTTGTTTTTTAAAAGTACATGCTTCTATGTGTTTATATGTGAGAAGGCAAGATCAAAGCAGCATGCTATCCACTCGGTGTGGCAGATGGTAAGATTTGTGATTGGCTTTTGTTCCCGTGGAAGTCTTGGATTGGCTCTCAAAAGCTTGTCTAGCAGACTAATTTTGCTTGTGTGGTACAAAGAGCCTGGGGAGCAGAGTTGTTGACCATAGTCTTCATCTTGGAACTTTAGGTGATCCTTCAGACATCCCGGGTTGCACATCCTATGGAGTGACTTGAAAGTACGGACTGAGACCTTGAACTTAAGTCAGTATTCTATGGGAAGCTAATACACAGAGCAGAGGACAGGTCTGATATGCTTATGATCTCCTGTGTAGCTGAACAGACACGCTGCAGCATTCAGTACTACTTGAAGTTTCCTGATTGCCAATGCCTTCATGCAATGGTATACTGATTTACTGTAGGGGAGGTGATGAAGGTGTGTATAACTGAGGCCAGTTAATCATCTGCCTGGACAGGATAGAGTTTCCTTACCAAAAAGGGATGATAGCATTACTTGCAGATGCTATGAGCTAATAGCATCAGCAAAGAATCCAGGAACACTCAAACCTAAGGAGGGAATTGACAAATTGTAGGTTTGCATCTTCACCCAAAGGAGACTACATTGTGGCTGCAAATTAAAGAGCTTTCTTCTGTCTCCGAACATAATCTCTCCCTTGATTGGACTGGAAAACCACGAGTTGATCTCATCCAAGCACTGGGCCATCGTGGTGTTGGTGGTGGTAATTCATATGGGGTGAAGAAGATGTGACACTTGCATATTGCTGATAATGGAGTCCAAGGCAGTGGAGAAAAGTCTGAATATATGAACAGTGTGCACCCTACAGGCTCAGTAACCAGAATTCAAATAGAAAAAATCCAATGTTTTAAAATCATGATTTTTGAAAGATTGGGGTTGGCAGTGCTGCTAATGATTAATAATATTTTACAATACCTGTGTTACAAGAAATGAGACAAAATACCCTAGTTTTCCTTTCATCCTAATGTGAATGAGAACACAGACTGTTTTCAACCTTAGATAAAAGTAAAGTAAATTTAAGATTTTAAAAACTGTAAAAAAAGAAACCAAATGTTTTGTCAGTATTTTAATATTATTAGATTTAACTAGTTGTACTGCACGCAGCACTTTAAAAATACTTTGCATGGCTAATGGTAATATAATCATGTATTTTAGCTGTGCATGTTTACATTCAATATTGTGTATTATAATTTGTGCCACTAATAGAACGATTTGACAGCAAGGAAATGAAGTGTCTAGTGAGACCTTATAAATTCACTACATGCTCAACTGCGTACATTTAATTTATATTTGGATATATAAACAGAATGTACAGAAGGTCCAAATATTGGGAAACCAATTTCAAACATGTGATGGTATAAAAGGAGGAGAAATAGCAACACAAACTACACAACAGATGAAGTTAAAATGGATACTGAAGAGGGCAGTCCTCCGAGGTAGAGTTCAGAGGAGAATGAAAAGTTACCTTTACGGTATCCGTGTTCTTCAAAAAGTGGTCCTCTTCTAAATTTTATTTTTCCCAAATTTACATTACTTTTCTTTTAAACCCTTTCACTGATGTGTTCATAAATATTTGTTCTCCTGTGAAAACTGGCTCAGCATATCCTCACTTGTAGAATACATAAGCATCTGCGCCGAGCCTGGAACCATCAAGAAAAACAGTGACCAATACGGCTTGCGCAAATCCCTTCATGGATCCAAATGTACAGACCAGCAGCTATCAAGAAACATGTGGCCCCAATTCCCCTCCATTCTTTCTTACCTGGCTAGCTGAGTGTCAAGCAGTGTGTTGAATTGCCTGTTCCTATCTTTTACTTACTAGGCTTATTTTTATTTGTGAGCAACTAGGTCTGTTTCCACATACTCTAACAAACTTCCTGGTACCACACACTATGTTCAGTTCTTTGCATGACAAAGTTCTGGTTTCTGTTTTGGTATTGTTTAACTGCTTACATAGCCTCTCTCTCTTTTTTTCATTTGAAATGTCTGATTTCTGACAAGGAGGCAAGTTTTTAAAACGTGATAGCAGAAGATATGTAACATACCCACACGTTCACTGCCTCGTGTGCCTGGGAAGGTCCCACTCTCTCCAGTTTGTAACTGTCTCTCTGTATTTTTGACCCTGAAGCTGCGAAAGAACAAACGAAAGCCTTTCCTATTGCAGGAGACTTAAAGACTCATTCTGCAGGTCAGTCGACTGTACATCTGAGTACTGCAGAGATCCTGGACAGTTGGGTTCCACTTCCATTGCATGAAAGTTGAACGAGTATCCAACCCCAGTGCTGTAAGATGGTTTCTTATTTACACTTGTTGCTTGCACAGGCTATGTGTAACCGCATGTTGCAATGAAAGGCAGGCTGCATCTTCGCTGTGGCTGTATGTAGCTACGAGTAGCAGTAAAAGGCTCCGGTAGCTCCCCACTGCCTATCCCTGGTTCTAAGAGGACAGTGTTGTCTAAAGGTTAAATTAAATGAGATGACCAAAACATAAGCAGCACAATCTGAGAAGCAATACGACTAAATGGATAAGACTTGGGTCTGGCATAATAGAGACAATAAGGTAAGATGGAAGCTACCCTTATGCTCAAAAAAAAAAATCTCTAAAATCTCATCTGTAAAAATCTAAAATGGCAGAGAAGAATGTCCATTCAAAATTTAGTCATCTCATCCAAATGTTCTGTTCACTTTAAAAGTCTATATTATATAAATTGGATTGCATAAAACAAGCATCCATTGTCACTTATATGCAGAAATATTTGTGGATTATGTGGGCCAGGTCACCGCTTCCGACAGCTCCCATTGGCCGGGAATGGCGAACCGCAGCCAGTGGGAGCTGTGAGCAGCCAAATCTATGGCAACACAGGTAAACAAAACATCTTGCAGCCAGCCAGGGGCTTACCCTGGCCAACCCACGGAACAAGTTTGGGAGCCCCTGCTCTAGAGTTTTAATTTGTAGATGCAGTCCTAATCACTACTTCACTACCCCAGAAAAGACAGTCAATATTTTAAACTAACTTCAAACATCAAAAGCAGAGTTTATTCAAAAACCTAATGCAAAATGCTAGAATATAGTGTCATTCTTTATCAGAATGCTTTTGACTTGCATCAACTGAGGCTCCTTTTTATCCAGAGGAAAAGATCCTTCTTCCCTATTCTTGGAGGCAAATTATTCTTCTCATATGAATAATTTGTATTAACAGGGTATTTGTACAACTGAATTCAAATTAGCACAGTGCTCAGTCTTCCTTATCAGGTATAACCTTTGTCAGCCAACTCTTCACATACCAGATCTATCTTCCTTATTAAAGGCATCTATTAATGGCACCACACAATTGTCCAAACATAACAGAGACCCTAATGTACTGGTCATTGTATAAGTAGATAAGACAAAGCCCTGCTCTAAAGAGCTTACAATACAAGACACTCCCAGTTTTTGTACTGGACCGAGGTGACAAGTGGCCCTTTAAAAATGGAGCAGCAAGTCTTTATAAATTTGCCTTAAACTTAGCAGTGATCTACAATTCTCACCTCTGTGCAGAATAGCCGCCCTTGTACAAAGTAATGTAGATGGTTAGCATAATGTGCCAAACAAGTAACCACACAATTTTTCTTTGTGTATTCCTCCCTCCTTCCCTTCCTAACATCTTTCCCTCCATCCTTCTTTGTCGTTCTCAAACTTGTTTTAAGGTTTCTTGGTGCAGGAACTTTATTTTCCTCTAGTAACACACTATTTACTACCTCTGATGCTACATAGATAACTAAAATAATGCATCACCCATAAGCCAGATAAAGAGAAACAGTCAACATACAGATATAAAAGTTAAGGAAAAAGCTTAAAACTAGATGTGCTGCATCAAGATGATGCTCTATGTCTGGCTACTAGGAGAATTCAGGGAATCTTAAAATCTACAATATGACTGTAATAAAACTACTCTTACCTGATGCATGCAGAACTCCTTAATTTATTCAAGCATGTAGCGAAGTGTCCAAATGATTCTACATTACTTTAGTGACCACAATCGTGATTCTGAAAGAGTTGGTACATGCCCCATAGATCATACCAAAATTTCTCTGAAGCTACTATTTTTTGAATTTTAGCCTTCATTTAATCAGCATTGCCAACCTCAAGAGATCAAATATCAAGAGTCAGTTCCCTGAAAGTCATGAGATTTTTGTTAAAATTTGAGTTGATTTTTTTTATAGTGCCTCGACTAATTCCCTTGGATACCTCTGCCAGCGTGTATGTGTGATTAATTTCTTGTTGAAAAGTCAACCTTTAATACAACACCAATAAGCACTTCTCCCTGGATGCTCCACTTACTCTCTCCTCCTTCAGACACGGCATTACCATCCATTTCCTACTGTCTTGACTCTCTCCATTCCTAGTTTTCTTCCTTTCTTCCATAGTCTCCTCCTGCAGGAGGACTACAAAATGGAGCTGGAAAACGAACAGCGAACATCCGAGAAGCACCAAGTACTCCGTGTATCAAATTTTCCAGTTATTATTCAATAAATCTTTGTGTGAGCCTCAAAGATCTTTACATGGAAGAATGTCTACAATATCAACCACCTTTGGTAATTGCAAAAAACGTAACCTAAGCAGAGCTTTCTATAACTCTATTATATTCTATATAGGTTCTCATACCACACATCACCATAATATTGGAGTGCCTTCCAGTAGTGCATTGAGCAGCATGGCTACACATCTGTCATGTGCTATTTGTTTTCTTATCCTCTCCCAGGGGACAAGCATGTGCAGTTAGGTGTCTTGGTAGGGTTTGGTTTTTGTGGGTTTTTAAAAAACAAACTATACCTGTTTCTAGGTGTTTATTAAAGAAGAAAATGTTAAGGAGATGTGTCTTGCACTTGGAGTGGAAAATAGCAAGAGTAATGATGGTATTCAAGTCTTGGGGGAGTTCACTTCATAGTCTCAAACGACTCCTGGATAAAGTTCTATTTCCCTATTAGACAAGCTTTAATCTTATTGATGAGAGTTCCATTGAGCAACAGAAGCGCAGTTATCCACCACTGTCTTCATCTTGGAGCTTGGGGCTGTCTCTTAGCTATCCTGAGCCATGCTATGCAGTGCTTTGACAGTAAGGTCCAAGACTAACTTGATTTGAAATCCTATGAGAAGCCAGTGGAGGTCAGGTTTGATGTGCTCACGGTAGCATTTGTTGCTGAGAAGATGCACTGCAGTGTTCTGTACTAGCTGGAGTTTCCAAAGTGATGAAGACTTCATTCGCAGGTATTGGATTGCTGTAATCCAGCTGAGACGTGCAGTAATTATTTATAATCCTTAATTTTTTAAAAATCAATTCTCATATTCAAAGCACTTGAAAAATAGTCATTCTACTTTTTTGCATAATTTTGGTCAGCTACATATATATGTCACCCTACTGCAATACAACTTAGTTTTTTTTAAAAAAATCTCAAGTATTCAAATCGGTAAAAATAATTTGTATTTAATTATCCTTCCCTTACATTACCTTGGGGCTTCTCCTCTGCCCAGGACTGCAGCTGCAGGACTTCCTCAGTTCCTCTGGAATGAGCAGGTATTGGGTTCTGTGTAGAGGAGAACTCCAGTGGGAGGCAGGGAAGCATTGCTGTTGATTCTGGTCTGCTGGACACAGAAGCAACTTCCCTCTGATTCCACCCCTCCCTTGACCTCCACTGCCCCAGAACCCCCTCTCTCTGCTATTACTAAGATGGGGCTAATTCCTGCATACCGGGATTAGACCTAAGTGGCAAGGTCAAATCCAAGTTCTCAACTACACAGGATCTCAGCACAGGATCTCAGAACCCAAGTCAACTGATTCAGGCTTGCAGAGCTAAAACTAATAGCGTAGTTGTTCACCAAGTTTTGGAGCCCAGGCTCCAACCTGAGCCCAAACATCTGCACTGCTATTTTTAGCCCCACAGTTAGAGACTCACAAGCCCAAGTCAGTTGACCAAGGCTCTGACACTGTGTTGTGGGATTTTCTTGGCAATGTAGACTTCTACAGGCTCCTCTATGGAGCCTGCCCATGCATCCAGACCCAAGAATAGTGGGGAACAGATTTGCCTCTCATGTCTTCACAACAAATCCCCTTGCAGGCACCAAGATACTGGGATTCATGATTAACTCACAAGTGTTAGCGATACTGATTTTTAAACAGAAATTAAGTCTCTAGCTGTCATGGTTGCAAATAAAATCTCAAAAACGCGAACAGAGGAACTGATACAGACATGAGTCGAGAGAGAGAGAGAGTCTGGAACAAAAAGCACGAAGGTGCAAACTACCCCATTTATCTTAGTGAAGTGTTAATTTAGATACCCAGTAACAATTTAAATGTCAATACTGTTAACTGTTTCATTTTTCATGTAAGGGAGGAGTAGGAGCAGGACGATCAAAGAACTGCACAATTTAGTGACATCTCCTTTTTGTGCCACAAGTTAGTGGAGTTTAGACATCCCATACTTGTATTTCCCCTCAGCACCAATCAAGAAGGAGCCTAACAGACACCAGGTATATACTGGGAAGGTAACAATCCATTGTGAGCACCATTTTGTACACTTGAGGGAATTCTGCACCACTGCACATGCGTAGAATTTATGTCCTCTACGGATTTCTTTGCTTTCCTGCAGAAAAAATGACTTTCTGATGAGGAAGCAAAGGGAAGCCAAAGAGCAGTCATTTGACCCTCCCCAGCAGTATGTTTTGGGTGCCCAGGGCAACCAGTAGGGAGGTAAATCACTGTGGGGCAAGAGGCGAGACTGGGAAAGACCCAGTTGGTGGCTCCTACCCTGCACTGGGCACAGCTGCTAGTTCTGGATTGGCTGGGGAGGACTGGACTTCCTCTTCCCCTGCATGGCATTGGGGGTCATGTTAGACCCACCCCAGATTTCTGTCCCTGCTGCAGGAAGCTCTGCAAACTCCCACACACACACACACTTCCTGCATCCATGGCTCTGCAGATGCAGGGAGAGGGATCTCTGTACAGGGAGATGTTTCCCCATCCGCCCAAACCCTGCACGTTCAGACCTGCCTCATACCCAGACCCTCCCACACCTAGATCCCCACCCTACCAAGCCTCAACCAATTACACCTGGATCCTCACCCCACTGAGCCCATTCCCCCAGCATCTGGATCCCCACCCCCGGCACTGAGCTCCCCACACCCAGACCCCCCTGCTCAGCCCCAACCACCTTCACCTGGAACCCCCTGCAGAGTCCAATTACTGTTGGGGGGTTCTAGATGCAACAAGCTCCCATGCATCAAGATCCCCCATACACCCAGATCCCCCACTGAGCCGCCCGCACCCAGACTGCCCCACACAGAACCCTCTCAACCCACCTCTGGGCCCTCCACACTTGGATCCTACCTTGCTGAGCCTACTGGCCCACACCAGGTGCACTTGGCATGGAGGGGCAGGCCAGGTCCTTGCTCTGTGTCAGGTTTGGGTTCAGCCTCACTACTGAGTCTGTGTCCTGGTGGAGAACAGAACAGTGCTCTCCCACCTCTGTGCGGCCAGTGGCCTGTGCTTCCCAATGCCATGCTAGAGCTTCCACATTTGAAAAATAAAATTTACAGAATTTTGCAGAATTTTAAAATACCGTGAGAAGAATTTTTAATTTTTTGGCACAGAATTTTCAGGTGCAGAAAGCTCTCAGGACTCATTTTGGCAACTCTTGTGGATGGAACTTGGAATGATACTCTCTCCCCTTTTCTTTTTTTGACTACTCTTAACACAACTACAATACCATTGTCTCCTCAGTACAGAGTAGTACTCATGGTGTCCTTTACAAATTAAATATAAAAATACTTTCAGGTAACATTAGGGACATTGTTACAAATCTGAAGGCAGGCTCCCTTCTCTGCCTCTCAGCTGACTAACAGCAGTCTCCTCTACAGGCTGGCAAAGGATTCTTGGGCATGATTATAGTGAGCTATTGGTTTCAACTCATTTACAGGGCAGAAGCTGTCCAAAGTTTTCACGCTGCAATGAACCGAGGCATTACTTCCAAATTTCTGCATCAGTTTTCCAAAGAGTTAAATGATGAATTAAAACAGAAATTTACATTCCAAATGGAAGTTAGATACTGGAAGTTTTGCATAAAATAAGTAGATAATGAATATTGCAACAATTACACTGTATTTGAATTTAACTGCACATCTCTTACCTAGTTTTGGAAATACTATCAAGTATTCTGCATTGCACTGAGGACATGCAACTCGAGCTGTACTGTTTCCTCTCTGTTTTTCATCTACCCAGCGCTGTAGACAAGTCTGGTGAACCCATTTTGTAGAGCCTCTGCACCTGCAGGGTCTCACCCACTCCGCTGTTCGATCATCTTCATCAGTGGCAAAACACACCCAGCAACTTCTGTAATTAAACAAACACCTATCAGACGAAAGTAACAATGTATATAAACACAAAGATAATATTTTTACATATAAAGCAGTTTAAAAAAAAAAAAGAACCAGAACCTGGAGAGCGCAATTACACTTGTCACTCCTTCAATCACCAAGAACACCAATACTTCTTTGGAGAGCAAACTTTTCCTATTAATAATGCAATAATGTTTCTGTCAGGAAAATATTAGTTTTAAAATATTTGGGAATACTTAAGCACTATTAATTCAGTTTGATAGCTGAGCAATTAGTCAATGTCAAAGTTGTAAACAAATTCTGAATTAGTTGATAGATATTAGCAAAATACACGTTTTTAATGTATTATACATGCCTCTACCCACCCCAGAACCACTGCGACACACATGCTTTGCTGTCTGCTTTAATAAAACACAGTTATGCCAAAAGTACAGTCCTTGCAAAACAAACTCTAAACCACAGTGTGTTTGTGGTGAAGACTAACACAAAGTGTTGTAATGCATCATATTGGTATTTAACATCCAACAAGGAGAAGAGGTGAGGAATCTGAGCATGACAGTATCCCACTTTTCTACTGAAATGTTACAAAATCACCAACAAAACATTTTAGTTACAAAAACAAATCACGGTGCTCTGTTATCTGGATATAGTATCAATACTTGGCACTTAGCACTTTTCCTCAAAGTATCTCAAATTATTTTACAAAGGACAGGTTATTTACAGTTAGGCAAAATTAAGGCATGGAGAGGTTATGAGACTTGTTAGGAAGGAAGAGAACAAGTTTCAGGCCCCATTCCAATCACTAATACATTTTGTCTTTAGGCACCTGGGATATCGTTTTCAAAAAAATATGAAATATGGTTCTGGCTTAAAGTGTTTATAAAACTTCTAAATTAACAACTCTATGATTTGTTTCACACTGAACTAACTTTTGCTGCCTGATTTCTATTCATTAAAGGTAGAGAGTCTACAAATATTTCACATTCCATGAGTAATTACATGCTTGTTTACCTTAATAGTAAACTTCTAAGAAATAATTGCAATAAAAGTTGCAAATCATTAAAATTAAGCCCATCATCTAGATTTTAAGAAGTCCTATCACTGTATAATTTGAGACTGCCATTGTGTCCTCAAAACATAAGTGACAAAATTAGATTCTGAAAAAGAAATTTTGTTATATACTTACTGTTGAACATAAGGAGTTTCCAGGAAATGTTTTACTGCAGATTGTTTAATTTAAACATATTTCTGCTATGTTTAGCACTCAACTACTGAGTGCCTAAGAATCAAAAAGGAAAAAGTAATTAGTTTATATTGTCTACGCAGCTGAATGGCATACCAAAGGTAAACATTATTTAATGAGCAGTGAAAAATAAGTTAATTTTAACAAGTTAGGATTAACATCTTAAATTATTAAACTATTCATATAAAGTATAATTAACTAGTGTCCCTTTAAACTGTTTAAAACATGTTAATTTTATTCAGTTGTTTACTGACTTTTAATATAACTACATTTTTACTGCTATAATTACTCGCTCTGTGCGCTGAATGAGGCAGGTATTTTGTAGGGGATGGGGGGGAAGTCTTAATCATGTGTTTAAGCTAAAAAAACCCAACAAAAAACAAATTTCATTCATACTAAACCCCAATATGGATCATGGCAAGGCTGGGATCTTTACTACAGCAGCAACAGGCTTATGCGTACAACTGTCACTAGAAGGAAATGGAGAACACTGCCAATGAGTTTCACAGCTATTTGCTAGACAGCAAAGGAACATTGGTTGACTCATGACTAATGGGTTCAGTTCTTGGTTCTGCAAGAGTGTTTTCTAGTTATTATGGACTCTGTTCCTGTATAATCTTCCTCTTCCAGCTGCAGCCTTTTTTTTTCTCCCCTCATCCCCCTTGTTATTATTCCTCCCATAATCTTCCATCCCCCATCTGTCCCTTCCAGCTCAGGCACCTAACCCTCACCCCATTTCTCACCCTTCTGCATTGGAGTCAGAGCTTTCTCCTTCTCCTCTGTGGTAAAGGGTGGTTTAATTAAAATCACCATGAAGAATGTCTTGATTTAAATCAAGGACTATTAAAACATGGTGAATTACAACTAAATAGAGCCTTTACACTAGATGCGATGCATCTTTTTGCTAACTAGGGAATACTATAATTAAATACATTTATTTAAGCAATTTATATAGCTTAACATTTTCTGATTATTAATTGTACATTTTTAGAACATTAGAAAATGGTGAATGATATATGGCTATTTCACTAATTAATTTTTTGCTCAGAATTTGTGTCAAGCTGCATTAGGATGGTAACTGGAATTTAAACAAACACACAAAATGGTAGACAAATGTAATTTTTATCAAACAAAACAACCTTAAATATTTTGGATACAGGAGCTGCAGACCTGTTTGGAAGAGTAGGTTGGATACAGGAGGAGGTTGGATACAGGAGAGTAGGTTTTCAAATTGGGTGGAGTAATAAATATTCAAAATTTGAGAACTGAGCCCATCAGAGCTTAGGTAAAGAGAAACTATAAAATAGGAACATGAGACCATCCAGGTGGGCTCAGTGGATGATCCAGGTCAGATACATGATGATGTCCTTTTAGAGTCAGAAGCCAGCTCCCAATGCTTCTGATAACTTTGCCAGTCTCTTGCACTCACTAGCACAGCGCTACATCCCCCACAGGATCACCCCCTTAATAGAGTATGTGACCTATTGTGCCATATTTATAAAGCTTGACCTCAGAAGTTGTATTTCTCCTCACTCTCCTCTCCCCCGATTATTTCGTTATACAGAAAAGCAACCTTTGACACTAAGTTTTTGATGGGACTTATGGATTCCATTTTTTTTATTTAAATGTTTTAAGAAATTGTGTGTGTAGGCCATAACATTTTATATTAAACTCAGATTTCATTTTAAACAGATTTAAACTGAAAAGCATACAATTTAAAGAAAAGAAAAATTCAATTTCTCTTATTTAAAAAACAAAACACATTGATTTTTAGATGCCCTGCTGTGCTGCCTACGGAACAACCAGGGAAAGTATTGAGAGCATAGGATAAAGTCTCCCTGAGCTCGTTTCTGGTACCACAGCTGCCCTGGTTAGCTGGGAGGAGCAATTGCAGGGAAACGCCTACTCAGACTCTGCAACCTGTGAGGTAGGTGCATATGTCATGTTTATGGAATGTAGGAGCTGTGTAGTATTGAAGCATGCTCAGTACAAATGGAATCATAAGATAAATTAGCTACCAAACTAACCAGTCTCTATGCTGCATGTATGAACTGAGATTTTTCGGATGCTCAGTCATAACCTGGACAAGTTTTCTGTTTTTTGCTCCACTGGGGCAGCAAAGAGCACATCTCTGACCAAAGCAATTCTATGCTTCAAAGTACTTAGATGAATATAAGGCTTTTGTTTTTTAAATAAGCAAATACAATTTTTCCTTAATCTTATTCTCAAATGGCTGAGCCATTTTAGATAAAAACTACTCTGAGGCAGAGACCCATAATAGGAAATCTCATCTCAAACTGTTTAACTTTGACAAAGTTATAATTAACAAAAAACAATAATATCTTTTAAGGGAAAATGTTGGGCTACCTTAACTATAGATGTTGCTATCTGTGTCACCTATAATAAATTTCCTTCCATACTATTTTAGACATTTAGATTGTACTATTTGTATTTGCCAACTAAAACTTTTAACTTAAAAAGAACCATTCTCTACTAAATGAATAAAATTATTAACAAGTTTTATTGGTGTGAGGAAAGAACTTGAGGTATTACACATTTGCCTCCAAAATACCAAGCAAAGTACTGAAAATGTATAGTGCAAAAAAGAAATAGTTTTTCTTATTGAAGTTAAAGTATCATGTACATAAAGTAGTATTTTAAAACAGTGAATAAATGCTACTTCTATATTTCAACCAAGCTAAATTAAACCACTAACGCACCTTAGCTATATCAGCCACTGCTGTCAGTTCTGCAGCTAAACAGAATTCATTTAGCAAATGTTCCACACAGCAATTACCCCAAGATCATATGGGTATTATTGCTGAAAGCAAAAAAGAACAGATTTATAATAGTCAGCAGTTTCTAAACGTGCAACTATTTGTACTCTGAAGGGCCACAGATTATTTATCAATGTAGGGATTCAAAAATCAATGTACTAATGCAACACAATTATAAGCAGATGCCAGCTTTCCAAAGTTTGACCTCAAAACAATTAAATAGGCAGATACTAAGTCACTTTTTCAGGTGAAATAACTTTAAAATATGTTAAGTCTCTACTTTGCATTTCTTCATACTGCATTTACTTGGATCATACATTCAACATGTATTATAGATAGCATGCACAGTACACCTTAACATAGAAAAGTTTAATGCCACACCCTATTTGTCTGATCTTTGAATGTGATCCTTAATTTCTGCTTGAGCACCCAAGTAATAATGCCTGGTAAAGCCTTTAAAATGATAATTAAAGTCTGTGGCTTAGATCCAGATGTTTGAATCTAGACAGAGTTCATGTCACAGTCCTGTGTGTTCATTCAGCTTAACCAATCCAACTTCTGAAAATTTTGCTCAGTTCATTCAATTCTCAAAAGAGAAAATTACAACCTTTACAATAGTCTGCTACTTCCAATTTAAAACTAGACCATATTGCTTTTTGGGTAGAATCAGAATTGGGAAGTCAGACTCCTGCAAGTAAATCAGAAAAACCTCTTTTGCATGGATTTAGAAATAAAATATGGGTAAAATGACGACCCAACTGAAGCTTTAGAACAGGGTAATTTTTAAAAACGATTCAATTCTTTTGAGTTTTTTCAGTATATGCATGCACTTATGCATGCAAATTAGGTATCTGCACACAAACGGCTGGATGCATCTGCCTGCACTGATTTGCCACACAACTGTATGCCCATATTAAATTAATAAGGGCCTGATAAATGCCTCAAGTGGTGGTACCTGTAATTGTGGGCTAGAAGGCTTCAAGCTTAAAAGTTCTTTGCTAGATGCGATAAATTGACCCAGCTAGATAGATCGCTCTGGAGGTAAGTGTAGACATGCCCTAAGTTACACCCATGGAAGTGTACCAAAGACACATTGCACAGAATAGACAAGATGCAAAACTGGGTCTGCATAATCTATATTACCAATATAATACCTGCAAAGTAAAGGACCCAGCTTGACATTCAGATTCTAGATAAACATGCAGTGCATACAGTTAGGAAAAAAATGGAATTTTTAACTTCTGAACTAAGCAAGTATGGGGCTGGAGTAGACAGAGACCTCGAAGAACTCACAATGCTATTTTGTGACAAGGGCCGCTGTGTCCTTTTTTTAAGTCTTTGGCCTTCTGTACACTTGCAAATTTCACAGCTATAATACATCAAAAGTGAAATTCCCCAGTAATAGGGGAAGCTGTAAATGGAGTCAGGACACAAATATTTTGTTCACCATGCTATAACCATATTAAGTCTGACCACTATCTCCACTTCAGCTTCCAGTATTATTAAAACTGGTGGAGCTGCACAGGTAGTGAATTATGGCTATGAAGCTTGCTACTGTACATGCACTCCTACAGTTTTTAGCCTTTATGCTTGTGAAGATAAGCACTGCATCGGTTCACACTGAACTGTGGTCCTCAGTCTAAAGAAAGATCTTGATACAGACATGCTAATTGTTTCTGTTCATCTCAGTGGGTAATTAATTCCGAAGTATGACTTTGGCTGCATCTGCACTTGTGTGTGTGTGTGTGTAAGTAAAAAAAAAGGAAGTGTCCCACCATTGCAGGCTCAATCAGCAGTAATGCCACAGGAGCAGCAATGCCACAGGCATTTTTATAGCCTTGTTGCCCTTATGTCCCCAGAGCAGTTCTGGTGACAGAGTGATAAAAATGCCCCAGATAAAAGAAACTACCCCAGATAAAAGAAGCTACAACAGTCAAGCCACAAGATGACAAGAGTCTGGGAAGGAAAGTGGTGAGACCACTATAACAAGTAAAATCAGTGCGATTAAAACCTGTCAGACATCTTAACCACCAATACATGGTGGTTAGTAAACAGAGAGTTATCAGTTTTGGCTGATGTCTCACTGTGTGGATGGAGTTAAAATCAAACACTTAACTATTCATAAAAACATTCTCAGACACTGCACGCTTCATAATATTTTTCTCTGACCACTTGAAAGTAGAGTCAGAAAATCTATGAAGTAACCACCATTTATTGTAGATTTCACTCTTCTGTTATCTTAGACCACTGTTGGGAAAGTGGCTTCTCCCTCTTATTAAATGCTGGATGAAGTCAAAATTACCACTTTACTCCTGCTTCTGCTTTTAAACAAAACCTGGATTTTCTTTGTAACAGGGAGAGAGCTGGCAGTAGGGATCAGATTGAATAATTGGGTCGGGTTTGTCTGAAAGAATTGCTATAAGAATATTAAAATGAAAAGTTAAGATTCCTACAGAACTGTTTTGCTTTCATACAGTGATAACAAAATTTAACCTTGACACCAAGGAGTTGATTATACATGCCACTAATACAACGGAGAGATCAGCTACTTCAATACAGACTGTAACAGCAATACAGGAAATGAAGCATTCCTTAATTATCTTTGACTGTACTTCAAAATCTATATGGAACTGGGCAAGCCATTTCAAGGGTTCCTTGGCAAACAAAATTAATGCAGCATTAATAGCAGCTCCTGGCTTAGAATCTACACATCTGAAAACTCCTAAGGCCTTTTCCATCTTCTGGTCCAGAGTATCTCCTGAAGTATCATCATCAAAGAAAATTAGAACTAAGGATTTAATATAAATAACGACAGAGGGATTTATATAAGCAGTTGCTGGGTTTGGATTCCCAAATTTTCTCACTCAATATTACATTCTTGGCAGGCTTTATTTCAGCAATACATGCTGCTCAGTAGCTAGCCCATCATCATCTTAAATATAAAAGTTTTTCTACTCTTGTCTTTCAAATATATAGGGAGATCTCTCTTTTCTGACTCTAGTATCAGTGGTTCTTTGTCTTGGAAACCTATTTCGTCACTACCAGTTCTCCTGAGACAGGAGATTCAGGGGTTTCTACCTCAGAGTCTGAAAAGTTTATTTGCCCTTCTTATGAGTCAGAGGATGGAAAAGTGGAGACTGGAATTTCTAGCAGTTCTGCTGGAAAAGCGATCCTCTAACAGCCCAGCAGGCAACAGCTATCTGTGGAACATCCAAGCCATGACAGAAACCACACAGTCTTCTGGAGACAAAAGGGCCTGAGAACCTTATTCCTGTAGTTGCTACTTCCTAGCAAGACAAAAGCCTGAGATCCACCACTCCTATCCCCAAAATATGTTGCTGCAGTCATGTAGCTCCTCTACCACTGGAATCTGTGAGTCATCCTTAGAAATCCAGTTTGGAGCTTTTATTCTTGATGAATGAGGTTTCACAGCAGAGCTGGGTAGCTCAGCTAAAGCTGTGGACTGCACTACTGCAAGAATACATCTAAGCAAAGAAGTTTAAGGTCTATTCAAATACTGACAAAACTAAATGTCACTGCAGTCCTACAAAGTACCACTCCAACACCTATTGCATGAGTCATTAAATGAGTACCCTTTGGATGAAGCTCCATAGGAGGTTTTACATTCATAATATAATCTTATTTCAATTAAAGAAGTTTTTGTTCTTTATTTGGTAATAGAGCAACAATATACACATCTTTTTAAAATGATTCTCTAATTACTCCATCCAGTTTGCCAGGCAACTATTTAAACCATAACAGACCTATGAAAAGAATCACGTAATATCCTTTATATACTTAAACCTTTAGCCAGTTATGAATAATGAAGAGTAATCCCTTGTATTCTGTCATCAGCTTTATCTCGCTCTATTGACAGTGGCTGCAGCAGAAAGGGTTAAATACAATCACTTGGTTATTGCCAGATTTTCCATTTTCTTGTACTGAATAAAACATGACCTTGATCTCACTACTGACTCAGATAACAACCTGAAATAGAAAAGGCTAGCTAGGTGGAACAAATCATCATTTCTGTCAAACTCAAACCTCCTTCCTTGATGCTCTCTACAAAACCAAAACACTAATGTATTTTTCAACACTGTTTTGACTTAAAAAAACCCCACCACCATGTAATTATTTCAGCCTTGGAATTACGGTTACAGCTACCTTCCGAGTCTCTCCTATGTTGTAAAAATCTCCAGTCTCAAAATATCTTTCTGTTTTGACCAGTAAGGACTAACTAACACTATCTTACCAATTCAGTTCTCTGTAAAACAAACGTAAATATAAATTGTTTTTAGGAAGATAGTCTGCAGGCAATAAAAAATCCTGGAGGGAGGGGAAGAGCCCTTCAAACTCAAAGCTTCCATACCCCAAGCACCAAATAAACACTCCTCAAAGCCTGTTCCAATGTCACAAGCTAATTCTTAAGAGCAGTTTTCTTCAGAGCCAAGCAGTTCTTTAACACTAAGGAGGCCCCACATCCACCTGTACCTGCTTGACAGCATATCTCCATTGCCAAGGGGGCTCCTCCAGCATTAAGATGATCCCCTCACAAACACACTGCTCTCTGCAGGCAAGATGCTTTGACACAGTAGGTTTCAACACCAACAGGTTCAATAATTGATAATTTTTTTAAAGAATGGATCTACCAAGTCTGGCTTAGATCCTAGAGAGGACGGAACTTGTCTTTCCATGCTGGCTTTCCCAACTCTGGCATCTTCAGAATTTAAAACTATGACAGAACAGGCTCTTGGTCTGAACATAGATCACAGATCCTGGTTCAAAATCTGTGTCATATGGAAAGCCTGTATTAGTATGGACAGAGGTATAAAAGCCCTAAACCACCAGCACTGGCAACATGGAGAGACAGAAAATACAGTGCTTAAATCAAGTATCTCTCTAGGTCCTCAGGATTTGAATCAGCCATGATACTCCTGGGATCCCACCAGGTTTGACTTTGCAACATCACCAAAAAAAACCCCAAAATGTTATAACTAGTTCTGGAACAACAATGGGGAGCAGGCTGCATGAAGGGAAGACTTTGAAAAGAATCCATAAGTTTCCCCATGCAATAGCTAATGACATCAGTAACTTCTGCATTATTTTAAGAGCCATATACAAGTATTGATTCTCAGATTCCTCTTTGCACACCAATATTCTTTGGGTCTGCTTGGCCTAAACCACCATTGTGACACACTCCTCAAAGAATCCTAGTAGATTGGTGAGGCATGATTTCCCTTTACAAAAGCCATGCTAACTATTTCCGAATTAATTATGTTCATCTATGTGTCTGATAATTTTGTTCTTTATGATAGTTTCAACCAATTTGCCTGATACTGAAGTGAGGCTTACTGACATGTAGTTGCCAGGGTCACCTCTGGAGCCCTTTTTAAAAATTGGTCTCATCTTAGCTATCCTCCAGTCATTTGGTACAGTAGCTGATTTAAATGATAGGTTACAGATGACAGTTAGTAGTCCTGCAATTTCACATGGGTGAATACCATCAGGTCCTGGAGACGTATTACTGTTTAGTTTATCAGTTTGTTCCAAAACCTTCTCTAAAGACACCTCAGTTTGGGACATTTCCTCCAATCTGTCAATCAAAAAGAATGGCTCAGGTTTGGGAATCTCCCTCATATCCTCAACAGTGAAGACTGATGCAAAGAATTCATGTAGTCTCTCCGTAATGCCTTTATTATCTTTGAGAGCTCCTTTAGCATCTTGATCATCCAGTGGCCCCTCTGGTTTTTTAGCAGGCTTTCTGTTTCTGATGTATTAAAAAAAATAATTGTTATTACTTTTGGAGTCTTTGACTAGCTATTCTTCAAATTCTTTTTTGGTCTTTCTAATTATATTTTTATACTTCATTTGCCAGAGTTTATGCTCTTTTCTATTTTCGTTGTTAGGATTTATCTTCCACTTTTTAAAGGATGCCTTTTTGCCTCTCACTGCTTCTTTTATTGGTTGTTTAACCACAGTGGCTCTTTTTTGGTTCTCTCACCATGATTTTTAAATTGGGGTATACATTTAAGTTGAACCTCTATTACGGTGTCTTTAAAACATTTCCACGCAGCTTGCAGGGATTTTACTTTTGGTATTGTACTTTTTAATTTCTGTTTCACTAATCTCCTCTTTTTTTGCGTAGTTGCTCTTTCTGAAATAAAAGCTACAGTGCTGGGACACTGTGGAGTTTTCCCCACCACAGGGATGTTAAATTTAATTATATTATGGTCACTATTACCATGTGGTCCAGCTTTATTCTGATCCTGTGCTCCAGTTAGGATTGAATCAAGAACTGCCTCTCCTCTTGTGGGTTCCAGGCCTCGGTGCTCCAAGAAGCAGTCATTTAAGGTTATGCAAGCACTGGTGGATCACCAGGAACACTTCACTGAAATCAATATGGGCAGGTCTGGGAAAGCTCACAGGATTGTTCAGAAAGCTACAAACAAGGATTATGTTTCCCAACCATGGGAAACCACTGGATTACCATGGGAAATGTTGAAATGCCAATAGTAATCCTGGGGTACCCAGCCTACCTCTTGCTCTTCTGGTTCACAAAGCCATACACCAACCATCTCAAGAGCATCAAGGAAATGTTCAACTACCAGCTCAGCAGGTGCAGAATGACAGTTGAATGTGCTTTTGGTCATTTGAAGGCTGGTTGACATTGTCTATTCACAAGATTGGACCTCAGCAAGAAAGAAATCCCAATGGTAATAGCTGCCTGCGATGCCCTGTATAGTACCTTTGTAGCAAACAGCGAAAAGTTTGCGGGGCGGTGGGCAGAAGTGGAGTGGCTGTCTGCAGAATTTGAACAGCCAGACAGAGGGGCTATTAGAAGAGTTCAACATGGAGCTATACAGCTCAGGGAGGCTTTGAAAGAACATTTTACAAGTGAGCCAGAGTAATTCCATGTAAGAATATAACATTGTCAATGCACCTATTGTTTATGCTACTGATCCTATGAGTTGTGTGATATTGCACAGTCACAGGTAACTGGTTGCTTTCAGAACTGCTGAGCACTCAGCAACATGCTGTGATAAAGACAAATTATGTTCCAAATAATAGATTATTATTCCATAACAAAATCAGTGCAAAAAATGTGCCATTTTAAAACAAATACATTAAGAACTTAATAAAACAAATTAATAGAACTGATGAAAGGGAAAGAACATTTGTGTCCATTTCAACGATACATACACCAACTGCGACTTTCATAGATCAGTGTGTGTAAAGCTGTGATTGTTTTTAACATCACCCAGGGTGGAGTGCTAAAGGTAGTTCAGCAACACGTAAGCCATGTGAGATGTTGGGGGGAGGGCTTTAGGGAGGCCCCAGCATTGAGTTCTCCCATGGGCCGCAGAGGGAGGCAAGCCCAGGATTGCTGAACCTACCTGTTCACCAGAATATGCAGTGTCTTTGTTTACTGCCTGAAAGGCCCTATTATATCCTGGTGCATCTCCCTCCTATTCCTACTGGGAATCCTAGGCCTCTCTCTTCTCCAGCTCCACTCTTTCCTTCTCCAGGTTGTCTGCAATGTTCATCCTCCGGACGAGGCCCTGTGCTCATGGTCTGATGCAGTAGTGGCTTGCACGACCTTACTGAACTCATCATCCCAAGTCCTCTTCTTTCTCCTCCTCATCTAGCTCAGGCATTACATGAGTATGAGGGAGGAAGGGGAAGTGAAGCAAGTGGGG
The DNA here is from genome assembly GCA_007922305.1 of Dermatemys mawii. Classification (NCBI taxonomy): domain Eukaryota; kingdom Metazoa; phylum Chordata; order Testudines; family Dermatemydidae; genus Dermatemys; species Dermatemys mawii. The sequence continues at coordinate 14,529,796 of ML677335.1, read as the reverse complement.
AGGCAAGAGACCCTGAAGTCTGTACTGGCAGCAACTGTAGCTAAAACACACAGAAGTACCATTGTCACTGTATTCGCTATGGAAAGTGAAACTTAAGATACCAAACTAATTCTACTTGGGATTGCTTGTGCACGACACTAGTCACAGCACCAGCCATGGTGAGTATGGCCCGGATGTTGGGGAAATTTGGAGGGAATTGCTCAGTTGCATTAATCTAGAGGTATAGGGCAATGACACTGAATATTGGCACTATTTTCCAAAAGCAGTGGTGATTTTAGCAGATATTTCACTCCTAAGGGTAACAAAGGCAGAGACCACAGCTCCTGTTGGCATCCCAAAGCTGCCATGGGCCATATGCTGCTAGCCTGCATACTGCAACGGTACCTGTTGAAGTCATCGTTGAGTGGTATGAGTAAGTGTCCTACCACAGAGGAAGAAATAAGGCAGCCCTCCACAGAAACCTTTCGGAGAGGACTGCAGAGTACCTCCATGAAAGTTTCATTGAGATCTCTTAAGAGGATTCAAGGGACATACTAGTATACATAAACAAATTGCTCCGCATGCCCCCTCCCAACACCCATATAAATGAAAAGCTGAGAACACCTCAATCTCTCTTGGTTGTACCATTACCTCTTCTAGCACAAGTGACGTAATTAAAAGTCAAAAGATGTGTCCTACTTACTGTGGGGGTACCATCCCTATAACTATTTATCTACACACTTATCTGAGCTTCTTTCCCCTCCCGTGCACTCGCCTGTGCTTGACTGGCAGGCCTGACTAGACTGCGGTGGAGTCAAAAATAGGCCCTGGCTCCCTGCACAGATGGATTCCCTCCCTGATCACTATATTTCTCTTCCTCATCTACCATCTTCTCATCCTCACTGTTCACAGCAGGGGCCTGAGACTTGGGCTACTCAGAGTATCCATGGTGCTGTGGGGAGGTGTTTTCCTGTTGAATAGGGCATGCAGCAAGTGTGCGACTTGGCACTGGAACGATTGCTGGTCTCCCTGGCCTTCTGGTATGCCTGATGTAGCTCCCTGGCTCTCACACAGTGCTGCTGCTGGTCCCATCATAGCTTTTATCCTGAATCCCCTGAGCAATCTGTTCACAGATGCTAACATTTCTATGGCTAGTTCAGAGCTGTGCCTGTATAGCCTCTTCTTCCTACAGGCTCAGGTGATCCAATATCTCCAGTCTACTCCAAGCTGGAGTGTAGCCAGCATGGTCAGCTGTGCAGTTGCACTCAACATCAGAGAGCTGCTCGCCAAACCAGGCAATCAGAAAAATGATTTTCAAAAATTCTTGGGGCTTTAAGGGGAGGAGGGGCTTCGGGTCCATGTAACCTCCTGAGCAGTGAAATTCACAATGGTGACCACAACAGTCAGCGTGGGGCATTATGGGATAGCTGCTGGAGGAAATTTAGGGTTGACATAAATAATGAAGTGTCTACAGACACACTGTATCAACTTAAGTACATCAACCACAGTTCTGCACCGCTTTGGGAGGTGGAGTTACTTTGGGAGGTCAGAATAATGGGGTGTTTACAGCGGTAGGAGAAAAATTTTAATGTAGATGTGTGTACAACTAGACCACCATAAACTGCCTTGTGTTGACATACCTTTGTAGTGTAGACCAGGCCTTAATCTGCAATCTGACTAGAAATGACTACCTTGGTTTATAACTATTATTCTGTTAGCAAGGAGCTAACGTAAGACATTATATCCACTGGGAACAGCTTTGTTATAGTCCCAGTTCCTCCAAACTTTCAGTCAAGAGGGTGACAAGCATAAATGACCTTATCTGCTGTGAAAGGTTTAATTTTCCATAGGAATAAAAGGTTGACTTTATTATTTTATCTTTTAACTAAACATACCCTTAGATATCTGGAGTTTAAAGAGATCACTATCAAGACAGTAGTGATTTTTAAAAATCACTATGTTTTAAACTACACTTTGAACATTATTAGATATGGAAGCATTTACCCCCCCATTACATGTGTGTGATGGGGTGGATTAGGCCCAGAGGCCCCCTGCTGGAGGCCTCACATTTCTGCCATACTCACCACAGAAAACTGAAGGGAGCAGCCAATCAGTGCACAAGCGGGTCCTATAAAAAGCAGTGCCAGAGACAAGTGGTTCCTTGCTGGAACTAAAGGAGTGTAGGTGGTGTTCCCGGCTAGCCAAATGGAATTCCAGTACAATGGACAGCTCAGTACTAGTAGGGACTAGGAGAGTGAGGAAGAACTGGCTGCCTGCTGGTCCTGAATTTAGAAGGCCCCTGAGCTAAAGGTAAGGTGTCAATCAAGTCTGGGGCCAAGGGGAAGTGACCCAAGGGACTGAAAGCAGTTTTGTTAAAGGGACACTACAGAGTGTAACTGCTATTCTTAGAGTCCCTGGGATGGGACCCAGAATAGTGAGTGAGCCTGGGTCCCCCCCGCCACAGGCCAGTCGGGAAGGGCCTACAATTGGACAGCAGTTAACCACCAGCAGTGGACTGAACTGTCAGGAGGCCCAGCTGGAGAGCTGAGGCCAGAACAAGCCAAGAGGGTGAAACCAATTGCTTCCAGAGAGAAAGCCGTGGGGAAGTACAGCCAATACAAGGGCTGGGACTGGTTTAAAAACTGCAGGCACACCCGATCAGAAGTGGACGGTCAAGAGATAGGTGCCAGATCATTACAACATGCATTGTGTTACTACCAGATATCAAATATTGAATTTTACTTTCAGTGGCTCTGAATTATGTTTTGGGAAAATGCCTCTGCATATAATAAATAGTAGATGGATATTACCAACACTAAGAAATAAAGAACAGGGCAATTTTTGGGTATGCTAACTTTGACATTTAAAATCTTTTTAAAAATAGAACTTGAAAGATTGCTCTATTGATGCTACGACAAAAACAAACAATAAAAGCCAGACGCAATAGATTCCATTAATAAATTCTGTGTTGCGTGAACTCAGATGACCCCAAGCCCTTTCAATAAAGTTTCCAGTTTCATTTAGGCAGTGCAAGGATATACGCTTTCTGGGCACAAAAGAATATTTAAAACAAAAGCTTTAAAAAGGGACATCAACTTACAAGTCATACATTTGATATGTTCTTTTTACCTGCTGTTACTGATGGCACCTGGAGATCATTATAATTGAAAGATAATTAAAAACAATCCATTTACTTTTTCCATTTGACAACACTCTGTATTTATAGTCTGTTTCATTAACTTGACTATACAGGGGAATCCGCTCAGCATAAACTTGGCGTATTTTTAAAAAGCCTTTGATAGCCTCCATCACAATTCATTCTGGAACATCTTGAAGTGTTCTGGTATGCCAATAAAAAATGATCATCAAGACTTGATATCAAGGTGCAGTATGCACAGTTTCAAATAAATGTGGACTTCACCAAATGATTTAACTGACACTGGTGTCTCACAAGGATGCATTCCCTCACCTCTAGTTGGCATTGCCTTTAACTTTGTAATGAGCAAAGGATGCAACACATATCACAAGGCTAATAGTCCACTAGAACATTTAGATGAAGTACGTCATCAGCAAAACCTAAGTGACAGCCCAATCAACATGGAAGCAAAGACCAAAAGACTGTACAGCATGCAAAAGTCTGGGTCAATCAGTTATGAAAATCAAATATAATAAGTTCCCTAGCAACCCTCATCTCAAGCATTTTGCTAGAAGGTAAAGGAATACAAAAACTGAGTCAATTCACATATTTTGGTAGTAACATGCAAGCCAACAGATATATCCAGAAGGAAATCCTGTCACAAACTGGCAAGGAGATAGTTGCATTCATCAGCTTAAACAAGATTTGGTCATAGCAATTCTACAACTTAAAAACCAACTACAAATCCTCATCTTATATATTATTTCCAGTTCAAGGTATAGATAGATGTGAAAGCTGGATCCAAATGCCTCTGAAACACACTACATGTTAAATAGAAATGAATGTACAACTAATACTGAGATTTGTTACAGGTCAACAACTTATCTCCAAAATTATCCAGAAAATGAGGAAAATATCTGTTAAAAATGTTTAAAATACAGTACATTTTTCTTTTTAAAAATAAGAATATTTAAAATTAAGTCCAAAATGATGACAAACTATATTAAGGCCTAACGTTACTAAAAATCTATCAATCATTTAAATTAAATTAAAAAATTATTTTCAAGCAGTACAAGTTTGCTGCTGAAGTTTTAAAAAAAGTCAAACCGTAGTGAAAGTCACTGGCTAAAACTGGTTAAAGTTTGTTAAAGTGCTAAACCAGCTTTTGACAGCAGTAGCCTCTTCTGTAGGTACAGAAAGAATATTTTCTTTATTTCAGTTTATTTAGATAGCGCAATGTAATAACTAGCTCATCTGAAGTTGAAAAAGTGACTGGGAGCTGAAAAAGCAGGAAAGCTTGTTTTCCTCTACCCATATATGACTAAAAATGAGGTGCAACAGGATAAGACCAATTATTCTAAAATTGTGAAGTATATGGTGATCAGAAATAATCAGTTCAATTCATTAACCATAGAAACTACTTTGTTTAAATCAGTTTTAAATGTAAAACATGTTTTCATAACTTTTATTTAAAAAATAAAAAAGCTATTTTTGTGCATTTAATTGAATTCCAATTTCCACTCCCAAAGCAACTTAACATATATAGCAAACAAAAAAAATTTAGTAAATAAGAAAAGCATCATTCACCATTTTCTATCCTAATAATCCAAATAAATGTATGTTGAGCTATATAATTGCTTAAATAAATGTGGATTGGTATAGTATCTTCTCCTGATCAGCAAAAAGTAAGGTATATATTTTGTTACAAATCAACAGAGAATCAACCTCTCTTTAGGAAAATAACTAAGTAGTACAAAGGCAAAACAAAAATTAAAATAAATTTCTTTATATCAAGATTTCCTGGTTGCTAATTTAAATCATAATTAAAAACTGATTAAATCCAGCCAACTTTATACAATGTTAATTATAACATCACCTGAATGAATACTGTTATCGTACACTAACAGAGTGATTCTCAACTTTTTCCATACCAGCACGTCCTTTTCCAACTACAGCAGAATCTCAGAGTTACAAACTGACCAGTCAACCACACACCTCATTTGAAACGCAAGTATGCAATCAGGCAGCAGCAGAGAGGAGGAAAAGGAGAAGGAAAAAAAACAAAAAACACAAATACAGTACAATACTGTGTTAAATGTAAACTACTAAAGAAATAAAGTGAAAGTTTTAAAAAAAGATCTTTTAAAAAAAAGATCTGAAAGATCAGAAACTGTTTCTGTGCTGGTTTCATTTAAATTCAGATGGTCAAAAGCAGCATTTACCTTCTCCATAGTAAAGTTTCAAAGCTCTATTAACTCAATGTTCAGTTGTAAACTTTTGAAAGAATAATCATAATGTTTTGTTCCAAAGTCACAAACATTTCAGAACTACTAACAATCTCCATTCCCTAGGTGCTTGTACCTCTGAAGTTCTACTGTAGTTAGGTATCTACCTAAGAACTCCCTTCCATTTATCAACAGGACAAAGCAGAAGGAAAGGGTGGCTGTAACTCCCTTGATATTCGTTCATAACCCAATGCTGAATACCCATGCACTCGTATTTTGGTGCCAAATATTAAGGTTTCTTTTCTTGTTAACCACCATACAAAACATAATGAAGCAGTTACACATATCTATATGACCTTGGCAAGTACAATGCATAGGAACCTTCTCTTTGGCTTTTGTAACCTTTCTTCAAACAGAAAGAAATACCACTGTTATCCATACCGACTGATATAATATACTTGCTAATCCCTCTAACTTCCCTTTTTGGGCATCCTGCTGCATTCTCAATTAAATTCAAACTCTTCACGGCTTACTCCTCCTTACCACTGTGTCATATTCTCAGACTTGTCTCTGTACCATCTTTCGTGCTGCCTATATATTTAGAGTCCCTTCTGCCTTCCTGGTTGCAAAAAAGGGTGACTTTCTGCTTGCTTTCTACCTTAGAAATATCTGGAGCAGCAAGTTTAGTGTTTCCTAGTTTTGCCGGAAGACTTCTTTGGGAAGGATATTGTCAGTGATGTGTATGGTGAGCTCACACACCTTGAGTCAACAGGTTGCATGTAAAATCTAACAAAATCATCCTCTTTCACCAAAGTGTTCATAAGGCATAGGAACTAACATCATGTTAGATTAAAAATCTCTTCCCAGTCAACTGTTTATTTTTAAGTCTCGGGTGATCTTTAAGTTTAATTAATTTTACATCTGCCACAAGTCTGGTCTACTGTAGGAAAATTACCTATTGTTGACAATAGATGCAGTTGAACTTGTGCTGAACACTGTTTAACTGCAAACGCAGACCTAGGTTCTGAAACACTGCTGAACATGTTTAGTTACTGACACTTGCCAATGGTTAATTTTTTCTAGTGTAGGCAAGGCCCTAAAGAGTCTTCCATGATACACAAAACCTGAAAAAAAACACAAGCCAAAAGTAGTTTTTACTTAAAAACACACACTTGTGCCTTCCAAATTCATAAAGCAAAAGCAAAATATACCACAACCCCAGTGTTTGTTTGGTTCCCCCCATCCCATCTTTAAAGGTCACTGTACCCATTTACCAGTCTAAGACCTCAGCTGTACCAGCTACCACCAATTACCTCACATTACCACACTAACCCACAATGGAGATAATGAGGCTGAGTGTAAAGCAACTCAGGTTGTTACCACCTTAGAAGATTTGTTCACTGGAACAAGCTACATAGTTGTGATGTGGTATTACATTTATATGTGGGGCTGCAATGAGCCTCCAAAATGTGTTTTAGGACTTGTGTACAACACTAAAGCACCAATTTTATCAGAAGCAAGACAAATACTAGCGTTACAAAGAGGGAAATCTAGAATAAATTTTAGAAAATACTGAAGTACAGGTACACACATTCCACTGGTTGAGAACCTGTTCTGTTTTGGATTTGCAATGTTCTCCCAGACCATTTTTTTCCATATGTTCTTCCTTTCTCAGTCACATGAATTCCACCATCCTCTCCACACCTTTGTTTTCTTCCTTGTCTTCTCATATCCATGCCGTTGTTCACCTTGACACTGCTCCCTCTCAATAGCTCCAAAATCCAACTATTTCTTTTCATTCCTACTTCCAAAACCCTTGGTAATTTCTTGCCTACATTACTGCAACCCCACTGACAATCCTCTGCCTAGATTATTACCTCTTTCTCTCTGGCTGGCCTAACTTTACACTCTTCCATTCTATCCAAAATGCAGACACCAAATGTATCTGCTTTACTCTTTCCCACCACACCACCCTCACCCTCTTCCTACATCAAACTCCTAATTCTCATCTTAAATGCTGCACACAGCTCTGCCTCTTCCTCACATAACTTAGTGTCTGTCACTCTTCTGATGGCAGCCTAGATTTCACTAATTCCACTTTCCTTAAAGGTGACCTGTAGAGGAGAAACACATTGGGTTTGTGCCTTGTTTGCTTCCTTATGATGAAGGCCTGACAAGTTCTCCACACCATAAATGGTGGATAGAAAATAATTAAGGAAGCATTATGTGAAGGGGTAAATACCACAAGAACTAGGGTCACCAATGAAATTAATAGGCAGTAGGTTTAAAACAAACAAAGAAATACTTCACAAAGCTTATAGTAAACCTGTGAAACTTATTGCCAGGAGATGTTGTGAAGGCCAAAAGCACAACTGGGTTCAGAAAATAATTAGATATTGATAGACTTATCCTCCATGAATTTAGCTATTAGCCAGGATGGTTAGACACACAGCACTATGCTCTTGATGTCCCTAAACATCTTACTGCTAGGACTGGATAACAGAGGGTGTCATCAAAAAACTTCCCTTTTCTGTTACTGCCACTGTCAGAAGACAGAATACTGGACAAGATGGACCATTGATCTGACCCAGTGTTGCCATTTTTATGTATCATCTAACATCACGAAACAACAACAAATGCACAACCCCATTTGTTTTTCTTTCGTAGGCCACGTACTCCTCTTTTGCCGCCTTCTCCTACCTGCATCTCCAAGCTTTCTTTCATGAGGCCTCCTATGCCTACAGTGTCCTCTATAACCCTCACAAGTAATCCTCCTTTGCTTTTACATCCCTTCCCAAGTCCTTCTAGACACACATGTCCCACCATCAGCTTAGTGCCTAGGAAACTTACAGGCAAAGATTAATTTATCCTTACAAAATCCCTATAAGATAGGAAAGTGCTATCACAATTATTTTATAGATAAGGTACTGAGGCATACAGAGACATGTCTACACTACCACTTTTGTCAGTAAAACTTTTTTGTAAATTTCACCAACAGAAGCACCGGTGTGGACAGTACTATGTCAGCAGGAGACATAGCTATCACCACTCATTGGGAGTGGTTTCATTATGCCAACAGGAGGACTCTCTCCCATCAGCATAATGTGGCTACATGGGAGACCTTACAGGGATGCAGCTGTGCCTCTGTAGGGTCTGTAGCTTAGACACAGCCTCTAAGTGATTTATTCAAGGTAAGATAGGAAGTCTGTGGGCACAGCCAGGAAGTACCTTGGATCCCCATACAGTGCCTTAATCCAAGGCAAACGTTCCTCCACTTCTTTCCATAGTCTGTCCCACGATTTTCTCATGCCACCCTCATGAAATTAGACTAAAAACACTGCACACAAGCAATCCCAGAACTTTACTTTCCATAAACCTCCTGGTGCCTTATCTGAGATCATCCCTCTGAGACTCAGACATCACCGAGACGTAGTCTCCCTGAAGCGCCTGGTGCACACACAGGTGAAACAATCAAACACCAAGTTTACGAGCTCCCCCACCACACACGTTGCCCTATATCAGTGTGGTTACCCCCACCACACGCCCACTTCCCTTTCTCCCTGTATGTCTCCCCAGGCATGGCCGCACCCGCTCACACACTCGCCCTCCTCTCTCCCTGTAGGTATCTAGCTCATCACCCCCACCACACACGCACCCTCTCTCCCCCGTACCTGTCCATGCTCTGCTGCAGCGCCAAGCCCGTCTGGTCCGACATATTCTCCGGGTGCGGGGACCCCGGAGGTCCCCCTGTAGCAGCGGTATCAGGGGGAGTCGGCCTAATACCGGGCCCGAAGCCTGGCACTAGCGCAGGGGATGCGGGGACCCCCCCCTTGCGCAGCTCCGGGGGACACTCCCGCAGCAGGCAGGGCGCGGGATAGGCCGCTCAGGCGAGACAGGCCCTGGGTGACTGCTATCGGCTCCGGGCCGCAGGCTCCATACGCTGCACGGACTGAGTAAGCGGAAAGGGGGGGGCGGCACCTCTGTGAGGTAAGAGCCAGGCCGCCCCTCCCCCGCGCGTCAGAGCGGTGGGGAAGGAGGGTGACTGGCGCACCATGGGAGATGTAGTCCCCCGCGCCTGCCGCTGCTGAGGGGATTTAAAGGCCCCCGGGGCACGCGCCGCGGCTGCTGCTATCGTTCCCCGGTGTCGAGTGCGGGGCAGGTGGGCGCTGCCTTCGGAGGGGGACGCGGCGGCGGCGGCGGAATGGCCGCACTTGCTGCGGGAAAGGTCAGCACCCTGTCCCCTCTCCTTCCCCGCGGGGCCGCTCTCTTGCTAGCGCCTCCCTCCTCCCTTCCCTGACGGCGGGGACGGGGAGAAGAGCCCGTTCACTTTCTCCCCGCCTAGTAAAGTGGCTGCTCTGTCCCAGTCCCCTCAGGGGACCCGTTTGTCACGCTCCGGGGCAGCGTGGGGCCACTGGCAGCCCCCGCCCTGCCTCCCCTTCCCCGGGACACTGGGGACACAGGAGCGTCCTCTCCGCCCCCAAAGTGACCTGAACAGGTGCTGCTGTTTAGTGTCTTGTCCTCCAACGCAGCTTTTTGCCCCCCGCGAGATCTCCCTTTCAAAAAGAAAGGGGATCTCTGGTAAATCATGAGTAAGCGAGGAGTAAAGGATTCGTGCCGCGTACCTGACTTTTAATGTAACAGTCCGCTAGGGCGGGTGGTGATTGACATGATTCAAGTGAAATTACTAAATATTTGTTTCCTTATGCGGGTTTATTGCCAATAACAAATAAACACACGCACTCTTTGTTAATGTCCCCTCCTACTTTATTAAACCCTTGCACTTAAAAATCTAATTAAGGGTATCCCTAAGTAATTGAAGAGGGGCTTATGCAGTAAAATTCACCTTCCCTTGGTATACTATGAGGCACAAGGAAGATGCTCAGAAGGAATCTGGGAATAGCGTGAATTTTGTTGTATACCTACAAGCTAAGCTTTCTCATGGAGAAAAAAAATAACTCCTTTCAAAGGCCTCCTAGCATAATGTTATGTAATGTACATATTTCTCTAGATGAGGTTGTGATGCTGTCTCTACATCTACCAAATCTCTCCATTCTTCCTTCCTGTCCTTCACTCTCAACTCTCACTTCTGTACTGATGTACAAAGAGCCTACATTGTGTTACTTAGGCCTAGGGTGACCAGACATCTCAATATTAAAGGTTTTGTCTTATATAGGCACCCTATTACCCTACCCTCCGAAAAAGAAAGGGTCACAGTTTTTCACACTTGCTATCAGATTACCCTACTTTGGCCAGGGAAGGGTTGATGCCATACTTTCCATGATGTTTGGCAGAGGTTGTTAATAAAGAGCAGTTTGAGGTGTTCTCACCCTTAGAATACCTATAGAGAGCATTCCTGCAACCTAAGTCTTGTTAGACAAGGAATGAACAACAGTGATTGGTACCTGGTCCACATGATTGTCTTGTTGTTTAGTGGCTATAATATACAGTAATAGGGTGTAGCATAGGCGCTGAATCCATGGGTGCTCCTTGGCTGGAGCACCCCTGGGGAAAAAGCAGTGGGTGATCTGCAGCCACCCATAACCAAGCTCCCCCCACCCTGCACCTCCTTGTTTGCCTCCTCCCCTGAGTGTACCACATCCCCACTCCTCCACCTACCTCCCAGTGCTTCTCACCTTGCTGATGCTAATTGGAGGGAAGGGGAGGAGTGTGAATATGATGCTTGCAGGGGAGGAGACAGGGAAGAGGCGGGGCAGGGATTTGGGGAAGGAGTCAAAATGGGGCAGGGAGGAGGCAGAGTTGGGGTGGGGACTTTGAGGAAGAGGTTGGAATGGGGGTGGGGCAGGGGTGGATTTGGGGACGGGCCTGGAGCAGAAGGGGGGGTCAAGCACCCACTAGCGAGAGCAGAAGTCAGTGTCGATGGAGTGTAGTCTTAATATTTTACCAAAGCACTTCTCAAACTGTAAACATACAACTACACCACAGTTCAGGCACTTCTGGGAGACTGAGGCAAAATGGCAACTTCTTGGTAGGAATTGGACACTGCACAGCTGGAGCTGGGGAGAGGTGGGACTGTGAATTTTATTTAATTTTTTATTATGCTTATCACAAATGCTAAGAACATAACTGTTTTTGTAAGCCTAAAGATTAACTAATATATAAATTAGAAATACAGATAAAAGCTCCTGAGCAGTATTTCAGCTATATCATAAGTTCTTTCATATCGTGGGCTTTTTTATATAATGTAATTATATAGCTCTGTCTCCTACAAATTTAGCTAAGGACTCTTCGGTACAGGTCTAAGGCCAACATACTATCAGTTGTATTAAAATAATTAATATTAATGGAGTAACTTTTAGTACTATGGTAATAACATTTCCTAAAATTATTTTAAATTAATTTTCAAATACTAAAGTGCTAGCTGTAGTGCATATAGATATAGTTTCAGGCTATGATCCTGCAAACATTTAAAGTACTTGAATAACTTTACTCATGTGCGTTGTCCCTTTAACTTCAGTGGACATGTTTCATTAATAAAGTTACACATGTATTTAAATGTTTACAGGCCAAGTTTTCCTGCAACGCTCTGTTAATGTATGTCATTTCAGTAATATTTTATTGACATGAAAAGTGTTTCCATATCAGTCCTATCAGCCTCTGTCTTGTTGATCTAGTAGTCCATAAACATAGCTTAGTAGAGTAAGTCTGCAAACAATTTTTCAAGGCTCACACATTAATGTAACTAGTTTCTGTCCCGACTGATCACTTCACAATGTGCAGAACAGGCCTTTGTGAGAAGGGTCTATAAGCTGATTGTTTGGTGTCTCCCAAATGAAACACACAGATCTTTGGGTTACCACCAACTGTCTGTACTACAGTCCACTTATATTTGTCAACAAACACCTTAAATTTCTGTAAGCCTGAGACCCCCTTTTATCTGAAGGTTTTATGTACCCTACTGAATTTTAGGTTTCCTCCTTTCTTCCAGTAAATTCACTATGGAATTTCAAGTAGCTAACAATATTTATAGAAGAGTCCAGAACAGTTGTCTTATCACTTTCTCCCAAGCTTACACATATTAAATATCTGTTACAGAAGTATGATAAAACAAGAGGATAAATAAACAAAATTTCATTTCCCAAAAAGTTCTCTCTGTTATGATTTTGTACTAGTACCTATCACTGTGGAGACTGAATGGCATAATAAAGGTTTTAGTGGACTTTGTGGAGTCTTTGACTCTTTTCCCTTCCTGGATATAGGAAATTTTGATGGGATAATGATGTGAGTTTTGTTTTTGTTTGTTTTTTTGTCTGGTGGTAACTGTTGTAAATGTCATTCTGGCTACAAAAAACATTATCAAAGATTATAAGGCACCATTGTCTTAGGGATGTGTTTGGGTTTTTTTTAAAGTGGTACAAGCCCTCATGCGTATGTAGTTAACACTGATGTAAAGGTTCCTTATACTGATATAACTTATTCACCTTCCTATATGGGAATAGCTATACTGGTATAAAGCACTTTATACCAATATAATTTCATCCACTCTAGGGGGATTATACCATGTGAAGTTAATTTACAGCTATATGTTGTAGTTAAGGCAATACAACTTTCTAGAGTCATAGTTTTCCCGCTTTCCTTTTTTTACTGCTTTGAAAAATAGTAACACCTTCCTCATGAGCTTTCTATATTACAGGTGTGTCGTGTCTTACCCTGTTTCAACTTGTGTGATTTCAGCTTTATGCAGTCAACCAAAAGAAAAGAGAGAGAGGGAAAACTAAAAATATAAAAACTTTCTTTAGGTTGGGTGATTTCACCTGCCATTGAAGTCAATGGGGTTTCGGCTATACGCGGTTTCCGCTTTACGTGGAAACCATGGAATGGTACCCTTGAGTAAGATGCGACATGCCTGTATATGCCATTCAATATACATGCCACCTTTCTCTCTCTTTTTCTCTCTCTGTATGTATATATTTGAATATGTAAAATTTAATTTGTGATGTATATATTGAAAGTCTGCAAGTATATTTTGTGTGTCAGAGTTAAGGTTGTTGGTAGGAACTTGCACACGTCAGTATTTCAGTGAATGGTATGTGTGAACAGTAAGAACAGAATATTTTTATAAATTGTTTTTACTAATCTCTTTTAAATACTTATTTATTTAATGGGAAAGTTGTAGTTGTCTTCATAAGAGTTCTCTATTATGTCAGCTGTCTGAACTAAAAGTTAACACATTTTAATGGGAGAATGTCCTTGCATTTTTTTTTTTTAAAGAAGAAAACATTAGCAGTCTTGAAAGTTCTTTAATTATTTGGCATAGGAAATTACTTGAGTGCATAGTTTTCTGCAATGCCAGGCTCCTAGGGGTTCATGGAAAAAAAAATCTGTGCACCAGATAAATATATTTCTCTACAGCTCTTTCCAAGCATCTGATGTTAATTTTTTCCAGTCTTCTGCTTCAATAAATGGGAAGAGGCTAGGTAAACTGTCTTATATCTCAGCCAAATTTGGGAGGACATGAAGGAAAACTACTCAGAGCATAGCCCCTGATCTTACAAATGTATCCACATGTTTGGACTTCTGCACTTGCACAGAGGTTGTTGACTTCAGTGGGTCTCTGGATGGGAACAAGTGTCTGCCTTGGCGGATGCATTTGCAGAATTAGAGTCTAAATCAGTGGAGCATTTTATGTGTTTAAAATATTGAACACTTCATTGGCTCAGTTCAGAGCAGGTTTCCTTCCATATATTCAAAATTTCAAGGAGCTGAATAGGGTAAAGATCACTTTCATATTCTGCAGAGCTTTCCAGAGTCTGTATGGACTGCCTCCCAATTGTTTTCATAAATATTTTCTTTGTTGCCTTTTCTAACATTAACAAAAGCCATTTTGACAAATAATTCTCATAATTTTTTATTGGAAAAAGAAAACCTATCTATGCTTGAAATTTTGTTTAGATCTATGTTTGTCTACAGATTTAAATGTAAATGCACTCCTTATTCATGGTTTTGCAAAACATTAAGATTTGTTTTACATTTCAAAAAGGAGTAATTTTTAACTCCTAAAATAATTAACACATTTGCTTGTCATTATACCCAGTACAATAATTAAAACTCCACTTGAAAAAGCTTAGTCTAACCTTAATAATGACACTGTTAACAACACACCTGTAATGAAGTCCATATAATATCTGAGAATGGTATAATATGATAGAGACAAAACATGATGACATAGCAGAACTTCAATATGGGTAAATCATGCCTTGTAAACCCCTTAAGTTTTATTTGAAAGAGGAACAATGACCACTCAAATTTGGTCCAAAATTCAGATTTAGTGAAAACAAGCTTTTAGGAGCAGAGCAGGCCTAAATTAAAAATGGTGACTTACAGGTAAGACTGTAGTTCCTAAGTAATGTCCTTAGATAACATCCAGTGCCCTAGTCATTCAAATGTTACGCCTTCAAGAATGAGGCTTGCTGTCAATTAGTTTGACAAATATTTGTGGGACTGTAGAGAAGTACTGGGTATCAGAATTCCTGGGTTCTCATCATGATGTGGGAGCTGTATGTGCTCTAGTGGTTAGAGCACTGGTTGCAGACCAGGTAGTCAAGCACACTGATTTGATAATTCCTTCTGAAAGGCAGCAGAACAAATCCTGAGACCTCAGTTCGGAGCTCAGTCTTGAAGTGATTTATGCAACTTCTCAATTACCTTATTTGAAAAATTAAGTGAACTATTAGTTGCCTAGCTTTTAGGGTACAGATATGAGGTCATCATAGTAGTAAGGCTTGTAAATAGCATTCAGGAGAAAAGGTGAAACCAGAACCCATGATCCTCAGCTGAAGGATAGTCTTTGAGGAAGAGTTCTACATTGCTCTTTCACTTGAGATGTGGGCAGATGTGATAAGGCTGCTTAAAGCCTGCAATCTGAGATGCGCAATGCTTGGCAGTGTGTATATCACTGCATTGCAAAACTCAGGTATTTGAAAATCATGAGGCAGAACCCAAAATATAATATTTTAAAATTGTGGGTTTTGCCGGTTGTCTAATTTCATCACCACCACCACCACGTCTTTTATGAGGAAGCTCCAATCCCCAATTTGTGTATGTGATCAGCTTGGGTGCCACTTCAGTCTCAAATACATACAAAAATGCAGTTTCCATGTTCACTGCAAACTAAGAACTTGCCTTTTCCTTTCCCTGATATGGGGAGCTGTTATTATAACCTTCCCTATCTCCTTTCCTAACAAGACAGGATAGGCAGCTACTCACACTCACATTTCCTTCATACTCCTCTCTGCCTGTCTCCTTATGTACAGTAGCCCCCTCCATGCACATACATGCATTTCCTTTCCTCTCCTCTGACTGCCTCTTACTCATTGCATTTTCCCTCTCTGTCATGCCATATTCCACTACAAACCTCCTCAGTTTGTCTCCGGCTCCCTTCACATTCCTCTGACTACTCAGTTTCCCATCCTGCTTCCTAGCACAGTCCTGTTCCCTGCTGCTGCCAGAGCTCCATTCACTACATCTCCACATTCTGACCACTGTTCAGCCCTCAGTTGGGATCTGGAGGCCCATCTTCTTCCCTGAGAGCAGCCATGCTTCAGCCCAATTGGAAATACCAGGAAGCGGTGCCCATCTTTACTGGGAGCAGACTCAATATCCCCTACAGAAGTAAGAGAGATGACTGCCATCTTACTAAGGATAGCCCATGCTCCTGTCCTACAAACAGTAATTGAAGGTGGCAGTCATTTTGGCTAAGGGCAAAAATAAAAAATCTTAAAAAATGGCAGCACTAACTGAGCCCCAAATTAGGCCCTCTGGTTTTTAAGTTGACAGTGTACACTAAGACAATACAGATAGTAGAAAATTGAATCACTTGGTAACAAACTTATGTTGATTTTAAAAGGACATTTTGATAAAGTACCTCTGTTAGAGAATAAAGGAATATTTAGGGATCAGTAATTAATAATGGCCAGTATAACTTCTAATAAGGACCCAGATGAGGGGCTGAATAGCAAAGTGACTGTTTTCTAGTGGAATCATTTTGTTTAGTCAAAAGTAGGAAGAATCAAGAAATTTGAGAGCTCTAACACAACTAAGTAATTGGGAAATATGAAAGCAGTTAAAATTTAATATTGACAAAGGGGAGATAATTCAGCGTAAGTAATATTTAAAATAACCCCTGACAGAGGAGGTCATTCAGTCATTCATATGTACTTTGTCCCATAATTAAGACATATGATACCAGACTCATTTTAAATTTATTTTTAATTTAGATTTTTCTGTTCAATGAAACTCAGTGCCCCATAATATAATATTGAATTTCTACTAGCTTTAGTAAGCTAAAAATGCCTTTGTATATAAATTGGAACAGTATCTGTAATTACATAGCCAGGATCAAATTACAAATGTGGGAATAAACTGCATTAAATACAAGGTATAAGCTGACTGAGATCAAGAAGGCTCTTCTCTCATAAAAAAATATTGTAAAATTAGGTCCAGTTGTTGGGGTTACAACCTTTCTTTCAATCATTTGACATGAGCCAATGCCAGACACCTGATTAATTGAACCACTGGTGGTTTTGATAGGGCAGTTCTAAACTGACCTCCCTCTTCCCAATCGCCAAAAGTATTAGTAGGAGAAAGCTTTATTTTTTTCACCGTAATGATCCTTTTATTAGCAGAGGGACCTTTGGTACCCAGATTCTGTCGTCTTGTTATGATGAACTTTCCCCACTTTTTCTGATTACTGTATTTGGGACGGAGACACAGATAATATTCAGGTTGCCTGAACCCTCCTCCTCCTCCATCTTCTTGGCTGACCTGCAGAGTGAAGCTGTCATTATGACTATCTGAATGGGTTTAGGCTGCTGCCCCTTCTAAATGGAACAGCAATTCCCCCACTAATCAATAGGCCAGAACTCTCCCGTATTAGGCAGTCAGTGATGCACTTGCTGTCACTTTCAGGTCATGTGTATGTTGACTGGGCTGTCTGACATCAGACTTTGAATGGGAATCCTTAGGAAATATCTAATACAGCATTCCATGACTACTAGAGAAGATGACATCAGTTATTTCAATTTAGGAACATTTCCATGAGCTAGAAGCTGCAGTGGTGATTTTCACCTGAAGAGTCCAAAATGTAGTGAACTTCACACTTCTGAACTTTTATTGTCATGAGGGTTTGGTGGGATGAAGGCACTGGATGTGATGAAAGTAAGGGACTGATAGGGCCATCAGAGGATATGAGAGGAGTACAGCTCTCCAGGTATCTGATGGAGAAGAAAGTATATTGGTAGATAAGGTATTGCAGTTGTTTCGATATTCAGGGACATGCAGGGGATGATACAGATAAATCCTGATTGCTATCTCTGGGAATAGCAGCAGTGTATATAATTATTTAAAAAGCTTGGAAATTGACACACAAAAAGTTTTGGCCCATTCAGGTGTATCAGGGCTCTTCTCCCTCAGTCCTCAAGGTTGCCGGGAGCCATTTTAGCTCTCAGTGTAAGTTAAACAACTTGAGCAAGAGCAAACTCTAGGGTTATCTTGGAATAGCCACCCTAGAGGCAGTAACACTGGTCCAGCCATAACCTTTTCTGCCCTGGCACTCTGCCCATTTGGTGATGGAGTGGCACAGAGTCAGTATAACCAGTTCTATGCTAGTCAGAGTCCCTGTTCAAAAGAATTCTCAGATGTCCTATGAAAGCAGCTTTCTGGCCCATTTGTGCAATCAGAGTGGCAACAAAGGTTCTGGGAATGGATGCTGAGAATCTGGTCATTAGAGCTTTGACTTACAGTTCCTAGACTGCGTAGCCTACCAACTCAAACTGTAAAAAGCAAAGAAATAAGCAGTTAAGTCACTGGACACCTCATCTACAATTCCACTCATTTCTCCTTCTTAGCTTCAAATGTCTCTCTTCCAACTATGGATCATATATCTCCAGCCTCTGTTGAACAACCAGTGTGCAGCCCCACGCACTAATGCTCACACAATGCAGATTTAAATTTTGTAATGAAAACTAATTATTAACATTAATCACATGTTAATATCACTTTTCCTGACACAACAGGAAAATATATTGTAGCCAACATTTCCAGTCTGAGATATTCTCAATTATACACAAATACAACATACAGAATGGCACAGAATGTAATTTATGAAAGTCACAACAGTGTTATATTAATAATCCAAACACTGGAACATATAATGAATTAATATGGTTTGAGAATACATATTGATCTCTGAAGAGGAGCCAGAGAGATGTGGGTTGTAGAAGGGAGGTAGTGGAGAAGGGATTGTTGACTGATGTGCAGACACATGCTTAAATTCCTTAACTGCTTGTTTACCGTTTTTGTTGTTGTTGCTTGCATTGATAGGATAGGCTGTCTAGCAAAACAAACTCAATGTTGATGACTTTCTCTGTGGGAATCTACCTTGGACATTTATATAGCACAAGTAACCATAATATGTAGCTGTTGCTCTTAAGTGACTTTTATAATATCACATAAAACCTGTTAAATTATGCCCAGATGATGTAAGACTATATTTAACAAGAATATTGTGACTGCAATATAAAACATTTACTTCAGCTAAGAAATATTGTAACTAATATTAAAAAGTAGTGTCTTATCTCTTCATAGTAGACATCAGGTTATGATTTTAAACTAGAAGAGTTTAATTAGCTAGTAACTAGCATTTAATTTATTAATTTGGGTAGCTATATTTGATCTATTTTATCTTGATTTATACATCTGTCAGACTGCTGGAGACTTTTATTGTAATCTCGATTTCCAGATCAATGTATACCACTAGTTTCTCTTCTGAAATCTAATGACTTTGTGCTGCATTAATATTAAATGTAATCCGGGTTGCAACCACTTCCCCCTGGGGAATGGATGTATTTGATCTCGCCTCCTTTCAGGACTGTAGTTCTCCCAATCTGCAAAAATCAATAGCCGTATGTGGAAAAGACTTCAATCCCCATAGTTCCGTGGGTGAGCATGCGCCATAAGCTTGCAGTTGTCAAAGTGCTCTTCCCAGAACGGTCGCCTATTTGTTATATAGCAAACCCGAAAGAAGAAAATAAATACTGTCATTGTATTGATTTTTAAATACAGAACACTCAAAGGTAACTGTTCCTAAGAACTTCTGCGTTGACTGCTTGGGTTACTGCATACGAACGGAGCTGGTGTTGTTGTGGGGATATAGATTTCCTGTACTGGACTGTAAATTTGCACAAATACTTATACCAGCAAATAATCAAGAGGCACCGCATATTAGTCCAACATTAGACATTGGTTGGCCCGTCTTTCAAAGTCATTTATTATCCAGTGTTTCTCCATTCAGACTGGCTTCATTCATTAAAGGTAGGTCTTGACCTTGACAAAAGGGTTGAATTTGTGCTGAAATTTTACCTCCTAAGGAGTAATGGAAAACGGATGTGGATTACTGTCCTCAGGATAAAGTTGATATACAAATAACTAAGTCAAGATATGTATCTGAAACAATCCTGGGGTGTCTACTGTACGATTACTTGGTGAGTTAGTGAATCGAGTATACTTTATTGAAGGCAGGATTTAACCTTTCAGTTGTTTTTTTGTAAAACATAACTTTCTAAATGGGTGCATCAAAAAGCAAGGAAGTTACCTTTTTTTCCCCCCTCTCTCCTATGGAATCCTCAGCAATTTTGTGTAGTTCTAACCATTACGGTGATTTTGATAGAAATTCAGCTAGTGGAAAGCTACACGAAGCCTGGGATAATGTGGCTTGCTGCAGTACGGCTTTAAACTGCTTCGAAAGGTTTCCTGCACCCCCACCGCCAGCAGCAGAGCTGCGTGATACAGATGCGATAGTTTACTCCTTCCTTCCTAGGAACTTGGCTTAATGCTGTCTCGCTATGTGGACTGTTAGTCATAATTGTTGGACTTTCTTATCTGAACAGAGAATAAAATAAACAGAAAACGTAACGTAACTGGTAGCAGAACCAGTCCTGTCAATTCTCTCTAAAGCAAAAACGTGTGTGTGTGTATATATATATTGTGCGAATAAAACATAGTTTGAACCAGATGGAAAGTGCAATCTGAAACGAAAGACATGGTTCATGTAAAAACGACTAATATAAGAAATTAAACTTTGTCTTCACGCTTCATGACACCCTGTCTAATCAGTTGTTTAATTTGACATCGCGTTATTGTGATGCAATTATTTAGCAATCTAAAAGTCAAGTGATTTTTAGAAATACAAACGCCATATGGTTAGAACAATTAAATGTGCTTAGGTGTTCAGAGATGCCTACTTTTATTGATAGGGCTACTTGATTCAAAATTAGTCATAAATTGATAGGCTTATTTAAAATTTGTCACGATTTTTTTTGTGTGTGGCCTCTTTACTTGTATATACGTCTGCGAAATTTGGGGGTGGTTGCTTTGATAGTTTCTTGCAGAGGTCGAGTAGTAGCGAATGCATATACCTTACTCTGGTACTGAGCTTTAAAATAAGGTTAACATTTGTATTATTTGACCTGATGTATTTTATAAGAAGTACCTTTCTAATAGGTATAGGACTTACTCACAGTACATACATTTAATTTCATAACGTTCTAATTTGTTTATATTGAGGGATTGACTGGTAAATTGCACGAGTCCCTTTCATATGGAAGAAAGGTGTTTTTTAAAAATATGTGCGTGTATAAATGTATACATTAAGTGTTTTAATTCGCCCCGCTTTAATTTTGTCTTGAAACGAACAGAGACTTTAGTATTTTAAATACTATCGCCAAGATCTGCTTATAATTTTGGCCTGAGATCTTAAAAGTATTCTGTTCTGTAGATGATTTCACATATAAACTCCTTTCTGTAGTGAGTGTATCAAATAGGACAGTCCTTCCCTTGTGTATAAGATGCACAAACCCTGTTTTATGGAGAATAACCCTGGAAAAATCTTAGTCATCAGAGGAAAATATAACCCTGTTTTGTTTTTTCAGTCAGAGTTGATACTTATGTATCTGACCAAACAGTAAACTGTCAGGAAATAAAAGGCCAGTAAATGATTGTGCAGCTAAAAACCTCTTCCATTATCAGCTCAACATTTTGAGCATGTTCTGTGGTGTTAAATGGAATAATTGAAAACCTGTTTGTTAATTAAGGGAAATGAGCATCCTACTCCTTTAAAGGTCTCCTCGTATGGAAGGGGGTGGAACAGAGTAAAGGCTGGTGTCTTTTTAACCTTGCTGAAGGACGCAGCAGTATTTATTGACGTATGCAAATAACTGGGGAGGAGGAGGAGGAGGAGGGTGCTTGGAAAAACAGGAACCAGAATCAGTTTCTCATTGCAGGGTGAGAGCTCTGAGTTCCGGTGTAAGAGAAAAGAGACGTGGCGAAATTGCTGTATATCTCTGCCCTATAAGCACATCTCTCATTTAGATTGAAAGGAATCAAAGCATCAGAAAGGGTGAAGCCTCTTAAAATATATTTGAAGGCAATCGAGCACGATCACACTGATTAAACATTGCATACTCCTAAATGGGGGAGGAGGGGAAATTACGGATTTGCCTTGCAATAGCAATGGCACGGGATTTTAGCAAGCGAAATACCAAAGCAGTGCGGCTAGCGGTATGAATGAGAATAATAACCTGTCTTTGTTTTCCCTCCCACCCCCCACCACTGTTTCAGCTGCACAAACCATGCAGGATGATTTACTGATGGACAAAAGCAAAACTCAGCCCCAGCAGCAGCGGCAGCAGCAAGATCCAAACGCAGCAGAAAGCCCTTCTACACCCATCTCTTCAGAGACGTCTAAACCGGAGGACAGCAGCTCAGTTACTAGTATCGGCACAGCAACTTCTGCCCAAAATAGCAAGGAGAAGATGCAGATGGAGTCCCCCATCTTGCCTGGCTTGAGTTTTCACCAGCCTCAGCAGGAACCTACACCTGGTACCTCCTTGTCTCCGTCCTTCGGCAGCACCTGGTCTACAGGGACCACAAACACAGTGGATGATAGCTTTTTCCAAGGGATTACCCCAGTCAATGGCACAATGCTTTTCCAGAATTTCCCTCACCATGTCAACCCTGTGTTTGGTGGCACTTTCTCTCCCCAGATTGGCCTAGCTCAGACTCAGCACCACCACCATCAGCAGCAGCAAGCCCAACAGCAGCAGCAAAGGAGGTCACCCGTGAGTCCCAATCAGGCACCTTTTGCTCAGAGAAATGCTGCTTACAGCCATCAGCCCATTATGACCAGCAAACCATCTTCCTCCTCTGCCTCTTCCTCTTCCTCTTCCAGCTGGAATAACCACCAAAACGCAGCCTGGAGTACACCTTCCAACCCCTGGGGTGGGTTGCAAGCTGGCAGGGACCCTCGAAGGGCAGTAGGAGTGGGGGTTGGGGTAGGAGTGGGGGTTGGGGTGCCCTCCCCCCTCAATCCTATTTCACCCCTCAAAAAACCTTTCTCCAGCAATGTCATTGCCCCTCCGAAGTTCCCACGGGCTCCACCCTTAACCCCCAAATCCTGGATGGAAGACAATGCTTTCAGGACCGACAATGGCAACAGTCTGTTGCCTTTTCAGGTAATGTCTTAATGCACCTTTTGCACTAGTGACAGATATCTCAATGTTCTGTTTAAGGTGCACTCTGCACCAGTATCTCATCTAGAAGGCAACATGTCATTTTCACTTTCCTTATAGCTTATGAGTATTTACCTGTTCTGAAATTGTACTGGCTGCTCTCAGAAATTGCACACCCAGATCCAAAATCTTAAGTATGGACAATAGCCCTATTTTTCTTCCAGTTTAACTTTCTAATTAATGCAAGGTGTTTTAACATTAGAAAGCTGGTTGCTCTCAGGGAACATAGTTTCTATAGACTTTATATTCCATTCCTGTGGATGGTCAATGTGTGTATTTAATTTGTATACTATTCACAAAAATCCTATATGATGATAAATGGTGAGAAACATGCAGCTATTAATGTATATAATAGCTGGCTTCAGATTTCTAAGTAAAAGGCTAATTTTAAACAAAGATGCTTTTGAACTTGATATGCAGCTAATTATTTTTTACCATTAAAGAGGTTAATACTTATTGTTGAGATGTGGTTTAAGAAGGACTGTATTTACATTATGCAATCAAATGTTAAAATTTATCAAATATGTAATCCAGTGTTGCATCCAGTGTGTAGGTTTTTGATACATCTAGAGGTAGCGTAGGTGGGTACAGAAGGAGTGCCATATCTGTTTTTTCTAATAAGGAGACTTCTAATCAAATTGACATGATTTAGAAATGGTAGGGCAGTATCTATTATTTTGTAAAATATACCATGTTATGCAGTTCAGTATATTTGGAGAGAAAAGAGACAATAGGACACGACCTTCAGAGCCATATTGCAATGGAGTCTATTTACTAGCTACATAGCTCTGAAATATTTAAAGCTGCAGTGTCCTTCCCCAGTTTGGAATCTAAGATGACAAGGCAGATAAACTGCAATTGAAACTGAGGGAAATAGAAGCTCTGCAATTTTAATGTAGAGTGAGGCTTGTCTTGGTGCTAAATACCTTTTTAAAGTAGAATAAATTAGGATAGGGCAGTCTCATGTGTATCTGTATGAGATGAAAAGAATCCCCCTTTGTGCAAGTTATTTCCAGTCTCACGTCAACTGGAATTGCTTCTGTTTTGCAATATTAAGTGATATGTATGCTTTTGCTTTAGAGAGGCTCTTTCTCAGAAGTTACAAACTGTTCACCTTTAATGTATTAGTGATGATAATAATAGGAATGATATTTGGATTGATATTTTGTGTTAGAAATGTGGGAAATAAATAAAAAAGCTGATCAGCTTTAACAGACATTACTAGTTTAAGAATATGCATTCCTTTGCATTTTCTGCCATTCAAATAGGGATGTTAAAGTGAGCCTTGAGACTTCATTTTGCTTCTTCATTCTGTTTAAAGGGAGACTTGCTAATTTCTTATTGGCTACCCTCAGTGGAGGAGGAACAGGTTTTATTGAGCTGCTGTCACTGTCTCTGTAACATCAAAGAATAAGCAACTCCTGAGACATTCTTTTCCCTGCTGAAGCTGTTACATCAACATGTTCTGAACAACATAAATGGTTAATTGACATTAGCTAGCTTTCACCTACTCCTAAAGGTGACTAGTAGATGCATCCAAACTGGTACTCATATTTAAGTTCTCTAAAATAAGATTTTACAAAATCTAAGACCAATGACATTATTTCTGTGGTTTTAGTTCTAATGGGAAGTGTCTTTTATAAATATGCATTCTCCTGTAGTATTTGCAGCCCAGACATAAGCAGTATTGTGCTAGTGCAGTAGTACCAAAAGTGAAAATTACTAGAAAATGCCATATATTACACTGACTAGCTTCTCATTTAGAAACAGGGAGCAGACAGCATATGTAGTGAAAAGTTAATTAGATTTTTAAAATTCAGTTTTGAAAATCTGTGCTCTAACATAGCTCAGAAAAATTTACGTTGTTCAACATGAATTTTAACCTATTAGTGGCTTATTAAACTAAAACCAAATATGTGCTAGTGACTACTTTTATGGCCAGGTGAAATATGAGCCTCAACATTTTTTCTAGTTGTCACAATGACCTTTTATATCACAAAATCTTGAGTATTGCTTAAAGCAGTCCCCTGGATGAACAATTATTATTTCTGTCTATCAGTAGTTGTTTCATCATTACTATGCAGAATTTGCTGGAGAAGGAGTCTTGTAACTGTAACATGGATTATATAGTCAATTGGACAGTTGTCTAGTTTTAATGTTTGTTTGCTTAATTAAGTTTCAATTTCCTTTTTGTAGTATAGTGACAAGTTTATTTTAACGTCTGTTGCCTGGATTTTTGTTTTAGAAAAATTGGGCAATGTATTGGCACATAAAGGTTTCCTTGTCGGCACTATCAAATAATTCTGTCAGGTTCATCAGTCTGTTAACCTTAATTACTTTGAGTCTTTTTGTTGAATACAATAGTATCTTCCTGAACACACACTATCAATATGTTAGTAAAAGTAGTTAACTAAGGCATTCTATCTGATTTAATTTCCCTGTGTTGGAATTTTGTAAACTGTAGACATATATTAAACAGAATAGAACATATAAAGCAATATTTTAAACACCCATATTTGCCTAACAGCTTATTGTTTGAGTCACATTGCTGTATCTTGCACTTCACAAAGTTATGAACAAGGTCACTGCTCCAAGGAACTCAGTTGTATTCAGACAATCTAGTTGAATGATTGAAAAGTCAGAGTTCTGACAGCATCTGAATTGTGACCAGTTTTGAGAAGCAAGTAAAAGAGACTTGTCAAAGAAGGCTATTCCTACCATAAGGGACATTGTTATAAATAAAATAAAGATGGAAGGCTGAAAGCAGAAGAAGTAAACAAAAGGAACAATTGAAACTGGACTGGGTAAAACACAGAAAATAAAATGAGAGAATAAGAGAAGATGAGCAGATGTGGGGTGAGGACAGTATATAGAACCTACAAAATGTTGATGGGGAACTTGTACTATACGCTGAAGATAGTGAAGGCATTCAAAGAGGTAGGGGTGGATGAGGGAATAGAGGAAGATGATTGTCAAAATACTTATTAATATTTTAACAAACAAGTGGAAGAGTCATTTCTCAAAGTAGAGCAGTTTCAGCATACAAAATATTCTGCTGACCCTGCTGCTTTTGATACATGTAAAAATACACAATTACAAGCTACATTTTGAATACATATATGTATAACATTTTGCTTCTGCTGCGTGAGCACAAGCATACAATTAGATGCTTGTGAGCATACACAAGCATCTAATTGTTTTTCCCAATTTTTGATCAAACCCAGCTTTACTGACATTTCTGCTAGTGATATATTTAAAAGAATGTGAATAGGGTATTTTTGGTTTTGTATTTGATTTTAAAATACCATCTTAAAAGACTGATGTGGATTACTGCTAGAAGAAAGACTGCAATAACTATTTATATGGGGATTAATGGTTAGTTAGGTTGAGGCAATAGGGAGTCTTCCCACTGATTTTAATGGGAATTGGATTGGACCCATACAAATTTGTTAACTAAATTTAGAAAATATCTTTAATATCCATTGCCAAAATTGAACTGGATTTATAAATTCATAAATTAACATTTTTATATGTTAATTTAGTTAGTACTGAAGCTCATTAGTGGGTGCAAGTATTCTGCCATATGTTGTGCTGTCTTTGCTTACCAAAGTGAAATGGAGGGCAAAGGAATAGATACTATATCATGGTTACAATTCCAGCATAATAACTTTTCCACCTGCTGATTAATGGACTGCTCTTTAAGAAGTTAAGAGGCTGCTATCAATCTTTTAAAATGTATAAGGTACTTCATCTTTTAAGATACTGGTAGCTTTTTGAATTACAGTTATATTGCTGTTAATGTATCTCCATGAAATACAATGATCGTAGAATAATTTTGTCTTCAAGCCCTAGAAGACCATTGCTAACTAAACTCTGCTGGCTTAAAAATAAGAAAGAACAGCAGCTAAAATGTAACTTTCTTCATACGGTAATGAATTAGTTATTTCACTGTCATAGTATAGTAATTGTATTTCTTGCTTGGTATTACAGTAACTTAAACAGGTCATCATATAGAAAATGATGGATGAGTGGCAATGAGAGTGCTTGTTGAGACATTTTTTATGTCTCCAAATCTCCAATATGAAATGAATTCCATGCAACGTTCTACAGTCCATTTGTTAAAACTGAAATATTAATTAGTGCAATAACTATTAAAAATCCCTTTCCTTTCCTTTTCTTTTGTCTCTCACGCAGCATACAGGGGTCACTGCTCTTTTGGGTCATTTTTTTAAAGCTTTAATTCATAGTTCTAAATATGACATTCTGGGTTATAATTTTTTTGATGTGTTAGTTAATAGGTTGACATTAACTATGATTGCTATGCAGTTACTGACATCAATACAGTCTTTTATAAGCACTCTTGAATATAGACATTTTTCTTTGATGTAATAATAATTAGAAAATTGCTGTTTCTTTGAAATAAAATTTTGTACATTATTCAACATTTAAAAACCCAGATTATCAAGGAGATTTCTGGAAGATTAATATAATCAGATGTAACAAATATTTATTTGAAATATATTTTTAAATCCTAAATTCAACCTGCTGTAGATGGGAAGTGTAACTATTATAAAAAATGGTCCATTTCATTTGGCCTCACTCTCATATTTCTGATTTTTTTTTTATGAGCATTAGATGTCATGTTGGTCAGTGAAATATATTGTTATAAAATGTTAATTCAGCAAATTACTGAAAGATTTGAAATGGGTTTTTAGATCTTTCAGGTTATGTGCATCCATTAGTAGTTGAAATAAATGGAAATGTATGGGCAGCTGGAATTCCAACTACATAAAAGCAGAGTGTGTGCAATTTCTTGAAACATTAAAGGAACATTTAGTGGTGGTAGGAATGACACAGTCCCTTTTTCCCCCTTGGGTGGGTTAGATACTTACCAGCATAAGTTATTCATTTACATGGTGAGTAACGTGATTAGAAATATTAATATGTGATTTTTTTTTCCTGTCATCCTGATGGTCTTTTTAGTTCAAAAGGTAAAGCTACCATACTATTTGTAGCTAGTTGTTTCAGAAACTGTGAATAGTTTTATCTTGTTTGGGTCAGACAACTAAAAAAGAACTTGCAAAGATAAACATCCATAGGAGCTGATAAAATGAAAGGCAGGTCTACACTGCAGTTTGTCAATCTAATTTATCTTGCTCAAGGGTGTGAAAAAGCTCTCCCATCAACGTAACTTACGCTTTTCGAACAGGTGGAATAATTATGCCGACAGGAGAGCATTCGCCCGTCAGCATAGAGCATCTTCACCAGACATGCTACAGTGGCGCAGCTGGATTGGTGCAGCTGTGCTGATATAGCGCCATAGTGTAGACTTGCCTTAAGACTCTGTTTAATATCTGGATTCTTGTACAACTTCTGCATGCAACTGTGAAATCTAGTAGCTTTCTGCACGTAACACTTATTCCAAGCTTATTTCACCATTTTTTATTTGGAAGCATCAAACTTTGGTCACTACGTACTTATGGGTGAGTCAGTTTATTTTTGGTGTTATTTGATAAAGGAAGACTTTAATTGATTCACTTAAACTCTTTGATTTATTGTTCTATATTAAGACTTTTTCCCCAATAGTTATGTTTTTGGCCATGAACAATTGGATAAGAGAGAATGATAGTTCCTGCTTCTGTGGGGAGGTTGTGCTAGTTATCCCCCCTCTTTATCCTCTTGTCCTTCAAATGCGTGGGTGCTTGTTGTTAGAAGCCCCACTTGCGGATATGGGAATAGGAATGGATGGTGAGTGACTGGATGCAATGCCAGTAGGGAACAAATGTCAATGGTATCTAATATGAAGTTCTACAGTGACTTTGAATTGTGTGACTCTGAGTTTGGTTGGCTTGGCTGATGTTGCCATATTTTGAAAGCATTTCTTTATCAAATAATTTGTGGGGAGGAGTAAACATGGCTAAATTTATTTAATGTACCTGGATGGTGACCTTTCAAAGGTGAGCTCAGGCCGTCTGACTAGTTTTGTTCTCTCTAGTCCAGTTGAGGTAGTCTATGCAAACTTGTAATGACTATCAGAAAAAGAAGTCTTGTCTCTCTTTGGATTAAGAAACAAAAGAAAGGATCACTAAAGTAAGCAAATTGTTTCCCACAATCGTGAAATGAACTCCCCAAGAAATGAAGACATCACAAACTTCACCACCTTATGCTCCTAATGCAAGGCATGCTTCTTTGATCTTGCTTTCTCAGACAGAAACTCATAGCAATGTGCACATATTTAAAAAGTAGGGGAGGGGAAGAAAAACCCTACCAATCCAAAACACTTCACTGAACACACAAGTTTCATTCTGGAGAGAGGATGAGAACAAGAATAAACCACACATGACAGTTTGTAATCATGCTGCATAATACAATATTGGAAGGTGCTCAGATACTATAGTGATGAGTAGCCTAAGAACTGTTGAGAATTTATTAGAATGCTGCTACAGTAGATCTTTAAGTGAGATGCAAGTATGCAGCTAAAACAGTGTCTTCCTGTAGGAAGAATGAAAAATTTTATGAAATGGAGGGTACTGCTAATATAACGTTTTGAATAGCAAACTACTAAAACCCTTATGTTTTGACAGAATCAGGAACTTGAATCAGAAGCTATTTTTCTCTCCCCCATTGTGAACATAAGGATTACTAATGAGCAACCCTAGACTCCAGCTGGTAGGAATAGGAGCAATCATAAGTAAGGAGTGCTGCACTAGGAGGAGGGGGTAAAATGGAACCCATATGGTACTACTCCTCCTCACTTGTGGACCCAAAACTGTGCAGGATGAATGGGCAGACACACACACCTACTCTGGAGGCATGAGGATCCAGGAGGTCTCTCTTCTCTCTCCAAGTGGTTTTAGGGGGAAAATGCAGAAAAAAAACAGCCAGAGATTCCAGCCAGTAGGAAAAGGAGCAGCCAAAGCAGGGACCCTTTTTTCCTTTGATCATACCAGTCAAAACTGTAGAAAGTTCTCTGAATTTCTCTGCCTTTGGTGATTGGCTGTTTGTGCCAACGCTCCCACACCCTCACTGTCCCTACACTTCAGCTTCACTTCACCCTCCTTGCTTGCTCTGTCTCCTGATTGTCCTTCCTTTCAGTTTTATTTACATTTAGCAGATTCCTCTCCTAAATAAACAACCCACTAAATAAATAAATCATGGCACTAACGTGACTTTTGCTGTTAACACTTAGTCCACTCTGCTTGTATGTTATACCTCTTTCTCCACCCTGTGTCTGCCACCTCTATTTAAATCATAAGCTTTTTGAGGAAGGAACATTTTACTACTCTGTACAGTGCCTAGCACAGTGGGGCCTCACTCTTGGTTGCCCCTTAGGCAATACCATAATAAGCATGATAATGATGACACTAGAACATTGCACTGTTGGCTTCAGATTTTTAGATCATTGAAACATCTCCTGAGATAAGAAAACCATGTATAATTAGACTTTGTAAATCATTATCAGGAAATCTCTTTCATTGTGTGGATACTAAGAACATAAGAATGACTATACTGGGTCAGACCAAAGGTCCATTCAGCCCAGTATCCTGTCTGCCAACAGCAGCCAATGCCAGGTGCCCCACGGGAAGCGAATCTAACAGGCACTGATCAAGTGATCTCTCTCCTGCGATCCCTCTCCACCCTCTGACAAACAGAAGCTAGGACATCATTCCTTACCCATCCTGCCTAACAGGCATTAATGGACTTAACATCCATGAATTTATCTAGTCCTCTTTTAAACCCTGTTATAGTCCGAGCCTTCACAATCTCCTCAGGCAAGGAATTCCACAGATTGACTGTATGCTGTGTGAAGAACGTCCTTTTATTTGTTTTAAACCTGCTTTTTTAAACCTTATTTGTTTCATTTGGTGGCCCCTAGTTCTTACATTATGGAAATAAGTAAATATGTTTCCCTTATTTAATTTCTCCATACCACTCATGATTTTATATACCTCTATCATATCCTCCCCCTTAGTCTCTCCTTTTCCAAGCTGAAAAGTCCTAGCCTCTTTAATCTCTCCTCATATGGGACCTATTCCAAACCCCTAAACACTTTAATTGCCCTTCTCTGAACCTTTTCTAATGCCAGTATATTTTTTTTGAGATGAGGAGACCACATCTGTATGCAGTACTCAGATGTGGGCATACTATGGATGTATATAAGGACAATAAGATATTCTCCATCTTATTCTGTATCCCTTTTTAAATGATTCCTAACATCCCGTTTGCTTTTTTGACTACTGCTGCAAACTGCATGGACGTCTTCAGAAAACTATCCACAATGACTCCAAGATCTCTTTCCTGATTAATTGTAGTTAAATTAGCCCCCATTATATTGTATGTGTAGTTGGGGTTATTTTTTTCCAATGTGCGTTAATTTAGATTTATCCACATTAAGTGTCATTTGTCATTTTGTTGCCCAAGCACTTAGTTTTGTGAGATCTTTTTGAAGTTCTTCACAGACTGCTTTGGTCTTAACTATCTTGAGCAGTTTAGTATCGTCTGTAAACTTCGCCACCTTTGACAGTGCAAATGACCATACTTACTACTTTTTCAGCTTGCTACCCAACACATCCCTGTTTGTGCTGCAAGAACCAGCAAAATGCTTCTACCTTGAGTGACTGAGCTTCTCTGCCTGTCATTTTCTTACTACTATTTTATTTATTTATATTATCTCAGTGCCTATGAAGCTCAGTCATGAAGTAGGCCCCCATTCTGCTAGGCACTACAGAAACAGAACAGAAAGACAGTCCCTGCCCCAAATAGCTTACAGTCTAAGTTGGAAGACAAGAGACAACAGATGGACACAGAAACCATCAAGGGAGTACAAGGAAACAATGAGAAAATATTGGTCAGTGTGGTAGACTGTAGTGTCAATGCACCAGTAGTCTAACTGTTGTCAAGTGTTTTGTAGACTTTGCAGTAAAGGAGAATTTTAAGGACAGAGTTGGAGGATAATTAGTTCATTTTGCAGATGTTTACAGGAACCTTCTCCCATGCATGATGGGCAGTATGGGAGAAAGCATGAAGGGTCTTGAAAGTGAAAATAAGTTTATATTTGATACAATAGAGAAGAGGGAGTCAGTGGGAGAATGCAAAGAGAAGGATGATATGATCAAAGTGATTGGCTAGGAAAACTAATCTTCGCAGCAACATTCTGAATGCTGAAGGGCAGGGTTTTATTTGTCAGGAACATAGAGGATATTCTAATAATTGAGACTCAAGATGATGAGAGCCTGGACAAGAGATTTAGCTGTGTTGATAAGAGACTGTAGAGATGTTATGCAGAAAGAATCTGCAAGACTTAAACATAGCCTAGATGTGAGGACCTAGAGAATTGGTCCAAGTTATTGGCCTGAGTTACAGGCAGGATGGTTGTGTTGTCAACAGCAATCGAGAAAGGCAATAGTAGGGAATCTTGAGGGCATGTTGAGCTTCAGCTGATCGCTGTATCTCACAAACAGATATCAGAGAGACAGTCTGAGATTTTTGCTTGGACAGGAGACTGGTCTGGAGTACAGATCAATTTGTGAATTGTCCACGTAGACATATTAGTTAATTTTTTTTTCTGGATGAGGTTATCCCAAGAGGTGATGTTTAGGGAGAAGAGAGGGATCATGGACAGAGCTTTGAGGACACTTCCCCCCCCCCCCCCACCACCCAGAGAGAAAGCTGGAGAGGGGTTAGAGTGAATTTTCTGAATGACAGGCTAAAGGAGTGATGATTCATAGAATCCAAGGCCAGAAGAGAACACTGTGGTAATCTAGTCTGACCTACTATATAATACAGGATATAGAACCTACTTGAAGTCAGAGATGCAGGAGGAGAACCAGGAGAGGACAGAGTCCCCAGGAACCAGAGGAGGACAAGTTTTGAAGAAGAGCATGGTTCCCTTTGTCAAAGGCAGCTGACAAGTCACAGAGGATGAAGATAGTTACTGATTCTGAGGTCTGAGTAGTAAGGGGTCATTAAAGACTTTGGTGAGTGGTTTCAGTTAAGTGAAAGGAGTGGAAGGCAGATTGAAGAGAGTCCAGACAATGATTGAAAAATGAATTCAATGAGCTTAGAAATGAAAGGAGATGGGATGATAGCAGAAGAGGCAAGAAGGGTAAAGGGCAAGTTTTTTTTAAGATGGCAGAGACTAAAGCACATTTATATTGTGAGAGGAGAGTGAGAGGTTAAGGAGAAGAGGAAAGTTAGGGAATAAGAGTGGCTGCCAGAGAGATCAGGAGATAGGATAGAATGGGGTCAATAAGACCAGTGGAGAAGTTAGAGGAGAACAGATGAGAAAGTTATCTGTAATTGAGGAGGAGGAGGAGATATTTCTAGGAGGAGAAGGGGATGGAAGACAAGCCAAAGAGAGGAGGAAAATTATGTAAATTTTTTCTTTAAAGAAATCAGCAAGAACTGTATGTAGAGAATGAAGTGGAGGCAGCGGGGCAGGGTTTGAGGACTAAGTTAAAGGTGGCTGAGATTGTATGTCTGCCTTTTTCCTCAATATGTATTTTGCTTCCACTTAAGGGAAATTTAGTGAACTTCCTGCGCCTGTTGTTATTCTGCTCTCCTAAAAGGACAGGGGAGGAGGAGGCAGTCAGGGTAGATAAGGATAGCCTATCAATCATTCTCTGAGATAAGGGAAAAAGAGGATCGGAGCTCTGCTGAGCCTTATTGCCCACGCTCATGTGCTGGATGTCCTAGAGCAACTTCACAGCTGCTCCCCATCATCAAGCCTTATTCCCCTCTACCATGGGCCTCTTCTGTGACCAGCTGAAGTAATAAGACTGTAAGTGAAATTAGTGGTAGAAAGGGCAGACGTTCTTATGCAGACAGGAGGAGATGACTGCTAAGTAGAGCTCTTTGGCCTCAATCCTGTAAATTACTGTACCATATTATTGAATGTAGGTCTACTGTATAAGTTGAAAGGGGAAAGGGCCTCTTGCTCCATGGGTTGGATTTAATGTGCCACATAGTACAGTACATATGATGTTGGTTATAGGTTCTGCTTAAGCCCCTTAGTATCCTGGCATCTTCCAGACAGTCAGACAGATGAATGCTTAGGACATAGCTATATCCAGTTTCCAAAGATCTAATTAATACAAGTTGATTAGAAGTTCTTCGTGCAGTTCAAAGTCACTTATAATTACCTAATACAAAGAGTGAGCACTGGAGTCCCACAAGTATGAAACATGATCACTTTCTCTGATTTAATAACTTTTTAAACAAGCAATGACAGTTATTTACTTGTATCGTCAGAATGGCGCGAAAAGCTAAGTATTGTGGGAAAGTTGTTTGCTTTTGTTGAAATGGGAGGAAAGATGGAAGGACTTAATGTGTGTGTGTGTTTTTTTTGTTTGTTTTTTTTTTTAAACAACAACATTGAGTGTTTCTTTAGTTCCTGAATTTCAGAAGTGGCATTACAAGATACTCTATTTAGAAAGCCTCAGTAATACACAATAGTCTGTCTTGTGTATTCACTAAAATGTGAAAGCCTTGGTCACAGTTTAATGTGACGCTGTGAATGAATGGTCTCTGTACTTAAATACAAAATTTTAAGGATCCTGAAGGAATAACTGAAATTATTTTCACTTACGGGCATTAGATGCCAAGAAAAAGACTAGATTACATGGTTCAAACTAAAAACACTTAAAATTTGCATATATAAAAGGAAATGGAACAAAATAAATAATAAAAATTTGTAAGGGCTGGGGAAATAGAGTAGGTGGCTTCCGAATCCAGGGTTTTTCAGAACAAGTGATGTCTGTTAGCTAGGTGGTTCTTGTACTTTAAAGGTATCATTTAGGCCACTATCTTTGTTCCCAAGTGTTTACAAATAACATGTCTAACATTGGATCATCTGTAGTTAGTGGTAATAGTAATTAGAACAGCTAATACTAAAAATCTTAATGTATTTTGCCTTTGTAAGGGCCTCAATTTCTACTGTGGCCAACTTCAGCTTTTTGATGTATGTACTTAAAAAACCTCTAGAAATATGAACCATTTCTTTAATTTCTCTCCTTAAAATCTTTAATACTAAACTTTCATCCACAGAACAGTTGTTTTGCACGTATCTTCCTAACATTACTTAGCTTTTAGGAACGTAGGAATTAACTTACTGCATCAGACCACAAGTCAATCTAGTCAAGGTTCCTATCTCCAACAGTGGCCAATATCAGATGCTTCAGAGGGGCAGGTGTTAAAATCCTTCATTAGACAGATATAGGGTAATCTTACCCCCAATTTAGACATCAGCCTGGTCTCCAATAGTTGGAGACTGCCTTAAGCATGAGCTTTAATGTCCCTTCCAAAATTTTATCCTTAATTCTGATGCTGGATACTCCATAGCAAGATCCAAAAGAGATTAGATATTTATAAGTTTTTGTCCTCCATGACTTCCTGTGGCAATGAGTTCTACAGTGTAGCTATGCATTATTTGTTAAGCTAATTTATTTCTGCATTTAATATTATAGTCGAGTTTCCTAACTTGTGCATGTAAAATCTATTATGGTTTGAAATGCGACTGTAATATCACTATCTCTCTGTCTTGTAGTATTGTATATAGTAGTATAAATTGGGCACATAAAGGTTGCTTGGCAACCATACACATGATTTCCTAACATTTTACGCTTGTAAAATCTCAGCTAGAATAATTAACATAATAGTGTTTATTCTTCAGCCATTTCACCTGTCACACTAAGCAAGGTCAGACCTGGCTAATGCTTTGTGTGAGAGATATCAAAGTGGCAATCAGATGCTGAGGGAAGTGATGGTGGTGATTCTTTAAGTTGTTCTCTTCCCTTTAAACTAGCAAGTAAAAGAGGAAAGGTATTGGACCAGCTCCCCAGCAGGGTGTTAGTAAAGCTATTGATTCAATAAATAATCACAAGAGCTGATGGTCTTACACTACCCATGCAGCATATGTAAATTCCATCCTGTTCTGTAATTAGGGGTATGTTTACACTTCAAGCTGAGTGTGTGATTCCCAAAATGTTCTATATAATAATTTTGAGAATCTCTATTCCTTTCTTCAGTTTATCATCTGAAATTTACTTAGGACAGGAGAAGTATTGAATTTGATTACTCAAATGTCCATATATATTTAGTTAAAACATCACTGCCTACTTTTCTAGTGAGAATGTTTTATTAGAAAAAGTCCAAGATTTACTTGAGACATTCAGGTAGCCTTTTCTTCCACTGTGGAACTTCAGGTCAGTGGCACTAGACGTACCACCCATCTCATAATATTTAAAGGATGGAAATAAAGCCCTCCTCCATCACATTTTGAATGTTTCCCATCTAATATAGTGTACAGATCAAAGTCCATTTTCTGGATGATAGTGATGCTGGGGAGTGGGGCATTCAGATTAATTTTGGCTGTGGCTGGACTCTATTCTGATTCAAGTATT
This sequence comes from Dermatemys mawii, assembly GCA_007922305.1. Classification (NCBI taxonomy): domain Eukaryota; kingdom Metazoa; phylum Chordata; order Testudines; family Dermatemydidae; genus Dermatemys; species Dermatemys mawii. Next base: position 14,493,474 of record ML677335.1, on the reverse strand, counting down.
TATTTACTTATTGATTGGAACTATATTCCCTTTTGTTGGGAGGAACAACAATCTTTTCTGAAGTTTTACCTTTGGAGAAACAACTTATTTTTGTACACATGCCTTTGCATTAGAATATACTTACAAAACTATTCATTTAAAATGGAACTTGCATGTTGAAATTTTGCAGGCCATTGGACTCTATAACATACTTGTACATAAACATAAAAAGCTAAACACTCAAGCTTCTATTTTTGTGTACTCTTAAATCTCAAACAGATGGCCTAACACTTTCCTGCACCCGCTCCCCATTGACTTTGATTCCTTTCCTCTCTTATGTGCATCCAAAAATAATTGCAGATAAAAACTTTGAGATGTAACCTTAGGTTACTGTAAGTGAAAGATTAGCGTGGGTGTGGGTTGTTTTTTTTTTCCACATGTTACCCTCTTTTGCATTTGACATCATGGTGAATATATAGTAGATTCTATTGTTTAGCCAAAGTTCTATTACACTAATATGACAACCTCTTTCATGCACTGCTCTGGAAGGAGCTTAATGCAAAGGGGCTCCAGTTATAGATTGGTCTCATTTTGCTAGGTAGTATACAAACACATAACAAAGAGATGGGGCCGGCCCCAGAGAGCTTACAATTTAAAATGTGTCCTCTCTTACTTATCTTCCGCAAGAGTGTGTATACGAATAACATTAGCAGCAAAGCTGAAACTGAAGAAGCAGCAGGCAGCTGTGTGAACAGAGGGAAGAGAGGAAAGGTGAGCTTAATAATGGCTGGTGGCATCTGCCTTTAAGGTTGTTTTTTTTTTAAACGTAGATAATTTTCTGCTCATCTCCCAAACCCTCTCTTCCCCCACTCCTTTTTTGTGGTTAATTTCAGGATACACTATTGTTCTATTAGAAGTCATGTTGACTGTTTTCTTAAGGGACGCTAAGGAAGTACTGAGCATAAAAATTTGCATTTGAGCACATGTGTGCTCCTAATCACAGGCTGTCAACACAGCTAATGGTCATTGGAGAAACCTGTGTTATACTGACTGCTTGTTTACATCTCAATATCTGCTACTTTTCATACATTTCATATCCTTTTGCACTTGGAGAGTTCTCTCTCTCTGAAATAGTTTTCTGTGGATTAATAATAGTTTATTAACCTGCAGAAGATTTGGTGGTTTGAAGTTATAATATCTGATTAGAATAAATTATCACTGTTTGAACCTCAAGTAAGTACTAAAAGTCACAAGATGCCAGGAAGATTGATGACCAAGATAAGAAAATAAGCATTGTTAATAATAGATACAAAAAATGACCGAAATAATTTCTTGGCTTCTTTTTCTTAAATCAGAAAGACAATTTAATGAAAATATTACATGCTTAAATAAGTAAATCTACGCTTGAAAATTATTTTCTTATATAAATATTACTTATGTGAAAACAATGCTCTAATTACTACATAATACAAAAATTGGATAATAGAAGAAGTTTTTTTAAAAAATGTCAGTCAAATTTTAGTCTTTCTGTGATGGATCATCCCAAGCAGAAGTAATAAACTTGCTACCCAGTATTGTCCTGCAAATTGTTAAAATTTGTTACAGCACTAGTTTGCCTAAGGAAGCTGAGAGGTTCAGCTGTTGTATGACTAGTGTAAGATTTGAACTTGCATCACTAAATAAGAAAGGTTAGGATACAGGATCTCAAACAGTTTCATGGTGTGGCCCACATGTTAAAATGTCTCGTACCTCTCAAGATTTCCTAAACTGTCTCCTTTCTTATTTGCAATCACAAAAAACATCTTTGTGGCAACAACAGTTGCATTTGTTGGGAAATATTTTAAGTGTGTTGTCATGGATCCACATGATCTGTGCTACTCCCCAGCTTTTAAACAGTCCCTTGGAAGAATCCCTTCAGTGTGCCAGACCTTCAAGAGACCTTACTCTTTCTTCCTTAAGGGTAAGCCACACAGCCTCAACACCTCCAAAGCTGAGCAAGGGGACTCTGCCACTCCTGTTTCACACGAAGAACTCAGCTCATAGTGACCAACCGAGATAGATTACTGATCGGAAACTTTTACAATCTTCAGAGACCAATGGACATCAGCAAATATTTTCAATGACACCAGCCAGCCTTTTCAAAACACAGCAGGATTTATTAGTCAACTAGAACACCACATCGGGAAGTCCTTAGGTTGGCTTAGAGAAGCAAAGGTGTTAAGACATAATCCATACTGGCCAAGCCATTCAGTTAGCCAGCCAAGGGGCTGTGGAATCCATTTCTGGTTCTGCTTCTGTCACACTGTCAGTCAGGCCCAGGTAAGAGCTCTGACTCTCCAACAGCCAACTCTTATTTCAGCCACCTGATACTTTTCAGTCCATTGTCCAATTCTTGCAGACCCATGCTGAATTCACATGCTTTGCCTGCCAGAATTTCCCATTGTTTAGTCCTTGGGGCTCCCATTTTCTTTGTGGATCCTCCATTGACCTCCTTTGATTTCAGCCAGTCTTTTAATGACCCACTTGTTCCACCCTAGATAGTTACACAACACTTCATGTCTCTTGCTCTGCCCCAAGGGTAGATTTATCCCTTCTGCAGCCACTAAGTAGCAATACAAAGTACAGAGGGAAACTGAGATGTGCATAGGAATCCTAAAAATATTACAGAAAATTATCCTTTCTCACATGTGTATTTTAGCTGTCTTCTAATACAGTTGAGCAGCTGGAAGTAAGGTGGATAGTCAGCACCATGTGATCAGTCAGCTCTCTGCAAACTGTAACTGAGTGTTTAATTGACTGCCAGCAATCCACAGGCTGCAGTTTAGGACCTCTTGTCTCAGTATGCTTAAATCAAGATGTGCCTCCCTGGTTTCATAAGTGTGTTTTTATTTGTTAAAATATTTCAATTTTTATAATGCTCAGAGCTTTTTCACAGTTCCTTTTAATGTGGTGTTTACTTTGAAATGGAAGCCTTCATTAAATGCCTTTATAAAGTTCATGTATTTGAGTGGATAGGGTTTCTGCCATGTAATGTAACTGTCGTACTTTATATTAAGGGTACATTTGTAAGGGGTTAATACGTTAGTCAATTGTAACAATCCATCAGATCAACAGATGGCTTATAACCAGGTATAATATCTACTGTGCTTTAGTAACCTTACTATCACATATAAGCATGTGGCAGACATGAGTTGTATCTGAACATATAACTCTTTTGAAAAACTTTTTAGCATTAAAGTGTGACAAATAAAAATCTATGAAAATATTTTTCAGGGTCAGAAAAGGGGCTATTAGATCAGTGATATAAAGGAAGTCAGACAAGGTGATCATTACTTTCGCTGAGATACCCCTATATTGAGCTCGATACCTTTAGTCTTCTGAGAACTGAAAAGATTTAGGCCAGGTCTACACTACCCACCGATCCGTCAGGTAGAGATAGATCTTTCGTGGATGAATTTTTTCGCATCTTTTCTAGATGCAATAAATCGATCCCCAAACACTCTCCTGTTGACTCCAGAACTCCGCTGCACCGAGAGGTGCAGGCAGAGTTGATGGGGGAGCAGCAGCAGTCGACTCAGGACAGTGAAGATGCCAAGGTAAGTTGACCTGAATACGTCAACTTCAGCTACGCTATTCACATAGCTGAAGGTGCGTATGTTAGGTCGATTTCCCCCAACCCTCCCAGTGTAGACCAGGGCTTAGTCTAAATTGTTATGCCAAAAGCAGAGAACAGGAGAGACATGTCTGAGACCCCTGTAGTGCCAGGGAATTGATTAGGTGAAATATGTCCAGATACCCTAGTAGGTAATCTTGCAGAGGAAGGTGAAAACGCCCCTGAAGATTCCTCCCAATCTGATCGGAGGAAAACTTGTTCCTGACCCCAGATTTGGTGATTAGTTTGACGCTGAGCATTTGAGCAACACACACCAGACAGGCAACTAAGAAAGATTCTCTATCTGTTAGATGCTCTGTCCAATATCCCCTCTGCAGCTGTTGCAATTTTTGATGTTTCAGGGGAAGGTGAATAATGTCCCTAGAATACATCTGACTAATTGTACATCAGGGGGAAAAAATACTTCCTGCAGGTGATTTGAATATCATCCTTGTCTTAATGTGGAGCTGCAAGTGTCATGGGCATCTTGAGGGCAATGCAGGTAATCCTGTACTCCCCATCACCCATGAAGAAAGAGAATCAACAGGAGGATGCACAGACTTCAAGGTTGGAAGCACACACAGTCTGTAAAATTTCTGCTGGAAGCTGGACTAAAGCATATTTTGAAAAAATAGATAATTTTATTTTAAAGACTCCATGTGATGGCAAGTAAACCACCTTCCCTGGTAAGCTGTTTCAGTGTTTAATTGCACCCATTGCTTAGAAATTGCATTTTATTTCAAGGTCGAATTTGTCAAATTTCAACGTCCAGTCATTTAAAACTTATTTGTCTGCAGGATTGAAAACCCTGCCCTCTGTCGTCAGATATATTTTCCATGTGTGATTCCCTATACACAGTGATCAAATCATCTCTCAACTGTCTCTCCAATAAGATGAATGGTTTGAATTCCTTAAGCCTTGAATCACAAAGCTTGTTTTTCTAGTCCCTTGATGAAATTTTTGTGGCCTTTCTTTTGAACTCTTTCAAGCATTTCATCGCCCTTCTTGAAGTATGGAGACAGTATTCTAATTGTGGTCTAGCAATGCTGTATATAGAGGCAAAATTATTGCCCTCCCTCTACTTTATATTCCCTTTTTATAAATCCAAGGATTGCATTAGCCTTTTTTGCCATAGTATTGGACTGAGAGCTCATGTTAAGGCAATTGTTTACATAACCCCAAAGTTCTTCTCTGAGTCACTACTTTCCAAAGTAAGAGTCTCCCATCCTGTAGTTATAGCCTGCATTCTTGGATCCCAGATATATTACTTTGTATTTGGCTATAGTAAAATACATTTTGTTACATTTCTGTAACATTTCTGTAACAATGACCCATCCTCCTTATTACTTATTACTTCTCAAATCTTTGTGTCATATGCAAACTTTACCAGCAAAGATTTTATATTGTCCAGGTGACAAATTCTGAATAGCATTAGACCAAGAACTGATCCACAGGGGACTCTGCTAGAAATTGTCTGGCTTCTTGATATCTTTCTATTAACAACTGCATTTTGAGATGTCATAGGCCAGTTTTTAACCCATCTAATATGTGCCCTATTAGTTCCATATAATGCAAGACTTTTTTAATCAAAATGTCATGTGGTATTAAGTCAAATGCCTTGGAAAAATCCAAATTCTCTATATTGCCTTTATCAACTAGACCTCTCATATGTTTAACATACAATTTTATCTTCTGCATTGCTTTGGCATTTCCCAGACCTTTATATATCTTGTACACTTTATATAGGATTTCTAAACTACTCCCGTCAATTTAATTCACAATATGCACTGATACTTAGGGTATAGAGACTTCAGTGAGTTTTTCTAGTCTAAGAGGAAGCACCAGTGACAAGTACTGTGCAGTAATCAGTACTGTCCAGTGTTCAGCACATAGTGTGGTCTTCCAGGCATTTTTTTGCTTGAGATAATTTGTATAACTCTCATCACTCATGTTTGTACTCACCAACTCTACCCCCCATTTGCCCTCCAAATTTTGTTTTGAAAAGTAATAATATATATGAGTATGCCCAGCCATTCAGCAAACAGTTTCTTTCTTGAAGTGTTACATTAAAATCCACTAGTAACTGGAGTTTTTCCTTGAGTGGTGTAATTGGAACACTCACACAGGTTAAATTTCCTATTGTATATTTAGAGTTTGTTCTGAAATGAATTTGCTTACATATAATAAATGTAGGGACAACTGTGATCTCTTTAAAAACAAAAAACAAGACAGACTCCTCCCTGCCTCCCCCTCCGTCCTACCAAAAAGAGCCCTATAAGAACAGATTATCAGTATCTTGTATTAGCCTTTCCTTTCTATCTTCCTCTAAATGGAATCTTGGATGTCCTGGAATCTTTGGACATTTGGCATCTGACATCTATTATTTCCTCCACTGTCCAGATACAGATGAAATATCTACAATGGTATTTCAGCTGAAGAAATACTTCAGTGACATGTGGCTAGAATATAAGCTTCACAGCAGAGACTCTCCCAGGAATGCTTTTTTAATTAAAGGTGCATGGTAGCTGTTAAGCCAATCATTTTCTTTAAATCCTGGGGATTTTTTTTGTGTGCTAGAGTAGAATTTGACCAGAAGGCTGAAAATATCAGCTTTTCAACCTTTTCCTATGGTTCTTGTTAACTGAATGCTCATGAGCTTCCTATTTTAATGTTTCTGTTTTGATAAAATTAAGTAGTCTCCTTCTATTTCCCTAGTTGTGCCCACTGTACTGGTATTTCTTCCTGTGCTTGTTGGTTTTCTTTCAGAAAGAAATGACTGAATTGTTCTCTTCCCTGTTAAGGTTTTCATTCCAGACAGTGTTTGGGTACAATGTAGTACTACTGATTTTTGACCAGTGTGGTTAGCCAAAATACAGTATCTTATGGGTTTTTCCATTGGGAGGCAAGATTGATGGAGTCGAGTATATTTTTGATGTAATCCTGTTTACAAAGAATTTCCCTCAACACAGTAAGGAATCAAATAGGAGATGGTTTCTTAGCACACAGTTCCAAGCCTCTTCTCAGCCAGAACTGTACCCAAAAAGCTCTTTGAGTCACCCATCCAGCCACTCTTGTTCTGGCTGTCTCCTTGGCTTTCTGCTTCTTCTCTCTGTTTCTGTGGTGTTTCTTGCTGCTTCTTTCTCACACACATGAATCTATGCTGTGGTATTCCCTACATTGCTATAACAGCGCCCAGAGAAACACATTAGGCGAATGGGTCAGCTTCTACTCAGGTCTTGGCATGTGTCTGTGTTTTGGGTGCTCCATGTATCAGCATTACCGTATATGTGCTAAGGCCTGTGTGTGACTGTGAAATCACAGCACTGCAGTATTCCCCCTCCCCCCCCCGACCCCAAACACTTGGAAATTTGCCCCTCCAGAGTTTCTGAATCTAAAGAGTCATTGCCAGGATATATGGTCTGTCCTGACCACAAACTTCCTCCCATATAAATAGTGGAGAAAATGTTGTATAGAGTTAACCACTGCCAGAAGTTCCTTTCAAGTGGTGCAATAATTTCTCTAGAAAATGTAGGCTTTTGCTTTATTAAGCCTCCACCCCCTCAAATAATTCTTGTCAATACTATCCCTGAACAGCGAGCATTCGTGTCCAATACAAAAGGGGGTTTGCAACATGGCTAGATCATGACAGGAACGGTCAAGCTGTTGCTTTTTAACTCTGAAAATGCCAAATCACACTGTGATGACTACTGAAATGGTTTCCCTTTCTCACCCAAGTTATGCAGTCCATTTTCAATATTGGCAAACCTATAAATAAAACTTCTGTAAGAGGAGCAGGGCCCTACAACACTTTGCACATCTGTGAGTATGTGTGCCAGTTCTGAACAATGTAGTCTGTTTTTTTCAATGGAAATTCCCCTTGCTAATTGTGCGCCCAAGGTAAACTACCTCTTTTTGAAACAATTCATGTTTCTTTGGATTCAACTTGAGATGAGCAGACTTTAGTTTATCACAGACCATTTGTAAATGTATTGATTCTTGTACAAAGGGTTTTAATGTGCACCAGAATATCATCTAGTACAGTAAACAGCAAGAGGCACGTCATGCAGGTAGACTTTTGTGGCAGGTGTATTGCACAAGCCAAAAGCCATCACTTTCAATTGCTACAGGTCTTCTCCTGCTGTGAAAGCAGCCTTTTCACTATCCTTTGAATCCACTTCCACTTGCCAATACCCTCTCTTCATAGTCTGTGTGGAAAATCCGATTGAATCTGCTACAGCATCTATTATCACAAATAGACAATACTCTGCATAAGACTCGTTTAAAGCAAATTGATTTAGTTTTCAATACTCCATATGGAATCTGGCGCTGACATTTTTTTTTTCTTAACCAGAACTATGGGTGAAGCCAAGGGATTGGGTGAAGGTTTGTTTATGTTGCCTTGATGATGCATTTCGTCAATGGCCTGTAACACCTCTTCCCTATTGGTAAAGAGTGAGTTGGTTGTTATCATGGTCTGATTTTCCCCCAGCATCAATCTTGTATTCAGCCATTCAGTACAAGCTATATTTTTTATGAATTGGGGAAATGACTCCTGATTCCTAACCAGAAAGCATCATGGATATTTTGTTCTCTCTCACTTCAGTATGCCGCCCTGTGCCAGGAGTTGTCTCTTAGAAATTCTAGCAGCTCACCTTCTATCTCCCAACCCCATGCACTTAGTTTTCTTCTATACCAGTAGTTTCTAGATTCACTGATTCACATTTCACAGTTGTGGCTTCCTTTTTTAATTTACTGCTTGTCAGAAACATTCAGCAAATGAACAGGAATCTATTCCTGAATCAGATCTGCAAGAATTTCAACAGCTAAGATTCCCCTGACACCTTGGGTCTCAAAGCAGGTTTCAGCCACTCCCCATCTTTCCTCTGTTGGAAAATTACTACAATAAGTAGGTGTTGTTTTGATTTCTGCCCCTGGAGGCAGGAAAACTTGTTCATTGCAAACCAATTACCTACAAATCATTTACTTCAACTAAGCCACATTTTAAAGGGAATTTTCACAGACTGAATTTGTAGGATATCTTTTCTGTCATTACACAGTACTAGCTATAAAGAAATCCAAACCAATTTAGCTCTTCCACTATATTGGCTACCCAAATTTGTTGCTCGAATGGCAAAAGTCCAATTTTCAAACCCAGTTTTCAGAGTGTGCATGTTCCCGTCAGCATCTCCATTTGAGACTAAATAGGTAGGTCAGATTTGGATTCACTGTTCCTTGACATTTTTAGTATCTGATCTAATAACTGTTATCTTTGAGTCAGTGTGCCTTATTCCTATGCAGTTCACGTATCTCATTATACACTTAGACTAAGTCTATACTACACGCCCCTCCAGCAGGTAGTGTTTGGTGTATCAGGGATCAATTTATCGCGTCTCATCAGGATGCAATAAGTCGATCCCCGAATGTGCTCCCATTGACTTTGGAACTCCAGCTCCGCAAGAGCAGTAAGCAGAGTCAACAAGGGAGCTACCGTGGTCGACTCACCGCCGTGGGGAAGGCCAGGTAAGTTGAACTCAGATAGTTCAACTTCAGCTACGCGAATAGCGTGGCTGAAGTTGCGTATCTTAGTTTGAACCCCCCCGCTAGTGTAGCACAGGCCTTCGTAGCCAGTCTCCCACAATTGTTCAGCTTCTCAGATTTAAACAAAAACTGTGACGCTGATCTTTTACCTCCAGCTTTCCCCCCTTCATCATGCTGTTCCCCATGTCCCAAACTGGGCAATAGGAACTTGTGATGCTTTGACCTGACCTGCTCTGTAACAGTCCTTTTTTATGTCCATTTTCTCCCCCACAATACCAGTATTTAAATGAACTGCTTCTCTTAATTTTTATCTTATTGTCAGTTTTCGTTGTTTATGAACTGAACTTACTTTTGTCTAATCCTTCAAAAATGTTATGAAGCAGATTAAAATTCCCTGGTCCATCATACAGATTAGACAGCTGTATTTACCAGGCTTATAGTGATCAGCTTTCATCTCCCTTAATAGTGGCAGCTTCCTCCTCTGAAGAGCTGCTGCAAGGAAACAATCTGGTTCCTTGATAAATTCCACAGCCTCAGAAAGTCTTTGGTCTCCTTTTGCAGATCTAGATCTGCAAGTTCTAGTCAAGCTGAGTATCTATAAATTGGTCCATTGCCAGTGTTAGTCCTCATTAGCATCTGAATGTGATCAACTTTGGTAGAGTCCCTTCTTTCGGTCTCCTTCTAGATGCTAGCTCAGATTGATGGCTAGCTCCAAATTACCTATCAACAGCTTGGATCACATTTGGAGAATTCTACTGGTTTCTCAGGGTAAGTTATACAGCACCATCAGAGCTGGGCCATTCAATTTGGCTCCTTTGACAGAAAAAGGGTTTCTATCTTTCCAGCCATTCATTTGAGCTATGGTATTGAACTGAGCCAAATAAGCATCCCAGGAAGTTTTTCCTTCAAAGATGGTGGGATTTTGCATTATTTGAGATGGAACAATCCAACCAGTCTTCTCTGGGTCTCTGTGGTTACAAACAGGATAGGAAACTCTTGTAAATGTTGGGCCTTACCCAAGTCCTCAGGCTAGCCTAATTCTACATCCAGGTGTCTGGCTTCCATTGTGGTTTGTGACCCTCTGATTTTCTTAAGTTGACATCTCAGTTCCTCCCCCACATCTTGAGTTAGAGAGCAGGGAGAATTCATGGGTCAACATCAGCCTTCCGTAGCTTTGTAACACCAATATCTTGTTTTTGTGAATTGATGACCATCTTAGATGTGATTGCTTAATCTTACAACGTGTTTTTTTTTTTTTACAAGTGTTTGAATCACTTAAACAAATATATTCAGAATAAAGGAATAAACAGGCTTTGTTAATATCCAGTGGGCGCATGTCATCGTTTATTCCCTGACATGCCACAATATTATTAAGGCCAAAGTTTCCTAAGTCTGTTAAAGTATTCCCCTCCCATCACCCCAGGATCAAATCATCTGTTCCATTACTTTACCTGTCCACTGTGGAGAAGAAATTCATTTTCAATATTTAGTATTTATCAGTTCACTCTAGCAGAGTATTACTTATGTCATACCCTAAGCTCAAAGAAGCTTTAATATTTTAATAAAAATGTTGAGAATGCCTTGAATTCACACAAAAGGGGAAAACACCTATACTTGTAAAGAAACATGAGGCTTAAATTACGTAGTTTCTTATAACACTTAATTTGTATACTATTTTTTTTAATACTACACTGTTCTTGTCTTTCACGATTTGTCTGTGTTTAACTCAAAGGCCTAACTCTGTCCATACAGGTTTCATCAAAAAGCTAATGGATTTACCATTTTGAAATGCTTTATTCAGCTTTCATCACTGACTGTGTAGTGAAGGCTAGATTTAAAGGAAGCTATTAACAATTGTATTTTTTTCCCCCTTGAGCCAATTAAATGCAATAATTTCTGATTTTCTCTCTTTACCCTCCCCCGCCACCACCTTGGTTCCTCAGGTTTTTAAAATAATCAGATTGCTACACATGTAGCTATATATTTTTGATCACACACCAAAAATCTTAGTGCCTACTCTGTGCATCAAACAGGATCTATACACAGTGAGTGCCTATTCTGTGCATCAAACGGGATCTATACACAGTGGGTCAAACTTTAATTGTATGCTTATCCTTAGCAGATACTGTATTTTTTTTTCATTTTTTTAAACTTCTCCCCCCAGCCTTTAACTGTTGATTCTTGTATCAGATATCAGAAACAAAATCATGAAAGTGAACTTATAGAAAACTCTATATATGGTAAGGAAAAGAACTTCTACATTTTGTTTCTGTGGGCCTCCCGTGTACTTCCTTTGCTCCAAACCCTCCAACCCCCCCACACCCCCAGGGGATTACATTTGATTGCTTCACGCTACTCCAGTTTAGAGAACTGAAAACTTAAACACTAAGTAATTTTTGTATAGTCTCATCAGTATGCTGGCTTTAGAGAGATTTAAAAAAGCAAATAAATCATAATTCTGCATTATCCAATTTAAAACAACAAAAAACACTGTTAAAATACTTGTCTAATTCAAAGTTCCAGATATTACAAGAGCCAGAGTAGCTTGTGAGCCAGTTCAATCAATGTCTGTTGCAGTACTTAAACATTACTTTAATTATATGGTGGAATGCTTAGCTTGAATTTTGCACCTAAAATATTCATGGGTGCAATATTAGAAGCTTCTAATTAGTAATTTGCTTGGTTTTAAGCTCTTATATGTTATAAGAACAATTTACCTGTATTCACAAAAGCAGCAGAAATATTATGATCTCTACAAAATAACTAGCTCAACAGTACTTCAGAAAAGCAAAACAAAACAACTCCCTCCAAACTTCCAACATGAAAAATTTTTAATATCTAAATAATAGATTATTAATGCCAGTATTAAGCCATTTACTGGCAAAGTGCCTTCAGTTGTGACAGTTGTTGATGTTGGTCAACTATACAGTGGGTAAGAACTTTGCTGGGTTTCTCCTCTCCCCTCCCCTCCATCAATATATTTTGATAGTAACCATTGACCTGGGAGCTAGTAATATAGAAGGAACAGAAATGACTAACAAAATTATCTACATAACAATTTCCATTTTAGCCCTGTGTGTTCAGTCACCCTCCTTCCTGCAACGTGTGTGCGTGTGTGCGTGTGTGCGTGTGTGTGTTTTAACTGAGAATGCTTCAGCCCAGAGCTTTCCTTGCAATTGCTGTTCCTGGTTGCTGTGGACTAGATGGGGCCAGGTGCTGGAACTGAGAGCAAGAAGCTTCTCTCCTATGTACTCAGTGACCTTCCTGCTCGTGCCCAGGCAGTGTGGACAAGGAAGATGGATGACTTGAATACAGATAAAATAAAAGCTGGACCAGGGGGAGAGGATAGAAGTATATTGGTACAGGGAGCTGAGGAAGGGTGAGGGGAACTGGGACTAGAGGCTCAGGGAGATGGGGAGAGAGAAACTGGGACCATGCTTTGGGACCTATTGGAATTGTGGGAACTAGTGGACTGGGAGAGAGAGACAGAGATGGTGACAGCAAGTGACTGGGACTTGCTGAGGAAGGAGACTGACAGGGAACATGTTTGTGTGTGTAGGAAAGGGGAGAGAGACTAGGACAAAAACATAGAGGGGGAAGATTAAACAAGGGGTTTACAGAGAGTCTGGGACTGAGAGCCTTGGGGCAAAGGAATGGGGAGAGTGGTAGGGAGGAGAGAGACACCAGAAGGGGAGCCTGGAGTAGGGAGATGGGCTGGGATGAAGAACCATTGGTGGGGCAGAGATGGTACTGAAGCAGGAATGGAGGTCTGGAGAGGACAGGGCAGAAGGGGTCAAGCTTGAGAAAAATGGGAAGAAGTCTGTGCCCATTAGAAAATAACTGCCTTCCAGACCCTGGAATAGAACCTACAATTTCAGAGTCTCGTCATTCCTCTGCTGTTAGCATATATTTGTGAAACTTACTGATAAAGTACGTTCCCTTCTATTGATTGGTCCATGTACAAGATAACAGCCTACCACTGCGATCAGTTACTCTGTTAGTTCATGTGGCAGAGGCTTTTGTGGTGGATCTGAAGGTTCCAACCCTGCTAATGATCTATGGGGGTGTTGTTATGATGCCACATAAGCACAGTTTGCTTATTTAGAAACCTAGGAAATTCCTTGTGCATGCACACTAAAGTCTTATGGTAAAAGAACATTATTAAGCATTAAAAATCAGGTACTCAAAAGTTAGGAAATGCCAAAATTAAGGTTCTGAAGACAGAATTATTAATTTACTCAGGCTTTTTTATGGCACTCATCATTATAGTATCTGAATGCTTTATTAATATTAACAAATTTACCTTCATTAAGGTGAAGGGGCTATTCTGCCCATTTTACATCTATAAATTGGGATGAAGCAAAGAGATTGAAGGCAAAAGTATGTACTGGTTTTGGATACCCAATGTGAGATATCTGGGACCTGATTTTTTTTTTAAGAGTACTTGGCATTCTATAGCACTTGATTATGTTCAAGCACAGCTCCCATTGATTTCAGTTTGCAGTTGAGTGGTCAGTGCTTCTGAAAATCAGAACCCAGGATCTCAAGTGCGGTATGTTCATTATTTCACAATTACTGACCACTGTTGAAAAGTTTTGGTTCAAGTGACTTTGCTAGCATCACTTAGGAATTCTGTGGCAGAGATGAGGTAGAATCCATTTCTCCAGGGCAGCATGCAATTATTTTAACCATAAGACTGTTCTTTCTCTTCCTGAGATTCCATTCTTCATTTGCTACCCACTTGCAACAAGAGAGGCAGGGTTCTTAAAGACAGCAATCTCCTTTACTACACAGTATTGTTCATTCCCAGGGCTGGTCGAGCCTGTGCATTGACACAGGGGCCTGTGGGAAAATATGGTACATGATCACATACTAAAGAATATATCCTCATACATTCAAAAGGGGGTCTAATTAGTATTACATACTTTTTTTACATATATAAAAATTGCAATTTTTATATATGTTCTACAGTGAAAATGACTAGAGATAGAAAGTTTAAATTTGGCTTAAAAATCTTTACTAAAAAGTGCCTTTAGTGGTTCAGTGAAATTTTGGTTAGGATTTGCCTGAGTTATGACACTTCAAAAATCCCATGCTGTATATATTTAATACATGTGTTTTTTCACTGAGATTATAAAATGCACAACTAAAAGGCTATGATGCGTGTGTATACATAGCAAACGTAACTGTGTAGTGAGAAAAGTACTTGAGGTGTATGGGCTGATGGGCTAACTTGAAGTTATAGAATCCATGGCTTCTGTGAGCATTGTTGCAAAATGACTTTTTCTTGCAAAACTGAAGTATTTTGGACTTACAATGTGCTACGAAGTGTATTAATGAATAGGGAGGATTCAGCTGCTATCAATAGCAGTGCATGAGTAGAGCCTATCATAGACACCTGGATTTCATCTTTTCTTGGAATAACTCCTGTTGCCCAATAGAGATGCCTACCTCACCAGAGTTTCTCTGGGTTTCTTCTGGCCCGAGCAGAATCTGTAAATTTCTAGGTAGTTTCCCCCCTGCCAGAACCTTGCCTCTCCATTTTTCATAACATGATTTGTTCTCACTCCCGGGTTTATTTCCCTACAAATATCCTACCTGCTATAGAAGACCTTTTGTAGAATGAATTTTGATCCACTGTTTCTAATGTGTTCATTCAGCTTACTTCTGGTGGACTCTAGAAGGACTTCAAAGAGGCAAAGCTAAGAAAGGGAACACAAGTCCAGGTATAAAGCCTGGGGAGCTGACTCAGAGGCTGAGGAATAAGAAATTACCTTTCCACCTCGGTAGGTGGGTAGACCAACATTTTCAGAAAATAAGAGCCTAAACTTAAATAAGTGGGCTGACTGTCTGATGTGCTGAGCATTCTACAGCTCCCACTGAAATCAATGGAAGCTGCTGGGTGCTCAGCATGTATGAAAAATCTCACTCACTGAGGAGCCTAACTTTCAACTCCTATTTTTGAAAATCTTGGTCTTGTAGTATAGTGTGTGATATATGTGTATTGGGTATATGTATGTTATATACTGTGGCATGTATATTTGATACAAATATGATGCAAGGATGTTAATGATTGACAGACACTCAGAATCTGTGGTGATAAGGGTCCAATAAATACCTGATAAATTAAATTTATCACATGTGTATCTCTGCTGTGTGTATGTAATTTTCTGCTGACATACATAACACTTTCAGTTTCTGAAGGGAGGGAAGTATTACAATTTTTGAAGTTAGAAGGGCTTCTAACAAATCTGCAGCATAGTATGAAGTTGCTAAATATATACAATTCCCCCCCATCCCTTTTAGGTGTCTGTTCACATATGTAGTTCCTTGAAAGACTATTGACTACATTAGTACCTTCAAGAGATTTGTTGGTAATGTGCACTTTATTTTTGACCTTGAAATAAAAAACAGGAAGAGGCCACTACATCCAGAATGCAGGCTGTTGTCTCCATTGTACTCCTACTATTCTGAATTCTCATTTAAGATCTCTTCTAAGATATTCATCTATAGGCACTTCTTCATGGAAAGCCTATAAATAAAATAAAATGATGTATGTCTCAGATGGCGACTCTTCTACGCAAACAAGTATGTCTCACTACCCTTTCTGTTAAAGGGGTTTTTGATCACCTAAACTAAAATGGAACCAAGTTTGCTGGCATATAAAATTAAAAAGGGTATAGAGGAGTTTTTAAATAAGGGCTGGAGGGAAGTCAACAGGTACAGAAGGGCACATGGTTTGGACAGAGAGCCCTTACAGAAGGATCTATTAATGGAGATTCTCTATATCTTAGTAAGGAGAAGAGGGTTAAAGTTGCTGGAAGAGGACTGCTGTAGCAATAGCATGTGACCTGCAAGTGGGTGGTATGAGGAAATTGCATTATTGGTTGGCAAGAAGATGATGTGAAGGAATCACAATGAGATACAGTTATCGTAATTTTTATTGATTGATTGTAAGAGTTTAAGTAATTGTGACAAAGATATTGTCTGTGTGTTTTTTGTTTTGTTATTTTTTTCTGGCAGATCTAGAAAGGTAATTCTCTGCTACTTCCTCATAGCCCATAACTTAATGGGGATCCAAAGGTATGTGTACACTGCAGTGTAAGCTCAGACTCAGGCTCAAGCCCAAATCCCATTTCTGTCTACACACAATTCTATCTGACTTGGACCCGAGACCCAGGACCATGTAGGGTGGAGGATTTGAGCCTGGGTACCTTGGGAGTTCAGGGCCAAACTCCATTGTTCTGCAGCATGAATGCAGCTTGGGCAGGCCCCAGTGGACTCAGGTGAAGTAGAAATTCACTTTTAACCTTTGTTTTGGTTTCTGAATGGGTGTATCTTGTCCTTCATATGAAAACTGCTGTTTCTTTTGCTGAATGTGAACTGGCTCTGCTTCATATTCTGTGGGAAAGTCTATTTGTTCAGCAAGCTCGAGAGACTCTACCAGTGTTCTTTCAAACCCTTCATCACTTCTGAATTCCTCTAGAATATTTTTAGTTTGCTGCAGTTTTGAATAGCAGAATGTATGTTCAGGTTCTTCTCCTGAAACTGCTTACTAGTGAGGCTGATCCTGAAAAGGATCTTATACCATAAATGAGTTGAAGTCAAAAATTTGAATTTGGAAAGGCCATTTGCAAGAGCTTCTGCATCCGAATGTGCTGTATTGCCAGATGATCCAGTAAAGGTAGTATCATCAGAAATTTCAATTAGGGCCTCATAAATGTTTCCAAGCTCATAGCAAAGAGGCTTCAAAGCATCAATGTGACTCTCCCATCTTGTCTGACTAAGCGGTTTCACAGTTAGAAAATTCACATGGCAAGTCAGAATCTCCCAATGGCATGTTGAACCTGAGAAAAATACATGAACGCATTTCACCAAGTCTTTGCACCAGGTCAGAGAAACTGCTTGCCTCTGAAACAGCATCTAGTAGCATCACTGACAACCAAATTCAGAGAATATGCACTGCAAGGAATGAAAAAGGCCCTAGGAGTGATTTCCATCATTCTCCTTTGCACACTGTTATCTTTACCCTTCATATTACTCCCATTATCATAGGCTTGGCCACATAAGTTTTCAGAAGATAATGACATTGTTTCGAGCTCTTGTAGAACAATTCAGTCATAAATGCTCCAGTCGTCGTCTTCAGTGGTACGAAACTCCTTCAGAGGGAAAAAAAAAAAAAAAAGTTCCTTTATGAGCACTTCAAGATTATCTTCATCTGCAGACTTTTCCATATCCACAAAATGAATTATCATCATCATTTGTTCGACATGACTCACATCTGGGATACAGTCCAGTATTATTGAAAAATATTTGCAGAATGGGAAGCTTCTACAGTTTTCTTTTTAATGGCATTTGCTAGGATTTGAATCAGTCCATTCTGCATATTTTTTCCCAAGTAATGATCCTGTGTTTCATGATGAGTTATTTTTCATAGATGCTCCTTCATGACTGGATCAAACAAAGCTAGGTATAAAACAAATTTTAAAAAGTTTCCATTACCTTGAGTGTATAATATTTCGTTTCTACGACAGCCGCAGAATGCTAAATTTTGCACACAGAGAACTCTCACTAAAACAATCAGATGCTCTAATATCTGTTGCCAACATTCTTTTTTCCTTGATCACATGTAAATTTTCTTCATAGATAATTATGATTTAAAAAGGAAAAATTAAAGTTCTTTCCAATTTTGAAAACATTCCAAATGTTCTGTACTTGTTTCATGTGAAGAGAGAATTTAGGCTGCTAGGAAAGAGAGTGAAATCCAGGACCTCTATGGTGGCATTCTCAGAAATGCTTCCAGTTCCACGCGCAGGGCCAGCTAGGCAGGCAGAGCTTCAGAGTCTCAATGCGTGGATGAGACGATGGTGTAGAGAGAAGGAGTTTGGATTTATTAAGAACTGGGAAAACTTTTGGGATAGGGGGAGCCTATAAGGGAAGGATGGGCTCCACCTAAACCAAGGTGGAATCAGACTGCTGGCACTTAACATTAAAAAGGTTGCAGAGCAGTTTTTAAACTAAGAGATGGGGGAAAGCCGATTGCTGCAGAGAAGCACGTGGATCGGATAGAGACTTCTCTTACAGGAGGGTCTACTGATAGAGATTCTCTAGGCTGTAGTCAGAAGGAGAGGATGGTAAAGAATAAAGGAGAGGCCAGATCAGATGACAAACTTTCACATAAAGAATAAAGGAGAGGCCAGATCAGATGACAAACTTTCACATAAAGAATGCAACACATCAGAAAAGGGCAGACAAATAAACAGTGATCAGTTTTTAATGTGCTTGTACACTAATGCTAAAAGTCTACATAATAAGATGGGTGAACTAGAGTGCCTCGTGTTAAAGGACAATATTGACATAATAGGCATCACAGAAACATGGTGGAGTGAGGACAATCAATGGGACACAATCATTCCGGGGTATAAAATATATCGGAAGGACAGAACAGGTCGTGGGGGTGGGGGAATGGCACTATATGTGAAAGAAAATGTAGAATCAAATGAATTAAGAATCTTACATGAATCCACATGCTCCATAGAATCTCTATGGATAGTAATTCCATGCTCTAATAAGAATATAACAGTAGGGATCTATTATCGACCACCTGATCAGGACAGTGATAGTGACGATGAAATGCTAAGGGAGATTAGAGAGGCTGTCAAACTAAATAACTCAATAATAATGGGGGATTTCAATTATCCCCATATTGACTGGGTACATGTCACCTCAGGACGAAATGCAGAGACCAAATTCCTCGATACTTTAAATGACTGCTTCTTGGAGTAGCTGGTACAGGAACCCACAAAGGGAGAGGCAACTCTTGATTTAGTCTTGAGTGGAGCACAAGAGCTGGTCCAAGAGAGAACTATAACAGGACCGCTTGGGAATAGTGATCATAATATAATAACATTTAACATTCCCGTGCTGGGAACAAAACCACAGCAGCCCAACACTGTGGCGTTTAATTTCAGGAAGGGGAACTATGCAAAAATGAGGGAATTAGTTAAACGGAAATTAATAGGTAAAATGATTAAAGTGAAATCCCTGCAAGCTGCATGGACACTTTTCAAAGACACCATAATAGAGGCCCAACTTAAATGTATACCCCAATTTAAAAAAAACAAAGTCAAAGGACTAAAAAAGAGCCACCATGGCTTAAAAACCATGTAAAAGAAGCAGTGAGGGATAAAAAGGCATCTTTTAAAAAGTGGAAGTCAAATCCTTCTGAGGTAACTATAGAGGAGCATAAACACTGCCAAATTAAGTGTAAAAATGTAATAAGAAAAGCCAAAATGGCATTTGAAGAACAGCTAGCCAGGAACTCAAAAGATAATAATAAAGTATTTTTTAAATGTCAGAAGCGGGAAGCCTGCTAAACAACCAGTGGGGCCCCTGGATGATAGAGATACAAGTGGAGCACTTAAAGGTGATAAAGTCATTGCGGAGAAACTAAATGAATTCTTTGCTTCGGTCTTCATGGCTGAGGACGTTAGGGAGATTGCCAAACCTGAGCCGTCTTTTGTAGGTGACAAATGTGAGGAATTGTCACAGATTGAAGTGTCACTAGAGGAGGTTTTGGAACTAATTGATAAACTTAACTGTAACAAGTCACCGGGACCAGATGGCATTCACCCAAGAGTTCTGAAAGAACTCAAATGTGAAATTGCGGAACTATTAACTCGGGTTTTTAACCTGTCCTTTAAATCGGCTTCCGCACCCAGTGACTGGAAGATAGCTAATGTAACGCCAATATTTAAAAAGGGCTCTAGAGGTGATCCCGGCAACTACAGGTCAGTAAGTCTAATGTCCATACCGGGCAAATTAGTTGAAACAATAGTAAAGAATAAAATTGTCAGGCACATAGAGGAACATAAATGGTTGGGCAAAAGTCAGCATGGTTTCTGTAAAGGGAAATCATGTCTTACTAATCTATTAGAGTTCTTTGAAGGGGTCAACAAACATGTGGACAAGGGGGATCCAGTGGGCGTAATATACTTAGATTTCCAGAAAGCCTTTGACAAGGTCCTTCACCAAAGGCTCTTACGTAAATTAAGTTTCCATGGGATAAGAGGGAAGATCCTTTCATGGTTTGAGAACTGGTTAAAAGACAGGAAACAAAGGGTAGGAATAAATGGTAAATTTTCAGAATGGAGAGGGGTCACTAGTGGTGGTCCCCAAGGGTCAGTCCTAGGACCAATCCTATTCAATTTATTCATCAATGATTTGGAGGAAGGGGTAAACAGTGAGGTGGCAAAGTTTGCAGATGATACTAAACTGCTCAAAATAGTTAAGACCCAAGCAGACTGTGAAGAACTTCAAAAAGATCTCACAAAACTAAGTGATTGGGCAACAAAATGGCAAATGAAATTTAATGTGGATAAATGTAAAGTAATGCACTTTGGAAAAAATAACCACAACTATACGTACAATATGATGGGGGCTAATGTAGCTACAACTAATCAGGAAAAAGATCTTGGAGTCATTGTGGATAGTTCTCTGAAGATGTCCATGCAGTGTGCAGCAGCAGTCAAAAAAGCAAACAGGATGTTAGGAATTATTAACAAAGGGATAGATAATAAGACAGAGAATATCTTATTGCCCTTATACAAATCCATGGTGCGCCCACATCTCGAATACTGTGTACAAATGTGGTCTCCTCATCTCAAAAAGAATATACTGGCATTAGAAAAGGTTCAGAAGGGCAACTGAAATGATTAGGGGATTGGAACGGGTCCCATATGATGAGAGATTAAAGAGGCTAGGACTTTTTAGCTTGGAAAAGAGGAGACTAAGGGAGGATATGATAGAGGTATATAAAATTGAGTGGCATGGAGAAAGTGAATAAGGAAAAGTTATTTACTTGTTCCCATAATAGAAGAATCCATTGAAATTAGTGGGCAGCAGGTTTAAAACAAATAAAAGGAAGTTCTTCACACAGCGCACAGTCAACCTGTGGAACTCCTTGCCTGGGGAGGCTGTGAAGGCTAGGACTATAACAGGTTTTAAAAGAGAACTGGATAAATTCATGGAAGCTAAGTCCATTAATGGCTATTAGCCAGGCTGGGTAAGGAATGGTGTCCCTAGCCTCTGTTTGTCAGAGGGGGGTGATGGATGGCACGAGAGAGATCACTTGATCTTTACCTGTTAGGTTCACTCACTCCAGGGCACCTGGCATTGGCCACTGTTGGTAGACAAGATACTGGGCTAGATGGACCTTTGGTCTGACCCAGTATGGCCTTTCTTATATTCTTAATTGAAGATATGTTTTTCCAGTTCTTCAAAGAATTTTCAGTAAGTGATGTACCAATGGCTTGATTTCTTAACAACTTGCAAAACAGCAAATTGTACACTGAATATTGTAACCAGTTTTGATGAATTTCCTCCCCATTAATGAGTTTTGTCTTGTAATGTTAAGCAGAGAATTTTCTTTTATTTCCACACTTAGGGAAGGGAAATTCATGAACTTGTTCGGGTCCATGTTCCATGAGAATTTGCCACACACTGTCATCACATCTGGGTCCCCATATTGTAACTTGTTTGCAACTTCATCCTTTCTTCCTTTTACTTCATTTACTTCAATTTCTGCATGTGTTTCTGAAGGAGAATACATTTTCTCTACTTCCATATCAGTCTGATGCTGTGAGCTGCCTTCATCTTGAAGTAAGTTTCCATCATCTTGAGTTTCCAAACTGCTCTTTTGTGGATGTGAGCTACCCTCATCTCGAAGTAACATACCTTCATCTTGATGTTCCAGAATGCTTCCATGCAGATGTGAGCTAACCTCCTCTCCAAGTAAAATTCCTTTTATCTGGATGCTGTGAACTGCTTCATTTTTATTTGGATTAAAGAGAAGATATTTCAGAAAGGTTCCCTGCTATTTTGCTTGGTTCTTTTCCTTCTCAGCCTTTCATTTATGATAGCTCCTGAGGGTTTTCTTTTTCCTCTTTCTGCTTTGGGGCATTTGAATATTATGTACTGTGCTCCTGACTGCAAGCATTATAGCTGTAAGAATGGCTGACACACCCACCTCATGGTTGGCAGTTTAAACTACATTGCAGCCATCCCGATACGTCTTTTCACTGCTTAAAGGTTCAATGAGTAGTAACATACACTCACTTACCTATTAAAACAGTTACAGTGTTTACATGGAAACAAAATTAACTTTTTTGACATTATAACCCAACACCAGTTGTTTAGAAAGTAATCTCCTTCCTCACAATCACCTGCTTGGAGCATGACGTTGTAGTCCATTAAGTGTTAACGCTATTACTTTTCCTTTATGGACCTTATTTATTATATGTGAACCAATTATAACAAAGAAAAGTTCATAATTATACAGCCCGATAATAATGCTAAGTTTTAATAATGCTTAAAGATACTCACATTTTGGATTTATAATGCTGAAAGATGTTCTTCTTCTTTGGCACCAAGAAACACAATTGTATTCACTCGATTCTTAACCATCTACCTGCGGCGTGTATTAAAATGACCGTTTTACATGCGTCAACTTGCGATACTTCAGTTCTACATAAATTTCCGACTATGCAATCTTAATGTATATTCGAGTTAGGTGTCACTAGCATTGCAGCTGTTTCCGCTGGTAAATGTTTCATTGTGGCTGAGTTATTGCTTATCAAAATTGTGGAGTGAGTCATCTTGACCCATGTCGCAAACTGAAGAAAAAATTTCACAAAAATATTCTTGCGGTAAATAAAAGATTTGGCATATTAATAAATTCTCAGAAATGTAAAGAAATGAATAATTCATATTTCCTTTGTACACACACAGGATTCAAAATAATTACATCTTCATTATTTTATTTGTATTTTTTCATCTTTTTCATTTTTTAAATTTTTTTTTTATTTTTTTTCCCTTGAGTTTGGTGCCCCATTTAACTTGGCACCCTAGGCAACCGCCTAGTTCGCTTATAGATGGGCAGCCCCTGTAAGTGTCTCAAGACCAACTATTGGAAAGCAAGTGATGAGAACCACACTTTTGGGAACTTGTCTGTCCTGAAAATTTTTACTGGGTATTTGGTACTGTGCAAAGCACAGAGTAACCAACTCTTCATGACAGCCTGGCCAGCTGTGATGGTGACTCTCACCCATGAATCCTGTCTAAGACTGGAAGGGAGCCAGCAGGCATCAGCTGAAGCTACTGAAGTGGTTTGCTGAAACTAACTCCCAAGGAGGCTTAACCATTAGAGCAGCTGCAGCTGTCTGCTTCGAGGGAGCTTTTTGATGCCACCCCTGGAGGAACAGCCTGCTGAAAAACTAGCAGCAGAAATGCAAGAGACAGGAGTCATTCTGGAGTGTGGTAAGCTTGTCATCTTGTTTTTATTAATGTAATAATGGAAGGGGTTTCCAATGCAAAAGTTAATACAAGCCTCTGGTAGCAGCATGTATCCGTGATGGTGGATTGCATGCCAGAAGCTTAACACTGTCCTCTTCCCCCTCTCCACTTTCAGCACCATCTGGAATTCAAAATGGAGATCAGGAAGTACAAACTGTGAAACAAGCATCTAAAACCGAAGTTTTAATAGAAACTCACACATTTGTGCTACGATGTACCAGGGTGTTAAAATATGAACCTTGTATTGCTTTCCCGGTTACTATGCTGCTCTGTACCAGCTCAGCTCTGTACGGTTTAATGCGCTCCCTGTAAACAGTGAACTGTATTGGGAGGGAGAGTGAGTGTGAAATGCAATACATTTTAAGCTAAATGTAGTCTATGGATGACAAAATCATTTGCCCAAAATACAGTTGGAGGGTTGTATGCAGTTCATAACTGTGTCAAGGGGGTGGAAGATTGTTGTGTAGTTCTTGGCAAGTCCATATTGGCATATGTGTTTGCATGCAGTCATAACAGGCTCTGTCAGAAGCTGTGAAGTGGGTGCTAACATAACATGCTGTTGATTGCCCCATGACTTTTGACCTAATAACTGGTACTGATGGTTGCAAACTTTTCCTGTAGCAAGAACTCTAGATAGGCATACACGTTTTGAGGAAGGGCATATTTTTTTGAGACACACCTTGATACGTGACCAGGCCAGTTCACCCATAATGTGCTATTCAGTCAGCATAAGTTTGAAAATTTCTGTGGCATATACAGCTATCTTGCAATGAACAGCTTGAAATAAAATATCTGTTTGCCATTCTAGAACCACAAGAATTGTTTTGTCCTCCAAAATGTGAGTGCATGAAATGAGAGAGAGAGAGAGAGGGCCTTATCATAGACTTTAAGGTCAGAAGAGACCATTATGATTGTCTAGTCTGACCTCCTTCCCAATGCAGGCCACAATCTCATCCACAGATCCCTAAATGGCCCACCTTAAGGACTGAACTCACAACCCTGAGTTTAGCAGATCAATACTCAAACCACTGAGCTATCCCTGCCCCCACCAGCTATCCCTGCCCCCACAGTAGTGGGGGCAGGGGGAAAAGTAACAGTCCACTCCCTCATACACACATCCAAAAAAACCCAAGGTGGTGGGCAATTTCTAAACAAAAAACAGTTTTGATTTTTAACTTACCATTCTCTGTGCACTCTTTTCACTGCAATTAACCAGGTTGTCTTCATGGAACTTTTAGGATCTGAAGCATTCCTCTCTCAATATGTTGAAGTTTAGCTTTACAAAGTGCCTTCTGTTTGACCATGACATTTCACAGGGACAATAATGTACTGTTTTTTATGTCTGTTTGCAGGTCCCTCAACCTGAATTGGCCATTCTGCCTCAGTAGCTCGGGCACACTTAGAGCTCTGAGTCTCAGAACTCTCATGGATCAGTTGAAGAGGAAGTTACCACCTTGATGAACTTATAATTGACATTCTGGACAGGGCCAGCAAGCAGGTGCAGTACCAAAGAGAAGGCCTCACGTCATGTGAAAAAACACAAGCAGGCTGCAGAGCTTGAGGACAGAATTGAAGTGAGGGAGCATCAGTTGAGGGAAGAAGACCAAATGTAGTAGAAAGACCAGTTTGAGACGCAGCTTTTGCTAATGGCTGCAAGAGTGCAAACTCCTGCTATCTCTGCTCCTCAGCCTGAGTCCCCTTCACAATACCACACACTATAGACCAGGAACGCTTTGTACAGTTCCATGGTTGAATGGCATATGCAACTGAGACAGAAGAGCTGCTTGACATGGCAAATCTACCCACTTGCTGTTCTGCACCCCATCCAAGCCCCCTTTTCCCTAATACTTCAGCTTCCATGCTGACTCTGGCCCTCCTGCTGCAGGCCTCCACACCTATGCAGTAGCACCAAATGCATCCTAAAGGAAGGGAACGGAAAACATGCCGAAGGACATGGAAAATTTAGGGGATTGTTTTGATGGCACTGGTTTCACTGTTTGCACAGTGCAGTGTTTGGTTTATGCATATTGTTTTATTACTGGTTTTCTTGTTGGTTTATTAATGTTTTGGTGTTCTAATGGCAGTTGTAATGTAAAATTTTGTGTTTGTGTAATACTTCCATGTTGACAAATAAAGGCTTTTATTTAATTAAAAAAATGTATTGCTGTCACTAGGTCACATCACATAATGTGTCTTTTGAATAATAAAGATAAACATATGGTAAGGCACAACAGGGAGTTTGTCTCCTAACACAATCTTTCTATATGTCTGTGTACAGTCATCCATAATGTAAATGTGCTGCCTACTTCCATAAAGTCATCTCATCCTTATGAAAAATTCATAACAATCAGCTCCCCATTCATTGTGTACAGTGACAGTATCCTCTTTTCACTGCATGATGTGATAGTGCCTCATGTACTGTAAATATTGCTGTACAAAAACATTTATAAACTTACTGTTTTCCCTCCTCCACTGGACTATGCAAATCCATAATATGCGAACACAGAGTATCCCAGGTTTCTGTTGCGCAGGTGCATCTGCTGTTTTAGGTGTACCAGTTCAGCAATCCATTACTGTCAAAGCTCCATAATCAGGAGCAAATGGCTCACATTTAGATTCACAAAGATGATGAAGAGCATAACAAGCCACAATAATGAGGACTGCATTGATGACCCAGGCAACTAAACTTGTTTGTAAACAGCACCAGCAGGATTTCAATATGACAAACGCACATTCAACCATCATTCTGGACTGCTGAGAATGTAAATGAACCTTCTTTTGATAGGCCTTCTGAAGTCAGGATATGTGTTCATGAGACAAGGCAAAAGGGTATACATGGAGTTCCCAGAATAATAGTGGGGACTCTAATCCATTTATGACAATGTCATTTGGTGGAAATAGTGTCTCACTTTGTCCATGAACATAAACTCCTGGTTGTGGCATTGTGAACTTTTCCAGGCAGCCCATGTTGGCATCCATAGATCAGCCTTTGTGATCCACCAGGGTCTGCATGATGATGGAGTAGTACTCTGTGATTTATGCACTCGTGTGTTCTGTGAGGAGGACAAACTATGGGGACCTGGGTCCCATCAAGGACTTCAGTGCAGTATATAAACTCATTTTTTCATAACCAGCAGTTAGTTCAGGGATATTGATTATTCCCATTACCTTTGGGTAAATCACATGCCTGACTGACTCAGAAACCTTTGCCACCACTTTATCCACTGTTGACTTTCCAACACCAAACAAGTTAGCAAAGGATTTGCAGCAGTCTGGGGTCACCAACTTCCAGATAATTATAACAACCAGCTTCTGGACTGATATGGCCATCCTCATGCATGTATTGTGATGCTAAAGGGTCAGGGCAAGCTGATCAGAGAGCTCCAGAAGTATAGCTTCATGTGAAAGGTCTGGACCCTCTGCTGGTCATGCCATATCCACATATGAAAGGGAAAAGCTTGCATTCAATATGCTTTATGGATATTGCTGCTTTCCCAGACATTCAGTACTTAACTGCCTGGCCTGCACAAGTGAGCTTGTGATGTCAGAGCGTGGAAGGGAACTTTGACTCTGTGATTATTAGGTCTAAGACGGATGTTGTTCAGTTGGCAGAGAGGAATGTTGAACTACTTTTATTTATTGGAGGAGGAAGTGAATGTAACAGCACTGTAGGAAATAATCTAATGCTTTCTGCTACCTTCTTCTACATATGCTTTCCTTCCTATTTGTCAGTAACAGTGTGAATGAATTGACTAAGAATATAAAGGTTTGGGTTTGTAGTATATTTCCCAGTTCATAACTAGAATGAAGTATTTGATGCATTAAGTTTAATTAAATGAAGTTTGACCACTCATAAAAGCCTGGAATTTAGAGATCAATAAGATTACCCACTCCATGTTCTTACCAGCAGGATGGTGCCCTCCATAACATTCTCACGTGCTTTGTCTTGAGTTTAAATAGCATTGGCAGCAGGGATTCCATTACTGCCTTAAGAAGATTATTCTATTATGGTCTAATTGATCTTGTTAAAACTTTTTCTTGGTGTCCAGCCTTAAAAGTTACTTTGCTCAGTTTCATTCTGTTACATGCTATTCCTTCTCAGACTATTCTTCCATTTCCCTTCTATTGGTGCCCTTTAATTGTGTAAAGATTTTTAATCCTATTCCCCTGTAGTCTTTTTTTTTTTAAGAACAGCTATATGTATATATTTAGTTTATTAGACAGATGTGCTAAAAAATTTAGATATTGTGTTTATTTAAAGAAACTGGAATCTTCTATGTAAAATATTCTAGGTTAAATTTGTAAATTTCTAGGTTAAATTTATAGATTCTTTCTAATTGTGTGTGTGGAGGGATATTCCACCTAATTTCTATCTAACATTTCCCACCAACTTGCCCACATTGAGTGTCCATTCCTTACAAATACTGTATTGCAGTGACAGGATAGTGGATTAGGCTGATACAGTTGCGTCATCCTTAAGCATATAACCTCATGCCTTCTGGTGAAGTTAAGACCCACATTTCTGTTGGCTCGTGTTAAGTTCTCAATTTAAAATGTGTGGTTATACCTGTTGTTGTGTGAAATGTAGTTGTAGCTGTGTTGGTCCCAGGATATTAGATAATATGGGTGAGATGGTATCTTTTAGTGGTGATGCTCGGAGTACCTTTCCCAGACCTGAGAAGAGGTCTGTATGGCTCAAAAGCTCATCTTTCTCATCAACAGAAGTTGGTGCAATAAAAGATATTACCTTACCCACCTCGTTTCTCTGGTTATCCCATTTCAGCCCTCCACAAATCCTTAAACTGTAGCTAGGGCTTTGTGAGTAAAACTAGAACCAGAGTTTCTTCTCCAAATAATATGAAATTTGTCATTTTAATTTGAGGTTAAATTAATCCTTAAAGATTCAAAAAAACAGAAGGTGAATAAAAAAGAATCTCAAATTAACATGACTTAATCATGATATTTAAAAGAAATCTTGTGAGGTGTTTTTTGGTGCCTGACTCAATATTTTTGAACACTTGAGGCTGGCAATACTGCCTCTCTTAGCTCTCTTGCTTTGCCTTGCACTCTGTCATGTACCTTTTATAATGTGAGATCTTGCCTCTGCCCTGTTAGACTTCCATAGAGGAAAGCAACAATGCTCTGCTGGGCAGCTCTGACTGCTTGAACACTCATTGCTTGTGTATCACATGTTCAGAGCAGCACTACGTCAGAAAATAAAGGCAGACATTGGAAACAAAGGAATACAAGTTTAAAACTCTGCATGTCTCTCTTTAACCCCCCTCCAAAAAAAAATGTGTGTGGGAGGAGGGGTTATTTCCAAATCCTAATTAAATGTAGAAAATGTTATTGGGTTAAGGGTTGTACAAACCTGTTTAGAGAAAAGTATATGTTAAAACTCTTACCGTATATCATTTTCAGCAATCACATGTATTATCCCTTATAGCAGTAGATTTACAAATATCACAATTACAATTTATCTTTATTTATAATAAATGTTAAAAAGTATCATGGAGGAAGAATGTATAACTGGTAATGCTGAAGTAATACAATGTACAAAGTATGCTTGTGTTATGAAATGACTACGTTGTAACAGTGTTTTCCTTTCTGTCTTTTCTTTTAGGACCGGAATAGGCCCTATGACACTTTTAACTTGCACTCTTTGGAAAATTCCTTAATGGATATGATAAGGACTGATCATGAGCCTCTGAAAGGTAAAAACTACCCTCCCAGTGGCCCACCAATGAGTTTCGCTGATATAATGTGGAGGAATCATTTTACAGGTTAGGAATATTCATATGTCCGTGCTTGCTTGGTGTTTAAAACAAAATCAACTTTTCAATAATTGCTATACATTTTCTGCTAGTAAAGTAAGTGGTGAATATTTAATGCTGCTATTCACCCCTCTAAAAAACATGACTCAATAATCTCAGATGACCAAGGCTAAATGTGTATGAATGTAGTATGCCATACGTGCAAGATGATGAATTCCAATGTTATCTAAATTTTAGTTTTATGGAGGCTTATTTCTGTTTTCAGTCTTAAAAAATTGCTCAGTAAAGTTTTCAACCTCAGTCTTCTGTTTCAGAAAACAAGTGGTTAACAAGAGTCAAGTTCAATTTTTAGTTTTGTGTAACTTTTTTAAAGTAATAGAGCATTTTGCATGAATCATTAACTTAGAAGATAGTGATCTAAAATATCCCCTTTATCATGGATATTAAAACAGAATTTAAAGAATACCTTACACACACACACACGCGTGCGCACCCACCGCTAGCAACTGTAGTAATATTTGTGTGATCTTGTGTGAGATCCAGTTTTGACAGCTTTTATTGTGATGTCCAGATTGGCATTGTTGTGAAAGCACTATGCTCAGCAATAGAGAGATTAGGTTTTATGTCTCTCACCTACCCAGACAGTTGAGTGACGAGCTCCAAAGTATGATGGCTGTGATTACAAAGATTACGAAAAGATAAATGGATCTGTAATCTATTAGCATGAATTAGTAAACAAAAAGTTCCTCTCTCTCTCTCACATACACATACATACATACATAGAGTGTGTGTGTGTGTGTGTGTATATAATATATATAATAAATAGTATGTGTGTACGAGAATTAAAACCCACATGGATGGATTGGAAGTAGTGTAACTTATTTGCTTGGTGATTCTGGGAAATATTGATTGATTACTTCTGCAGGAGCAGATCTGTCCTTTCAACTGCAGGGGTACAAATGAAACTACTTCTACCACTCAGCTGATGCCACATGAGTGAGTGGTCTAAGGAACTTTTTATTTACTAATTCATGCAATTGTAATTTTACATGAAGAGATAATTGAGAAAGGATCTTGAGTTCATAGTGGATCTCAATATAAACACAAGTTAACAGAGTAACATTGTTGCAGAAAAACTCAAACATCATTCTGGGATGTATTAGCAAGACAGTTGTACGGAAGACATGAGAAGTAATTCTTCCACTCTACTCCATGCTGATTAGTCTCAGCTGGAGCATTGTTTCGTGTTCTGGGCACCACATTTCAGGAAAGATGTGGACAAATTGGAGAAAGTCTAGAGAAGGTCTAGAAAATTTGACCTATTGCGGGAAGATGGAAAAAATGGGTTTGTTTAGTCTGGAGGAAATAAGACTGGGAGGGTAGGGAACATAGCAGCTTTCAAGTACGTAAGAGGTTCTTACAAGGAGGAAGGAAAAAAACTGTTATCTCTGAAGATAGGACAAGAAGCAATTGGTTTAAATTGCAGCAAGAATGGTTTACTTTGGACTTCAGGTAAAAATTCCTAACTTTTAGTGTAGTTAGGCACTGGAATAAATCTTTGTCATTGCAGATCTTGAAGAGCAAGTTAGAAAAACACCTGTCAGGGATTATCTAGATAATACTCAGTCCTGCCATGAGTGCAGAGCATTGAACTAGATGACTTCTCAAGGTCCCTTCCAGTCCTATGATAGAATTAGAGAAAGAGACAGACAGACACACACATCAACAAATATTTGAGGCTAGCTGGGACTAAATTTTTCCACTGTTATTGATCTAAGATCCAGGTATCCATGGTGAGACTGGTGAGTTGGTTTCTAAGTAAAACAGCTACAGTATGTGTGAAAAGCTAATAAATGTATTTTTATGTGGAATGCAAAAAAAGTTTCAGAACAGGCAAATCTGAATCAGCTGTCATGGGTAATGTTTTCTGTTCCATGCAAAGGGTAGCTGTCAAGGCATCAGCAAGGATGGAACATGTTCTCCTAGCCAGTCAGATCTAGTAGGTGGAGTTTTTCACAATGTTGCTATCCAAGGTCAGTATTGGTAGGAAATCCGGAAGAACATTCAAACTGCAAAGTGTCTGGATCTGTGGGAGCATGTGACTTTAGTCAGAGGCGGGCCAGGCAGATAGTTCTTCAAAATGTTTCCCTCTGCCCACAAACATAATCTCTCTTCCTAAGATTCAACTTCAGGCAGTTCTTCCTCTTCTGTAGATGCTGGAGTGTGTTCTGTCTTATTCAAACAAATTACTACAATTCATTTAATGGAGAGTAATACTCTCATAGTAAGTAACTATGAGAGTATTACTGTCTCATAGTTACTTACTTCAGAGAGACTGGCAAGTGGTTTACGACTACTCTCACTAAGTGGACGTCTCATTTAGTTCACTAGGTAGAGCTACTACTCTAAAATCCAAACATTCCAAGTTTGTTTCGACTAAGATGGATCTCGTCCAAAGTGAGGTATCTTTCATTTGAGAAGATTACCTTTTTAGTTAATGAATTGCTCACCCATGGTAAAATAGGCTAATTTGCCTAAATTACTCTTGCTAGTATGCACTTACATTTCAATTGGCTTTTTACTAATCGTACTAGTTCTAGTATTGTACAAGCTTTCAAACAGATGGGAGAGGTGAAAAGATAAATAGCAAAAGAACTGTTTTTGGAAAACAGAGGCAAGCATTAGCTCATTCTAGTAAAAAGTTTCACTTTGCCTTCCAAACTATACAAATCTTGGAAGCTTCAGGCCTGTTTCAGAGCAAATATGACTATTTCAGAGAAAATGTCAGCCTGCCAGTGGGCAATGAACAAACTTTTCAGAAAATGTTCAGTCATCTTTGAGATGGCCTATGCATATTCACACTTAGGTTATACCTTGCTCCCAGTACTGCAGAGCTTCAGAAATCTTGTGGGAAAGTGTTGTCTACTGGGGCCACAGGAGCCCTGTTGTTTGCCAATAGATTTTTGAAGTAGAGATAATAAGAGAAGTGTGGCCTCCAGCTGTTTGTTTGTTCCTTTTCAAGGGCTAGATGGGAATGTAGGGATTTTCTCTATGCCTAAAATGTTTTTTGTTTTTGATTTTTACCCCCGAGGGAGGAGTGTTAATTGGTGGTGAAGGTGATTCCAAATTCCTGTCGTGTTCTTTAGTTGTGCCATTACGTATCTAGGCCAAGGTTTTCAAAAATAGGATATTAAAGGTAGGCTTGAGATCTTGGTCCTAGGATTTTATTTTGAAATAGGGTTCTGAAGTACAACCAGCCAGTCTAATTGACTTTAAGGATTCAGATATGAAAGGCAGAATTAAGTGGTGTGAGATACATAACTCCTTCCTTGGAGATATCTAAACACCTTGTGCTCTGCCATTTGTTCTCTGTGGGGAAAATCCATTCCTGGATCACTGCATTTGTAAGGCCTTCAATCACAGGCCTATACTTAAAAGGCAGTGAAGGCATCATGCCTTTCTTGGCTCTGACATACGATCAGGTATTTATCCACTTTGTGCTGGGATACTTTGAGTTTGTCTCCTGTGTGGTTGGTGCCAACAAAATTGATAGAGGAGAGGACAGCACAGGAAAAGTGCAAGTTCTCAGCACCAACCAGGAAAAAGGAGAAAAACTCCATGTCTAGAGAGCATGCAGTTGAATTATTTGTTATGGCACTGCAAATGCAAGGGACTCATTCAGCTTTGCCCATTTTCCTGGTCACTAGGATTCCTGGTTCTTCTGCAACGATAGTAAATGTTGGTCTTTTGACATTATTTCCAAAGCATAGATGGGTTCTTTTTAGTGCATTTTTCTGGGGGAAACTCTATATCCAATTCTGTTGAGGCTGGATTCAGACAGTCTCTCTGATATGCTGTTTTGTGAGTTGTCCTAGTTTGCAGGCTTATAGGTCCTCAGAGACAGCTTTTGGATCAGGAATGCGTCAATATCCTGGGCACTTACTCTTTTGGCCTCCAAAGAGTTCTCTCAGCTTCTCCAGCCTCTTGGGGCATCTCATTTCAGGCCCTATCCCTTTTCCCTCCCTCTAGCCCAGTGACTAGATGGCCACACTTATTTTCCTTTGCAACCATCAGAATCTGGGGTTCCTTAGTTTCTGCATCTCCAAAATCAGTTAAGGTGTCATTTT
The DNA here is from genome assembly GCA_007922305.1 of Dermatemys mawii. Lineage (NCBI taxonomy): Eukaryota > Metazoa > Chordata > Testudines > Dermatemydidae > Dermatemys > Dermatemys mawii. The sequence goes on along the minus strand of ML677335.1, from coordinate 14,460,052 downwards.
CCAGTCACTTCTTGTGCCACCTGATCAGTTTCAACATCTGTGGCCTTGTCCCCTCTTTTGGCCAATGTTCCTAACCACCCGTCATATTCAGAGGAAGAAGAAAGGGAAAGGACTTGGATCAACCCTTTTTAGGGTGAGCAAAAGGGGGTTTCTTCAGCTTCAAAACTTCTAAGCATATATGTGTGACGGACTTGCAAATATCCTATAATAATCTGAACAAATATTACAGCATTAAGATAAACCTTATTGAATTAGGGTTAATACCTTTCAAGGTACATTGTATTAAAATGCAATTGTGTATGTGCTGTTGTGGCACTGTGTGTACGTTCTTCAGTACAGAGGAGTTATCCTAATGAACATCCTCCATTACCAGCCTTTGAAGCCCTCCTGGAGGGAGGTATGCATATACTAGTTCAAACTGGATTCTCCAGAGACCGAGACAAAGACGACTTTTGGATAAATACTTTTAGTTTATACTGACTGAAGGCCTTCTTCCTGGTCTAGCAAATGGACAGGATCCTTAGATCACAGAGGACCCCAGTGCTTAGGAAAGGATTGGAAGGATTTGTCCTATTGAGGCCTCATAAGATAATGTGCTTATTCTGAGCTGAAGCTCTGATGGACTTGTAACCACAGGGATGCCCTTAGGGTAGTGTGTTAAAAAACTCCATTTCCCAGAGCCAGTATAAAAGTTGGGAGGAATTCTGCATACATGTAGGATTTTTATTGTTTTTAATATGTTTTCTCTGTAATGCTTTTTACCTTAAGAATAAAGTTAGCTTGCTTAGGAACTGTTATGTGGTACCTTACAATTGTAGCAATTGGACTGTTACCTGCCTCTGAAGAGAAAGTAAGCAGGTGTCCTGTCTTTGCTGGAAAGGACACAGTGAAGGCAGGGGAATTGTCTAGTCTGGGAATACCACGGTCAGAAGGGAGAGAGATTCGTGTCTCAGTATGAGAGGAAAAACAGTTGGGGAGCTGAAAGCCAAGAGTGAGTAGCCTTACTGAACTACTGAGGGGAAATTTGCAGTTGCAGTTTCTCTGAACTGTGACAATATAGTCACTGTTTCTCTTTCACAACCACTTTCAGGAAGTTTTCGGGGCTATTACAACATATATCCAGGAGACCTGGATTTGGAAAGTTCACTTGACCAGGAAAAGATAAACAGGGAGTTTGACATCTGAAAATCCCAAAAGAAAAGGAAACGCTCTCCCTATTAAAGATGATCTACTGGACATGGCTAAGGACATTTGGTTGATATAAGAGGGCAGTCAAATTCTGGGATGGGCAAGATACCGATTTAATCTAATGTGCCACTTTCTTGAGGAGCAGATAAAGGAGCTGGTGACTTAGGAGCATGTAGTATCCACCCACATCCTTTAGCAGTTGAAGTTGCTTCAGACTATTCATGGCATCAGATATTTCTTTCAAATGATACTTTTGCCTCTTTGAATTAGGCCTTTCATCTAAAGCTTAGTCTTATGTGAGACCTCCCGTTCAAGGGGGAAGAGTCTTTTTAGCCTCAAGATGGGCAAGATGCTGGAGAAAATGGAAGGACATCAATTCCACAGCTAGGTCTTTATGACTCTTCCAACAAAGTCAAAGAGAGAGGCTCGTACATCCTCTTCTGGTGTCATCCTCAGGCTGCAGCACGTTAGAGACCTTACAAAATATCTTGCACATTTAATTATCATAAAGTGCTGGGTACAAGAGATGCCGGACTTGGATATACAATTTAGGTCTTTTCATGTTGCCTCTTATCCCGTTTTAGTGATCTTCCCCGGGCAAAATTGCTGAGAGCAGCGATAAGCTCTGTTAAATATGTGGGCCTCTGAAGAAGTGCCTCTTCTATAGAAGAATAGGCCTCTGTTCACAGGCACTAAGAGGCATATTACTCAAGTACAAATGTGCAGAGACAACACATTCAAATCATAGTTAGTAAGATTGGTTTTACTGTTTGTGAAAACTTAGAAATAGTATGTACACTATTTTCTATTTCCCTATTGCCACTTAGCACATCTTTGTAAAATAAATATTTGCTGAACACTTTCCCACATACCTGTGTTAGTCTGTAATTGTTTAATTGAGACTCTGACTACATATACATCAGATACTCAGAGGCAAGATAACTTTGAATGTCCTGCCTTTCATCTAAATTTTCAGTGCTATATCACATTAATATTGCCTTGCACATTTAATTTTATGTTGTTTGCAATGGTAACAAAGAGACTTATCTGTTTTTAAAAGGCTTACTGGGTTAGTGGAGACTAAGATAAGACGGTTTTCTTTAGCAAAACTCTCCTTTGCGTCCATATACAATAGGACCCATATCAACTAGCAAGCTATAACTTATTTTTCTCTCTTACCATACCTTTATTCTCCTTCCTGTTATATTGTGTTATTTCAGTCAATACAAATATTTTAAAGTTTTAATGTTTTATAATTTGAAGTTATTCTATACAAAGATATATTATTATATGAACAAAATCTTTGTTTTAGAAATCTTTTTAGAAGCCAAAAATAAACCACTGATCTCCTTTAAAAACAAATGTGATTTGAATACATTTTTAAAGGCCATGTTGGGGTATCTTAGCTTCCACTATTCTGAAACATAGTCAAGATTAACATTGGAGAATAAATCTCTGTAGTTGGCATGGCAACTACGATAATTAGATAGAATTACTCTAAATTGTACATTTAACTGCTACTCCCTTTCCATCCATATACAAATATATAAATAGCAACAATATTATTTTTTTAGTCCTTATAGTGATTCCATAAGGGTCAGATGTACAACTGCTGCAATTATTTAAGTTGTTTAGTTTATCCAGGTCATACTGTTAATTAATCTTATAGGTTTTATGAGTGCAGTGGCACCTGTTGCAGAAGGGACAGTCAATTTTCCATCCTACTCTTCAGTTAATTGCTGGCTTTTATCATGAAGCCCACTTCCTGTTCTAATTCTTTAGAGACTACTTTGGCAAAGAAATCTGAGACTTCTGGCATGACATAGGAAGGTGAGGAAATGACAAAAGATCATATATTTGTATTCTCTCAATCTGCAGCTGAACTTTATTTATTTGCACTACATTTCACAATTCCCCATTAAAGGGAAATGAATATTCCTAAATTGTTTGTTGGAATCTCAGCTCTAAAAATAGTATTCATTGGTCAATTCTTCAACATTTGCTGTAGGAAAAACTAGTTGCAGCATTCTAGCCACTTCTTAATATCTCATTCCCTTGACACACCCTCCCAGAACCCATCCTGTAAATATTGATGAAGAAGGGACATTAAGGAAAAAAACAGAGGCTAATTCAGTAGTTTGTTTGAAGAAAAACAAAATACATGTTTCCTTTAATCTTTGCACTGGGTTAAAGGACTTTTTTTCCCCCACCGGTGTGTGGACACTTATTGTCATCTGGATCAAACCAAATGGTCCATCTAGTCCAATATCTTGATTCTGACAGTTGTAGTAGATGATTTAGAGTAAGTTGCAACAAACCACACAATAGAAGACTATGGAATAACCTGACCCCAAAGGAAAATTCTTCCCATTATTGTCATATAGTTGTCTGGTTCTGCCCTGAAGCATGAAGACTTATAACCCTCTTCTTAAAAAAATTATATAATATAAATCAAACTTATCTAATGTAACTGTGCCATGAGCATGTTTACCACTGAATTGCCTATATCCAGTGTATCTAGTCTCTGACATCTGTCCCTAGATGCTGAGTCTTTTATTTTTTTTCTTTAAGTTAGGTTGAGGATGCAGACATTAACTGATACTTTTTAAAATTTTCTCTGCCACATCCTGTCATTGATTTATGGCTTCATGTGCATCTGCAGCTCTGATAACTCAATTTTATCCTTTTTACTTTAAAACCCAGCATCTTATAAAGAAAATTGTACAATATTTTAAAAAAGATTTGTGGGGGAGGCTAATTTTTCTCTAGTAAGGCTCTCTTTCAACTTTGAATAAAAGAAGCTTAACCAAGATGTCTAACAGTGTTGATGCTACATAAAAGATATCTATGTAGGTGGAGGAGGGGAAGACTTGCCTATCTCCTTTAAAGCCATAATTCCTGTTTTATGTTCCTATTCAGTAGGATTTACTGTAAAATTGATGTACTCGATGCAATAATGTTATGAAAACTTTGACCATTTATGAGCTAAATATACTCTGCTGCTTGAAGATCGTCATGTATTACATGCGGCATCTATAGAACAGCAGCATAAGTATTTTGGCTATCAAGAATATGTGGTTTGTTAATAAATATTTCATTGCTCTCTCTTGCTCCTGGCTTTCACTACTCAGTAACAGCATATCTTTTTGTCTATTCAATGAAAGTTAGAGGAACTTAATAACAAGCTTAAACTGTCTAGGCCTCTTCTGCTTCACATTAATACAAACTGGTTTCATAACTGGTGGTTGTTAAATATGTACAGTACAGATCACCATAATGTTCATTTGTGCAGTGAAAAAATGATCACATACCATGAAAACTATGATGAATAGATCTTCATGTCTGTTTGTGGTAAACAGTAGTCTCCATGTTCTGTGAGCACACATTAGATTGACACATTGTAGAAACAGAAATACGTACTTAAATTTTAGTTGCTTCTTGATACTCTTAAAATTCGGAAGTAGCCAAATGGAACTTTTTGTAAGCCTCTTCAAAAAAAATTATTTGAATTTTTCCGTTTATTAATTAATTCCATTAATTTTCCAAATTATTTATTTCCATAATAAATGTTTATTATGGAAATATAACAGACTCTTAACTATAGCACTGCTGCTGTTAATGTTGTAGTTCTTTTGCCCAGTATGGTGGTACAGTGCTGTGTAAGTATTAAATTGTATAGACTGAATAATCAACAATGTGCTGAAAATCTGGCTGCCCTTATTCCTAGTCTTATACGTTACTGGTCATTGTGTGACTAGAGGGTATCCTTGAAAAAATGCAATTATTAAAATAAATGAATTCCTTTCTCTGCTGGAACATGTGGAGTCATTAATCTAAACCCAGTCACCTGAGGTCCCATGCACTGACTTATGTAGCTGATTTCTTAACCTTTAGGTCTTTCTGCAGTCTGACCATTTTTTCACCTTTTGGTTATGAATGTTAGTTGAGAAGGGACTTTTTTGATTTTTGAAAGATTTTTTTTTTCTATTTTAAGCCATCATATTTTCCCCTTTGTTTTCTAGAAGACATGAAATACATGGTTTTGAAATCAAAACATGGCCTGCCTATTTTAATTACTCTCTTGATTTCTGGGTGGAGAGGGAGAATTACCTATATGCCTGTTGGAGCTTTGAGGGGTCTTTCCTTCTATCTTCAAGGCACTCTCCTATAGCTATCATTCGTCCATCTGAAAAAGTGGTTTTGAAAGGTATCTGGTCAGGTTAATTCCATCCTGCTAAAAGGATAAAGGCACTCTCCATGGCTGAGTGCCACTTCTATATTACTTCCAAACATTGCTTCTCTGGTGACAAGTTCATTTTCTGATTGGAAATCAAATCAAAGTTTTAAATATGGCTTTACAGAGCACTACTACTAAGTGACATGGCTTCTGATTTCAAATTGTATGGACTCCAAGTAAACAAGAAGCAACTCTCATTAGGATGGGATAAATAAAAATATATTCTTGTTCAGGCAATTGTAAACTAAAAATTTCCTAGTTTTAACCAGGAAGAACAGGTGATACAGGTTTCCTTACCAAAACTTTTTCTTATCTAACACTGTCCTAAGAAGATGTATAAATGCAAACATATTTAGGACCCTTTTATAGTACTGGCAACTACATTAATCACTACTATATAATACAAAAGTTGAAGTTTTCAAAATAAATTTAGCATTGGGCATAAAATTAAATGTTAGCCATCATAATTTTTATCCATTCCTTCTGAGCGTAATGTATTACAACATTAATTGAAAACACAGTATAATATTGCTAGCTTTCTTGAACAAAATGAATTGATGCATATGAGGCTATGTTTCATGAATATAAGAAATTCTACTTTTTACAATTCGTAAGGTGTGCAAATCCATTTTACATTACTATCCAAATGTGATGTTGAAAATGATGTGATAGCCTGCTGCCAGACTTAATTTGTAACTAGTGTGACCATTGTGTCCTCTTATAATTTGTAACTAATATCAAAAATTACTCTGAGAGCTATGCTGGCCAGGGTTCTTACTTCTGTTAGGGATAATCTAAGCTGGCAGGTCAAAGGGTAGGGATCAGATAAAATGCAGTCCTTTCTTCCTCAAGGTTGGGGGTTGAATGATAAGCCAACAACCTGTTAATTTTTTTTTTAAAAAAAGTTAAAATACAGAAATAAAGCAAGATAGCCATGCCAGCAAACATTATGCCGAAGTAATGGACTTTTGCTGAATAGGAATTTTGAGTCTTGGTGAAAGCCACCACAAAGCCAAGATTCTGAGAAGCTTTTTACTAAAGATAAAACAAACTATGAAAGTAGGCTTCTGGAACGTGAGACAATGGCTCTAACACAGCCCCATGCAGGTGATGGAAGAAATGGATGAATATAATCTCCAAATCCTTGGGATAAGCAACTGTTAATTCCAGGAACTGAAAAAAAGCAATTCAAAAACAAAAACAGTCTTAATATATGCAGGGATTCAAAATGGTTGTTGCTGTGAAGGAGTAGCTTTAATTATGACTTGCAAAGCAGAAAAATCACGTATACACTGGGACCTAATTAACAGCTGATCTCTCAAAGGTATATTTCAAATACACTAAATGAAAATATCAGTATTATATTGAAATGGAAACTCCACAACATTAAGAAGGAAGCCAAACTTAACAATGGGATCTACTTCCTGAGCAAATACAAGAACAAAACATCATCCTCAAAGGACTCACTGTCTCTAACCCTCAGACCACTACATACCACTCAGAAGTTGGTCCTATAAAATATATATATTTATCTCATCCACCTTCTCTCTCATATCCTAGGATCATTGACTCCAATAACATTGCAAACAATGTTTACACCAACAAATAACTACAATGATGAGATTAAAAAGATGATTTCATTTGAGATGAGATAAGATTACATTTGCCTTCAAACTCTGACAATTTTCTCAAGCATGGCATTTGTTTAGTAATGGGGAACTTGAATGCCATAGGTCGGGGGTGGGGGGCGGTGATAAGAAAGAGGAGAAAGCAATGGGTAAGGATGGCTTTAGTTGCCAAAATCAGAATGGTGAAAGACATAGAACTGTACTTAGTATCAAGAATTCTAAATGGCAGAACACTACTCCAACACAGTTATCCATAAAGTAAAATGGAATTCCTTAGAGAAAGTAAAAAGGCCAGCCCACAACATTTTGGCACATGAGGTGGGGAGCTCAAATGATGCCCCCATGACCTCTCACTTGGGCCAAAACTTCAAAAGTTCTCAATTCTGTCTTCTTCCTTTTCTACTCCTTCCGTGGTACTGCTCTGCTATCTACCCCAATAAAGGAGAACTAACAACTTAAAATGCCGTGTTCAAAATTTTTAAAAAACACTTAACTTTCAAATACCTAGACAGCAAATGTAACTTTTCTTGTCTGCATAGTAAACAGTGGCATTTTGATCTGTTTGAATAATCAAAGTGGTGCTTTCTGTGCTGCCTTAGTTGCAAAGATTTGAACTGCTTCCTGAAGATCCACAGTCTGGTCCAGCTCATGCTCTGTTGAGATGGTTGCAAGGCCGACCAGCCTCTTCTGTGTCATTGTGGAGCGTAGATGTGTTTTTAGTAACTTCGAGAAGCTATGTTAGTGTTAGAAGTATGCGCAGAGCAACAAAAGCATTTGGAAAGAGAGTGGTCAGTTTATTTGTGCACATATATTCCAGAACAGCCTTTGGAGTTGATCCTGTTGAAATGTATCTTGAAAGGGTTTTCAGTTCATCACCTAAATCACTTGCATCAATATTGCCTATGTTTTCATGTGTGAACACTGTCTCTAGTGCCCTGCATTGCTGGTGTAGGTCTTCAGATATAGTGAAGAGTTTTGGAATATTATTCCACATCAAATATACTGCTGTGTTCCTTGAGCTGCAGGAAATGTTCTTCAACTGATTGTATTGCACAATCTAGCACCTGGTTAAAGAATTCAACTTTGAATTGTTGTTTGGGGTCTCTTAAGGGATTATCCTGTGCCTTGTAATCAAAATGTCATCTTCTTCAGTGACTCTTGAATGGGTGGGAAAATAGCTTGAATGTGAAGTTCCTCTGCCAACTTCTGTGCACTCTTCAGAACATTTTGAAATCCTTCGTCTGACCTGAAAGACTGTAGATATGACTTTGCTTTGTCCAGTTGTTCTATTGCTCTAGATATATCAAGGTCAACACCTTGGAGTCTCTTGCTTACAATGTTTCAAACTGTGTTTCATGCCACAACACTAAGCCACATGAAAATTTGGAGTTATGTATATTTCTGGTGATTTCATTTCCCTCTGCCACTGTTCTCCCATGAACAGTTCCTGTCATAGCATTATCCTCCATAACGGCAACTATGGCATCATCTAGCTTTCCAATTTGGTGTTTGATAGGCTTGATTGCTCCACTCGACTTTCCCATTGTGTGGCACTCTGTGGTTTCAGTGTTAGAGGATTTTTCCAAATGTTGTTTCAAAATTTGCCATTGATGAGTTGATGCAGAGAAAAATACATAGATGCTTTGAATTGCATTAGAAAATTCAGCAGCCTCACTAGAAGCTGATGCTGCATCACTGACTATCAACTTCAATGAATGAGAACTGCATGGGACAAAAAAAGCTCAAAGGTTTAACTCTCAGATGTGTCTGCACTCCTTTGTTCTTTCCTCTTTTGTTGGCACCATTATTGTAGCCCTGACCTCTCATGTCCACTATCCCAATCCCTGTATCTTCCAGCTTTTTAAGAAGCACATTTGTCATACCTGCTCCTATACTACCATCAATGTCAATAAATTCTAGAAAATGATCTCTGACAGTCACCATTGCAGGGATATTTTCACTAGGTTCTGTTGTTGTTACAAAACGCACCATTAAAGTCATTTATTCCATATGGCTGATGTCAGGTGTGCGGTCCAGAATAACAGAGTAATATCATACTGACTTCAGGTCTGCCACAATCTTCTGTTTGATTTTTGTTGCTAGTAACTGTGATATCTCATTTTGAATTGTTTCTCCAAGGTAGTGGTGTGTGCACATTTCTTGGGTGGTGACTCTTCTTAGATGCTCCTGGAGTACAGCATCAAACTCAGCCATCAGCTCCATAATTTTTTAAGGAAGTTTCCATTGTTTGGCGCACAGAGCTGATCTGAAGTGCCACACAGTGGTAGATTTTGGGTAGCAAGCATTGTCACAATGGCAATGAGCCTTTTTAGAACATTTGCCAGTAAAGAGACTCTGATGCAATCTCCTCTGGATGCTGATCATCTATGGTGATCTTTAACCTTCGTCTCATCTCAAGCTCTTTCCACCTATAGAATGCTCTCTGGTGATTTGCTGCCTTCTCAGGGCATGCCAGATTTCTAGCCAGATTTTTCTATTTCTTCATTCCTGTAGAACCCAATGTGGCTGAAACATTAAATTGGAAGAGTTTGCAACAAAAACAGTATGGGAGCATTCTGGGTTTTTAAGTACAGAAGCCATGGCCTCTCCACTTTGTTACCATTGGGGACTTCATGCCAGTAATGTGTTGGATGGAAACTTCTATGTTCATTGTCTTTGGGGAACATGAAGTTTTTCACTTGTGGCCCATGCAGTACAGGAAAGTCCCTCAGGCTACTACTCAAGTGGGTTCAGAGTCCTGGATCTTTTAGACTTAAGGAACTAAACTCAGCAGCACCTGTTTCTTGTGCCTCCATCACACTGTTCTCTGATCTACACTTTTCTTCAGGAATGTGCTTAGTTACATCCATTTGAGATGGAGATATGGACGCTGCAGTAGCTGCCAGGTCACCTGCACTCTATCTGGAAGATCAGGTATCTTCTTGCCACTCACATCCTCACTGGGGCCGGAAGTCTCACCGTGAACACTTGTCTCTGTATCTCAGGAGAGCTCCTGCCTGTTTAGATAGAAAAGCTTCCTTTGCTTTCTTTCTTTTTCTGAATGCTGCCCCAGAGGGGTGTTTTTTTTTCTTTCACTTACGACTGGTGGTCTGTGCCAGCTATAGTGGCTCACTACACCCAGTTGAAGAGGACAAATAAGAAGGCTGGTAGCAGGCCCTGAGTGAGGGAAGATATCAGCATCTTAAGGGCCTAACTGGCTCCTCCTACTACTTCAGTTGACTGCCTGTTCTCCTGAAGTGGATTCAGGGCAGCAGCAGGAAACAGGAAGCTCCCTGAGAAGCTGGTGTTAATCAGTCCTGGCGTCTGGGGGAGCTAGAAAGTTTACATAAGAGGTGGCTCCTCTCTCTCTCTCTCTCTCTCTCCCCCTCCTTGCAGCTCCTGCTGCTTTGTTATTCCCTCACCTTTTCTCTTGCCTGCCTGTTATGTCTCTTGTGCGCTCTTTCCACCAGCACAGCACTCTGCCATCTCTGTGCATCTGGAGCAGAGAGAATACATATGCACCAGCAGCAGACACAATTTTCTACACTCTGGGTCCTACGGCGCCCCTGCCCCACACACTGTCTGACACCTGAGGTGACCGCCTCAGTTTGCCTCATGGTAAGGCCAGCCCTGCTGCTCCCCTTCATTTCTCACAATATCCTAACCTCTTTGGGTAGGGAAACTGAGCTGGGATCTCAATACAGGAATTCTCAAGTGATTTCCCTTACTTTGTTGTTTTAGCCTATAGTAGTTGAAGTACCAAGGATACTAGTATAATTTGTCATAGCTCTATTGGCTATCCTGAGTTAGAGCAGCTAACATTTTTGAGGATAGTTCAGAATTTCTGCATTTAGTCTTAACTGAAGCCAGCAAGTGCAGTGGATAGTGAAAATTAAATACAAACAGAACTGAATTTTTGAAGTCCCCACAAAAACTTGTTTTCTGGAAGTGATATTAAATAGTGAATATAAATATATTTACGGAAGTGGGGAGAAACTGTGATAGGAATAGCTGGGGGAAAGTGAGTCACCCAGAGATGACAGATAGTGGATTCTGATTGGGTAATGAGCCCAAATTCAACAAGAGGATTAGAAGGATAATGGCCATCAGCTCTTCAAAATCACCTCCAGAAAAAAGCATCAGCAAAAATCAGTATGAAATAAAGGATAAAGCCATGTAAAGTAGCACGAGAAGAGATGATAAGAAATACATAGACAACAATGTCAAAGAATCTGGAGTGCCTGCTGAAAGTGGTGATGATAAAACACTTCACCAAATCAGGCTCTAAATTGCAAGTTTATAGCAGCTTGGAGGCCATGTTAAGGATAAACAAGGAAAGACTGAGGGTAAGCCTACACTACCTTCCGGATCGGCAAGTAGTGATCAATCTTTTGGGGATTGATTTATTGTGTCTAGTGGAGATGCATTAAATCAATCCTCAAGCACTCTCCCCATCGACTCTGGAACTCCACCACCGTGAGAGGTGGAAGCGGAGTCAAGGGTGCGGCAGCGGTCAACTTGCTGCTGTGAGGACACCTAGGTAAGTCAACCTAAGATGCGTTGACTTCAGCTACGCTATTTGTGTAGCTGAAGTTGCGTATCTTAGGTCGACCCACCCTCCTCCCAGTGTAGACCTGGCCCAATAGAAAAAGAGCAGAGACCGATGGGCAAGCACACTAACTTCACAAGAAACTGAACTTTGTCAGAATTTAGATACAATGTCTAATTCTGGCTAACATCTCATATTGAACAAAGAAGTGAAAGACTCAGTGAAAAAGTTTTAAAATCTGGGAAAGCTGCAGACCAAGTCACTAGAGAAGTGTTGAAAGCATGTAAGGATAAAATCACAGAACTTTTCAGCCAAGCACAGAACTAGGAAAAACTTCTAGAACAATGGAAAAATATCATTAAACTATAGTCAAATGGCAAAGAAAGGTGACAAAAGCAACTGCATTAACTGGTGAGATGTTACTACAGCAGGCTTTGCCTGTCACTGAAGAGAGTGTATCATCTTAAGCAGAAAAACTCGAAATAGTTGAGGCAAAACCAAAGGCTGGATTTTATCCTAGAAAATCATGTGTTGACCAGAGTTTCACCCTAAGAATAATCATCAAACAGAGCATTACATGACAGAAACAATTAATCATAAACATATTAGATAAAAGTATTTGACAGTATCCATCGCAATTCATTCAGAAAGTGTTTTGGTATGCTGATAAAAATATCAAGGCCATAAAGCAAGTTATAACATGCATGGTTAAAGTATATGCAGACTCGAGTGAATAGTGTAATATCGATACTGGTGTCAAAAATTGATGCTTTCTCTTGCCTCTCCTGCTTGGCATTGAATTCATTATGAGAAAAAGTGTAGATGGATACCATGCAGACATTGCATGGTTCAGTAACCATACACTAGAAGATTAAGATTTTGCTGATAACTCTGCTAATTGACAGCTCAACCAACATGCAAGCAAAGACGAAAAGACGAGCATTGCAAGAAATAGTGGGTTAATAATTAGCTGTGAAAAAACAAATCTAATGAGAAACCCAGCAAACCCCAACTCAAGTATTATGTTAGAAGACACAGGAATACAAGAGGTGAATCAGTTCACATACCTTGCCAGCACAAGCTAGTGGAGATATCTGGAAGAAATAATATTTAGGAATTGGCAGTAGCTGTATTCATCAGCTTAAAAAGATTTGTTCATTGAAAATCTGCAACTTGAAGACCAAACTATGAATCTTTAACTCAAATGTTATTTCTACCTTCTTATATGGATGAGAGAGCTGGAAAAAGACAAATGGTATAGACAGATGTCTAAAATGCATCCAAAAGCAAGTGCTTTCGGGAAATACTGGTATTACATGGAATAAATTTATAACAAATGCCAAGATTCATAGGAGTTCAACTCCTTATCTATATAGTTATCCAGAAAAGAAGATGAAATATCTGGGTTGTGTCAAGAATGATGCCAGAGTATTTGTCATGTCAAGAGTCCCTTTGGGCAGCTGGAGGAACATAGGGCCAACTGAAAGAATCCACAGTACATAGAAAGAGAGAACCTATGAGACGTAACTCAGAGGACTTGCAAAGAGCAGCCCAGAGAAGTGGGGTGGTGAGCAGAGATGAGAGTAGCCTTTTTTGTGCTCTAAGCAACGTCACATGGCAAAGATTCAGAGACTGACTAAGCTTTTTGTAAGGGAGACAGATAAAATTTTTGCACCCTAATTATACCAATTACAGATGTACTAGCAAAGAACACAATTGAAACTATGCAGATAAGATAAGTGTGAAACTAAGACTAGCAAACTGAAAATGGCAGGTGTGGCTTGAGTGCAAATATTGATTAAAAACTTTTTAGAAGACTTTTCTTATGTGATATAAATGAGATGTGAATGCCCATGTCCAGTTTTGAACTCCTAGCATTTTTTGTTCCAGATTTCTCTTGCTGCATTTCTGCCTGTTGCTTTTAAATTTTAATTAATAAGAGGAACTGTTTTGGCTAAAGGTATTCCATATTGTGAACACTATAACTGGGTAGGTTGTATAGTTCTTTTGGCGATCAAGTACTATACTTGCACTCCGAAAGTAGTGACTTGCCAAATCAGTCATACCTACTTTTTAACACAATCTTCTCCTTGAAACATGTTTCTGGTTTCAGATGGCAGATTTAGACAGATGACTTTGGCATAAGATAAACTTAAGTACATAGCAAAAAATTAAAATTTTGTTAATGCTGAAATGCTTATGTGACACGTCATCTGCCTTTGGCCTACTATTTTTACACTGAATAATTTGCCATATAATATACTAATATATTCTGCAGTTAATGCAACACAATGTATACTCATAGATAGATTTCTAACTCTCCAATGCTGATTAGGTCACCAATATTGAATATGGCATTATCTACAAGAGTGAATTTTCCACTATTTTACTGTTTGTTAAGGCAATTTATTTATGTATGTATTGGGGGTGAGGGGGCAGTCTTCAATTGGCATGATGAGAACTTTCCCGCAAGGTCACTTAGCTCAATAAACACAGGTATATCTCCTTGCTTGAATAGCCTCACATTTTTGCTATTCTTGAAAGATAGCTGAAAAGAAAACTTAAAAATAGCAGGCCAAGGGCAGGTGACAAAATGTCATGCAGGCAGCACCTGGCACAGTGACTGCCTGAAAAAAATAACCAGATGTCTCACACTTGATTCTATTTTTGTAGCTGGTTAAACAGCAGAATGTCAGCTTTGGCAAAGAAAAAAGAGGTACAGGAGAGAGAACTCAAACCTCCTGCATGAGAATTAGAATTTCTAGTTTCTAACATTATCAATTTTTTAAACTAAAAACATAATTATAAAAATTAAATAATTGGTTTGCAGTATTAATAACTATAATAAATTCTTGTATTATTTGGCAGAGATTCGTATGTATAATGTAACATTTGTAACCTGGTACCAATTAATGTACTTAAAAGGTATTGGAGAGTCTGAAGTAGTTTAATGGAGAGCTTCTAAGAACTTTTGACTCCGGAATTTGGAAAGTAAAGTGAAAATTCTGTGTTGCCTCTCCCTACAAAAAAAAGAGAAGTGCTACTTCTTTCTTTATACTGTTGTGGTGCTCTGTACCTTTATTTACTGTATGATTAATTATGAAGAATTTGTGATTTCTTAAATGCTTAGTAAAATCATAAGTGTCTTGAATCAGAATGTTGCATCTTTGCAGAGTAGCAATTACAACAGGATAGTCTTCTGTTATTTCAGATGGAAGGCTTTCATATCTAGGTAGAAACTGAAAGCATGGGAGACACACAGATTGTCCTCTATTCTTCTTTCAGGGCACACTTTCTAAAAATGTGAGGTTTTAATTTTATCATGAAAATCATTGGGTAGGAGTAGGGAGGGACACCTATAATAAAGAAACTCGTTGGCTATATTGTTCCTTTAGCAGAGTAGGTCTTGAACTCTGTTTCAAATCCTAATATATCAGGTTTTCTCCCCATCAGGAGATAAATATTAGCCTTGTACCTAGCTCTTCCTGACTTAATCACAATTCTAAGGGCAACATCAGAACATAGACTGAACCACAATACTCTTAAATAGTTAAGGGTCCATTAGTAAAGTTGATTATAAGTTGACGTAATTACTTTGCTAATCGTTATTTCTTTTTTCCTCCTCCATGTAGCATGGAAAAAGATCACATAATAGCTTTCAGTTGGCTGTGATTTTTGGTTCAGAAAGTCCTATAATAAAGTTTTCAGTGTTTCCCCAGGGCATGTTTTAATATTTCATTAATCAGATAATCTCTAAATGAATATGAAGATTAATTTTAGCAAAAGTAAAGCTAACTTCTGATTCTTGCTCTTTGAGGTCAAGGCTAACTTTCTGTGGACCCTCTCTCTATGGGGACAAAGTATCACTACTTTGATTCTTCCTTCCAATCTCTAGTGATTAGAATATCCAGAGAACAACTCAGTATTGAAGTATTGTGTGAAAGCTATCATGGAAAACACTGAACTCCTTGTTGGCATTGTAATTTTGTGGGGTTTCCAAAATGATTTGGTCACTTATGCTACTTACTTTCAAGGCTAACCTAAAAGATGCAGTTTCAGTGAAGTGTAAGTACAAGCTTGAGTGATAAAGTTCTGTCGCCTTTATAAAGCATAAGACAAACTGAGAGAGCTCTTAAAAAATCATTATTGCTGTCTGCTTTATTCTTCCAGTTGCTTTGTTGCTTGATCTTCAGTATTTTAACTTTTTATACTTTCATTTTATATCGTGTACATTTTAAATCTGCATTTGCCTAGATGTTCATTCTGGCAGACTAAAATTACAAAAAACATGACCTATTGCAATGGCAGTATTTAACTTTGAAATTCATTCATTTTCAAAATAAGATACTGAATTTTAACCTTTTTGTGTGTGTGATGTGATATTAATAAATAACTTCTGTTTATTTTGTAGGGCGTATGGGAATAAACTTCCATCATCCAGGAACAGATAATATTATGGCTCTTAACAGTAAGTAGTTTGTGTCTATAACAAATTTTTGACACGAGTAATATTTTTTACAATATGTTCTTGTACTTTATATATGTGTATATATAAGTACATTATAGTGTGTGTGTATTTGTAGATAACAGAGGTAAAATAAAAGTGGAGTTTGTTTTTAATCATAACATTGTTGAATCAATAGAAATTTAAATTTGTGGATATTACATTATAATGTTAATACAAATTTTCTTTTACATCTGCTGTGTGTACTTTATTGGGCACCTGGTAGTGTCTACTACAGTTAAGGTTGTACAACTGTTTCCATTATAGCCTCCTGTTTTCATGCGTTGAATTTTTCTGTTCTTGGTCCTCTGACTCAAGGTGTTGTATTATTTTGGTGTAGTATCCCCACCAAATTGCTTCAAAATTTCTTCAGTTAAGGTTCAGAGAGGATGAAAACATATTTTCCAAATTAGAAAAAAACACCTCCACTTAAATATGAAATTTCCAAATTAAAAAAAACATCTCCACTTAAAATTCAGGCTGTATTGAATGTTTTGAAATTCAAATCCTGAGTAATGGGATGGATCTAGTTAATCTTTATTTGAGAACTAGTGATTTGGTTTGGATTAGAAAATAAAAAGGTTAAGATTAATTATGATGGATTATAAATTTTAATAGTGAATGGGTTCAATGCTAATGTTAAATCTGTAAGTGGAAACTTCAGAAGAAACTGTTAAAATCTGATATGAAAACTGTTTAGGTTCTAAGGACAACATGGTACCTTAGATTATAGAAAGTAGTGGCAAGTGCTAAGCCCCACCAAAGTGTATTGCAAAGTGGAGCATGTCAGTTCTTAGTCAATCATCTGATCACAGGGAAATTCAGTAATTGCTTGTGGATATTCTTAAACATGCACTGAAAAGGTAAAACAACATGGATCCTGTTAAGTAAAATACAAAGTTCTGCTTTATCACATATCTGCAACTGGAACAAAGGGCCCCTGTGTATAGAAGTGTACAACAAACTTTTTCAAGCCTCTTATAGTCCTATAGTTTCTGAAAGTACTGTGTTAGAGCAACATGAAATTACTGATATTTTTTGTAGTAACTGTGATTTTTCTATTATCTTGTTGAGCATTTTTGGCTCTTGCTCTGAGTCCTCCCATATTTTTCCAATCCACATTCTGTATTGTTGAAGTTTGCACGTCTTTTGAAGCTCTTCCAAATGATACTCTTTTTATATGTGCTAAGATACAAACTTAAAAAGTAGGTTTTATTTTATGCACAGAACTTGAAACAAGTTTTTACTTCTTAGTAAATAGCCATTTGGAGTTTATCAAACTTCTTACTTTAGAGACAGTTTTTATAGATCCAACAAAAATTGCTGTTGTGTGCTTCTTTTGTTGGTTTTTCAACAATTGATTATTAAATAGATTTTTCTAAAGTTGTGTCATAATAGGTAGCTGCTTGTGTGCAATATTTGACATAAGGCACATAAATGGTTGTGAAAGGAACAGTCCTGTTTAGTTAAGCAGAAATTCTCAATATGACTAAAACCACTATTGAGCAAGCTGCTCAAATGTGTAGAGGGAACCAACCTGAAAATCCTGCTACTGTGCTTTGACATGAATACTGGTCTTGGGGAGCATGTGTGTTAAAAATAATTAACTTAGGCATTTCAATGCACTGATTGCAGTCTTCTGTGTGATAGCCTTATAATTGTGGCAGTGCAAGTTTTTTAATTTTAATTGACTATTTAATTTGTATAAATAATGTAAATATGATATAGGATAAATTCCTGTAAGATAGTGATTACTGAAGTGAGTGTTCTGTATAAATGTCAGTTCCCAAAAGGAACAGCAATAAATATCAATGAGCTTTTTATACAAACTTTTCCTTTCAAAGTAGTTGAATGTATTCTGCTTTTATAGTTATCCATAGAAACAGGTAACCTGTTTCTTCAGAAAAGAAAGTCTTTTTTTAGTAGAATGGAAATACAAGTGTAATACTACTTACCTCAGACTGAATCTCTTTGAGTGCTTGTGTTCTGCAGTGTGTGTCTTATCCTATTGATTTTATTAATGATGATAATTTCAAGCCAGGTTTAAACATGTATAAACAGGATATATAATCCATTTGGATGGTCTAAGCATAGTAAATAGAATGTTATCATACACGTTTGTGTTATGTAAATTGTGGAATTGTTGAAAATTCATCAGTACATACAAACATTCATAAACAAAGACTTGGAAATATTTATAAAAAAGTACACAACTTTTGCGAAATAAGTGAAGAGGTGTATTTCCTTCACCTGAGTCTTGTTTCTTTGGATTAAATTCACCACAAATCAAAATCTTGCAGAAGGTCCTCAAACTATGTTTAAGCCCCATGTTAAGGACTAGATTGGGGTATAAATAGTTGAGTGGGCCTTCGTAAGCCCTCTGTACTGAGGCAAATGAAAACAAAACTAGGTTTATGCTTATTTTAATTTTGAAATTTCTTGTATGATTTGCTGTTGTCTATTTAATAGACTTAACAGTGTTTGCTTTACTGTTAACTGAAGATATCTAATCTAAGCATTCCTGACAAATATAGAACTTTATTTCTATTAGTCTAGACACATATGACAGACTATCCTACTCCTGTAAGGTGTGTCATGAATAAATAGTACAAGTAGAAACATCCCTATCCCCTGCCAAAATAATCATTCTTTGAATCAGAGAACTCCCCAATGAAGGTTTCAGTTCAACTGTCTCTGGGGGTAATTAGAGAACTAACACAGTTTAAGTCCATTATGATGATCAGATTTAAATATGATTTATATTCAATCTCATACTGGCTCCTTGAATTAAAAACTTACCCAGTATCTTCTATTTATAGTGTTTAGCCAGGCAGCCAAATCTGAAAGTGCTCATGGATAGATTTGGGAAAATAATGATCACTGTGAGGTAATGAGTGGGTAATACAGTTCCTTTGTGGGATGGAGTAAGGATATAAACATTCCTTATCAGAGCAGCCTAAAATAGCCAGGAACATACTTGAGCTGGGTTTTGAAGGAGATTGTACTGTTACTAGCATCTTAGGCTATGTCCACACTAGGAGTACTTTACCAGAATAGGAATACTGTAACAGTTAGCAATCATACCTCTTCTTGCCCCTGACCAACATAGTTATGCCAGCAGAGAGATAGTGCCGACCTGATCTTAGTGCAAGATTAGTTATCAGTGGATGAAGTCAACCCATGTTCTATTGAGGTTGTGGAGAAGGAGAGTGTGTGTGGGTGTTCAGGAACAGTAATAAGCCAGTGAGATAGAAAGGGAGGTTGTTTAAAGTTAAACGAATTAAATGATAGTGAATGCATTTCCTATCTTTGCTCTTAGTGGCATTGAGCACATCTGTTACAGTGGTGTGGCAGCACAGCTATAGTTAAGGTTGTGTCATGACATCTGTTTAAAAGTCAATATTTGGTTTGGCAGCTTGAGAAAAATCTATATTTACTAGCCCGAGAGATGGAGGCATGGCTACTTCCTGATTCTGGGGCAGATTAGTATGGCCTTTGATGTCCAGTCTTCAAGAGCAGGTAATAAGGAGATACTGTGCAAAATATTTGTGGATGGATTTGCAGCTATGGAGTCCCCAACTATGGTGGGGCACTAGATGACATGCATATCCCCTATTTTGCCCCAGCCCACCTTGCCACAGAGTACATCAGCAGAAAGTGTTATTTTTCTATGATTTATGCAAGCACTAGTACGTCATGGGGATGATTCACTGATATCAGTGTGGGCTGGTCAGGGAAGATGCACACTGCTTGAAACTTTGAGAGGACAGAGCTTTTCAGGAAGTTACAAATTTCGAAGGAAACAGGGACATTTTTTCCCCAACAGTGATCTTGAGGGAACCCAGCCTATCCATGTTCTTCTGGCTCACAAAGTTGTACATTGGCCAACTCGACACCTCCAAAGACAGATTCAAGTACGAGCTCAGAAGATGCAGAATTACAGTTGAATGTGCTTTTAACAGTCAGAAGACACACTGATTCTGTTCATTCACTAGATTAGATCTCAGTCAGAAAAATATCCCAATGGTTATAGCTGTCTGTTGTGTCCTTGTGATGTTTTAGAGTTCAGTCCAGACAAGGGGTTGTCACCACCTGCCTTGCAGCTCTAGGTGCCTTAAATGTTTTGCTTCTGTGGATTACAACCCTGATACCAATAGCTAGCATGCAGGTCACAGCCTGGCTTCTACCACCCTATTACTTTTTGCAAGGTGACCTCAACACTTCCCCCAGTCTTGAATTTCTCCACAACTCTACAATGTAGCATCCAGCCCTCTCGCTGAACATTTACAGAAGTTAGAAAGTTTGCTGCTCCTGTAAAGAGAGTGCCCAACAGCTTGCTATCTTTTTAAGGACTGAACTGTATTATAGTAAAAATAAAATAAGTTTATTAAATAAAAAGTCATAGGCTTAAGTGCTACCAAGCATAAAGAATAAAGATAGAAAGGTTCATAAGCAAAAAAGTAAAAAACAAACAAACAAACAAAAAAAACCCTGAGACTAAAATCTGGTTTAACAAATTTATTCTCTTGTTCAAAAGAAGCGTTTCTCAATAAGATTTCTTTTCCAGACTCTCTGGCCAGGACCCTTCACTGAACTCACAGGATGCAGTTCCTTTGTCTCCTCAGGTGAAGGATGCCCATATGGCTTTCCCTCTCCTTATGGCTTCCCAAAGTTAATTGACCTGTCTTCAAGAGGCAGGAAGGCTTCTTGGGGATGTAGCCTCCATCCACCATAAAGATTAAGTAGTTATCTTTCCTCATGTGCTCTCCTGATAGCTTTGTTTACCTTGCATGTAAATGTGTTTTTTCTTTCTTTGGTCATACCTTGCTTAAGTTACATTGGAGACTCATTTAAGCAGGTGAAACCACATACCTTTGTCTGGAACTGGCTTGGCTTAGGCTGTTCTGGTCAAATACATTTTAAAAACATTTCTAGTACATATCTATAAAGCCCTCTATGGGTTTACATATATACATCGTAAAAGAATATTAATGATCAATGAGTTTTCAAATGATATTACATGCCACCTTTTGGGTAGATATCATGACAACAGTGTGCCAACTTCATTAGGATGCACCTAATGTCACGGTCATGCATAATATCTGAGTGACAAAGGAGAAAAAGTTGCCATTGAGGTGGAGATGCAGGTAGAATGGTTGTTGCTGACTTCAAACAGCTAGACACAAGGGCTATTAAAAGAGCTTAATGTGGAGTTATATGGTTGAGGGGGGTCTGGAAAGAGCACTTTGGTCAGCCAGAAGAGTGTGGGGTGGTGGACTGTAGTCTCCCTCAGCCTGAAATTCTGGAGATTTTTAGGAGGTGTGTAAATTCTTGGTGTCCATTTATGAATATCACACAGTCTTTTAATTAATGTAGAATTATGCAGTGCTAGTTGTACATTTATAACTACACTATTTCACTTAACCTATGAGTTATGGGTGCCTGTTCATTACAGATGTGTGCTTTGATAGCTCTAGGCATTATGTAGTATAATGATATGAAATAATAAAAATTAATTTATTTCCAAAAAATAAAAATTTATTGCATATCAAAAACAGTGCAAGCCAGTAATGTGCTATTAAAAACCAATGCAGTGAAAACTTTTATAAAATAAATTAATGGAACAGACCTTTAAAATTAGAATGGTAGAAAACATTCATTTCCATTTCAGTTTGCTGCTGCCAGACATACACCAACCATGGCTCTCTCAGGTTTGTGTATATGAATCTATGGTTTTCCTAATGTCCCTTGACATGGAATGATTGGATTAGAGATATGGCACATAATGCCACATAGAATGTTTGGGGTGTAGGAAGCTGTTGAAATGAAATTTTCCATTGACTGCAAAGGGAGGCAAGTCAGTAACCATTGGTATTGAAGAGTTTGCAGTATTGGAATTTGCTGCCTGATCAACCCCATTGTGTCCTGATGCATCTCCCACTTCTTTTCCTACTGGGACTGCTGGGTTCTCCTGTCCACTCTTTTTCCTTCTCCAGTCTGTCTACTATATTCACCCCACAGGCCCTCTTTTCACTGTCCGTACAGCACTGGCTTGCAGGATCTTGGCAAACATGTCCTCTCCTGTCCACTTCTTTTTCATCCTCAGGGTCAGATGTTCTGCAGGTGTGAAGGGGGCCCCCCAAATCCCCAGGCTGCAATGGCATCAGCTACAGTTAAAAACAGACAGAGGTGTCATTGCATTTACAGTCACAATGGAAAGCAAAAGATAAGTTTCAGATCTCCCTTCCCATATTCTCATAAGAGTTTTAAGTAAAACATGCTTATTGACAGTGCATAGCACTGCTTTCCAGTGTCTGCCATGGCGAGTATAACCCGCTAAGGGTGAGTGGGGTGGGGAAATCATGAGGGAATTGTTCGGGTGTTTGAAACAATAAAATTTCAGACCCTCTTTCCATGAGTACAAGTACAGGGTAACGGCACTGAGTACTGGCACTGCCTTCCACAGGTGATCATGATTTAAGCTCACTCCTGAGGGTCACAAAAACACAGAACACAGCTGCTGCTGCTGGAGTTCCAAGCCACCCAGGCTTGTGGGCCACTAACCTCTTTAGTGCAGTGATGCCTCTTGAACCTATCGCAGAGTGGCATGGGAGGGTGTCCTACCATGGAGAAAGAGAAGGCAACTGTCCCCAAGATCTCTGAGACCAGCCCTGTGCAAATAACCTGCTCTGCACATGCCCCTCACCCCCTCTGGTCTAATTCTACATGAGAATGAAAAGCAGAAAACTCTGCCTCTGTTCATTGTACCTCTACCTCTTCTTGTATGAGTAAAACAATGAAAAGTAGAAAAGTAATGTCCTGCTAACATGGGGTTGAGCCAGGCACCATCTTCACATTTAAACATTTAAGAGGAGACTGCATGCACATACTTACCCAAGGTTCCTTTCCTGGATTGGACTTGCCTGTGTTGAGCTGGTTAGACTGTAGTGGAATCTCGAAAAGATACTTGTGGCATAGCTGGACCTCCCACCCCACCACACACACTGCCACATGTTTCTTCTCCTTTGCGCTGTTCATGGCATGGGTCTCTGCATTGGGCTTTACCAAGGTATCCACTGTGGTCTGGTCTCCACCAAGTATAGCATGCAGCCTAATATAAAACTCCAGGTCTGCAACTTGGCACCAGATCAATTGTTAGCCTCCCTGGGGTTGTGGGTCCTTCGTATTCTCATGTTCTTAGAATTGAGAGATTTTGTTTGCAGCATCTTCTATTGAAATATTAGGCTTGACAACTTACACAATGTTAATAGTGCATTTTTATTTCTATAGTTCTTTCCCACATTCTTTGTTAAAATGTTGATTCATACTATTTAATTTTCATTCCTGAGACTTAAATGGAATACAAATATTTGCCAGTTTTTCATTCCTTCTCTATGCTGTGTTAGAGTATTAACCTATATGAAAGTGTGTGGGCATGGAAACAGAAAGATGGCTTCTGGCATACAAAATAAGATTTGAAAACCTGTTAGTTTTAACATTAAGGTTCTGATTTAAACTAATGAAAGTCAGGAATTATAGGGTGGATGTTCAAAACTCAATACTTAACACACCAGTTGTGTGTTCGTATTACAAGGATCTCTGAACAAAGTCTTTGGAACCAATTCAGCTCTGATTAAGTGGATACAACTTGCACTGAAGTCGGGGATTAGTTTTATGGAAATACAACTTTTATGAAAATATAGATTGTATTAAGTAGTTGGTTTATGCAAGTGCAGCTAAATGGCAGAGTTCAAGTCAGTAAAGTTCCTTTCAAGATAGTGGATCACATTTTAACTACATTTAAAGAGCATAATATGAGGCAAGATGGAAATATCATTTTATAAAAGGAAAGCACTTTGAGGAGACCACTTCTACTGGTTATGCCATATATTTGGCAGTTCTGTGACTCTTGAGGCATTTTCATGAAATGAATAGTAGCCAAGGATGATGAGTTCCTGTGTGCTGGAAGCTGGTTGCACCCTCAGGCCCTGTGTACACTTACTGGGGATTGATGCTGCTGCGATTGATGCAGTGGGGTCGATTTAGTGTGTCTAGTGAAGATCCACTACATCAACTGCATTGTGCTTTCAGGTAGACTCTGGTACTCCACCAGAATGAGAAGATTAAGGTAAATCGACGGGAGAGCATCTTCTGTCAATGCAGCGCAGTATAGACACTGCAGTAAGTTGACCTAAGCTATGTCAACCCCAGCTATCTTATTCACATAGCTGAAGTAGCGTAACTTAGGTCAGCTTACTGCAATGGTGCAGACAAGGGCTTTGATGACCCAGTAGCAAAGACATGGGATGGTGCTACCACTAAGTGACTTACACTTGAAGGGGTAATGGAAAGAGGAAGTAGAGATGAGAAGTGAAGAGGATTAATGAGGTTTTCAAACCCAGACCTGGTGGTGGGAAGGAAGTGGTGTGGAGCTCCTCCATTTGGGAGAAAATGGATAAACTTGGAGGCATCTAAAACAAAAAAAATCCCCCAATAAATGAAAGTATATCTTCCTCTTCTGTCTCTCCTCCCTTCTCCTCTTCCCTCTCTCCCCAGTTTTCCTGTGTTAGATCATATTTTATGCCTTTCCTATTGTTTGTACATTTCAAGATGCCTGATTTAACTCTTGTCAGTGACTGTTGAGGCCATTTTTCTAGTACAATGGGATTTCTTAATCTTTCTTCTTTTTTTTCCCCCACCTCATCTCATAATCCTGTCTTTTTTTTCCATTGTTTTTTTTCTAATCCTCCTTTCCCTGCCTTACGTCACCCTGTAAATTAGCATTCCTCTCATTTCCAATCCTGTGTACAGTGTAGGAGTACCATCTGCTTTTGCAGCACTTCTGCTCAGGGCTCTCGAGGCTTTCTGTTGCATGATACATGTGAATCTGGAAGAGTAGGGAGTGAAACTCCAGGCTGGGCAGGGTCAGAGTTAGTAGTTTGGAAGCAGTGTGAGGAGAATTCCTATACAGTTGCCTAATAGGTGTGGACTGAAACTTTAGTTTACCTCAAAACCAAAAAAATGTACAGTGGGGAAGGGAAGGCTTTAAGACTCTTGGCCATTGGCTTTATGCCACCCAGCATGCTTGAAAAGTGAAGGTATCTGTTTGTAACTGCACAGTTCATATATTCAAACTTCATAGTAAAAAAAAAAAGTAGTTTTGCAATTCACATCCAGATGGAGTACTTAAAGGGATACCTTCCTGTGGTATTGGAATCAAACAGCAACAGGGAACTGCTATGTCCTAGATGCTACTGTTGTACAAACAATTATTATTAATGAGAAGAAGAAAAAGGAGGAGGAGAGCTGAAGAGAAGTCTGGAAAACTTTGCAACTTTCCAAAAGAGGACTCCTAAAACTAGAAACAAATACCAACTAGAGCCAGGTTGGACCTGGGAGAAGATCCTCTGCTTCCAATATTCAGACCAATATAGTTTATAGTAATAGAAAATCTGTTGTCATGCATGAACCTGACTTAACAACAGCAGGACTACTGCTTCAATGGGTTCTACCAGGCAATAGTTAACTTCAGTATGAATTAGTCATTCAGAGCTGAGGATAACAGCATATAATATGTCAGTGTCCATTTATCTTTGAAAAGAGCATATCACAAAGGGGACTGTTGGTATTTGAGATCACTATTTTCATTTGAAAGTGTATTTAAAAACACTAATTCTTCTTGAAGTAGTGTATCTATGGTGTTCCACTTCAGGTGTGCATGAGCCTTTGATTGGAGTGTTTTGGTAGCAATACTTGCTCAGCTTACACTTTAGCTCCAGACATTGCTATACCCCTTACTGATGCTATGCAGTGCCGCTCAGGCAAACCACCCACAGTTGTTCTTCGAGTGATTGCTCATGTGCATTCCAACAAGTGTGTGTGCACCGCGCATGCACGGTCCCGGAAGCTTTTCCCTAGTGGTATCCGTCGGGTCGGCAAGGGAGACCCCTAGAGTGGCGCCGGTATGGCAGCGTATATATGACCCTGCTGACCCGACCCCTGCCCAGTTCCTTCTTACCGTTTGTGGCGGTCACTGGAACAGTTTAGTGTGCTTCTGCACTGTCCTTAGCGGTTCTTTGTATATAGTTCACACAGTTCTTATTAGTTAGTTCTTAGGTTCTTTAGCTACTCCGGCACCAGGGCATGCCTCGGGCACCGGGGTTCAAAAACTGAAGTGCGGGAAGCCTATGCCGAACAGCGACCCACACTCTCAGTGCCTCAAGTGTCTGTGTGAGGGTCACCAAACTGCACGGTGCCCTATTTGTAGTGCCTTTAAACCTCGCACCAAGAAGGAGAGAGACTCCAGGCTAAAGCTCCTCCTTATGGAATCGGCGCTTCAGCCCCATGCGGACCCTCAGCCTACTACGGTGCGTAGCGCGCTGGCTTCTATCCGCGATATCACGGCGCCGAAGAGAGACGATAAGTCTCGCCGGCACCAATCCCCCGGCACGGGATCCTAGCGCCTCTAGGAGACATAGATCTCAGTCTCCGGTACCGAGGAAGAAGACGAAACCAGACAGAGGTCGCGCCCAGGGTGAGTCCTCCAGGGCACGTCAAATTTCGGGACACCAGCACCCGAGCCAGAGAGAGCCGGCACCGTCCACCTCTACATCAGCGCCCATGTCCGCTGCGTTGAGGGGTTCGAACTCTCCCCTTCATGGCGCCTTGGAGGACTTGGATATGCCGTTGACACCAGATACTTTTGAGGCAGCTGGAGACAACATTGCTATGACCCGGGAAAGTACGCCGGCACCATTCGTAGCCCTGGCACCGGTATCTCGACCCACGGCACCGATTATCCCACCCCTACAGGGCTCGGCGACGCCAGCCACGGCGGCGTCGACATCGGCATCGATGGTGCTGCAAGTGTCTGCTACATCTACGGCACCATCGGATCCGGTACAGGGGTTACCAGTAGCCATAGTACAGCACCCGGGAAAGCCTGCCATGTTCCAACGGCACCAGAAGGCTCCGCACTGCCCTGGTCAGCATCGGAGTGCTCATCCGAATCCGATGCGGGCTCATCTAGGTCGGGTCGCAGTCATCATACATCGAGGTCCCGCCACTCCTCACACCGGGACGCAGCCGCACCTTCATGGCCTCCCCAGTGGCAGGGTCCGGTTCAGTGGCCTTTTTGGACGCCCCGGGCTTACCATCTGACCCATGGTGAGGGTCCAAGATCCTCCTCCACGTCCTCAGTTCCACGGCTACCCCGTTCAGCCACAGCTATGGCACCGGCTTCTGAGGCAGCACCGGATGAACCGGTACCGGGACCATCAAGGGTCCAGGCCCTAGCCCCACACCCGGAGCCCAACCTTGACCCTTCTGCTGATCAGTTAGAGGGTCAGGAGGAGCCATTCCTGGGTACCTCGTCTTCCTCCTCTCCAGATGAGGCAGTGGTGGGTACATCTCCGAGCCTACCACCTACGGACATGAGAGGTCACCAGGACCTGCTGCGCAGGGTGGCGCAAAATCTTAATCTTCCGGCAGAGGAGGTCACAGAGGACATTGATGCCACAGTGGACATCCTTGCTCCGGGTGGACCATCTAGGGTAGCCCTGCCCTTCATTAAAACGATTCAGGCTAATATGGATGCTCTTTGGCAGACCCCGGCGTCAATCCCTCCAACGGCCAAGGGAGTGGAGAGACGGTATTTTGCTTCTCAGAAGGGGTACGAACATCTGTACACCCACCCCCAACCTGGAACCCTAGTAGTCGATGCAGCTAACCATCGCGAGCGTCAGGGGCAGCCGGGTTCTACACCCAAATCTAGGGATGCCAAACAACTGGACTTATTTGGGAGAAAGGTGTACTCCTCTGCGGGGCTGCAACTTAGAATCTCCAACCAGCAAGCGGCTTTAGGGAGATAGTCGGCCTTGACTAAGTTCCAGGACACTGTTCCTAAGGAATTGGCCACTGAATTTAGAGCCATTGTGGACGAAGGGAGAGTGGTGTCCAGGGCAGTGCTCCAGGCAGCTCTGGATTCTGCCGATTTCTGCAGCCAGAACTATGGCAACTGCCATAACGATGCGGCATAGTGCTTGGCTGCAGGTGTCAGGGATCCCACCTGAGGTCCAAAATACTATCCAGGACCTCCCATTCGATCGTCAGGGATTATTTGCCCAGGACACTGATAGAAGGCTCCATAGTCTCAAGGACTCTAGAACCACTCTCCGGTCTCTAGGCCTCCACACCCCTCAACCTCAGAGGAGACCTTTCAGGCCCCCTCCCCCTCCTCGTTTCTATCCAGGGGCCCCTAGGCGTGATCAGCCTAGACGGGGTGGGAGAGGAAACAATCGAACCCGGCCAAGATCTTCCTCCCGGCAAAGTCAACCAAATTTGGGTTCCAAGCAACCACCAGGGTCTAGGCCTAACTTTTGAAGGCTCGGTCGAGGACAGTTCACCAGCCACTTCTCCATCATCTATCCCACTTTTACCGTGCATGGTCTCAGATCACCTCAGACAGGTGGGTCCTCAGTATGGTAGAGGTGGGATATTCTATCCAGTTTTCTACCCTCCCCCATTCCCACCCTCCCTCCCCGTCCCTCTTCAGGGACCCTTCTCACGAGAAACTTCTGTTACAGGAGGTTCACGCACTTCTATCTTTGGGTGCGATAGAGGAGGTTCCTCAAGAATTCAAGGGCAAGGGATACTACTCCCGCTATTTCCTTATTCCAAAGGCCAAGGGTGGTCTTCGTCCCATCCTGGATCTACGGGGCCTCAATTCCTACATAAAGAAACTGAGGTTTCGCATGCTCTCCTTGGCCACCATTATCCCTTCTATGGATCAAGGAGACTGGTTTGCTGCCCTCGACTTAAAAGACACGTATTTCCATATTTCAATAATCCCGGCTCACAGGAGATTCCTGAGGTTCTTAGCAGGAGGTTGTCATTACCAGTTTACGGTACTACCCTTTGGCCTGTCTACTGCCCCAAGAGTATTCACCAAATGTATGGCGGTAGTGGCAGCATTCCTCAGAAGGCGCCACGTCCACATTTACCCTTACCTGGACGACTGGCTTATCAAGGCAAATTCAAGGGATGTGGTAGCCCAGCACGTATCCCTCACCAGGGACACGTTCCTGAGATTAGGTCTAATACTAAACGAACCCAAATTGATCCTCACACCTACTCAAAAGATCGAGTTTATTGGAGCAGTGATAGACTTGGTGCAGGCAAGGGCTTTCCTTCCTCCTCCCCACTCCACAGCAATCATGGACATAGTTCATTCCTTCCTTCAATTCCTGACCACTACAGCCAGAACTTGCATGGTTCTTCTAGGTCACATGGTAGCATGTACATACGTAGTACTGTATGCCAGGCTGCGGTTGCGACCTCTGCAAGCCTGGTTAAGGACGTACACAGACAGGGCAGGGGCCCTTTGGACATGTTGGTAACCCTGCCAAAACATATCCGGGACTCCCTGCGTTGGTGGCTTCACCCTTGCTCGCTTTGTGTGGGAGTTCCCTTCAGGAAACCACAGCCCTCGATGACTCTGGTAACAGATGCTTCTGCCCTCGGCTGGGGGGCGCCCTTGAAGGACCTCAGGACTGAAGGCCTCTGGTCCCAGAGCGAGTTGGCCCTGCACATCAATGTCAGGGAACTGAGAGCAGTTCGTCTCGCTTGCCAGACGTTCCAGGATCACCTGCAAGGCAAGTGCATATCTGTTCTCACAGACAACACAGCTATGATGTTTTATATAAACAAACAGGGTGGTGCTCGCTCCTCTCCCCTTTGCAGGGAAGCCCTCTCCCTCTGGGATTTTTGCATCGACCATGCGATCCACCTTCAGGCAACATACCTACCAGGTCCCCAGAACGAGCTGGCAGACAAGCTCAGCCACTCCTTCTGGGGTCACGAAGACATCAGACATCGCTCACTCTCTTTTCCTAGAGTGGGGATTTCCCCTGGTGGACCTGTTCGCCACGAGGTCCAACCGGAAGTGTCAGAGGTTCTGCTCTCTTCTCAACCTCAGCCCGGGGTCCGAGGCAGATGCCTTCCAGATCCCCTGGTCGGAAGGGCTATACTACATGTTTCCCCCATTTCCCCTTATTCACAGAGTGTTACTCAAGGCCCGACAAGACAAGGCGGCCCTCATCCTCATAGCCCCGGCTTGGGCCTGTCAACATTGGTTCACTGTGCTGTTGAGCCTGTGCGTGACCAATCCCATAACACTCCCCCTGTCCCCGACACTGATTTCCCAGGACCACGGGCGCTTACTGCACCCGAACATTCAGTCTCTACACCTCACCGCATGGAATATCCATGGCTGAATCCCCTGGAGTTGCAGTGCTCTGGCCCAGTTAGAGATGTTCTCTTGAACATCTTGTGTAAGAAACCCACAACACGGTCTACTTACATGGCAAAGTGGAAGCGTTTTTCCTTATGGGCTCAATCTAAGGGGAGGGACCCTAATTCGATTTCAATAGCCTTTCTTCTCGATTACCTCCTCTCTCTTAAGCAACAAGGTCTGGCCAATTCGTCTGTAAAGGTGCACTTGGCTGCTGTCTCAGCCTTTCACCCGAGCATTGACGGAGCCTCCCTTTTTAGCCACCCACTTGTCGCAAGGTTCCTTAAAGGCCTGGATAGGTTGTACCCTCCTGTCCGTCGCCCTGTTTCCCCTTGGGACCTAAACTTCGTCCTTGCAGCCCTTATGAGACCCCCACTTTGAACCCATGGCGACCTGCCCGCTATCGTACCTTTCGTGAAAGACGGCCTTTCTCATTGCCATTACGTCGGCTCGGAGGGTCTCTGAGCTCAGAGCTCTTACCTCCGAACCGCCTTATACTGTCTTCTATAGAGATAAGGTCCAGCTCCGCCCCCATCCAGCCTTCCTTCCTAAGGTAGTGTCACCTTTTCACCTGAACCAGGACTTGTTTCTCCCTGTGTTTTTTCCCAAACCTCATACCTCTAACAAGGAAAGAATGTTCCACACCCTAGATGTAAGGAGGGCACTGGCCTTTTATATACAACGCACAAAGCCTTTTCGTAAGCCCCCACAACTTTTTATTTCAATTGCAGAAAGGATGAAGGGCCTCCCGGTCTCCTCGCAACGGCTCTCATCATGGCTCACGTCATGTATTAAACTTTGTTACGATTTGTCAAAGGTTGCACCTCCTCCCTTGACAGCGCACTCAGCCAGAGCACAGGCAACGTCCACAGCATTTCTGGCGCACATTCCAATCACCGATATCTGCAGAGTGGCAACCTGTTTGTCTGTCCATACCTTCGCCTCTCACTACACTATTGTACAGCAGGCGGCATATGATGCTTCCTTTGGACGTGCTGTCCTAGGAATAGGGATCGAAGACATTCCATACCCACTTCCGAGATGATTGCGCGTAAGTCACTTGTTGGAATGCACATGAGCAATCACTCGAAGAAAGAACAGTTACTCACCTCTCGTAACTGTTGTTCTTCGAAATGTGTTGCTCATCTCCATTCCAAATCCCTCCCGCCTCCCCACTGTCGGAATAACCGGCAAGAAGGAACTGGGCGGGGGTCGGGTTGGCAGGGTCATATATACGCTGCCATACCGGCGCCACTCTAGGGGTCTCCCTTGCCGACCCGACGGATACCGCTAGGGAAAAGCTTCTGGGACCGTGCATGCGCGGTGCACACACACACTTGTTGGAATGGACATGAGCAACACATCTCGAAGAACAACAGTTACGAGAGGTGAGTAACCGTTCTTTCCTTTTCAACCACACTTTGGCCTGAGATAGAACCTTCATCAAGCCTGCTCTAGCCTAGCCTGTAGCTTAGCCCTTTTAGCTTAGTTCGTAGAGAGAGTTTACTTTAGTTGGAATTCTATTTTTAAACAAGTTATTTTCTATCCGCCTCTTCCACCCATTGCTGAGGAGCTGCCTTTGGGGTTTGTCATTGTGGAGGTATATGGGAATTCCTAGACTTCAAGCACTCTCTCTCCTGCCAGGAATCCATCCCAGTTAGTGATGGTCATTTTTGGTGCCTCTGCTGTTTGGGAAACACCCACATACCAGCCAAATATAAGATCTGCACATCTTTAAAAGACAGATCTAGGAAAAAACAGGGAAATTAAGTTCAAGTGGTTCAGAATGGAGCAATGCTTGAGACAAGGCTCTGATCCAGGCTCAGAGTACTCCTGTACTCCAGCCTTCAAACACATTTAGTGCCCTTTCAACTTGTATAACCTAGTCACAGAGAGCACACTTCCTTTGGCACCTATGCTGAAAGGAAAAAAAAAAAAGGTCTTGAGCCCTATCTCATTGGTATGACCAGCAGTGGATTTTGCCTACCCTATCCTATGGGCCTCCTCTGTGAACTTATTGGGATCTTTGGCTGTTTATTGTCATCAGTTCTCAAAAGCCCCTAGTTTCTCCTTTGGGGATCATAGAGAAAGTCACTTGCCTGATCCACCATTTCCTCCTCAATAGCCCGAACCTGTTAGACTTTCAATAGGCAAGAGGGGAAAAAAAACAGGAGGTGACATCTCAGATGAATATTTCATTATTGTCCCCAGATGAGGCTGAAATATCTCTATCACCTTCTTTGGCTGTCGATTTTTAGCAATTTCAGCAGCTGATGAAGTAAGTTGCAGACTGGCTCCAAATTCCATTAGAGGAAGGTGTGACACACAGGCCCATTGGTGCTAACTGGAAAATGGTTCATTGTTCTTTATAAGCAACTCCTGACTTAGACCTTGCAAACTCACTGCACCTAACACCATTTCATGGTATTATCTATGAAGGTTAGCATGTGAGATCTCTACTGAAAGCTTGTAGTTTCTCTATTCTCTATCATTGTGAGATGCGTGTATGAATAATTTTTTAATGAATAGTGTAATTTTATTGAAAACTATGCCTTATGATCTTGGAGTAAAAGTTAGTCACCCAGGGAATCATATGTCTTTGTGATCGTCAATTCAAGCAAAAGATTGAAACTTCTCTGGTTAGCTGGTGATGTGTATTATAGCTCTTGCAGCTATAATGCCATTGTTAGGTTCCAGAGATTGGTTCACAGCCCTTGATCTTCTGGACACTTGTTTTTGAATTTCACCCTCCTACCCCACCTCCACAAGAGGCTTTTTCATTTTACATTCAAGCAGAATAACTTCTCAAAGATCTTAGCAGTCGTAACCACTTGGTGATGGCATTTAGGTATAATCATCTTCCCTTATTTGAATGACTGGCCCGCTCAAGGGTTGGGGGATTGTATGACAATTATTTCCGCAGTCTATGCAACCATGTCCAATTCCACAGGTTAGGTCTTCAACTCAACATTGAAAAATTCATTCTGACCCCAAGATGGCGTCTCGGTCTTTTTTTATACCCCCAGAAGGATTGTTTTTGTTTTACAAGCCAGGAAGCTCTCCTGTGGGTTCAGCTTGACACTCTCTGCTTGTTGTATCCCTCCCAAGAGCTGACAGTATGTTGAAGTTGCAATCTCCTGTGATTTTTACAATACAAATGTCCTTCCTGCAACCTCCAATGCAAATGAAATGTCCATTGTCCGTGTTGCCAGTCACAACTGCTCAGTTTTCCACTGAGCTAGAGATGTTCACCTTCCCCTTCATCTGGAAAAACCTGGTTTGCCTCCTTTGTTTAGTCTCCAAAACATACCAGAGAGTATCCATAATTTCACCTATACTGTTCCAAACATTTCAGTAATATTAATACCCAGTGTGATGTTAGTTTTCCAAAATCATTACATGACACCTTTCAGATATAGATTATAACAATAGTGGGTTGGCAAAGACTGAGCTGATCAGGCCAGCTAAAACTCACTGCCAGCGGGACTTTTGCCTTTTGGGATAGGGATGCTGATAGGGTCAGACTTCCTCATTCTTTGGACAAGACAAGTATGGTATCCTTATGTGATTTTCCTTGCTTCTTGTCTACCATTGAGACTTTCAGCCATTCCACATCTGCTTTCCCAGGGTTCCAGGTGGATTCTTCATCCTAACTCTAGAAAGCTTGGCTCCTCAGTGGTTTTTGAATATAGAGGCATTCTACTCAGCAGAAGTACAAAAGGTATTGTTGAACAGCAGGAAGGTATCTATGTAAAATGCTTACCTTCAAAGAATGAAAGAGATTCCACCACTGGTGCTTCCTGCAAAAGTTTTTACTTGTTCATTCTTCCTTCTCCACTGCTCTCCATTACCCATTGGAATTAAAGACTGGTCTTTCTATGAGTTCCATCAAGGTTCACTTGGTGTCTATCACAGCCTTTTGTTCACTGATAGTGAGAGATTCACCGTTTGCAAATCCAACAACAACATTTGTCAAGGGATTAATGAGTCTTTCTGCAATTTAATGCCTATCCCTCTATGGGATTTAAACTTGGTACTTATTTACCTTATAAAACCTCCCTTTAAACCGTTGGCCATAGGTGATGCAGAGAACTCATCTATGACTATGGCTTTCTTGGTGGCCCTCTCTTCTGCCTGGAGAGTCAGAGAAACTGGAGCTTTAATGGTAGATCTTCCTTTTACAGTTTTCTCCAAGGAAGAAGTTTAATTGCAACCACATCCAAAGTTTCTACTTAAAGTTATTAGTCTTCCAGTTTTTTCCCAAAGCCACATCCGATCAGAGAGGAAATTGCCTTCCATACCTTGGATGTGCATTAGCCTTTTATTTGGACACAACCAAGCTGTTAGTCTACCAGACTCTTCTATTTCTTTTGCAGACATATGCAAAGGATCCACAATTGACACCCAAAGACTCTCAAAGTGTATTTTGAGGTATATTATATTTTGTTTTGGGACTCAACCTCCTTCTTAAATACTTGCCAATTCTACAAAGTCCCAGTCTCTCTGTATGGCACTATTTGAAAATGTTCCCGTTGTTTAAATTTACAGAGCTGCAACCTGCATTTCAATACATACTTTCTCCAAACGTTATGCCTTGGTTCAAGCTTCCAGTCAAATGCTGCATCTGGCAAAGCAGTTCTGTTTTCAGTATTAGATCTGACTCCCGAGTTCCGTTCTCCTTCCAGGGATACTGCTTGATAGTCACCTAAGTGGAACAACCATTAGGAACTATTTAAAGGAGAACTTACTCACCTTATGCAGTACCTTATGGTGCACCATAGCAACTCTAACTCAGGAACCAATCCATGCAACAAACCTCGATGCCATCTCTGCCCACATATCTACACCAGCAACACCATCAGAGGACCTAACCAGGTCAGCCACAACATCATTGGTTCATTCACCTGCACTTCTACCAATATAATATACGCCATCATGTGCCAGCAATGCCCCTCTGCTATTTACATCGGCCAAACTGGACAATCCCTATGTAAAAGGATAAATAGACACAAATCAGATATTAGGAATGGCAATATACAGAAGCCTGTAGGAGAAGACTTCAACCTGCCTGGACATACAATAGCAGATGTCAAAACAGCCATCCTGCAGCAAAAAAACTTCAAGACCAGACTTCAAAGAGAAACTGCTGAGCTCCAGTTCATCTGAAAATTCGACACCATCAGGTCTGGACTTAATATTGACTGTGAATGGCTCGCCAATTACAAAAGTAGTTTCTCCTCTTTGGGTGTTCACACCTCCAGATCACCTGCTGGAAATGGGCCCCGCCCCAATTGAATTCATCTTGCTTTCTTGCCTGCTATTTATACCTGCCTCTGGAGATTTCCACAACATTCATCTGATGAGTGGGTCTTAGCCCACAAAAGCTCATGATCCCTAAAATCTATTAGTGTATTTGCAAATACTAGTAAACATCTTAAACATCTTGATGGGAGATACAGTCTCTCTCATGTATATCTCCAGTCATTAATTTGTTTCATTGACTTTCTTAGAGCATTTTAGCATGTTACATGGAAGTTAAGGGATTTTAATTAATAGTATAAGAATACTACTAAAGATGGGTCAAAATGGCAGAATGTAGTCCATACTTTGATCCCAATCCCCTTCCAGTTAATGTGCTTATCTCTCATTCCAAAAGTCCTCCGATGCATTCTCCGGTGCTAAAAGGCCCAACTGTTCACTAAACAGTTGCCAAAACCTCCAGCTTCCCTTATGACAAATTCTGCAATGCAGTTATGCTTTGTTAATACAAAAATATTGTACATACTGAAAACTGAATGTGGGGGAAGCATAAAATAAATCTATTTTAATGGGAATGTGTTAACTTGAAAATTACCCTTCTGTGTGAGAATTGTATCCCTACTATAGTTGCAAGTAACACTTAAGGTAATCAGCTTAAGTTAGTAAACAATTTTCCCTTTGGACTGAGTTGTATTTCAAGCTTTTCACATGACTTTGTGTGTAATCAATTTTGCTATTTTCCCTAGGTAGGTCCCTATCCTGGAAACTGTTCCCTGTGCCTATGTAGAACAGTTTGCAGGATCAGGTACATAGTCAATAAATCTGTTTCTCTGTTGTTGAAATGACCTTTATAAAGTTCATAAGGGAAAACCAAACCTTAATCTTCATTTTAAAAAAAGTAATCTGGAAATTTACGTTTAAAGGGTTATCAGTGTAATTTTAAAAAAATTACTCAGTTTTTAAAATGTTTGAGTTAAATGTCTGTAATATTGAGAACATTTAAAATCTCTATTTTAGAATTTAAATTAACTTACTAGAGAATTTCCAGTTACTGCACCAATGTGTTGTAGAATTAATGGATCTTGCTTCAGAATTTAGATCTTGAATCTTGTATTTTGCCAATCATTTAGAACTTAAGGGCTTTCCCTTGTTTTGATAAATGAAATGTCCATGCCTCCTGCTTAGGATTTAACGTACTTACTTTTTTTGGTAAAGCTTTATTAAAATAGGGTGATTTATGACAACAGACAGTAGAACTCATTTTACTGGCATCACAAATGTTTACTCTCCAGCAAAGTAGCAGCCTCCAGTGGAAGCTGCAATCTTCCATGATTGGCAGGATGCCTTTCGGTGGCTGAGTAGAGATTGCTTGCAAAGTGGTGATGAGAGCAAATTAAGTTAACATTTATTCAAAATTTATAAATGGGAAAAGGTAAAAATGGATGACAATTACTTAGTTCAGTCACACTCTGACTTTTTGTTCCCTAAGGCTTTTACTGGAATTTTATTGGAAATATTCTGCCTGACTGGGGGTCAGCCACAGAGCTGGGATAGGACTCAAATATCCTGAGGGCCAGGCAGTCTTCTGCTTACTGGGAAAATTATCCCTGGAAATTTTTAAAATGTTAGCTATGGAGAAGATTCTGGGGGGAGAGGGGCAGGGAAACTAAATTGCTATTTTATTAAGAGACACTTGTCTTCTCTCACCTTTTGGATGAACTGCATCACACAGTTATTCAGATTTTTTTATGATTGAGTTTACTTTCTATTTTGGAGAAGGGTCGGTATAAACAGAAGCCCAAAGTGATTTAGGAGTAGAAGATGAGGGAGTCTTAAACTAGTTAATGCCTTTCATTCACAATATTTTCCACTTTTACTTGAAGAATGAAAGAGTGCAGAGGAGAAATTAAAACTAAAGGGAACACTCACCAGGGTTTTGGAGAGGGAAAGAGAATAAGTTTAGCTTTCAAAAATCCCTTAACAAAAAGAAGTAGAAGATAGAAGCCTTTTTCTTTGCCATAGAATTCCCTAGAACACAGATGATGGAAAGTGAAGGAAATAGCAACAGTTTCTTAAACAACCACTGTGTCATATTGCCTATCATTTTAAAAAAAGCTTCATAACTGTAGCATGTTAAAGTAAATCGCTTGTACATATTGCTTTTGCAACATATTAAAATTACATAGAAAAAACTTAATTTGCAAGCAGTTAGAGTTGCTACATATGTAGCATATCTGATACAAACTCACAAAAGCAAGGAAACAAAAAGTTAATTTACCTAACAGAACCCATTCTCTACTCCTCCATCCACGGCACGCACCACAGTACAGCACAAGCTATCCTTCACAACCTTAGCTCTGTCCCCTCTTTCATACTTCCACACACGTTACTTTACCAGGTTTTTCCCCCAATACTAAGAAGAGGAAAATATTAGTTAATTAACAAAATATGCAATTTTATAATGCAAACACATTTTTTCTTTCTTCATTTAAAAAAAAAGAGGCAACCAAATGTGTTAATCAGAAAACAGGTATTTTCACATGCATAAAGCCATTTGGAACCTATTTATAATGCATAATGATCACACTCATTTGCAGTGAAATTGCTGAGGCAGATTGCTTGACAACAGGTTGCTTTGCAGCTATTCAGTTCACATTCTAGTGAACAATGGGAGGTGTGGGATGGAAGAAAGCAGAGATTCCATTTGATACTATTTTAATTGAATAAGAGATTAATTTTAACTGGCATTCTCTAAACATCTGTCAGTCTAATGGGGAAAGATATCAGAATGCTTTTTATACTGTATCTATAAATTGGATATTCATATATTTAAAATTTTCAAATGGCCATTAAAAACTTATAACAATAATTGATGATGTTAGTTTGTTTTGCATTTTATTATGGTGATCTGATTCTGTCAGTTATAGAAATGTAAGCTGCAGATTCATGTTTTTCTACAGCATATTAAGCGTCTCTGCTTGACTGTACCTTTCTTGCACGCAAACTCATATTAACTAAAATGAGCATTTGGGGTTAGCAATGGAGCTGGGCAGCATTTTTCTGAAGCTTTTTTTCCCCCTTCCAAAAATACATATTTGAGTTGATTGAAACATTTTGTAAATGTGCTAAATTGTTTTGTCTGGGGGGGGGAAATAAAATTAAATAAAACTCTC
Source organism: Dermatemys mawii (assembly GCA_007922305.1). Classification (NCBI taxonomy): domain Eukaryota; kingdom Metazoa; phylum Chordata; order Testudines; family Dermatemydidae; genus Dermatemys; species Dermatemys mawii. Next base: position 14,421,224 of record ML677335.1, on the reverse strand, counting down.
TTGATATTTTTTGTAAAATTTTTGTTTTGATTCAAACTGCTTTTGCTATTAAATTATACTTTCATTTGTATTAAAAACAAGTTTAAAAAAACATTAGAAATAAAACATCTTTTTGTTCGGGCTCAAATGAAACAAACTGTCTTAACTTTAGCTCCTGTTCTCACATACTCCTAACTTTCTGAAAAATTCAGTTTCTTAGATTAAACTTTCCATGCTTAGCTTCCATTCAAAGATGACTTCTAATGTTTTGAATGTTTGAGTGATATGTCGTTAGCCACTTTTTTGAGTGTTTTTTTTTCTAGGAAGAGGTTGAGCAAGTGAGCAGGGGAGATTGAGACTGCAGTTGCAACCATAAGTTTTCCACAAAGGCAACTCAAGAGGAGGGGCATGTATGGGAATATAAATTTGATCATTTTTGGAGGGGCCGGTGGAGTTCTATGCCCCCCACCGATTCCCCAAGCCTGTGCTTGCTCCCTCTTGTGCATATCTCTTCTCAAGAATGATTTGAAATACAAGTTTTAAAACTAGAAATTAGGCATCTAAATAGTTTTTTTATTGAAAAGAATATTATCAACCAAGTTAAAGTGGATAAAAATTAACAAAGTTAGGAATGCTTAGGAAGGTTTGTACTCTGTGCTCATATGCAGCTTCTCAGACACGTATGCAGTACTTGTACCATTTGAAGACCTCAGAGTAGATAGCTGAAGTTACAGTTCCTACAGCAATATTAACTTGGCTGTGTTGCACTTACACCTGTGTTTCTTGTTAAATGTGCACCATAATTTGGCCACAGTTTATATATTTTAATGATACAAACAGCTAAGGTTCTTAAAATATTTCTTAACTTTTAAATTTAATTAACATTAGATTAACAAAGTATCTTCAAAGTATCCAAACCATATGTGATATTTATAGATTCCAAGGTCAGAAGGGACCATTGTGATGATCTAGTCTGATCTCCTGTATAACCCAGAGTAGAATATCTCCAAAATAAACTCTGAGCTGATCTTTTGTGAAAACAATCAATCTTGATTTAAAAATGGTCAGTGGAGAATTCACCATGGCCGTTGGTAAATTATTCCAATGGTTAATTCATCTAACCATTAAAAATTTGTCTTATTTCTACTCTGAATTTGTCTAGCTTCAACATCCAGCTTTTGCATTGTTAAGACTTTCTTTGCTAGGTTAGAGCCCATTATTAAATATTTATTCCCCATATATAGGTACTTATAGACTGTAATCAAGTCATACCTTAACCTTCTCTTTGTTAGGCTCAAGGATTTTAATGTATTTAGTTAATCACTATAAGGAATGTTTTCTAATCCTGTGATCATTCTTGTCCCTCTTCTCTTAACCTTGAATTGTGGCACCAGAACTGGATACAGTATTCCAGCAGCTGTTACATCAATGTCAAATACAGAGAGGTGCAAGAATTACATTTGATTTTTACCTGCACTCTGCTCACTAACCCATTTCCACTGAGACTATTTCATGTACAACATTCCAAATTTCTGAACAGCTATAGAGAATGGCCATAAAAATAAAATGAAATAAAACAATAGTATAACAAACCTCACACACTTTGGTTCCTTCTTTCCCCACAAGTCTTTATATTACTAAGTAAGGGAGATTCCAGTTTTATAATGAGACACATTTGCTTCTAACCCTTCCGCTCCAGAGATGTTGGACTTTAAAACCTGTGATTTTTTTTGAACATTTTAAGATTGTCTTTTTTTTAAAAAAAATTAAATTCAATATCTCTTTCTTTAAAATGCATACACTTGGATTCAGGATACTAAGGAACTGTGGATTTGCATAGACTCTCAGAATTGTAAGACTGGAAGGGACCTCAAGAGGTCGTCTAGTCCTGTTCTTTGCACTCAAGGTAGAACTAAGTGTTATCTAAACTATCTCTGACTGGTGTTTGTCTAACCTGGTCTTAAAGATCTCCAGACAGATCTCTGTCTTAGACAGAGATTCCGTAACCTCCTGAGGCAATTTATTCTAGTGCTTAATTTCTCTGACAGGAAAGTTTTCCTAATGTCCAGCCTAAATCACCCTTGCTGCAATTTAAGCCATTGTTTCTTGTTCTATCTTCACAGGTTAAAGAGAACAATTTTTCTCCCTCCACTTTTGAAACAACCTTTTATGTATGTGAAAACTGTTATGTTTTCCCCTTCCCCCCAGTCGTCTTTTCTTCAGACTAAAACCCAGTTTTTTTCAATCTTCCTTCATAGGTCATCTTTTCTAGATCTTGAATCATTTTTATTGCGCTCGTCTGGATTTTCTCCATTTTGCCCACATCTTTCCTGAAATGTGGCACCGAGATAGGGTGACCAGACAGCAAATGTGAAAAATCGGCACTGGGTGAGGGGTAAAAGGAGCCTATATAAGAAAAAGACCCAAAAATCAGGACTATCCATATAAAATCAGGACATCTGGTCACCCTACATCCAGAACTGGACACAATACTTCAATTGAGGCCTAATCAGCATGGAGTAGAGCAGAAGAATTATTACTTGTGTCTTGCTTACAACACTCCTGCTAATATATCCCAGAATTATTTGGTTTTTTTGCAACAGTGTGACTGTTGATTCATATTTAGCTTGTGATCTGCTATCACCCCCAGATCTCTTTCCACAGTACTCCTTCCTATGCAGTGATTTACTATTTTGCATGTGTACAACTGATTTTGTTGCTTTCTAGGTGGAGTACTTTGCATTTGTCCTTATTGAATTTCATCCTGTTTACTTCACACCACTTCTCCAGATCATTTTGAATTTGAATCCTATCATCTAAAGCACTTGCAAGCCCTTCTAGCTTGGTATTATCTGCAAACTTGATAAGTGTACTTTCTATGGCATTATCTGAATCATTGATGCAGATATTGAACAGAACCAGACCCAGAAATTGATTCCTGAAGGACCACACTTGATATGCCCTTCCAGCTTGGCTGTGAACCACTGACAACTACTCTCTGGGAATGGTTTTCCTACCAGTTATGTAGCTACCTTATAGTAGCTCCATCTAGGTTGTATTTCTCATGAAATGGGAAGTTTGAAAATTGATCCCAATAATCAACAAAACTAGAGAATATATTTAACCTCTTCTTCCAGTGCTTGCTCATGTCTGTTCCACAGTAGGTGTGCATGCTCGCCATGTGCACTGGTGCCAGAAGTTTTTCCCTTAGCAGTACTTGTGGGGGGGGAGCACTGATGCAATCCCTGGAGTGGTGCTTCTATAGCACTCTATAAGGGGAGCTGCACACTACCCCCACTCTTGGTTCCTTCTTGCCGGACAACTCTGACAGAGGGGAAGGAGGGCGGGATGTGGAATAGACATGAGAACACCATCTCGAAGAACAACAGTTACAGAACAGGTAACTCTCCTTTCTTCTTTGAGTGCTTGCTCATGTCTATTCCACAGTAGGTGAATCCAACCTACCCACTTCCAATAGATATAGGAGTTCACAAGTTCCCGGGATGGAATACCACCCTGCCGAAGCCGATGTCATCCCTAGTTTGGGAGACAATTGCATAGTGCTAAGTGAATATGTGAACTAAGGACCATGTAGCAGCTCTACAGATTTCCTGAAGTTCTAAGGGAGGTTACTCAGAATTGTTTCGCTTGTTGCTAATTGACTAACTTCTTAAAGAGTACTACATTTAGAAGACTATTTTTCACTTTGCACTCTTACTGACTGCAAAGCTTGGCTCTTGAAGGTCATGTTGATGCCCATTGTGTCAGTTCAGGAGATTTGCAAAGTAAATGGCCTCTTCAGCATATGTTTACCAAGTACCATTACTTAAATTCATTCTCCAGAGACAAAATTGTAATTGGCTAATTGGTCTTTCTTTTTAAAAAAACAAAAAATCCAATCCCTTACTTTGTCTACAACTATTTTCAGTCTATTGGGTGCACAGACTTTCCACCTTGTTAGAATTCAGTTTATTTTAGGATGCTTTTTGGTTTCCTTTGCCCTCTATGGCATTCTTTTGGGAATTGTTATTCCTGTAAATACGTGTGTCTGAGTGTATTATATTATATACATGAGTGTCTGAGTGATATTATACAACTTCAAAAGGAGGAAGTAAGTGCTATAGATTAGAGCTCATGGTTGAGTGTCAAGAGTTCTGGATTCTCTTCCCAGGTTTGCCAATATTAAAAGGGAATAAAAGCTATACTGGTAAAAGGCACTTCTTCTATACCAGGATAAGTGCATTCACAGTAGGATTTGTTTTGTGCTTTTGAACTATAATGGTATAAAATAATACCCCTAACCAATATAGTTACACTATATTCAAAAATTGTGTGTAGACCAGGTTTAAGTCTTTACAGATGCTCATGTTATGTTAACTTCTAATGCTCCAGTTCAGTCGCTTTAAGATTTGTTACTGTTGAAATGGTGCCGCTAAGTCTTGAGACCACATATATCATAAAAAGAAATAGGGTTTAAACAAACTTTTTTAAAAACATACAAAAGACAGGCTATTCTACAATTCCCATAAAAATGATAATTCTGTCGTCTTGTACACATGCAATATGATAGTCTTGCAAGTGCAGTTTCATGTCAGTTGTAGATTTTGTAAGTGGGAAAATAGCAGTCCTTGAAACTGCTTTTTATCAGTTTCACAAAACTATCTGAGATGCAGTTAAAATTACAGTGCTTTGATTTTCTTCTTTTTTTTTTTGATTCATGGGAACAATGGATAGCCTTAATGCAGTATTGTCAATACATTCTACTTGTCTGCATCCTAGATTTGCCTAACCAAATAAGAAGCCTTTCATAGCTGGCCCTTGAAATGTGTCCCACATTGTTAAAACATTGTTTAACTTGCAAAAGTCTAAGGCTTTAAAAACACTGTGTGTTCAAGTTCTTAACTTTCATGCTTTAAAGGATGTTTTATTGGCATCGAAGAGGGTGTGTGGCTAGGGAGGAATGTTTCCTGTGTATAGGGGATGAGTGAATAAAAACATTTTGACATGGGTCACACTGAAATTGTGCCACAGACTACCAGGTAAGGTTCAAAAGTCCTGACAAGGCTGCCAGTTTTTAAGCAAAACAGAAAATAGTCTGGTGAAGTGCTCGTTTCCGCTTCTGCTACAATATGCTCTTGTTTCTTTCCAAGGAGTTAGTTTATGTAGTATGCGATTATTGCCAAGTTATCAGGAAGCAGTTTATAGTACTGGAAATGTGCTTGTGGTCCTCTCAGTCATGTATAACTTTGCTGTTTTAAAATTCTTATTATTATCAATTACTCTCAACTCAACCTCCATCTGTAATCCCTTTCCAATTTTACCATAGTCTTCTCATTCTTCCCATGACCATGCTCCTTTGTGCCATTAAAGAAGGCTTAGAATCCTCAACTTCCTCTCTGACTTCCTTGTCGTACACACAATTCCTTGTTCAGTTAAATTACCTTGAATTTCTAGAGGTAGGTGAAATGGGGGGCTCAGGAAGGGAGTCAGAAGTTGAAGTGGCCATGTTTGTTGTGGAAACATGAATGGGAAGTAACCCTTTAGAATACCTATTTCTGCATAATTGCTATACAATATTTATGCAGCTCTCTGCACTCCAAGTGGTTCATCAGAATTCAGGGATTTGCACGCTGGCCAGAAACTGAGAAATAACTGCAGCCATTAGGCAAATCATATACCACCAAAGGTCAGGGAATTGCATAAGTGAGAAATAAACGTCCAGTTATGGTTTAGCAGTTGTATAACGTCCTTATGGTTTGACATGGGTGAGTCTGTGCCAGTATAATTCCTAGCAAATCTTCAATTCTCAAAATAGCAAAATGATTCTGCATGCTGTGCTTGTCTGCGTATATATAAATTACAATTTATAATAGCTGTTAAATCTCTGATGTTCAGCCAATCAGGTATAGTGTCCACACTAATTGTTTACATAGTGAATACCTCCTACTGGAAAACTTATTACTAATGTTATTTCAGCTGCACATTTATTAAATTTACACTAAATAGTCAATTTTTGAAAAACTTCTTCTTATATCACTAAAATATGGTGCTCCTGAATTATATCTGTTCATACTGTAGGCTGTCTCCATTTACCGTGTACCCGAGACTGTCACTCATCTCTGATTTGCATGTTGAAGCTATTCATGTATGGTTTATGAAATTAGGGCCCTATATTTGGCACCAAGGGCAATGCATTTTGAGGTAGTGGTTGTCATTCTCTGGTGACTAAAATGTCTTGGCAGTTCTACCATAGTGTTTTTCTGATTTCATAAGCAGTAATAACTGCACAGAAATGTTGTACTTGTGATCTGATTGATTACAGTAAGTAGATCGGTTGCTGCCTTTGCACAGCAATAATTTCAAAACTATTTAGCTTCTAAATGTTTTCTCTTCATTAGTATATGTTAACTACATTTTGGGCAAAGCCTTTTGGAAGCTCTTTGCATTTAGATTTGCTGAGTCGCACTTAATATTAGTCTGTTAGTATGGATTTCAGCTAACTGAACCATCCTTCTAGCTAAGTCTACAATGGCCCGGACTTTGTGCTGTAAACAAGGCAGGGCACTATATAATTTTATATCTCAAATTGCACATTCTTGTTTTGTGTCAGGTAACAGTGACATCCTGAAGGAAATATTAAAAAGTAGATTTTTGACTCCCAAATTCCCTGGTCTAATGATATTATAGCGCTTTTTAAAAATCAACTTGAATATAAATATTGAATAGATGACCAACTTCTATCACAACTATATATTATAAAATGAGGAAATTGGTCTTATTTCTTTCTTTTACTGGTTAAATGGGAAAAGTGCATATGGTTTTCTATTGTGTGTTGTGATTTCATTAATTTTTGGGATTTTAAAAAAACCTGAGGCCCTTCACAGTTGATTTTAATCATGTTTGTATTATCATAGCATTTCAGTGTTTGTTTTACCCATTTCTGGCCTCAGTCAGCTGTCCCAACTTGATAAGCACTCTTTCTTTTATAGCTTGATTTTAATTGTTTTTATTAGTAACCCATGAGTTCCTTAATATCATAATCCACTTTCTGTGGTGTTTGCATGAATAATTTTTTGCATGGCAGCATCAAGTTCTGTTCAGATTATTTTAGACCAATTAATTTGGAAGTATTTTATATCTTGTAAAAGGACTCATTTATTTTTGGGTTATTTTAATCTGATACTTGAAAAGCTGTTTCCTGGAACACTCATTTGCACACATGGAGCTTATTTTGTTACCATTTTATTGTCATTTGGTTTATTTTCCATAATGCTAAAAAATTAAACATTTTGAATACAAATTTATACACAATATAGTTTCTCAGTTTCTCTGTGTCATTTCATTTTTTCTTTATGCATTTTGTTAGTCAGCCTATCAGAAAATCTGAACATTGTGGTCACTAAATATGTATCTTTAGGTCATTTTATAAAGGTCTTTTCTGAGAAATTTAGAGATATCATTGTGTCTGTCTATCTATATCTATCTATCTATTATTACTTTAATGTTTTTAATGGTATTAATGACATCAACCTTCCCATATAGTAAATGCGTAAATAAGCTAGTAACACTAATAAGGCCAGTGCAGCAACACTGTATAACCTGACAGGAGAGAGGGAGTGTCTTTCAATTGTGTTAGCTTAAGGCTACAAGATGGTAAGCTGACACTACTTCAGACATGTTAGCCTGCATCTTAACAGTGCTTTTCAAACATGCCAAGTTATCATGATTGGAAAAATGCACCCATTTTGCTGTTGAGACATGCGCACTTATTGATGTTGCTTGTGTAAGGAATGTAATGTTGGACAATGGTCTGGACGAGACAATAGAAGAAATTTAGAAATTAAACCATTCTAGGGCAGTAGCCTGATACTCTAAAGTACTTAGAGGGAGGAAAATAAACAGTCTGAAATGAAAATGTGTATTAAAAATTAAGTATAAATTTCAATTGCATTCATAATTATGGCATTCTTGGTAGTAATGGTATAATTGTCTATATCTTGTTCCATTATAACCCAATTTCCACACATACATAGCTCAATAATTTTTCCATTAAAATGGCGATAAAGTATAGAATTGGAAAGGTGGGGAAGGAAAATACAAGAAAAATCACTCATGATTTTGGTATTTTTGCTCACCAATAACTTGAAGCTATGAACTAAAAAATTCTCAACTTATTTTGTGTGTAAAGTACTTTTTGAGGAAGTTTGTTTTATATTTGGAAGGAATAAGTGATAAGCAATTGAAAATCAGTTGTAAGCATGCTCAGTATGTAGCTGCTATGATTTTTGAAGTCTAATGAAACCTATTTTCCATTGTGATCTCACAATGCATATTTTGTCAGCCTGGCTTGGCCTGGCCAAGGGCTGTTGTTACTCTCCTTCTGCTACTGGGACAATTTGCAGGAATGTGATTGTAAATGTCCCAAAAGCTGAGGCGGGGAATAAGCAAAATCTCCAAAACGTCTGATTAACATTAGGGTAAAATGCAAACAAGCCCAAAATTCAGTTATAAAAAATTAATATTTTGCTGGTCGAAGGGTATTTGAGCATTTGTTTGTTTTTGCTACATTTGTAATTGGTTGTACATCCTAACTTCTACATTTTAAAAACAATCTTTTGTCAGTAGGAAAAGTACAACCCTTTATATGCTTTGCTATTCTTTCTCCAGCAGCAAAGGTTTAAACTATGAATGATTCATCAATATGAAAACTGGGACCCATAAATGACCATTGGTGCAGCATAACTGTACTGAAGCGATAGCAAGGATGGATTCTGTAGTTAAGAAGACTCAGGTGGACTTTAATCACCGTGTTGTTAAAACTTGCTCATAGTATAGAGTCAGCTTAAATGTTAATACAGTAGTAAGTATAACCAACTGTTTCATTTTGTACCTGGATCCTACAAGATCATTTATACTTTGGTATTTTGGCTATTTTTTGTTCTAAATTTATTCAAAAGATGAAGAAATGGTACATGTAGTTTGAAGATGACCCCCTTCCCATCAACCAAAAAATCCGCTATCAAGGGAATGATACAGCTCCCCTACAGTAGAATGATGATCTTGAATGAGGCCTCCACCTCAGATGAGTAATTACAGGAAGGGTGGAAGTTTCCCCTCAGACCAGCCCTCCCCTCCTCAACTCTTTTATCTTAAAGAATTGGTCGAGCCCATATGTGGCCAGTCCTGGTGCTAGTTATCTTCCCACCAAATGTTGCACCAGGAAATTCCAGTTCCAGGACTAACAACTCCCAACTATGCAGTTACAGATAACGAATGGTTTTATGGAGCGCTCCCCATTCTGTACTTCATATGAAGAAGCTCCACTGTGCCCACAATACCAAACAGAAGTGGCAGAGCAATTGTCTGCCATATATCTAGAATTTTTTTGGTTTTTATTACAGATTGACCTTTCTTCCCATAGATGGGAAATTTGTGATCCATGGCCACCACCTACATTGTAAATATTTTGGAAGGGCACAGATATGTTCTCTTGGATGAGTTCAGCGTACTTTCAAAATACAATTCTCCAAACTATTCTATGATATATTAAAATTTCAGAAAGGAAATTTAAATGTATTTAGCCATTTCAGTTTATATCATATACTCTGTGTGTGACTTCAGTTTTGCAATATGCAGATATCAGAACATAAACAGTTTTATAATTTTTGGAATTTATTCATAAAAAAATCCAAATTGTGTATTGTAGCCATTTAAATCAATATGAACAGGTTTGGATGACATACTAATTATTGAATTTATATCACTTTGGTGAAAAATTTAGCTTTTGTAGAATGGCTAATTGTTTAAATCCCTTGATGTTTAAATACAGTTTTTCAAAACTATAATTTTTTTTTCTGCACAATTACTCCCTTTAATTAGAATTACTGTAGCTTATGTGCATCACCTCTTCCAACACTTACGAAGTCTGCAGAAGAGAAGAGAAGAATATGAGGGGATTTGATAGCAGCTTTCAACTACCTGAAAGGGGGTTCCAAAGAGGATGGATCTAGACTGTTCTCAGTGGTACCAGATGACAGAACAAGGAGTAATGGTTTCAAGTTCAAGTGGGGGAGGTTTAGGTTGGATATTTGGAAACACTATTTCACTAGGAGGGTGGTGAAGCACTGGAATGGGTTATCTAGGGAGGTGGTGGAATCTCCTTCCGTAGAGGTTTTTAAGGTCAGGCTTGACAAAGCCTTGGCTGGGATGATTTAGTTGGGGTTGGTCCTGTTTTGAGCAGGGGGTTGGACTGGATGACCTCCTGAGGTGCCTTCCAACCCTGATTTTCTATGATTTTCTGAAGGATTTGTGTGGTGTCATAATTTTAAAATATTATTTGCTATCTGGAATAATGTTGTATAGCATATGTGCTTAGAATTTTGTCTTGGCTATGTCGTCTTAAAGATATTTTTTAGGGTCGTTTAAAATGTCTGAACTTCATTCTCAAAAAAGGGTGCAAGGGAAAAAGACATAAAAATCTACATTTTCCTTATTTCTGAATCTAAATTTAATTGCTGTTCTATGACAAAAGTACCAACAATTCTTTTCTGTGTTTACATGCAGCCAGGAGCTATGGGAGGCGAAGAGGTAAATAAAATTAAATAAAAATGTGTTAAAGATTTAGCCTGCCAAATTATGGGTCTGGGAAAAACAGATATTTAGTGCTGTTCATATTATGACAATATAATAATTTTTCAATATCTTTGGTTCATCAGTTGCCATAAATATCACAAATGATATTTTACTTTGTTTTCAAAATAAATCTAATTGTCATAATTTAAAACAGTAAATGATAATTTCTAACCAATAGCTTCCAGTTTGTTGCTTAAAAATGACTCTCATGTTATTAATGTGTTCTGTGATTGATATGCTGCTTTTAATATTGTTTAGTGCTCCAAAGGGGGAAATAAGTTCAAATTCTCATTGTATTTTTTGAAAATGTAATGTTAACTGGTTCGTTGATAAGCTTCAAAAGGAACACTTTTCTGCATAAGAGAGATTTGTTGTCTTTCAGTAAATAAATACATTTGATTGTCTCAGTCAAGATACTGTCAATGCCCACACTGGTAATCCTTAGTATTACATATCTGTAATTAAATGAAGGAAAACTTGATTAAATTTAACACTTGTATTACATCTCAACGTTCAGGAAATTTTTCTACTTTGAAACTGAAAATAATTTGCAAAGATGGTACATCTGTCATAAAGTGCTGCTACATATTTATTCTTGGTGAACAATATCAAGCTTGTTAATCACCCAACCCTGCCCCCACCCCCCACTGTACCTTTAATTTACTCTGTATGTAGGTACACACAGTGCTGTTGTGCCATGAGATTATTACATTATAACTATCCTGTGCCTCCTATAAAGAGCTAATAAACTTTTAAAAAGATCAACTAAAGAGAAGCTAGGGTGATCAGATGTCCAGATTTTATAGGGAGAGTCCCGATATTTGAGGCTTTTTCTTTATATAGAAGCCTATTACCCCCTACTTGTGTCCTGATTTTTTCACACTTGCCGTCTAGTCACCCTAAGAGAAGCTCTTAAGTTTGTGATCTTATTGAATGATTCTAGGGTGGTTTAAAAAAATTGTCTTGATGAATTGCTAGTTCAAACCCTACACATGCAGTATAAGAGAAGATTAGATACATGAGTCAAATGACATTAGTACACATAGTAATTTGAGTGACAGCTGACAACTTCAGTGTTTCTTGAAATAAGAACACTGCTAGCGGACAATGACTTAACTTTTTAAAGTGAATTTAAAAGTCATGTAAATGAGCAATTAATATCAATGGTTCTAGTCAACAATAATAAAATTAGACACTGGTAAGGAACTGTAATTCTGAGGCTTGAAGCACTGATTTATTCCAGTTCCAGGGTTTGAACCACCTTTTTACTTGTCTTGAATGACCCTTTTAAAACCATTTTTTCTCTTTATTTAGAAAATCTTTTAAGGGACAATATAGATTTAAAAAAATAATTTACAACAGCAGTTAAAATCTTTTTCTTTTGAAATGGCATATTGAATATTAAATACAGTACTGCAGATTGTAGATTTTGGCACCTATAGCTCACAAATAATATCTGTTGTGGATATTTTATCTTTATTTTTGATTACATGACACTGGATTAATTTAAAATGCATTTTAGTTGTGTCTAGGCAATGAAATATATCACTGACTATACCATAGTGGAGTATATTATTGTGTGCAATCCAGAGTTTTGCGTACATTGTGAAAGAAAACTGAAAACTTAGGTGGACAGATCAGTATGTTGGTAGAGGCTAGACAGGTATGTAGATTGCCTGAGCTTATGATTTGAAATTATGTAGGGACAGTCTTGGCTATATAATGTGATTACATTTAAAGTTGGAATTTTTAGTAGGTTTTAATAATGAAGTGTCCATCTTGCATTTTTTAATGTAATATCTTTGCCCTCTAGGGAAAAAATCTCTACTTAGGTGGGCAATATGTCAACATAATAAACCTTTAGTGCAGCAGTGTCCAATAGAAATTTGATGCTAGCCGCACTTGTGGCTTTGAATTTTTCTTATTAGTCACACCATAAAAAAGCCACATACATTAGCCACAATTCAATAGCCTATTAGCCACACGTGGCTAGTGGTGAACATATTAGACACTGCTACCTTAGTGCATTCATTCATTGCCACAGTATTCCTAGTCAGTTATATTATGTTACTGAAACAACCACTGTAATTAATATAGTCCTAAAACAAGGGTATGGAACAGTGAGGTCCATCTGCATGTGAGCACTGGCAACACAGAAGAAAGTTAATCTTTTAAAATTGTGGAGAACCCTCCCAAAATTATAACAATTATTAAAACTCAACCCCCTGTCAAAAGTCACTTTGATACCATTAACCACTCTTGTATGTCCATGCAGAAATTACAATTTACATGTCTTATTGGGTGAGTGAAAATCCTAGAATGTGGCACTAACTGTGGTGACTGTTTTACAAGGCATACAATTACAGCACCATAAAACTTATACTAAAGGAAAAAAAAAAGGCCCACGTTCTAATCGTAGTTACGCCCAATATCCTTTCTTCACCTAAAAAATCTTTCTTCATCCCATCTCAGTTTCTTCCCGTGTGAAATACTCAAATCTACAGTAATTGGTGGAGTAAAGAACTGTTTATTTTTGTTAATGAGTCTTGCTCTTTAAATTTGCATCCATTTTTTCTGTCTTAGTTAAGTGCCATATAAAACTATAAATCATCATGTTACATTAGATGTTTGTGCTTTTTCAGAACTATGAATTCATATATATAGGAAATTGCTTTAAGCCGTGAGCTGTCTTATTCATATAAAACTTTTCTGCAGAGGCTATTTTATTTGTATATGAATTTTATATATAAAATATATAGATATAAGTTTTTAATGAACCCTCCCCAAATTATAGCAATTAAAATGTTCTTAAGTTTCGGATCTATTATTAGAATGACAAGGTGGGTAAGGTAATATCTTTTATTGGACCAACTTCTGCTGGTGAAAGAGACAAGCTTTTAAGCTACACAGCATTCTTCATTTCTGGGAAAGGTACTCAGTGTCACAGCTAAATACAGTAGAATCTCACAGCATGGCTACACTTGCAGATGTAGAGCACATTGAGTTAAACCAGCCTTTGGAGAGCACAGTAGGGAAAATGCTGCAATCTGTCCACACTGACAGCTGCAAGTGCACTGGGGCACATTTGTGGCACTTGCAGTGGCATTGGGAGCAGTGCATTATGGGCAGCTATCCTAGCATTCAAATGGCTGCAATGCGCTTTTCAAATGTGGAGGGTGGGGTAGAGTATGACAGGAAGTGGGGGGAAGGAGTGGGTTTTTGGGGTGCTGAGTGTGTCAGCATGCTGTCTTGTAAGTTCAGAACAACCCCACCCCCCGCTGTGTCTCTCTCACTCACTGAAAGCAAGCAGCATTCCTCAGTAATGTTTGCTTTGTCTCGGAGCAGAAAAGCATGCTGGTTGTCAGAAACAGAGCTTTGAAAGTGTATATCCACATTCCTACAGCAGATTCCAAAACAATGACAAGAGTGGCCACTTGATTTAAGGGGATTATGGGATGTTTCCAGAGGTCAATCAGAGTGCAGTAATGCAACATCTCATTCACACTGATGCTGCGGTGTCTCAGCCTAGACACATCAAATGTTGTTCCTCTCACAGAGGTGGATTACCATGAGCATTCTAGCTGCAGAGTAAGTGTGCTCTATATGCCTTTTGATTGTGGACGGGGAGTGAGTTAAAGAGCACTTGGCGGCTTTAGTGTACACTAACTTGCAAGTATAGCCAAGCCCTCAGCGTTACAAACACCAGAGTTATGAACTGACTGGTCAACCACACGCCTCATTTGGAACTGGAAGTAAGCAATCAGGCATTTGCGGAGGTGCACAAAAAAACAAAAGCAAACGTAAACGTTGGGTGAGTGAAAATCCTAGAATGTGGCACTAACTATGGTGACTGTTTTACAAGGTATACAATTAAAGCACTATAAAACTTATAGTAAAGGCAAAAAAAAGACCCACGTTCTAACTGTTGTTACTCCCAATATCCTTTAAACGTAAACTGTTAGACATAAACTGCTAGAAACAGGAGAAAGTTTTAAAAAAGATTTATCAAGGTAAGGAAACTATTTCTGTACTTGTTGTATTTAAATTAAGATGGTTAAAAGCAGCATTTTTCTTCGGCATACTAAAGTTTCAAAGCTGTATTAAGTCAATGTTCAGTTGTAAACTTTTGAAAGAGGAATCCTAATGTTTTGTTCAGAGTTATGAACAACCTTCCTTCCTGAGGTGTTCATAACTTTTAGGTTCTACTGTACAAGGTTGAACAGCCTGTTTAGCATAAGGAGTTCACCCTGAATAGTCTCTTACAATGTGAAGTAAGCAGTTAATACCTATGCAGTCTAGGAGAAAGGAGGGTTAGCGGGTTATAAAGTATTGTAATGAGGCATAAATCCAGTATTGTTGTTAAGGATCATCTTTCGAAGGGATTGTGCAGGTTTTCTTTGAAGTTGAGGACAGATATGTCAGATATAGTGATCATTTGTGAAAAGTGTTTGTCTATGGGTGATAGTGTTTTTGTCTTAATTTTCTGTTTGAATTAATTTGAGAGCATTATAATTGTCTTGTTTCACCAACATAGTTATTGGAGCATTTAGTGCATTGGATTAGGTAGTCCATGTTTTGTGGCAGGCATGTGAGGTGTAAACTGCCCACTTCACATGTAAGAGACCATTCAAACATATTAACTTCTTATGCTAACCAACTGTTCCACCTTGTACTTAGCAGTGACCGATGACCTTTCCCAGATCTGGACAAGAGCTCTGTGTAAGCTCAAAAGCTTCTCTCTCCAACTGAAACTGGGCCAATAAAAGATACCACTTTGCCACCTTGTCTGTCTCATATCCTGGGACCAACACAGCAAACAGTGAAAGATATCCCTTATTTTGGTTAACATTTTATGTTTCAGCAGCTCCTAGAGGCCAGTGAGGCCAAGGCCTTGTGCTAGGTGCTATATCAACATATAGGAAATGACAATTTCTGAGGTTTCTGATCTTTGATGGTAATTCATTTTGCCACCATGACTATTTAGGTGTTTTTAGTAACCTCTAATGAGAGGTTGTGTTAAAGGTCTTTTGAAAATCCAAATGCATTAGGTCAATTGTTGCTCCTTCATCCACTATTTTATATGACTGGTCAAAGAACTCCAGTGGATTAGTGAGATACGATTTTTCTTTGCAGAAGACATGTGCTTAGACTGTGTCATGTCATGATCTTCAGGGTGTCTTTTAATTCTATTTTTAATTATAGTTGCAGCCAATTTACCAGGTACAGAAGTAAGATTTATTCTGTAATTTTCTGGATCATCCCTAGGGACTTCTTAAAATATAGGTACAAGATTTGTTAATCTTCATTTATCTGTCATAGTAGCTGATGCTCTGTTTTTGCTACTGAGTAAGTCACTTTATTCTTGAGTTCCTTCAGAACTCTTGGAGGTATCATCTGGATCATCAGTTTATAACACATGAACACTTCACCATATAAAATAAATCTCTCCTTTTGACATCCACTTTCATGACTGATTTAAATCACTAATGGTGAAATCCTGGCCCAGTTGAAGTCATGGCAAAACCTCTTCTAACACCTCATTGCCTTTGTTACTGCCTCGTTGTTGGAAAAAAATAGTAGGTTGGGGTAGGCATCTTCTTAGAATTGTTTGATGAAGACAATTGCAAGGAAATAATCTAGTTTCCCAACATTATACTTCTCTTCCATGGGATACTTTGTCTATCCCATGGTGGTCTAGCATCCAGTTGTTTGCCAGCATTTCTGCTTCTGATATACTTTGTTTTTTATATTTTAGTTATTTGCTCTTGAAATTGCATCTTAAGCCTCCCAGTTTCCTGTACACACATCCCACACATGCAACTAAATCTTGTGTGTTACTTTGGGCCAAGTCAAGAATAACCTGTCCTGTTGTGTGCTCTAAATCTATCAATTCCATGAAACAGTTGTTCAAGGTTTTGAAAAATTGCATCCCTAAACACTGTCTCGCTGTGACGTTTGACTATTACTATTATATTTGACTATATATGGGTAAAGTCCCCATTATTCTTTTATTAGACTTTGCCGCTTTGATCTCTATCAATATTATGCCCTCCAGTATATTTTTTCCTCCTCTGGAAAATGTTAATATAACCCTACTAGGATATTTGTATTCTTATAACTTGGGATTTTTATCACCAGTTAGAATATTTATCTTATTAGAGTGCATGCGATCTTTTAGATTAAACACTACTCCTCCTCCATCTTCTTGACGTAATCTGTCTTTCCTGTATAGTTTGTAGCCAGGTATTACAGTATCCCATTGACATTTGACATTTCATCATATTTCAGTGATGCTTGTTATGTCAGGGTCTTTTTTCATTGCCTGATATTTTAGTTCATCTGTTTTTGTTTTTAAGCATCTCATTTGAATGTAAACATCTATAGTTTTTATTTTTGACCAAGTGCCTATTTTTTATTTATTTTTTTAGTATGAAACCTTGTTAATTTAACAGAAATTACCTCTGATCTTAATCTGTCCCTACCCAGTTCAGCTGTAATTTTTAGCCTGTTCTTTACCCTTAGATACAAGGAATATCTATTGACATCCTTTACCGGACTTGAGTGCTCCTCAGCACCTTTTGGCTTTCCTTTAAGCTCCCAAAGTTCCTATTTTCCTTCTTCCTATACCTCCCTACTTCATTATTAACAATATGTACAATAACCACCAACTCCTACCTAGCACTAACTGGATGTCTGTTTAGATGTCTCATGAAATCCAACATCTTTGCACCCAATAAATAAGTTAATGAGTGTTTCTTCTGGTCACTGCATACTCAGCCATCTATATTTATAATCAAATCCTTTACAATATGTGTTCATGTTTCAATTACAAATCCATCCTCTGGACTGGAGCAACTTCCTCACTATCTGAGGGAAAATTCAGCCACATCAGAGTTTGAACATGGGTCCCATCTAAGTCTCTCTCCATCGTGAGACCGGCTTCTTCAGCTGTTCAGGGAAATCTGTTCAGACGTGAGCAAGCTCTATGATGTTCCTTATATGTAGACTCTGTATCCACCTGCTCTTCCACTACTGCAACTCTGGACTGCAGATATGCTGTACTTTGGCTGAGAGAGTCATGAACTGCTTACATTAGGCGGGCACAAGCCAAGCAGTTATTTGGCACTCATTCTTTGCATAAACTGGGTAGTACCCACCCTGAATATTCTGCTGCTGGTCTTTCACTCTCATGGTCAAGGAGGGTGTTAACAGTGGGTACTAGCTTGAGCTAGGTGTAACTTTTCTTCATGTAGAAGATAAGGGTTTTTGTTTGGTTGTTTTTAGTGATTTATCTTATTATTTGATAAAGAACTTTTAAAATATTTTAGCCTGCTAACCAATTAAGCTTCTTGCTACACCACCCTACCCAACTTCCACTCATTTCAGACTCCCGGTGCTCACTTAGACATTTGCCTCTCTGTTCGTTCTGGGTCTTTCCTCACTTGAGTTTCCTGAGGGACAAAGTGATAGCCACAGCTTATTTAGCTGGGGGAAAAACACTAGAAAATACATTGTAGGGAACAATCCAGCAGTGGAGTAGCCTAATCATCTTGCATATTTCTTGTAGCATTAATTTCTAAGAATCAATGAAAATATTTTTTGTTGAAAACTTCACAGTAAAAAGTTTTGAGAGGATCTGTCTTAAATTTAAATCTCGCTCACAAGCCTCTGAGTAACAGTGCTAGGCAATGTAAGCAGATCATTTTCCTTGCTTTCATTTGTTAGCCAGCTGTAGTTAATGGTTTCCATATTTATAGCTGGAACATTTATCTCAAGTTCAAAGAAATACCTATTTCATACTTAACGGTTATCCAATTGTAGCTTTGGGAAAATATAAACACCTATAGTAAAACACTTGCTTGAATGCTGGTTATCGGCTACAGTGGAATGTCTTTAATAGAAGAGTCTAGGTTTTAAGATAGTGAGCTAGTTATAGTTGAGAAAATTTTTGTGGCACATCTATTTTTGTAATTTGACTAAATAGATAAAGAAGAGTGGGATTAAAGAAGAGTGGGATTAAAAACTGCTTTTGCAGTTTGCTTATAATTACACCAAAAAACATGTTTTACCTACCTACGTGAAAATCGACCTATCACTTTATTTTATTATAAGACAAAGGCAATTGTAATCTTGCACAAACTCAACAGCTGATTTTATAATCTAGATAGTGGTGGGCGCCAGCACATGAAAGGGCTGAGCTCTTACAGCTTATCCTGTAAACATGACCACGCATGTTGTTTCTTACCACCAGTAGTCCTACTGAAGACAGCACTACTGATGGTGGTAGTAGACACAATGTGTGGCACCATTTGCAATATCTGGCCTTTAGAGTAAACTACTAGTTCTGTTGAAGTAAAACATAACTTTAAAAAAAGGCAGACTTAAGTAGGCCTGGATTCTTAAAGGAACATTTATTTCTCCAGAAAAATTTTAACTCTAGAAACTCCCAAATCTGTTACAGGTCGGTCTTCACTCTTTCCTTTTGAAGATGGCTTCCTAGACGACAGTCACGGTGATCAGTCTTTATCATCGGGTCTCAGCTCTCCAACTCGCTGTCAGAATGGTGAAAGAGTGGAACGCTATTCTAGAAAGGTGTTTGTTGGAGGTCTGCCTCCTGACATTGATGAAGGTACTGTGAATCCGTGATGTGTTCAACTGGTGGGGGAAGGAGTTGGTTTTCTTTTATAAAAATCCTGACATTTCCTGGCTATGTGGCTGGTAGTGTGTTGTGATATTACAAAGGCAACTTGAGTTTGAGAATCTGCTTGGAATTCTTGCAGATTGCTATAGGTTGGGAGAGGCTGGCAGTATCTGTGGAGGAGTGATGGATTGATATCCCCTAGTAAGCCTGTAACCTCCAGAGGAATGGCATACGTCTATGTATATAAAGTGTCTACGTACATAAAGTGAAGAAATTGATGGAGACACAGGGTTAAATGACTGGTGAAAGCCCTCAAAAATCCTGGACTATTCCATCTCACAATCTGGGAGGAAGAAAGGGAAAAGTAGCAGCATATACTTGTTAAATATGTCCATCATTGTAATAAAAATGGGTTTTAGTTAATAAAATGGCTCTCCATTTACTTGGGTGTTTCTAACATGTTTGTAGTGAATCAGTTGATGAATGTGACCTATTTAGCATGGTTGCAAAAAGATATTTAGGTTATTGTTAACAATCATAGTTTTTTGCGTTGTGTATCTGTTTTATTAATAAAAACACCTATTTTCACCACAATTCATGGTGGATGTTCTTCAATTCCCACCTACCACACTAAGAATCCACCATTAATTAAGAATGTACAGGAATTTAAGGATGCGTCACAAGGGAAAGAAAGGCATTTTTGAAGCTGACTTTGTAGTAAGTCTTTTTCCAAACCATGTAATACCTTATTAAAGAAATAATAATAAACATCAAAGGCTGCAAAAATACCTTTCTTTTAATGGATGGGTTGCTAATATCTGTCTGGTTGTGATTATATTCAAGTGTTTGATGAGGAAAAAAATAGATTTTTCTGCTAAACCAGTGAGGCAAAATTTAGTTCTGGTGAATCAGGGCTGTTTGCCCCACCTCCTCGCCCATGCCCTGTATTCCCTTTGGACTTAAGATTCAAATGTTTTGATCAAAATAAGTTTGTTTAAGCAACTCCAACAGGAACAGAAGCCAGATTTCCAACCTTTGCTGTGAGTTAGTTAATAAAGCTCTATTGGAATGCATAGTACAGGAAAATTTTAAAAATAATGAAATCTTGTTACAGATTTAGGCTTTTCCTTTCTTTCAGATCTATTTGTTTAAGACTAATCTTCTTTCTATAAAAAGAGTTGCAAAAACATTTCAGAAAAGTTACATTTCCATGCAAAACAAACAGCCTATAAATGTGGAATAACATTTTTTCTTTGGTTTAGTTTTTTGGGGTATGTGTGTCTGTATTTAAAGCAGTGATTAAATAATGTTGGTTTGGTAAGCTATTTAGATATTTGTGGTTAAAAGTACAAATAGGCCTCAACCAGAATTCAGGGTTCAGATCAGTGTTTGCAGAATACACCCTTTCTAACAGATCAAATGCAGTTACTGATTCTGAGTAATCCCATACTTTGAGAAATCTCAGATCCAGATTTTGAATCCCTGAAGTCTGAGTTAAGATGGTTTAGATTCATCTTGTTTTATTTCTTTTCAAAAAATTAATGTGGCAAATCTGTATTAAGGCTTCTGTTTTTCATTATTACTAATACTAATACAGAAAATTCTGTCTTGTAACAGTGCTGCACATCTGCTTTTAGTCTGTAAAGCTGGATAGTGAAAGGCAAAGCTAGTGGTATTTAAGCAATGAAGAATAGCAGAAGTAAAAAAGCATATTTATTTCAAGAAGGTTCACGTATTCATGATTTCAATTTTTCCTGTTTTTCAGTTGCTTCAGAAAATTCAGTTTCTAACATTTTCTTAAGCAAGAATGTTTGTTTTGCCACTTGTAATCTTCAGATTTTCTTTAAGATTCCTTATTTGTTTTTGTAGATGAAATCACTGCCAGCTTTCGTAGGTTTGGACCTCTTGTGGTGGATTGGCCTCACAAAGCTGAAAGCAAGTCATATTTTCCACCTAAAGGTAATTAGCTTAAAATAAGTCTACACAGGCTGTTCTAGAACAAGCAAATGCCTGCTGCCGCTTTAAAAAGGTGAAATCCATTAAAACAACCAGCTTTGACTCTTTAAGGTGGTTGTAGTCTTTCAATTAAGATTCTTCTGCAGATACATTGTGTATAGAGGGGGGAAATGGCAGTCCAGGTAACAAAAAATATATATTTTTTTCAACAGTGAATCTACAGAGTCCCATTTGAGTTTGACTCTGCTAGTGGAGGTTGTTCAGTTTAGTGAATCAGGAATTTGTATTTAAGCTAGTTTTATTCTGGGGGGCGGGTTGCAAAATTTCCCCTGTTAATTGAGCTCTGCCAGTTAGTAGCAACAGTAAGAATGTTAATGTAAGCAAGGCTTCTATGGCTTTGAAGTTTTTAAAACAACATCATTTAGACCAGTTTGGGGTTGGGGAGGAGATGGCTTGGGAGAGTTTCTTGGCTTTATACATTCCTCCCTTTATTGAATACCCACAGCTCCTGCATTTTTGTAACTATTATATAGCATACCATCTGTAGCCACAAGGGTGGGTTACCACTCATATTCTGAGATCCTTCCATTCTCCCCTGGCCATGAATATTCACAGTTGTTCTTAAGGCTGGTTTGGCAGCACATTGTACTGTGTTTGGTCATTGAGCTAACACACTCACTATAGTCTTTAGATGCACTTTTATGTGCAAACAGCTACTCTTAGCAGAAGTTTTTTAAACTGCTTGAGGCATGGTATTTTTGTGACAAGTAGGTGTCCTGCAAATACCATTTAGGACATTTGTGTCTCAAAAGAAAACTGCTATCAGCAGTTATTCTACAACATCTGTTCATGGATAAATAAGATGAACATATGCTTTTGAGAGTAGTTCTTAAAAGTTGCAACTAACTAATGTAGTGCCTTCCACAGGTTTATGTTCTTTCTAGTCAGAGTTCTTATTCTAGCTTTAGCCAAAAGGTAAAATGAGCTCCTACTTGACCTGATATCTCCTAGACCTCCACAAATTTGTTTGTTGTGACTTTGTGAATAACTAATCTAATTACAGTAACAGCTCATTTAAAGTCGACCTGGTTAATGTTGTTTTGTTGTTACATTGCTGATCAATTAGGGAACATGCTCATTTAAAGATGCGCAATGCTTCCTTCTAACATCGTTTGGCAGCTGCCTGTTTTGTCCACTGCTTGCAGGAAGAGCAGCCTGTTGCAGCTAGCTGGTGGGGGCTTGAAACCAGGGTGGACCAGCAGCCCCCCCCATCAGCTCCCTGCTCCTCTAAGTTTCATGTGCAGCAGCTGCCCAGCAGTCTATCAATGGCCAGCAATTCAGCTGTCCCTCCCCACCACTGCTATGTGCTGCTGCTGCCCTCTGCCTTGGAGCTGCTCCCTGAGACTCCTGCTTGCTGTGGGGAGGAGAGGAAGAGGGGGGGCTAATGTCAGGGTGTCCCCCTCCCCCACTCCTGAACCCCACTTACCCCATATTCCATAGAGCAGGGATGCACGACAAGGCTCAGGAGGGAGGGAGCTTGCCCTGGCAGCAGCTGCGGCTCAGCTGGCTGATCTAATTAACAAGGCAATGTCTGTGTCTCTCACCACACACGCACACACACGCGCACACACTCTCCTTCTCTGTCTGTCTGACCTCCTTCCTTTTCTGCTGCCTTGTAGAGTGTTAAAGTTAACCCTTGAGGGCTCAGCCAATTGCTAGTTCATCATTTAGCAGTAAGGCATTCCCTGGGAAATATCCCACCCTCTGACTCCTCCACCTCAACCAAGCTTCACAATCATCATCACTATGTAACAGTATGAAATTGTTTGTTTAATACGTATTCTATGTGTATGCATGTGTGTAATTAATATATACATATATTAATATATATAAAATTTTTTGTCTGATGAAAAAAATTCCCTTGAACCTAACACTCCCATCCCCCATTTACATTAATTCTTATGGGAAATTGGATTCACTTAACATTGCTTTGCTGAAAGTTGCATTTTTCAGGAACATAACTACAACGTTAAGTGAGGAGTTACTGTGCAAATATGTTGCAGATTAAAATGGGACTTTGTTAGGTAGGATCAGTTTTGTTCTGTATTGCGGGAGGCTAAATCAGTCTACTGTCAGACTTGTAAAAATGTTTTTGAGTAAGATCTATTTTAGCAGAGGACAAGGGAATTCAGCCTCTCGTCTATTTCAGTCATGATTCTATTATGGGAAACAGCTTTCAAAATCCCTGCCAGTTGCTCTAGAATGTCTGTCTGAAAGTGCTAAACAGTCAGTCCCAACTGTTCTGATTATTTATAACTGGCTTTTTAGCTATCAGTCAGGACTTCAGCATTGTCCCTCCACCATGCCTGTCTTAAGGATTCACTTGTATTCATGCTACGCCTGTTGATCAAGTATATTTGACTTACAGTATTCTTGTTAAGTATCAGAGGAGTAGCTGTGTTAGTCTGGATCTGCAATCTGATGAAGTTAGTTAGTCTGGATCACTTCATCTGATGAAGTGGGTCTTAGCCCATGAAAGCTTATGATCCCAATATTCTTGTTGACACCCTCAAAGAATTCTCATAGATTAATGACACATGACTTCCCTTTACAAAGGTCATATTGACTCTTCCCAAACATACTGTGTTTATCTGTGTCTGATAATTGTGTTCCTTACTATAGTTTCAAGTAATTTGCCTGGTACTGAAGTTAGCCTAACTAGCCTGTAATTGCCAGGATCACCTCTGGAGACTTTTTTTTTTTTTTAAAAAAAATCTGCATTACATTAACTACCTTCTAGTCATCATGTACAGAGGCTGATTTAAGTGATAGATTACTTACCAGAGTTGTTGGTTCTGAAATTTCATATCTGAGTGCCTTCAGAGCTCTTGGGTGAATACCATCTGGTCCTGCTGACTTCTTACTGTTTAATTCATCAATTTGTTTCAAAACCTCCTCTACTGACACTTCAAGCTGGGACAAGTCCTCTTATTTGTCATTTAAAAAGAATGCCTCACATGTGAGGATCTCCCCCATATCCTCTGTAGTGGAGACCAATGCAAAGAATTCTCTTAACTTCTCCACAATGTCACATATGATGTATGGCCTTCTGTTTAGCACCTTTGATTTCTGCAGTATCAGAAATGAGTGGACTCTGAGACTAACTGGTTTGAACCTGCAAAAAAGTTCATGAATTTTTCTGGGTGATCTATCTGCTAGTCATGAGGCTATGTAAATATCTGGATAGTGTAGAGTACTGTCAATGAAGCCTACTGACACTTATATGATGGCAGAATATTTGTAACAAAAAACTGCAGGAAATTCTGGCCTTGTTCATCAGACATGATGTTGAAAGAACTGAACCATGTATCTTGTCTAACACTACAAAATACTGTAACTGTCTGCATATATTTCAAAGGGTTTTCTAAATTGGTTGCACTGCATAAATGAGTAAGTATGCATGTGACTTCTATTTTTAAAATGGCTTGGCTATCAATTGCAAGTTCACATTTATGGATGTTTTAAAAAACAAACAAAAAAAAACACCTGAGTAAAAACCAACACTCCCTATAATATGTATTTTGTCCTTGATAAAGTCAAAATCTGGATTGCGGGGGGGAGAAGGGTAGTGGTGATGCACAGCTGTTTTGTCACTAAATGTGTAGATTATGCACTTGTTCAAGACAAGCTGTTAGCAGCAGCTGACAATGTGTCTGAGGCTATTTCTAGTTCCTTACACATTTAAATTACTGCTTTTGCATGGCATTTTTCTGTTTTGTGTTGAAATGCTCAGTGCTGGGGTTTTTTATCAGTGCCTCCCATGAGGTGAATCGAATGCTTTGCTTCTGAATAAGGCCAAATTATTACTGCTGCCTGAAGATTCTTTAGATGACTTGCATACTTCATTACATATCCTAAGCAAATGCTTAAAGGGACTGGCAAAATTATAAATGCCATGTGTTAGTCTTGGGGAAGCAGATGCTCAGATTGTAACACTTTACTTGAATTTTATTGTAGAGTTTTGAGAATTTAAATGTGATTTGTGGTTGAGTTTTCTTTTAAGTACTCATGAGATCTCATTATTTCTTGAAAAGTTCTAAAGAAAAATACTGGATGCAGCAATACATAACTATGACTCAGTGACTTTAGACCTGATAATCTGTTTTATTCAGGCAAAAGCTGGACATTTCAAAGAATATTTTAATTTAAATATGATGATTTTTTTTAATATTGGCGAGTAAATCAGTCTAATGTTTTTAACTTGAGCAATACACCAAATGCAGTAATTAACTTGTTTCTTACACGTGCTTTTGAGGTCAGAGTAGAATTAGACACATGGGCAAAAAAGAGATTAAGTGAATGGAGGGGAAGGAAGAATGAGGTTGCCCCAAGTTCCTCCTTTCCCTGGCTCCCTTCCAGTATTTTTGTCCTGGTCTCCTTTCCCACAAGTAACCTTCCAGTGCTTCTGAGGGATTTGGGTGAAATATACCATCTGCATTCCTCCATTCCATTCACGCTGCTCAGTGGGGGACATCGAGGGGAAATCAGTAACCTCTTTTCATCAGCAAGAAAATGCCACACTTGGAACTGCACCAAGCACTATTGTGAAGTCATGAGTTTACTTTACTTGGAGTGAATGGACCAAGTTTAATATTGGAGTAATATGAGCATAAACCCATTTGTTAAAATCCAAGAGGAGCCATTGGCTTATATTTTCTTTCTTAGATCTACACTCAGGGATAAGGAGACCAAGAAGATGGATCTTCTGGAACAAAAAGCTTACTCATCTGTTAGTCTGCAGATTTGTATAGCCAGTTATCAAGCCTTATTGGCTAAATATAATTTTCTGAATGGGAACAAAGTTTTACAGCAGTCTGAGAGACTTTCTCAAGAGACCAGAAACTAATTGAAGGCAGTGACATCAGAAAGCGAGCTGGTGAAAACAGCTCTCTGAGCCTCACTGGATACTTCTGACACTGCAGCCAGGTCAAACTGTGGTCACTAGGGGAAGAAAATTACAACTGCAGTCATCAGGTATGCCAGAGAAGATCTGCCTTTTGAAAGCCATGACATTTTTTGTTCTAGAATTGATGAAGTGTTTCACTCTCTGAAAGTCTCCAGAGTGCTGCTGTAGTCTCTGAGTCTTTACGCATGGTGCCAGAGAGAAAGCAAAGTGGCTTCATCATTATTGGGATAAAGGGCTCTGTCATATCAATATCAATGATGGGTTCCTGATTTTTTCTAGAAAAAGACCTCTTTCAGAAGGCCTTCTTTCTCCAGGGACAATGCACTCTTCATCAGACCAGAGTTTGAATGTTTAATATTTTGGTCAAGAGTCCTTGACCAGTTATAGAAGACCTTTATCCCTTCTCTCTTCTCTTTGACATTTGCCTTTCTTTTTCTGTGGATTCATGGGCTGCAATTACTATCCACCAGAAGCCTTGGAAATTGTCTAGAAAGGATACTCAATTCAATTTCAGACTCTGACAACTCTGTCCTGCCACCCCATACCATTTCAGGGATCCTTCTGATGAAATCCTGCTGTGCTTGGAGATGCTCTTTCCTTGTTTGGGTGCAGGAGGTAGGTGTTCCCAGAGTTTCAAGGCAAAGGGTTATATTCCAACTACTTCCTCAGGCTAAAGAAGAAAGATGGATGGTGTTCAATTTTAGATCTCAAACATCTCAACAACATTGCTTCAAGTTTTCACCCATTCTTCCATAATCCCTTCTTTAGATCCCACGAATTGTTACTCTGGACTTGCAGGATGCTTGCTTCCATGTGTCAGTTCATTCAACTCAGAGGTGTCTACGTTTTGTGGTCAACAGACTTCACCATCAATTCAGAGTTCAAGTGTTCAGCCTTTCTGCAGTTCCTAGGCTGTTTACTAAATGCCTGAATATGGTAGCAGTTCACCCAACGAAGTACTCTGTGGGCGATTGGCTGATTCAAGGTCAGTCAGCTCATCAGGGATGTTTTGCACAGTTCTGCAACTGTTGTTCAAGCTTCAGGATCAGTCAAGACAATTCTGCTTTCACCAGCATTTAGCTGACAAAATTTGTAGGGATAATCCTACATTCCAGTTGCAAGGGCATACCTTTCTTAGGGGAGATTTTCTATGATGAGGCCTTTCATTTCTTGCCATTGGGTTCACCCCAGAACCAGAGTGAGTCTGCCTCAGCTGGGCTCATGTGGCGACTCATACTTATGTAATTTTGTAGGCAAGACTGAGGCCTCCTCACGGTTGGCTGTGGACAGTTTATCAGCTGAACAGATGCAAAGTTGGAGTTAACTTTTAGAAGTTCTTCAGAAGGTACTAAAATCTTTCCTCTGAAATGTTTGCCAGGATATTATCCACCACCTTCTTCAACAACCCTAGTGATGGACACGCCTAAAATAGGCTAGAGTGCACGTTTAGCCTTAGTCTACACTCGGTGGGGGAAGGGAATCAGTCTAAGTTACGCAACTTCAGCTACGAGAATAATGTAGCTGAAGTCCATGTACTTAAATCTACTCACCATGGAGTCTTCACTGCGGTGAGTCGACTGCTGCCACTCCCCTGTCGACTCTGCCTGCGCCTCTCACAGTGGAGGAGTACAGGAGAGCGCAAGGGGGTTGATTTTTGTCGCGTCTATACTAGAGGCAATATACCGACCCCTGCTGGATCGATTGCTACCTGCCAATCCGCAGTGGTATAAACGTACTCTTTCCAAATTCAACGTACATCATCCCAAGCACAGTCTTGATTGCACATAGATATACTAAAGTTCAGAGCATTTTGACTAGCCTACCAAGGCATTTCTGCCCTTTTTCAAGGCATCTCTACTCAAATCTAGATGAAGAATACAACTACTATGCACTATATATACAGGCAAGGGGGAGAATGGGTCAAGGTTATCCCTTTTTAAGTCAGGAAGTGAATCACTGGATCTCTTAGGGGAGACAGAACAGTCAACTGGAAACAATTTAAAGTCTTATTGTTATAGGTTATTCTTCAATTCAGTTGAATTGAGGGGCTTGATCTGCCCAAAAGCACATATTTCATAATTTGCCATTGGCGCTTTTAAAATTTGGGGAGATATTTCCTTTTACTGCAGGTGATTATTCAGTAACTGTACACTTTAAGAAGAACGAAAAGTGCTTGTGGCACCTTAGAGACTAACAAATTTATTTGGGCATAAACTTCCGTGTGCTAAAACGCAATTCATCAGATGTATAGAGTGGAACATACAGTAGGGGTGTGTGTGTGTGTATATATGTGTGTGTATGTGTGTATATAAAAATAAATAAAGAGAACATGAAAAGATGGGGGTTGCCATACTAACGCTCAGAGGCTAATCAATTAAGGTGAACTATTATCAGCAGGAGAAAAGAACTTTTGTAGTGATAATCAGGATGGCCTATGTCACAGTTGACAAGGAGGTGTGAGTAACAGTAGGGAAAACCTTTACACCTTAAGTATCATGGCAAGCTTCCTATCCATCCAATAAGTGGCTTCAATCTTCAGAAAAGCCTCTCTTTCCAAAGCCTTTCCTTTGAATTCGTTAATTTCTTCTTTAGCACGGTTCATTAAAATATACACTAAAATATTTTTTTAGGAAGTCTCTTGGCTCAATTTTTTGTTAATGTTTAAACTATTTAACAAGAAGATAAAGTTTTCTCATATTTGTTGCAACTTGGTGGTTATCTTCTGGAAGCTTTAGTCTTCTTTCTTCTTAAACTCTCCTCAAATTAAATGAATCAGAGAGGTAGCTGTGTTTAGTCTGGATCTGCAGAAGTGACAAAGAGTCCTGTGGCACCTTAAAGACTAACAAAAGTATTGAAGCGTAAGCTTTCGTAGGCTAATACCCACTTTGTCGGGTATCCATTGGGTATCTGCATGCATCCAACTTATGCTTATGCAGCTTATACTTCAATACTTTTGTTAGTCTTTAAGGTGCCACAGGACTCTTTGTCACTTCCTCAAATTAAAATTAATTCAACTGATAGGTTAAGGGGAAGTTTTGCTTAAGACTATTAGCTGCTGCCTTAGGCAGACTGGAAAATGTATGTTCCTCCCTGCCTGTGGTCATGTCTATAACACAGATGAACAGATATTTTGCTGCCACTAATATTTAAAACTGTGTGTTTTGTAGAATTGCCTGTAGTCTCTCTTTGTGCGATCTTTTGTTGTTGGTCAGTATGCAACTGAAGTAGTCAAATTTTGTTTACTAGCTGTATACTATATGCCGTGGAGTGGATTTAGATTGATATGTACAAAAAACCCTGGCATAGAAACAGATTGCAATCTGGAAAGCAGAACAGAAAGCAAAATTAGATGGGTATGTGAACTGAATTTTAAGAAATCCAGTGAGTGTAATGATACTGAACATGTTACACAATATTCTGTAAGTGAACAAAGAACTTAAATGTCTGAGTCTGTGACTTTTTTCTTTAAAACAAACACCATCCATATGCTTTAATTCATAATATTTGTTATTCACCTTATTACATATTTAGAAATAAAAGAGAGAACATTGTTTAAACAATGTCAACAAGATGTTCAGGGATACAGTATACATTGTCATGTCACCGTATTTTTTCCCTTCAAACCCTTAAAAGGAAACACTTAATAATTAAAATTACTGACTCCAATCTGTTGTAGAACCACTCCAGATATTTACTTTCAAAGCATCATGGCAATGCTGAGGTATTTATGGTATGATATTTATGAGGTTTTAGGATACTAGAAAAAGAATTACTGCCCTTCAGGATAATAAATCCTGAAGATAAAATAGTGTCTCATCAACTCCATGTTGTCTGTAAAGTAAGGTGTCAAAGATAAACTCAGGACTGGCTTGATTCTTTTTTTAATCTATTTTAAATTAAAGCAGAGCATGAATAGTATATGAGGATGCTAGATGTGAAACTGTATGATTGAACTGAATAGTCTCAACTACCACTGATTTAAAATCTGTAGTAAATTTTCATTAATTGTGTCTTTGGAAAAATCATTCAAGTGACTTTCTGAACAAATTTGTATTTAGCAGTACATGCCTTCTTTCCCCTAAGCAAACAAAAAGCTCATTTCATAATCCAACTCTTACTTTTTTTATTATTACGTTTGTTACTGTTTTCTGATAACCAGCAGACATGTTTGATTTTTAATATGATTGTAATGTAGTAGATATTTTTTTCAGATATTTACTACTTAGTGTGTTGGCACATGCTCAGAGTCCCAGCTCTCTACTTCCTTTTCATGTTAATGATATCGCAAGTGATGCAGAAAGCCTAGGATTTCACAGGAGGGGGAAACAGCTGACATTAAGGTACACTGCAGTTTATTTTTATCTTCGATAAAGGTCAGTCAAGCCTTTCTTAATAGAGGTCTCCCAAAAGCAAACTTTGGCATTCCTCTAGTCTAGTACATGGGTATATGTTGCCAGGATAGAATAGTATAACTCACTTTAAATTAATGGGACTTAAGCATGTTGAAAGAAGACTAGATCACAATGTTTCGCAGATTGGAACTTCCAACCACTACTGAAGAGCAGCAATGACCAACAGACTACATAAAGTTTGTAGTATAGTTGAGGTCCACAATTATATAAGAGTGGGGAGTTAGGGATTAGGAAGTGTTTGAACATTGCTAAGGACCGTAGTGAACAAGTTAGAGATATTTATTGCTAGGAAATGACCACTCCTTCCTGACCAATAAAAGCAGCTAGTACTCTAGACAGCTGATTGTCATAATTTATCTTTGGATTAGGCCCTACATCTTATTTTAAGACTGAACAGACTGCTGAAATCAGATCAGCTTGACTGGTCATCCAGTCTTTCTTCAGAAACCTGTGCCTCTTTTCCATAACAGCTGCAAATGCCATTGTCCTGAAATGCTTCTTTCTACCTGTTTGAATATGAGCTTATATGTCAATCTGTGAATTTGCTGGCCCTGGAGTAAAATTGATTTTCTGAATCATGGTATTGCGTGGTCCAAGATACAAAGAGCCAAAGCATTATAACTGGTGCATAACTATGGTGCTTTATAAGAAATGCTGCACACTCCACTTTTAAGTTGTCCAAAGGACATTGCAGAGGAAGGATATTACAATGGGGTGATGGTCCACATACTCCAGACCCCCACCATATTAAACTTTCCTGTGTGCCACTTAGGGCTGGTCTACACTGGAGAGGGGGTCGACATGAATAGCGTACCTGAAGTCTAAGTATCTTAGGTTGACTTACCTGGCCATCCGCATGGTGGCAAGTTGACCGCTACCGCTCCCCCATAGACTCCAATAAATCGATCCCTGATACGTCGAACGCTACCTGCCAATCTGGTGGGTAATATAGACGTACCCTTAGAGTACATGCCATGCTAGTTGTCACTGCCTGTCACATAAGCAAAGTTTCGGTCCAAAGTCTATTATAAACTCTTATAAGCAGGGTATTGTAAAAGGAATTGCTGACAGAACATTCATTGCAATAACACAAATAGTGCTAGTTTTACAGTAACATAGTATCAGAATAATGTTTAACAGCACAAAAATGTTACATTAATGCTTTGGTATACATTATTTATACAATGATGGCTGCAAGTCAGTTTCCTTCCATTAATGAAGTAGAAATCTTGGTGTATTAAATAATTTGATAAAAGCTTTTAAAAGTTAAACCTGTGAATTATAAACTCCCAGAATGTGCTCAGCACTCCCCAAATGCCACATGTTCTGTTCTTTTAAAGACAATGTATAATGGAGTTACAAAGAGCGATTTAGAGATTTGGAGAAATCATGTTCCACAGAAGAAAAAGTTGATTTTGAGAATCCCAGTTGACTTTACAGAGACACAGAAACAGACTTGAGCAGCTAGAATGGGAAAGCAATACACACGTGGGAGAAAATTCAAAACAGCTACTGGTTTTTCTGCTGCGGTGAAGTTCTGGTTAAAGTGACCATGGTTTGGTAAGAAACGTAGTGTTGAAGCTGTCAGCAATAGAACATGTTTTTGTTGACTGAGGGTGCTGACAGCATAATAGACTTCTATGGAGATGATTATAATAGAGAGTGACTATGACTTCAGGACATGTTATTTTTCAACATGGGTAAACTGCAGAATGCTAAAATCTCTATGGATTCTGAAGCTACAAAACAGATTAGATTAGTGGAAAATGCAGACATGAAAAATCTGTACCTTGAATGTTGCAAATGAAATTTTCAAATAACTCTTGCTAATCATATGTCATCTTACTCTTCCTATTGGTCAATTCTTTTTCTCAAGCCAAGAACTAAATAATTTCTCCTCTTTTGTCATCAGTGAAAAAGATTAAACCAAAAGCATAAATTCTTGTTCTGTATTTTTTCAAGACCCAACTAATTTAGTCTGCATAGTGCTGCTCATATGGGATTATGCTAACTACAATGAATAAAAGGGATGCATCAAATTGAAAATCACATTTCTATTCAAAAATGTTGTGCCTACTATTGTAACAAATAACCCCCAAAACTAATCTCTTCCAATGTTAGCAAAGAAGAAAATATTTCTTCTTTCTTAGATTTGCGTACTTTGTATAGTTACTTTATGTACTGTGTAATCATTATCAGTTTTGAGGATGCTGTCTGCAATTCCCCAGGTTTTGCAAGATGGTATTTATCAGCAGCTGTAGAGCTGAAACGGAATAGGTAGCAAGCAGCAGGCTT
Organism: Dermatemys mawii; assembly: GCA_007922305.1. Classification (NCBI taxonomy): domain Eukaryota; kingdom Metazoa; phylum Chordata; order Testudines; family Dermatemydidae; genus Dermatemys; species Dermatemys mawii. The sequence goes on along the minus strand of ML677335.1, from coordinate 14,388,343 downwards.
TTTGGGAAATACCAGTTCACAAGTTCCACTTTTAAGGTTGTGACTTACCAAATTCTCCTAACACACCAAGGTTTCCACTTTATAAAGAGAGAGAAACATGAACTACTTTGCAGTCTTCATTATTGCCTAAGTAACTTATGGATAAGGCCCTACTTGAACCGTGGGATGATTGACAAAAAATTGCAGCTGCATTGCGGACAAGCTATGGAAAATTGTGGGAGAGTAATAATGGACTTTATTACCACAAAATAATACAGCCCAATATTACTTTTCTGCAATTTTCCACTGTGACCACCCAGAGCTAAGAGGAGGGGTTCACACTTTCCGTCCTCGAGTGGTCGGGGCTCCCACTGTCAGAACTGCGGTGGAAGCCTAATATTACGGAATCTGCAATATTACAAGTTAAATAGAGTCTTACTTATGGAGTATTAACACTATGGTGCTATAAAATTGTGTGTTGCTACTCTGTGTGCGTGCATAGAGAAAGATGAGGAAAGCAGTAGGAATATCTGGTGATGCTCTTGGGTCCATACTGGGTCCATGCTCTTGGGACCTTTCTAAATATAAACAACTTTCTGGTTAATTAAAAAAATGAAGTGCCTTTTAGTAAAAAGAGAAATTGAGATAATTTCTGCTCTTGTCTTGCCTCCAGATTTTCTTCCTCCAAAACATGTATTGGATGTTGATTAAATTTTTAAGATTATGTTTGCAGTGTTTGAAATGGCAGCTGAAATCAAGTAGAGACTATCAGTTTATATTTATCTAGAAGCTTCCTACATTCTCAACGGGTAGTGATCAGTGGCTCCATGTCTAGTTGGCGCACGGGATCAAGCAGAATGCCCTAAGAGTCAGTCCCGGGGCCAGTTTTGTTCAATATCTTTATCAGGGATCTGGAGGATGGTGTGAACTGCACCCTCAGCAAATTTGCAGATGACACTAAACTGGGAGGAGTGGTAGATATGCTGGAGGTTAGGGATAGGATACAGAGGGGTCTAGACAAATTAGAGGATTGGGCCAAAAGAAATCTGATGAGGTTCAACAAGGACAAGTGCAGAGTCCTACTCTTAGGATGGAAGAATCCCATGCACTGCTACAGACTAGGGACCGAATGACTAGGCAGCAGCTCTGCAGAAAAGGACCTAGGGGTTACAGTGGATGAGAAGCTGGATATGAGTCAACAGTGTGCCCTTGTTGCCAAGGAGGCTAACAGCATTTTGGGCTGTATAAGTAGGGGCGTTGCCAGCAGATCAAGGGACATGATCATTCCCCACTATTCGACATTGATGAGGCCTCATCTGGAGTACTGTGTCCAGTTTCAGGGCCCACGCTACAAGAAATATGTGGAAAAACTGGAATGAGTCCAGAGGAGGGCAACAAAAATGATTAGGGGGCTGGAGTACATGACTTAAGAGGAAAGGCTGAGGGAAATGGGATTGTTTAGTCTACAGAAAAGAAAAAGGGGGGATTTGATAGCTGCTTTCAACTACCTGAAAGGGGTTTCAAAGAGGATGGACCTAGACTGTTCTCAGTGGTACCAGATGACAGAACAAGGAGTAATGGTCTCAAGTTGAAGTGGGGGAGGTGTAGGTTGGATATTAGGAAAAACTTTTTCACTAGGAGTGTGGTGAAGCAATGGAATGGGTTACCTAGGGAGGTGGTGGAATCTCCTTCCTTAGAGGTTTTTAAAGTCAGGCTTGACAAGGCACTGGCTGGGATGATTTAGTTGGGATTGGTCCTGCTTTGAGCAAGGGGTTGGACTAGATGATCTCCTGAGGTCCCTTCCAACCCTGATATTCTGTGATTCTATGATTGGCATTATTTGGAGCAGGATTAGAAATTTACTTTTCAAGCAAAAAGCAGAAAAATAAATTTGTTTTTCTACCTGAAAGCTGATCTATTTTCAGCAACCTGTTCAGAGTTAAAGGCCTGCTGCGTACACAAACAATAGGAATATATTATCTGTTTCTGCCTGGAGCAGTTTCTACATATATTGCCTCTCAGTACTGAAATTGACAAATTCAACTTTGTGTACCTGAAAGCTTGTCTTTCAACAACAGAAGATGGTCCAATAAAAGATATTCCATCACCTCCTTTTGTTTCTCTCAGATTGTGTGCTGCTTATTACTTATCTGATACTTATTTTAGTTTTAATTTTATGTACTGTAGATGTCATGAAACAATATATGCTGCCTCAGAAAATTCTACAAATACAGCTCTTACTTCCATTGTCAAAAGCTTATCTATGTAAATCACATCATTACTGGTTCATGTTTAGTATTATAATTATATTAAACTTGTCTATACTATGAATGCTTTGCTGGTATAGCTGTACTTGCAGAACCTCAGTATAGAGGCAGTTTTTGGTGACGGAGTTTTTCTGTTGGCATAATAAATACCGCATTACCAAACAAGAATAGGTACATCATATGCAGCGTTGTTGTTGTGTTGGTCTTATGATATTAGAGAGACAAGATGGGTGAGGTAATATCTTCTGTTGGACCAACTTCTGTTGGCAAAAGAGACAAAGGCTATGTCTACACTGTGCACCTTACAATGGCATAGCTGTGCCGCTGTAGCCGCAACATTGTAAGGTGCACTGTGTAGCTGCTCTTTATCACCAGGAGGGAGGTCTCCTGGTGACAAAATTAAACCACCTCCAAAAGGGGGCAGTAGCTTCATCACTAGGAGCACAGTGCTTTTTGTCATTAGAGCTTTTGTCATTCATGGTGTGTTTTTTCACACTCCCAAGTGACAGAAGTGGCACTGGTAGACAAAGCTAACGTTCCAAGCTACACGGAGCCCTTCAGGTCTGGGAAAGGTACTCCGAGCGTCTCAGATAAATACAAGATAGGACAGATTGTTTAGCTTAAGTAGTTAGCACATATTCTAAGAGATCATTCAAGGTAGAATGGCTTGTTAACATGTCTGCAATCATAGGACAAAAAAGTTCATAATTTTTAGTGTCTAGCAGAATAATGAAATTAAGGCCTTGTCTATTCTACACAGTTTTGTTGGCAAAAGGTAGCTTTTGCTGACAAAACAGTGGAGGTGTGCACACTAGAATTCTGTTTTGCTGACAAAAGTAGCAGAGTTTTGCCAACAAAGTAAACCACCTCAACTAGCATAGAGCTTTTTGTGGCAAAGTTAAAGCTACAAAGCATCACTGTAGACACTGCTGTTCATTCTAATGTCATAACTGGTCTCCTCCAGTATCCCACAATGCCCACCATTACTGCTCTGCTCACTGTTTTAAACTCCACTGGTCTGCATTCCAGCTACAGAGGCATGCTTCCCTCCCATTTCAAATCTCCGGGAAGTTCTGACACCTGAGCATGCCGCTCTGGCAGCTAACAGCAAATGATTAATGTGGAATCTTGCTCTCCCTGGCATTAGGAACACAGTGGCTGGCAGGCAGGCAGGGGCAGGTGGGTGTTGGGGTTTGTGTGCAGAGCCATGGAGAGAGGTGGGGCCTGATGTTGCGGTGTCCCCTTCCCTGCCTCTGCATCAAGACTGGTTGCTTCCAGTTGCTGTCTGAACTTAGAGACACTGTGCCGACATACTCGCTCTCCCCCAACACACACACACTCACTTTCTCTCTCACACATCCATGCCCCCTACACACACCCTCCCTGTCCCACATTCTTGGCCCGTCCCAACCCCACACACTTCAGTTGAAAAGCGGCTGGCAATCTGGTATGTTGCCCATGGAATGATGGGATTTAGAAACATTCACCATGTGATATTGAACTTGTTGGATTAGTCATTACAAACGCTTTCTGAAGAGCCCTGTGGCAGCCAGTTGCACAGTGGGCCAGCTACCACGGTGCGCTGCTCTCTGTGTTGATGCAAGAGGTGCTAATGTGGATACACTCTTCTGAGAATTTATGTATATATGTATGTATGTATTCTATCAGCTATTTAATGGAACTTTTTGGCTAGGTCAGTTGATAACCAGTTATACCTGTGTCATTTCAGTGATAGTATATTGGGGGAAAATGTATATCAGTAATATAAATGTGAATTTGTGTATTTTGGTATGTAAGCACTTCAGGAAAGACAAGTATTATATATTCTGGAGCTTCACACATCTGAATTTCACATTGCATATTTTAAATGGATGAAGTTATTTTTAATATACATTGAAAGAAATGGTAATGCCTATGTCATGAATTTCAGCTATGTTTCCACAGCAACTGCAACTCAGCCACTTTGTACAACACAGTACACCTATATTATAGTGTATATGCACTTTGGTTGTGGTGATGGTTTTGTGGAAGCTACAGCTTTGAATTTCCAGACTTGTTACATAAACTTTCAGCTATAATATTGTTGTGACAATGATTGATTGGATCCCTTCAAATACTTTAGCTTCCTATGACCAAAAGAGTCACCACAGGTCCTTCTTTGACATAGCTGTGGGGAAGGGAGAGATGGCAGCCCCTCTTACCCATAACTGGCATACAGGTTGTCACAGTCTCCCCTGGTAGTGGCCTTGCTGTTAGAGTCCAGATAGTATTTTTGAATCAAGTCAAATCAGTTTAAAATAAATTAAAAAAAAAAAGATTCATTTGAAGCAGAGATGGCTCAGAACTCAATTTCCAGGCAGAGGAAGGAATTCATATTCAGTTTCTCAAATATGAACCACCTTCTATAGTTTTAGTTGTGGAAAGAAGAAACCTTTATTCAGACTCAGGTGCAGATGAAATATTATGAAAATGACTGCCATGATGCTGGGAATCTTGAAAAATGTATTTTATGAGATTGTCTATTATTTTGTCAGACAAATGTGAAGATAGCTCATGAGATTTTGGCACAATTAAACCTCAACACTCACTGTGTTTCTAGTTCAGACACTAGCCTAAATCTCATTTGGATGTGCACCTGAACACCATCTGATATTTTCTTGGCTGCATCTGAAAATCAGAGAAAGTTAGAGAATAAGTTTAAACACCAACTGTCCTTGAGGATATATAAAAATCCTTCAAGACAATCTGTGAAATGCACTCTATAATTGCATACAACTACATAGGGCATGGTTGAGAGCTCTGTTGCCTAGCATCCAAAGCTATACCTTCCAAACCACATGTTGTGGTGTCGTTTCCTAGAGGGAATAATATAGTCTGTTCCAGAGAATTGCAAATTCTAGCCATTTAAGCAAAGGTGGATATACTTATGAAAAGATGTTAATGCGTTACAGTTGTCAAAGTACATATTAGCTTTTCATTAAAAGGGTTGGTTAGAGTTATAATTCAAAATGTTCTTCTGTTTTTCCTGGTATAAAACACATATTTGATATTTGATTTAAATTGTATCTTGTGTGATACAAAACTTCCATGTGCAATGTTAGCTTAAGCATGGAGAAAATGTCGTCTTGGATATTTTCCAGTTAACTTTTGTATAGTTAGAGTTCACAGAACACTTTCTGCCACAGGATTCTATTCCAATGCAAATAAAAGTTCGTGCTTGGGTGTCTGTGTGAGCAAGGAGTATCTCAGAAATGTTAATTTACAGATTAGTAATTCCAACAAACACAAACAACCTTAAATTCTGAGAAGAGGATAGATTTTATGCAGTGAATTTTAGTAGTAACGATACTTCACACATTCAGAACACTTTAAACATTAATTCTAAAATAAATAGTGTAGGTTTCCTATCTCAAGGTGGTTCTCTTCTGACTCTTTGCATCCCTAAATATTTTGATTAATGTGTTTTTTCTAATTAATTTAACTTTGGCAGATATATATGGAATTGAATAAAACATCTAAGTTCTTATGTGCTTATCAGAGTAGTATTTGAATTTAACTTGAGTTATTGAATCACAACTTTTAATTATAGTGGAAGCTTGATTTCTGGAGGTCTCAGATGTCCAAAATCTTTCAATAACTGGGGGAGGCATCAAGTCAGTAGGTTTTGAAGTCCTGTGTTAGCCATTTATTTTTATTTTTTGAGAAGCTGATTGGGTGGCTCAGCAGACTAATGGGGATACCTGTTATGATCCCAGAGTGAAGTGTGTAGAATCTCATTTTCAGAGACTCCTTGCAGCCTCTTATTTGACAGAGGTAATGTGCTCTAGAACAGTGAGGCAGCAGAGGTCTTGCATTTGGGGCTAATTTTTCTGACTGTAGTATATAGGGTACTGAATTCAGGAGAGGAAACTGAATTCTGGCTAACCAGAATTGCATTTTTAGTCTAGCAGCTGAACATAACAAGTCAAAGATTTTTTTGTTTAGGGTAATTTTAATTGGATCATAACTACAAATACAATATTTACCTTATCCAAAAATGGCATTCGGGTCTTGCTGCCACAAGTTGAACAGAATCTTTACTATAAGGTAAGAAAATCAGGAGCATCCATGTGGGTTCTGATAAGAATCATCCCAAACCTTTCCTCAAATCTTGAACTAAATATTTGCTTGCAGTCCGACAAGGTGCGTATTAGCCCATGAAAACTTATGCTTCAATACTTTTGTTAGTCTTTAAGGTGCCACAGGACTCTTTGTCACTTCTGCAGATCCAGACTAACATGGCTACCTCTCCGATTCTAAATATTTGCTGTTTGTTTTACATGGAAGGCATTCAGATACTGTAGTAACGAGGAGCAGTATAAAAACCTAATCTGTATAGATTTTTTTTCATTTCTATCTTCTGTGCTTTGTGTTCCATTCGGGAAAGAAAACACAGTAACCAAACATATTGTAATAAAGACTATTCAGACAAAATGTCCAAATGAATTTTGCAGACCAAAAATATTCATGCAGCATGTCCCCGCTCCAGCTCCTCCATGTATTTAGCAGGGCCGGCTCTACCCTTTTTGTCGCCCCAAGCAGGGGGGGAAAAAAAAAGTGGCCAAATTGTGACGCCCTTTTTTGCACCAGAATGCCGGTGCCTGGAGCCAGCCCTGGGAGTAGCCTGGGGGCTCCACATGCTGCTCCTACCCCAACCACTGCCCCCACAGCTCCCACTGTCTGGGAACCAAGGCCACAGGGATGGGGCAGCTTGCAGAGCTATCTGGCCGCACCCCTGCATAGAAGCCAGAGAGGGGACATGCCGCTTCTTCTAGGAGCTGCTTGAGGTAAGTACCACCCACAGTCTGCATCCCTTGAATCCCTTCCATGCCCAAATCCCCTGTCCCAGCTCTGATCCCCCTCCCAGTCTCTGAATCCCTCGGTCCCAACCCGGAACAACCTCCTGCACCCCAACCCCTCATACCCAAACCCCAGCCCGGAGCCACCTCCTGCACCCTGAACCTTCATTTCTGGCCCCACCCCAGAGCTTGCACCCCTGACCAGAGATCTGACCTCCTCCCGTATCCCAACCCCCAATTTCATGAGCATTCATGGCCCGCCATACAATTTCTATACCCAGATGTGGCCCTCAGGCCAAAAAGTTTGCTCACCCCTGCTAGAGTCTCTTCCAAGTGTTCAGTTTCATGATTGTGGTGGAGGGCATTTGATAGGACCGATCAAATGCCAAACAGAGCACATCTCTAAATGGGCTAGTGAACAGATTTTACTTCTTGCAAGTCTTGTAGGGAAATAACCTTTAGAGGGCAGAGATGCTGTGCAATGTCCAGGTGAAAATTTGATTGTGAACACTAAATTTTAATTTCTTAGCACATGTACAAAATTTTAAAAATGATAATTAAACAAGCAAAAAAAAAAAAAAATTGCAGCAAGAAAACTCTCCATAGTAACTACTTCAAAATTCTACTTGAGCTCCTCTTCACTGCTGCCTCCCCAATAAATCTTGGGACTGCAAATAGGCCTAGCCAGGTGCCCGTTGAGTCAGTGCCCCTGACTGCAAATCTTCTGCTAGCAGTCCTCCTGTGTTTTGAGAGGAATATTAGCTCAAGCAGTTGCTACAGAATTGTGTGAAGAAAGGAACTCTCTAAAGTAGGCAGGGTCCAAACTAAGGTGAAAACCAATATCAAAAGAGTGAATGAGAAATCATCTGGTAGCTACTTCTAATTATTCAGCACAGATGTAACACGGACTACTGCAAATCCTCCACAAGTGGGCAGCTGCATTCAATACTAGCTGTAATTGTCAAATGGGTCTTGAAATCGAATTTAGTGTAGTAGCATTGCAGAAATTTACCTTTGAAGTGACAAAGGTTTGAATGACTGTGATGGGGTCTGCATTGAAAAGCAAAGGCATAAAGCATAAGTGATTTAAAGCTATTTTGTCAGACTATCCAGAGCAGCTGGGATCAAAGAATATCCCCAATTTACTAAAACAATGTCAACTTATATACATTATTAAATATAAATCAGTTGACTCCACTGCATAGAAAACTTTGATAAATCCACTTCATAGTATTATTTTACTGTCTGTTTTATGAAAATAAATGGCAGTTGCAACTTCTTGAACCGTAGTCAAACATGAGGACATGTAAGGTGGTTTTTTTCCTTAATTGACTGATCTCCATGCTCACATTTTGCATTTCAAAGTTTAAGGAAACTGGTGCCAAAACTTTTTTTCCTTTTTATTCCAAAATTTAACCTGTTAGAGATATGTGTTAAGAATATCTGAGGCTTAACTTTATATTGTACAAAAGCTTCTCTCATATCTCCGTACTCTCAACTAAAATAAAAATTTAATTTAAAATATTATAACTTATGAGTAGAATATTTGTGGGTCAGAAAGCACTCCAATTCTCAATCCACAATCTTTCAGTTGTTCACAGCTTTCTCTCAAGATTACCTTATTTCAGCACTTTTTTAGAGGGAAGATTTAAAGAAAGTCTGAGCCTTTGAGTGATCTAAGCATGAGAAAGTTTCATTATCTAAAACAAGTAGTAATCTTTTATGTTTGTGGCAATTTAAAAGTCCAAATTCAGTAAATCATGATTTTCAATGAGGATTGCATACACTATAAGATTTGATTTAGAAATATATTTAGGAAATAAAGCTACAGTATGAATGAATGAGAATATACATTTTTCCCTTTCCAACATAAGTATGTTCAGGATAGAAATATTCAGATTATCTGCATGCAGATTTTCATTCCATGGACCTTTCCACATAGTATTTTCACCCTTGTATATAGTCTGAAACTGCCTCAACATCATCACTTTATTTAGGATGACAAATACTTGTAAGAGTACAAATATAGATCTATTATAGTTGTGGGTTAATCTTCCACAATTTTTTCTGTTTTTTCCAGCCATTCAGTGTGTGTATGTGTTTGGAACCTTTTATTTATATATATATATAATATTATAAAAGAAAACAAACTTTCTGAATACTTTTTTTTTCTCCACTGTGATACCAACATTGTATGCAGCATCAAAATAAAAATCAGAGTGATAATGGGGAAACCTGCTTTTTCTTGTGATCTTATGGCAGGATTCCTTATGAAAGCATTTTATTATTGGATTAACTTCAGTACAGTTAGCAACAATATTACATGTTTATTGCGATCTATGTATTGGGACAAATAAAGTAATTCAGAATCTTAGTGAGTTACCAAAACCAATTGCTTTCAAAATATTTCCACTTCTCAGATTTTCTTTTTTGTATTTTCTGTTTTGACCTATTTTTCAAAAGTTTTCATCTTTTTTTTTTTTTTTTGTGCCTTTGTCCTTTCCAAGGTTATGCATTTTTGCTGTTCCAGGAGGAAAGCTCTGTACAAGCGCTGATAGATGCCTGTCTGGAAGAAGATGGAAAACTTTACCTATGTGTGTCAAGCCCCACCATCAAGGACAAACCAGTAAGCAGTATACAAAGTGCCTTGGCTGTTAACCAACTTCCCCTTGCCAATTCAAACGCAAATAAATATGCAAGCATTTTTCCCCAGTATAACTGTTAAACTTGTTATGTTGGTGTTCCTTTACTAGGCTTACCTTCTTATGTTAGCATAATTTGGCTTCTTCAGAAGCTAATGAATGCCACCGTTTAATTAAACTTTTATGTTGGTACTTTCAGAATGTGTCCTGTTACCATGTCACCTATTTAAAAAATAAATGAGTAAATGCTTTAGTTTCTTTGCCTATACTGTTTTTTTTTTAAAAAAAGCCCCTATGATTTAAAAAAGAAAACTCTTTAATAATTTAGGCAGCCTTGCGAGTACTTTATTGCTTTCAATTCTGCATATGCTAGCTAAGCAATGTATAATCTTCCATGTCTTTCACTTACTGTAGCAAGTCTGCTTTGACCCAGATTTGGTTTATAAAAGAAGGTTTATTAAAACCAATGAAAAGCATATAGTTGTGCACTTCTGATGGACAAATGAGGAGTAGGATAATACCAGAAAGGAGGAAAACATGTTTTCCTTCTATTTTTGCTGAATCATTTTGCTAGAGCTAATCAAATTTTAACTGGATCCTTCTAAAGAGATTTTTTAAATAAACATATATTCAGGCAGATATTCATTGGTATAGAAAATATATTTTTTCTAGTTAACACCCCTCAAAATGTATTGCTGGTTGAATGTCTAATACCTTTTAGTATTTCCCCCTCATTTTATTCTAAATTACTTCCATAAAGACTCTCTATAATCAAGGATGAACAATTATCCCTATTACTACTGAATCTGTTAAAAATGAGCTGTTGGAAAAGACCTAGTTACTAAGATAATGTTTTTAAATTATTTAGAAAGCATAGTGTCATTGTAGATTTAGCCCTGGCTTTTGGTATGAAAAACCAAGCGTTTTTATGTTGTCTGCATCTGCAATCAGAAATGAGTTGGTGGGTAACCACTTCAGTTTTTTGCATATAATGGTGCATTGTATGCGTGATACAATTTCTAGTACAGCACAACTGGCTCGTATTACTCAGGATTGAGCTAGAATAGAGACTTAATCCTGTTAAATGAAACAAAGTGGTCCATCCTGTTTATAACTGCCAATAGGACATTACAAGAAACTCTCTGGAATTACTGGCACTGTGTTAAATTCTGGAGATAAAGGTCTTGTCTTTTTAGTGGACAGGTTTACATAAAGGGGCAAAAAGCTGCATATGTGGTTGTGTTATTAAGATAGATAGTTGTTACTTGATTAATTTACAGGAATGATTACATTAATGGCCTAAACTGATGTTAAGTATTTCTCTAAACATGTAGCCTGGGCCTAACTTTCTTCTGCAAGGGGTAATGTTAATCATTTACCACTTGTTTACATCTGTATTCAGGTGCACAACTATTTATTACCCATTCCATTTTTTTAAAATTGGACATTCTGAGCAGCTTGGGTTGCAGTCCTGTAAATATTTAGTCAATGTGGCTAGTCATGTAAGTAAAGTAGTGTATGTGCTTAATTTCATGCAGATTAAGGCTTTATTCTTTATATCATTGTAATTATTATTATATATGTTAAAATTAATCTACTATCTGCATAATACTTCCAGGGTAGTTCTTAACCAAATTCATATAAAAGGCTCACAGGGGCTTTTTGAATCAGAAGATTAGACATTGCATGGGTGAATTAAAATTGCAATGCAATGGCAAATCCAAATGATGCTTACATATTGCATTTATTCAGGGGGTTGTAGTGGAGAGCAGACTTATCCACATAACTTTTGAGCAGAATTTTTAGTTCTGTACAATCTGAAGACTTTCCATCTGACTGTCCACTGTCTGGCTGCTTAACTACACTGAGCAAGTGCACTTACACTTCTGCAATCCTCTTACTTTAAAGAGAGGAATTAATTCCACTTCCTCTTCTCTCTTTTTCAACTTTTAAAATTATATGTGACTAGAAGAAAGTTGAGTGTTCAACCTGCATCCTTAAATTCACACTATAAATGATAAAGCTCTGAATGTGCTTTTATATATTCCATATACTTTAAAAGAGGCTGGAGAAGGAAGCAGATTAGGGAGAGAGTGGGGTAGCTGCATTTGCACGTGGAAATCTAACTCTAGCCTGGCCTCTAGAGGTGATAAATGTACTGTCCACCTTTTTCAAGTAAACACTACAAGCCATACTTCCTGAATACCTACATAGATAAATATTAGGGTGACCAGATGTCCCGATTATATAGGGACTGTCCTGATTTTGGGTTCGTTCTTATATAGGCTTCTATTATCCTCCACCCCATCCCGATTTTTCACTCTTGCTGTATGGTCACCCTAAATGATATACTTGCATCGTTTTTACTTACACATTCTATCATTTTACTATTTTATCTTTAAAAAAAAGAATGTGAATATGTATGTGTATGTATGTACATGTATTCTAATCAGATTTTACATATGTAAATGTTTAGCAGCTGATTCTTAATTCTTATTACTTTGTATAGGGTAAGTTAGCAATGAAGTAAAGACAAAGTTGACCTCTTTCTTTCAGGTGCAAATTCGACCCTGGAACCTAAGTGACAGTGATTTTGTAATGGATGGTTCTCAGCCGTTGGACCCAAGAAAAACTATCTTTGTAGGGGGAGTTCCACGTCCCCTTCGAGCTGGTGAGTTGAAATAAAAGAAAAATTCGGCCAGATCATATCATTAACTGGTTTCAGATTCTGAGACAATAACGTTCCCTCTGTTTAATAAAGTTTTGAAGAATTTGAGGTTTACTTTCTAAGCATATCAGTTTGTGCTATCCTTAACTGTAAGAATATAACTTCTGACCTTTGAAATTAATACTAGTTAAGACAATCTATTGTTTAGTACTAGAAATTAAGTAAAACTTTAAGGATCAAATTTTCATATTGTCCTTGAATTTGGGGACGACTTTTTTTAAGGTGACCAATTCAGTTAAGTACTTTAAGTTCACACTGACTTAAATTTGAGTTGGGGTTGCTCAGCATCTCTAAAAGCCAGACCGGTTCTAATAAGGCCATTTAAAAAATGGGCTGAACAGCTTTTGTCTACATTTTTTTTAAGGCCTGTTATGAATTGTAATTCATGTTTGAAAAATGCCTTCAAACAGTAAATTTAGAATTTTTCCAAAGCAAGATGACCCATTTTTCAGTATTGATATATTAATTTGCAAGCTTCTAAGATTAGTTTTAGAAATTAATTTAGAAAATTTGAAAGCAATAAAGCAAATCTCTTTTTCTGACTCTTCTGGGTTTCTTGCACACTGACAGTACCTCTTTACTGTGACCAATATCATGTTGCTTATTTTGGACTGAATTCCTACTTCCAGTTCATGAACTCACTACCTGAAGGCTGACTTTTCATATTTTATTAAAGAATCTGAGAACTTACTAGTTACTATATTATACTATTATTTCGCTGCCCACCTGCAGGGAATTGAAGTCTATTTTGTTTGATAGAATTACTCTAATTCATGGGGTGGGGGTTAACAGTAAAAACATAGGAATTGGCATATATAGTTATCCCTTAAAATGATAATTTTGTATCAGACTAAAAAAGTAATGTTACTAAATAAGTTTCCATGCCTGTATTATGAAAAACGCCCCTCTCTCCCCTCACACACAATTTGTAGTAGTTACTAGAATTAGAACACAAATTTAGTTTACTTACTTACTTTTGCACTTCAGTCTGGAAAATACAAATAACTAGCTTGGTGCAATCAGGAAGGCCAAAGCACAGCTGAAGTTGCAGCTTAGCAAGGGATGTGAAGGGTAATAAGAAGGGTTTCTAAAGGCATGTTAGCAACAAGAAGATGGTCAGGGAAAGTGTGGGATCCTTACTGAATGGGGCAGGCAACCTAGTGACAGATGTGGAAAAAGCTGAAGAACTCAATGCTTTTGTTTTTGCCTCACCTGTCACCAACAAGGTCAGCTCCCAGACTGCTGCACTGGGCAGCACAGTACGGGGAGGAAGTGAGCAGCCCTCAGTGGTGAAATAACAGGTTCAGGACTATTTAGAAAAGCTGGACATGCACGAGTCCATGCAGTTGGATGCAATGCATCCAAGGATGCTGAGGGAGATGGCTGATGTGATTGCAGAGCCATTGGCCATTATCTTTGAAAACTCATAGCAATCAGGGGAGGTCTTGGATGGTTGGAAAAAGGTAAATAGAGTGCCCATCTTTAAAAAAGGGAAGAACGAGAATCCGGGGAACTACATATCAGTCAGCCTCACCTAAGTCCCCTGAAAAATCATGGAGCAGGTCCTCCAAGGAATCAATTGTTTAAAAAAACCTGAAGTTTGAGGACCAATTAGATAGTGTCCCTTTAAAGCTTTTCAGTTTATTATTTACTATTATATTTGTATTCTTATAGTGCCTGGAAGCCCTAGTCCTGGACCAGGGCCCCATTGTGTTAGATACTATACAAACAAATATAGCCCCTGCCAGCAAAACACTTTATAGAGACTGTTTAAATCACACTGGGCCCCAAAATAGGTCTGGTTAAATAAAATTTATAATATTCTAAAGAGCTACTTAAAACTTACTGTTAATATTGTACAAGTTTTAATGAATTGTTTAGATTTAAATATTACCCTACAATGTTTTCAAACTTGAGCACTGCCGCAGTGAGTTAATGCATAAGAATCTGAACATGGAATTAACTAGAAACTTACATTGGCAAGTCTATTTTTTCCCAAGCAGAGCTGGAAGTTAAAGCTTGTAACATATATTAGGAAATTGGTTTTAAATAATAAAATTTTTCATCTGACAATGTCCTTTTTACACATTCACTAAATCATAAACTCTAAACTAGTTTCAATTTGATATTTATTATAAGGACCCAAATCTGAAAGCTGTACACGTTAATCATATTAAGTTCAGTGGGAGTGACTGCATGCTAAATGTTCAAACATTGAGTTTTTAAAATTTGCAGTAACCATGCAATATATACACATCAATATTTCCATGCAAATATTGATTGATGTGTGTATATGGAGGCACCAATACTCCTGAAATTTTCACAAGTATTGTGATCTTAGGAACAGCAAGAGGAGGCTCAGAAATTCCTCTTCAGCCACCTACAACTTCTGCTTTGACTACTTCTGCTTGGTCTAATTTTGGCTCGTGGATTTAGTGTGCAGGTGCTAGGTAGTGTTGGTGGCCTGTGATATACAGGAAGTCAGACTTAGATGATATGGTGGTCCCTTCTGGCCTTAAACTCTTCTGACCCAGATCCTCATTAACTGAGATAGGGGGGCACAGAGGGCCCTGGGAGGCAGCCCTTTTCTTGCTACCAGCACAGCAACTTTCCCTGGAGACTGGGAGGAAGCTGGAGTGCACTGCTGGACCCTGCTATAGCGTGGGTCTGGGAGAGGAACTTGAGGAGAACATTGGAACTTGCTGGAAAAGTGGCATTTTGTGGATGTGGTGCTGGAGCCTGTCAAGTGAGTGAAATACAGGTGCTTATGTTTGTTATGGCAGTTGTGAGGAGTAAGGACAATCCAGTGTGTGTAGTATTTTGCCCGTACTGGGGTGTCACAGTTTGGAACCTGCCAGAAGGGGCTGCAGGGCTTCATTGTTCAGGAAAGGAATGCTTCCATCCCAGCTACCTAGCTTACATTAGGTTGGGGAAGTGATATTCCTGCAGCAAAAGAAAAACCCTCTTCATCGCTGTAGGCTACATTTATGCTACCGGGTAATGTCAGTATAGCTATGGTGCTATAGCTTTGCTGTTATACCTTCCCATAGCATAGAGAGGCCTCAGTCTATAGAACATTATTGCAAGTCACCAAATGGCAGTATTGCAAATGGTATTTTGATCTGAATGTATAGAAGTTAATTCTCAAAAAATGCTTGTCAGCTGTAATGTAGCACTTAAGTTGAACATTATCACTAGTAAAATTGGTTCTTTGCCTGAATTTCTCTGTCTAGAGACTAGGATCTTCTTGAGACTCCTCCTTAAGCATAGTGCTGAAGTCTTTGAATCATGGTCTGAGGACTTCAGTAACTCAGCCAGAGGTTATGGGTATATTACAGGAATGGGCGAGTGAGGGTCTGTGGCCTGCGATGTGCAGGAGATCAGATTAGATTATCACAATGGTCCCCTCTGGCTTTAAAGTCTTTGAAGATTTTACATGGTGCCAATATACTAGTCTACTTTTGATGGTTTACCGTCATTGCACTAATGTACCCTTGAGAAGAAGAGATGTTTTCTTCTGTTTTGTAAAAGATGGGCTATATGCCCCCCCCCCAAAAAAAAATTACACTGTTTTAGATCATTTTAAATTCCAGTTTTTCTAGGTGACCTATGTAACCTGGATTAGCTTCTGAACTGCAAGTTAATAGGTTGTCATAAGACAACAAGATAAAAACTTAAAAAAGCTCTATGCTTCTGCTGCTAGATTTACAAAAAACCTTAAGAAATTACTGCATTGGGGGAATTTGAAAGGCACCATCATCTAGAGAATCTAATTGTTTTCTCTTGCTTATACATTTTTAATTTTAAAATATCCCTAATGACACACTGTGCATGTTTGACATATTGCAAATTTCCATTCCATTCTTTATACATACTTATTCCATGCTTTCATTTTATATAATTTTTGCTGTCTTTTTTTCTCTTTCTAAAGCATCGTCTTAACTTCTTAGGCTTTGGTACAATTAAGCATATTTTCCATACTGATGTTTTTCTGTTGCAACTGTAGTACTAGGACTATATTTCTGCAAATATTAGGGCAAGAAAAATGAATTTTGGAAAATCAGATGTCTGGGAAAATTTTTAGTGACCTTCCAACAGAAGTTTAAGGTATACTCTTGTTCAGTATCAATATGGCATACATGGTTTGTAATCCTAAAGCATTCATCTCAATCAATAAAAAAAGAATATAGCAAGAGAAGTAGTAAGATACTCAAAACCCTCTTCTCTCTGGTACAGGATTTATTGCTTTAAGTACATTTTAAAATTTGCCAGATTCTTCTAAATGATTGTTACAGAGTATCTCTGGAGAGACAACAAGAGAGAGTAGCTATCAAACTGCAGTCTATATAGGAGATTACAGGTCTGTAAAACCAGATGTCTAAATGTATTCACAGTATAGAAACACCATTTTGCTTGGGTAACTAAACTTGGATTGTCTTTGTCTTCAAAGCCAAAGATAGTTAAGCTTCCCTTTTCCCCTACAACATATCATAAATTCAGAACACGTGGTGTGACAAGGCAACTAAATGACACAACGAACCTGATGGAACACACCATTTTTAATTTTTTAAAGAGAAAAAAATTAGCTTTTAGCTTGCCATTAATTATAACCCCTCTCCCCCTGTTTGAAAATGCTCAGACTTAAGGGATTTTTGTGACGCTGGTGAAGAATAGGGTTGTCTGTGCACATGTATGGTATATAGGGAATAGAAGATAGTGGGCAGTCTGGCTTGAGATATATGATCATGTTCTAAAGATGACCTGTCATAATTTGAATGACAGAAAGAAATGGAACTAGAGGGTTAGTGGGTGGGGTTATTCTTGGCGTTACTGTTTTGGGTGTTTCATTATGCTGTATGTTGGTTTCTTCAGTTCCTGAGCAGCAGTCCTCTGAGGATCATATATTCCAAAATTTTATTGTGGCAGTTTTCTTGTTTGGAATAGATATTTCCCATTTCTGTTTGTCATTCATTTGTGGAGAGTTTTATTAATGTTTAAAAGAGTAAAACAACTTGGGTGGTGGTGGTGCTAGGATATCTGACAGGTTTGGAAAAGTCCTGACAGGGTTCAGTGTCTTCTAAAAATCCCTCCTATTTGGGGGATGGGGAGGAGGCTATTGTGGGGTGTGTAAAAGCAATATGTCTATGCAATAATATAAATGACAACATTCAATACATTCCACAAATATGTATATATAACTTACATAATGTCTATGTTATATAAACATAACTCATTCACAAGTGAGAGTATATTGTGGCAGGTAAGGCTACAAAACAGTTTCCATTGCAACCCTTGTTCTCATGTGCTTTTATGTATAATTAATCTTTTGCGATCAAATTTGCGTATTTGGTTTCTACCCAAAGACGAATTTTCTGCTGAAAGTTTGAAGGATGTTTAGCTGTTTCAGGGGAAAGACTGAAAAAATAGTTTCCTTACTGGAAAAAAAGAAAACGATATTATTTAAGAATCTGACCCAAAACCCAGTTAAGTCTGGAAAAAACATGGGAGTATTTCCATTGACTTCCGTGGATCAGGTCCTAATCTAGCCAGAGCAAAAATGGTCAATGTGTGAAATGTGGCACAGTCCTAGCCCTTAATTAAAGCATGATTTCCCAAGTCTGGGGAGTGTGGCAATTAGGTTTCATTTAACAAAAATTAAGAATTTCTGAACTTTACATGCTGACATGTGGAATGAAAAGTTGTAAAGTGCCCAGTTCAGGACAGATGCACTTATTTGGTTGTGCATTTAGCCAAGTGTACCCAGATAGAGCATGTAATATGTGCAAGAACAACTACAACAGTTTCTAGTTTTTTCTTTAAAACAAAAAACCCCTAGGAAATAAATGCATCTCTGAGAGCAAGCGCTTAAAATAACAAGTCAGGAAATGCCAAAGCTGAGGTTCTACAGATAATATTTGTCTCTATTATGCACATATGGTGTATTTTTTCTATTATTCTCATTAATCTATAGCTTTTATAAATATATTACTATTTTTGTCAGTAAACATAGGCCATCAATATACATGATGCAGTAGGGCTGAGTTAACCATGGTGGGGTGGAGGTGGGGTCTACATTTTTGAACAGTGTAATTTATAACTGTTTAACCTCAACTAATGCACTTTTTGGAATCAAATGTAATACGAAATTGATGTAACACTCTGCTTGGGGTATGTTACAGAATCCCAGGAACGTTTTTCCTTAGTACCTTCACCAATTTATCTTTGCACTTACAGCACCCATTTGAAATGTACTGAAATTCTTTGACCAATCCAACCTTCAGGTCCCTTTTCTGTTTTCCTGAAGCACTGGAATTAGGGTGAATAGTTTATTTTTAAAGCTGCAGGCCATGCATAAAACTTTTAGTAATATTGAGTCTACAATATTTAATAATTGTCTTCTTACAGTTGAACTGGCAATGATTATGGACCGTTTATATGGAGGTGTCTGCTATGCTGGTATTGATACAGACCCAGAATTGAAGTACCCAAAAGGTGCTGGCAGAGTGGCTTTCTCCAATCAGCAGAGCTATATTGCTGCTATTAGTGCTCGCTTTGTCCAGCTCCAACATAATGACATTGATAAACGGGTAAGTAAAACAACACAGAATGGAATGGTTGCTGTTGATATTGTACAGGAGTTAAAAAAGATCTTTTATTTTTTTGAATTGTGTGGGAGGATATTGTAGGCTGCATTCTTGTCTCATATTTGGTAATTCTTTAAAAGCTTACTTGAGGAGCCAAAGCACAATGAAGATGATAGACCTAAATATCTAGCTTAAGAAACTTCCATGTCAAAAGTGGGAAATAGCAATACATTTTGGCTTGTTTTTATTGTTTTGTTTTTGGAGGTGACGCCTGGTAGAATTTCCCAACTTTGTTCTCTTCAGATGGAGGTTTTGTTTTGTTTTTGGAGGAACAGTTAGAGTTCTTGGTCAGTACCTGGGATAGAGCTTGTGGCTTCTATGGCTAGGTCTGGAGTTCCCAAAAGTCAAGAATCCCATAGTCATAGGTGTCAGTGAGCTCAAAAGTGTCTTGAGGTTTACTTACCTGTTAGCAAAGTGCTATGAAATCTTTGAAAGGAAGTCATATAAATGCAAATTGTTTTTGTTAGTCGTATGAAATACTGTCACAAATGACTGAGAAAAGCCATATAATGAATTAGTAAGTTTCTTTTTTGTTGATGTCCTCCAAGTTCAGACTTACATGAAATTATTACTTAGCTCCCAGGAGACAAATAATTTTTCTGAACCTTTAGACTTCATATCCAATACAGAATGTTAGTTTTGAGGAGCAAAAACTTACTTCTGAAATTCATTATTTAAATGAGAGCAATTTCTTGTATCATCTCAAGACATCTGGGAACAGATTTTCAGAAACTAAACTATGTGTGTAACTATGGAGCATTACTGCAGCTGCATATGCAAAAGGCCAGCTAGGTATATCTGTGGCTACTGAAACTATATGTGCAATCCTGGTGTGTGAAAATTAGGCACATGTTTTTGAGGACCTAGAACATTCATTATAATTTAACCAAATACAATGTATGTTGCTGATACATACACAATAAAAACACCATAAAACAAAAACGCTAACTCATGAACCTATCCTTGCAACAAAGCATGTTGCCAAGTCTGTTCACATATATATTCAAGTGACACCATCATAGGACCTAACCACATCAGCCACACCATCAGGGGCTCTTTCTTCTGCACATCTACCAATGTGATATATGCCATCATGTGCCAGCAATGCCCCTCTGCCATGTACATAGGCCAAACTGTACAGTCTCTACACAAAAGAATAAATGGACACAAATCTGATATCAGGAATTATAACATCCAAAAACCAGTAGGAGAACACTTCAGTCTCTCTGGTCACTCAATAACAGACCTAAAAGTGGCAATTCTTCAACAAAAAAACTTCTAAAATAGATTTAAATGAGAAACTGCAGAACTGGAATGCATTTGCAAACTGGATACCATTAAATTAGGCTTGAATAAAGACTGGGAATAGCTGGGTCATTATACAAACTGAAAACTATTTCCCCATGCTAAGTTTTCCCCTACTGTTACTCATACCTTCTTGTCAACTGTTCGAAATGGGCTATCCTGATTATCACTACAAATGTATATACATATACATATATGTGTGTCTGTCTATGTATGTATGTGTGTGTGTGTCTATATATATAATATATATATAAAAAAAATATATGACACACACACAAATATATATGTATAATATTTGTGTATACATATATAGAAATGTGTAATATTTGTATATACATATATATAATATATATAATATATATTATATATAATTATATATTATAATATAATATATATAATATATAATATAATATATATAATTATAATATATATTATCCCTACTGTATGTTCCACTTTATGCATCTGATGAAGTGGATTTTAGCCCATGAAAACTTATGCCCAAATAAATTTCTTAGTCTCTAAGGTGCCACAAGTACTCCTTGTTCTTTTTACATACCAAAGTGGTTTTAAACTTTCTGATTTTAAACTTCTGATTTGTAACCAAGTTTTGGAATCCTTTGAGATTTTCGCATCGTTAATTAATAACACCCATTTAAAACACATTATTATGCCAAATGGGGCCAGCTCACAGCAGTTCCACCAGCCAATACTTTCCCCTATTGGCTGCTCCAAATTCTGAGCTTCTTTTTAAGATATTGCCTTTACCTTTCATAATTATGAAAATACTATTCAGTTCATGGTTTTGGGGTTTTTTTGTTTGTTTTGTTTCGGAAGGTTAACCAAATGTAGTTATATCCCTGGCTCTGGAAATAAGCATTATTATTTTAGGCTAAGAGAGATGCAGACTGCCCCTGTACACAACCTTTAAATGTTGGCTCTAAAACCTAGTGATATTATTCAAATTCCTTAATTATTATTGTATAGCTCATACATCATAATTAAAATTATACTGCTGACCAAAACATGCAAGGAAGGAGAGATTTTATCATGTTATGAAGATTTCCGCAACTTACTAAGGGTGGCATCTCATTGTGGTAATGAGTGGACAGATGTGGATGGAATTTGGAAGATTATCTGTTTTGTTTGTCTATTGTGACCTCTGATCAGAGAGGCACCAAGAACAATAAAAGAAAACCAGAGTGCATAGAGTATTGTTTTACACGAAGTTCCTAACATTAGCAGTATGTTTGACATGTAGGATAGCACTCTATACCAACCTGTTATAGGAAGTACTGCGAGTACAGTCTAACTTCTTAACAACAAAAGTTATAGCTATTCCGGATAGTAGTGTAATGTAATTCACTAAGATAACTTTACTTCAAAGAATAAAATTAATGTTTAGAAGGTGAACAAGATAAATCAAAGTAAAATTTACGCTTCTTTGAATTACCAAGTCGCTTTTGCATAACCTTGTCTCCTGTTTAACTTAATATTTAATGTTTCTTGAATATTTTACTTTTATACCTGAAAGCTGACATATTTAAGCATAGCTATTAGTCTTATTTTTTTCTGATTTGTAAAGCTGTCCAAGAATGACAACTATGCAGCTAGAACAAAATTATTTATAAGAAAAAACATATGTAGGTAGTACTTATTTAGCTCTATTTAATATACTTAGAACTATTCAAATAAAATCCTACTTTCTAAATAACACTGTAGAGGTGTATGCCATCAAAAAATAGAGAAGAAATTGTTTCCCTCTTCTCCTCTTTAAGTCATGAAACTGATTTCCTATTAAATTAGTCTTCAGCCCTAGAGTGCATGGCTGATTTATTAAGGTTTGCAAACAGGACTCAGAGGAACATTCATGAGAGATCATTCATGTTATCAAAATAATTTTATTATTAATAGTTGTTAATAACTGTAGTGCCTAGGAGCTCTAGTCATAGACCAAGGCTTCATTGTGCAAACAGGACCAAAAGACAGTCCCTCCCCAGAGAGGTTACAATCTAAGGGCCTGCCTGCACCAATATTCACATACTGGGGTGCAACTCTATCCAGCACTAGCATGCTGCATGCTAAATGTCTCTTTGGACCTTGCTGAGTGCATTAACAGTTTGTTAGTGTGCTTTGATCTAGCACAGTTTCAAAGAACAAAGCACACTAACCAACTGTCAATGCACCTCAACAAGGTCCACACAGACAGTGTGCAGCAGACTAGTCCAAGGTAGATTCAGACCCTTACCTTGCCATGAACTAAGGTCAGGTCTACACTCTGGTGGTGATCGACGCTGTGAGATAGATCTGTCGCGGGTCGATTTATCACGTCTAGTCTAGACGCACTATATCGATCCCTGAGCACTCTCCCATTGACTCCTGTGTTCCACCGCCATGAGAGGCACAGGCAGAGTCGATGGGAGAATGGAAGCAGCCAACTCACCACAGTGAAGATGTCGCGGTAAGTCGATCTAAGCATGTCAACTTCAGCTATATTATTCTCATAGCTGAAGTTACATATCTTAGATCGATTTCCCCCACTCCCTCAGTGTAGACCAGGGTGAGTGTTCACATAGACGAGCCCTAAGTAGAAGACAAGAGACAACAGATGGACAGACAGGGTAGTCTTTCAGTCACCCTTGTTCTTAAAATTAAATCTCTTGTTTCTTCCTTCAGAGAAACTTGAGACTACAGAAACTTTGACATGATTGAAGTTTGATTTCATTTCCGTATTTGTTATAAGTAAGTATGTTTATGGTACCGTTTGTCCCAGAAGAGAACCACTGCTCTGGCTTTCACTTACAGCATTTTGGCATGTACTCATAAAATATAAACGGAATATTTGCGTCTACAGATGCAATTTGGTAATTTCACATCAACACAGAGGCTGTAGGGGTATCACTATTTGAATGTGCATATGCATCAGAATTTAGGTCTGCATTTCTCTCTGATTACTTCTGAGACATGCACATAGTGGCCTAATGGGACAGATATTCTTTTTTTTTCCCCTAGTCATTTCTTAAACGATGAACCTGCATAACTTCAGCAAACAAATATATTAAAAAGTCAAAAAACATATTTTCTACCCCATCTCTCTCCTTGCCCATGCCTATTGTAATCACCACTCTTCACCATGACTTTGTTCCTTATCACTCATCTTATCACCCAGTGGTTTTATACTCATCCATCCCAAAAAACAAAACCAACCCATAATTACTATATGTTTTGACAAAAAATAAGCTTCCTGCTAATGTAGTAAAGCCATCTAGGTGTGTACAAACATACTTGAGTAACCACATGAATTTATTACTGTAATACTTGTTCTCCCTCATTTATATTGCATGTTAAACTCTCCAGTGCCTTTATAAGTGAATTATAACCTCTTAAGGATGGGGACCATGTGTTTTTATTTGTTCTTTTGAAATGCCTAGCAGACTTCTGCCCAATGTATAAATAACAAACTATACCGAAGATATATGGGTAGTATTATCCCAAAGCAATGTTATCAGAAGTGATTCAAACAAAATTCTTTCTAACTTAACCTCAAACTCCAGTCTGCATCAGGGATGGAACTGATTAGAAATGAAAAAAAGGCTTGCATGTTTATTCCAACAGTTACCTTATTTTTCCTTTTGGTAAGGTAGATTAATTCAGTTGAAAATGCTTAGTCGGCCGTTGAAACTTATCACAAAAAAATGAGAACCTACACATTCACAAGAGCTGTGTTTCTTTTTTAATGCATCTGACAGGAGTCTTGACTTCTTGAATATGTGAATCTATGAGATTTTACAAAATGAGTAGACTGTGTAGAAAATCCTACTGTGTAATTGCCAGAGCATAAAATAATCCACCACAAAAAATACCTACCCTGTCTTTTGTTCCTATCTGATACTCAATCAAGGTGATTATCTTCTCAGTGAGAAGCAGTTGAAGCCTGGGTTATTTTCCAGGGTTACAGAAAGCTACTTAATAAACTGTGAAGCTTATGATAACATCAAAGTGGGTGAACCTCAAAAATTGAAACTGACTCTCACAAATAAATGGGTTTTGTGGTTTTATGTTTCAGGTTTTTAAATACTTGTCAAGGAATTTTAGTAAATCAAAGTACTAATTCATGCTTTGTTTGGCATTAACATCTATACTCTACACTTAAAAATAAAATAAAATAAAAAATTAAAATTCCTGACTTCAGAATGTGTTGCTATTGCACTGCAGTATGTTTAATTGAATGAGCAACTGTAGACTTTTTGGCAGATATAAAGTATTAAACACTAGTGCGCTAATAATTTTAAATTTATACTCTACCGTAGAATCTGAGTTACAAACAGCTTGCGAATGGAGGTTGTTTGTAACTCTGAACAAAACATTATAGTGGTTCTTTCAAAAGTTTATAACTGAACAGTGACTTAATATAGCTCTGAAATGTTATGATGCAGCAGAAGTATGCTGCTTTCCATTTACTTTTTACTAGTTTTTTTTCACACTGTACTGTATTTGCCTTTGTGTGCTTGTTTGTGTGTCTCTGCTGCTTGTCTGATTGCGTACCTCTGGTTCTAAATAAGATGTGTGGTTTGATGGGTCAGTTTGTAATGCTGGTGTTCATAACTTTTAGGTTCTACTGTACTGTGTAACATGACCGAGTTAATATCTGAAAAGCTTAAATTTCCATTTCTGACTTAAAGACAAAGTGGGTGCAGTAATATCTTTTATTGGACCAATTTCCGTTGGTGAGAGAAATAAGCTTTTGAGCTTACACAGAGCTCAAGAATCAGGAGCCGAAGAAGAGCTCTATGTAAACTTGAAAGCATTTCTCTCTCACCAACAGAAATTGGTCCAATAAAATATACTACCTCACCCGCCTTGTCTCTCTAATTTCCTGGTACCAACAGAGCTACAACTACACTGCATAATTTCTGACTTGGTTTTTAAAATGGTATCCATGGAAGTAAACTTTTGAAGTTCAATAGTAGGAATGAAATATAAAGCTTCTAGTGTGCAAATGAAAGGAAAATTCAGTGTTAAATCTGACTCATGCTCCTTTGTCACAAATGCACCATGTCAATGTTAGGCTCAGAATATAATTCCTTTGACATTGAGTCATTGTAGATTTAACTTAAACATATTACCTTAGTGTTTTGTGAGGGGAAAATAGGGCATAGCAAAGCTGAGAAAAATGACAATAATTCTAATGGTATTTTTAGCAGTGATGCCAAGTAAACATTTAAGATGTGAAGCTACTTTTTAAATTGTCCAGTAGTTTAGTTTGCTTCATGATCCAAACTGAGTTTTTCTAGGTCATTGGCACTGAAGGAAAATCTTGTTAGTGCAATAAATGTGGTCTTCAAAATGAATGAGATCATGTATATCTTCTGTTCTAAAGGATATGATTGTAGCTACACGTTATTTTAAAATAAACTTCAGAAAGTAGGAGTTCTTGAAATGAGCTGGGGTTTTTTAATGCCTTGTGTGCGGATATAATGGACTAAGTGCCGTGTGTGTGTATAGCAGCTTTTTCTGGAAGGAGGGGGATTTAGTGAGGGAATGTAAATGGCACCTTCTGATAGGACCCTCATGTAGGTGTAAAAAGTAAGTTCCCTATTAACAGAGGAAGAGACAGTTGCTCTCCTGTATTTACAAAAGGCTTATGCTGGTCTTACTGATAAATTATAAAAGCCCTCGGTATGCATCCAAATGGTACAGGGTTGTTCAGCCAAAGGACCCCAACTCTTCCTCAGTTCTTCTCATTATGTTCCTAAATCTAACAAATACTTTCAAGCTTAGGGGCACATTCAAGTCTTATATCAAGATAGCCATGTGTAATGCCCATTGAAGTCAGATGGAAGGAAGCTGATAATTTGTACCCTGCTCAGCTGATATACCTTTCATTATTGCATCACCCAAGGATAGAATGTCTTAGGAGATGTCTACACTACAAACCTTTCAGCGGCACAGCTGTACCACTACCATGGTGCAGCTACATGGGTATAGCTGCACTACCATGGTGCAGCTATACCCATGTAGCCGCTCTTTGCTGACAGGAGAGAACGCTCCTGCTGGCATAATTAAACCACCCTCAATAAGTGGTGTTAGGTATGTCAGCAGGAGAGCCTCTCCTGCCAACATAGTGCTGTCTGCACCAGCACTTTCACTGGTAAAACCTGTGTCACTCAGGGGTGGTTTTTTTATGCCCCTGACCAGCAAAGTTTTACCAACAAAAGTGATAGTGTAGACAAAGTCTAAAGGATGATGCAGAGTTTAATTACTGTTTTTAAACTGCTTTTTGAGATCCTCTGGTTACAGGAGTAATAGAGGTGTATGTGCATGTTGTTGCTCTATCCCATATCCAACGTTTATTTCACTGAAATGTCAGCAAGGCCAAATCATTATAAAGGCTTAATATTGGGAAATATAGTTCATATTTAAGGTAAGTCTAAAGGGCACTTTTGGTACTAAAAAATAACCTTTTAAAGCAAAGCTATGTCAGAGTAATCGTGCAGGTGTGTATAGGGAATACTATGATGATGAAATACAAAATTAGAAGACAGTATGCTAAGCCACTTTGGCACTCACCAGAGCTAAGAGAAATCTTCCTTTTCCACCCCAATTCCTGATCAAAATATTTAGCTAAGTCCCAAGGTAAATAGCTTGATGGTTAACGTGTAATACCTGTGGCTATAATCCACGGTTATACATCATCAGGATAATACTTAGGGTATATGCAGCTTTGAAATGATCACTTTTAATGACACATCTTTTGACTTATCTCAAACTGTGTGTGAAACGTAATATTTGGTCATAAAGTAAAAACAGAATCTTCCCACTAATGCAGAAATAGATCAACTAATTGTTTGTATCCTTTGCCTGGAAGGGATAATATTTCTTTAACTCAGAAACTATACTTGTTTTCCCACTTAAATGCTCTCATGAAAGCCACTTTAAAAAACTAGATCTATCTAATAATCTATATGTTCTTATATAGAACACTGGGAATATATTGCCCTCATTACTGTGTGGTTGGCTTTTGGTGGTGGTTTTGTTTCTATTTTTCACTCTTCCTTCCACCTCCACCCTCTGCTCCTTTTACCTTGCTTTGATGGTACCTAGGAAGCTGGGAAGGGATTCCTATGTACTGAAATGCCACAACTTCTAGATCATAATGCAGATGCGGTTTAGGCTGCACTGCCATGAGTAAGATAGGCAGCAGGGATCAGCACAAGAGAAAACCAGTATCTTGCAAAACATTGAACAAAGAGAAGTTGTTAGGAATAGTTACAGTCTGTCTTTAGGGTTGCCAACCCTCTCTACTGGCCAGGAGTCTCCTGGAATCAGAATCAAACTCCTGGTTGCTATTGAAAGCAATCCAGGAGATTTTAATAGGCTGCTAAAAGTCCAGCTGGCAGCACAGTAGGGCTAAGGCAGGCTCTCTGTCTTCCCTGGCTTCACAGGGCTGCTAGAAGTGGCTAGCATGTCCGTCTCCTCTGCGCTGCCCCCGCTCCAAGCACTGATTCCATAGGTCCCATTGGTCAGGAACTACAGCCAATGGGAGCTGCAGGAGTGGTGCCTTAGACAGGGGTAGCATGCAGAACCACCTGGTCACCCCTGAGCCTAGGAGAGGATGGCTTCTGGAGTAAGTGCTGCCTGGACCCTGCACCCCAACCTCTTGCCCCAGCCCTGAGCCCCCTCCTGCACCTGCGCTCCTTGCCCCAGGCTTAGCCTGGAGCTCCCTCCTACACTCTGTACCCCTTGGTGCCTGAGTCCAGAGCCTGCATCCCCTCCCACATCCCTACCCAGTCCGGTGAAAGTGAGTGAGGATGGAGAAGAGTGAGCGATGGGGGTGTGTGTGTGAAGTGAGTGGAGGTGAAGCCTCATAGAAGATTTGGGGGCAGGGGCAGGGCAAGGGTGTTTAGGATTGTGCGATTAGACAGTTTACAACACTATCTGTCCTGGTTGTGTGCCACTTTTGTGATAGTGTCCAGAAATATTGAGCTTCTGCTAGAATTAAAGGCTTGAATGAGACCACTGTAGGCTGCATATTGTGTAGCCGTTTCTAGATCTCTATCAATTGGTTTAGGTAGTTAGATTTCTTTAAAAAGTGCCCTGGGAGCACATGCAGAATATTAGCACACACGTTCATCTCCATCTCCAGTGGATTACAATCCAACTACTGAAATAACTCAAAAACTTCTATCCACATCATCTCCCATAATTAAACCAGTGTCTACAAATCAATGTACAAGAACATCCCAAACTAAAAACTTCCACAAATCCTCAGTCCCACCCACTCTAGAAACTGTGAAAACTAATGGGCTTTGCAATGTAACCAAAAAGTCATCAAATTCAAGCGCTGGCAGACCAAAGGTTCCAAAAGAGAGACTACTTCACTAAGAGTGCCCTGCCAGCAGCCACCTCCTCCACCTTGTACCAGAGGATAGTCAGCTCAAGGCCCTCAGCTGATGTCAACTGTTAACATAGCCCATTTGCACCCTACAAAATAGAGAAATAAATATCTTTCTACATTGTACCTTTAATTCTTCTGTTGCTCAAGAGGCTCCCTGATTCCTTTTGGTCACAGAGATGATTAAAGTATATGGCAGACTGGGACCAGTTAGCATGGCATCCTTTGGGACCTACGGTACCATGGTGCATTCAGACGTCCATTTTTTGAAAATTTCTACAGTTAATAGTTGAGATAGTGACTCTTCGTGCGTTGTACAAATTGTGATAATGCATTTAATCTTTTATTGTTGGTGTTCTATTTTATGGTCATTGTACTTGTCTGATCATCCCTGCTTTCCATTTGGTACAGGAATTTACCAAACATCTGAGGTTCAACAATATATGTTCACTTTTTCCTGCTCCTTAACTCTGATATGCATCCATACAACTGGATGCTTTTGCACCCAGAAGCAGAAATTCTGAGCCAGAGAAAGAGAGACAGACAGACTAGTTTCACACATTTCTGTCATAGTTAAAAGCAAGAATTATGGAAAGCTATCAAAGCAAATTTCTTCATGGGATTTCCTGGCAAATTTTCATACCTAAGTGGGTTTTAACAAGCATCTCAACCACAAAACCCTTTGAGGTTCAACCAGCATAACTTGAACGGCATTAATGA
Organism: Dermatemys mawii; assembly: GCA_007922305.1. Classification (NCBI taxonomy): domain Eukaryota; kingdom Metazoa; phylum Chordata; order Testudines; family Dermatemydidae; genus Dermatemys; species Dermatemys mawii. The sequence goes on along the minus strand of ML677335.1, from coordinate 14,358,828 downwards.
GAGCTCAAAAAGACAAATCAAAATACTGTTCATTTAACCAGCATTTGAAAGAACTATGTAAAGCATTTGCCTTTCCTATAGTGATTTTTCTTTTCCCATTACAGGTGGAAGTGAAGCCATATGTGTTGGATGATCAGATGTGTGATGAATGCCAGGGCACTCGCTGTGGTGGAAAATTTGCTCCGTTCTTCTGTGCCAATGTTACCTGTTTGCAGTATTACTGTGAATACTGCTGGGCAAGCATACACTCTCGTGCTGGGCGAGAGTTCCACAAACCACTGGTGAAGGAGGGAGGTGACCGGCCACGCCACGTTCCATTCCGCTGGAGCTGAACCCTATGCTTAAACCCAGCAGCAAGTACTGGAGTAGATAAAATCGAGGGGAAAAGAAGAGAATGCTGCCTCAGGGCTTAGTGTTCTGGAAATCTGTGCATTTGTCCTCGACTTTAACGAAGATATGGGTCTTTTTATTACTATTATTATTATTTACAGTCACATTACTGAACTCAGTGTCCAGTATAATACAAACCGGCAGAGTGTAACTGTACTGATTTTGCACTTTGATTCACACAAACATCTGCTTGGTACCTTAATTTCCTACATAAGACTTGTCACTAGTGACATTACGTAGACTGCCATTCTTATCAGCCACCACGGTGTTGATGTGTATGTGGTGAAGATTTTTTATTATAATTATTATTTTTTATTTTGAACTGGAGCATGCACTTATTTTCAGAAACTTAGACTTGCCCCTAGCAGATGACTTACCAAAGGTAATACTCACAAACAGGTGGCAGATGTAGCAAAAACTTAGAGATATTCAGCAATCATTAGTTTGGGTCATTTAGAGGTAGGAATAACCCTTAAAGAAAATAAGCCTTTAGTTGCTCTCCATTTTGACTTGTCAGGATGATACCTCATAAGCTGGATCAGATTTTTTTTCTTTGTTTTGCTGAGGGTCTTTTGTTTTGTTTTTTAGGTCTTTTAGTGTTATGTAAATGTATGCTGCAATAGCTTTTGCTGCTATTAAAATGGTATTACTAATACCATAATACTCTATTCAGGCTAGGGTATCAATTTATAAAAATGAATATGTGATTAAAAATAGAGTGATGGCTGCTGAAAGGAGATCAGTATAGCATACAGAAAGCTTCCAAGGAAGGTCAATGTTTTTGACTGCATGTTTACTTAATCAGGTTGCTGCATGCAATAAATTTTATATATGTCTAATATAAAACCTGCCCACAATGCACAAATTAAGAATCTATATAAGCTACAAAATACTGAGTAAAGGAAAAAATGATTACTGACTGGAGGAAGGCATGCCTCCATAAATGTAATGCTTCTGAAATTAGGATCAGCCCATTACAGAATTACCTATATTACAGCAAATATAAAGTAGATGTAGGATATTCTTAAAACAAATTTGTGGATGGTAGATGAAGTACTTTGCGGTGCTCTGTTATATATTGTGCAATTTATTTTATATAGTAAAGTGATTATGTCTAGTACTGTGATCAAACTTAACTCTTAAAGCCTCATATCCAACATTAACACACTTTTGACAGTTTATAACAGGCATATAAACGAAAACACGAGCTCTTAGTTACAATCTCTCTGCTAATGCGTGCACCATTTATGTAGCTGCAGACCTTGTCCAGAAAACCAAAGAGCTCATACTAGCTTACATACACTACCGATTACATAGACTGTCAAACTGAGAAACTAGGCACATTTTTAAGAAAGTTAGAAAAAAGTTGGGTGCTAAAGAAATGTCTGCACACAAGTTAATATGAGATGTCTGCTTTCTGGGTATGGCGTTAACTTTTGATCCCTGGATGTATCCTGTGATGCTTGAATACAATTAAGACCTGCTAACACAGTAGACATTTATTTAGCATGTCCAATGGGACTGTAGATAATAGCATAAAAACACACTTGGTGTACTTATGATTGTGAGACTGTGTACACTGTTCCCCTCCTCCCTCCTTTGTTTTGCAGTTCTGGGGACAATCTGACTGGATGTGACACCGCATAGTAGATATAAATGTTCTGGGTTTTGTTTGTTGTGATGTCCTTGTTTGTGTCTAATTTAGTAAGTTTTTTTTGTCAACGTGTAGTTGCAATTATTGGCTTTGAAAGAAACTTTTCTGTTTTTGAAAAAAAGAAAAATAGTTTTTTACTGGTTTAAAATGCTTATTATAATTATCCCTTTCAAGGTACTTCTGGGCTTTTTGGTGATATTCTTTTTCCAACCCAGATGTCTTTTTTTTTTTTTTTTTTTCATCTGTAAAAGACATTTTGTTATGCACTACTTTTTGTATCTAGACAGTTTTCAACAGTCGGCCAATGATTTTTTTTAAAGAAAAAGGCATGCTTTCTGACTGACATGATCTTTTGCAATACCTCAATTTTGAAATATAGGAAAGAAAATGATATTTTCTAAGTAAGTTTATTCAGAAAAATATATATTAATTTAATTCTGCAAGAAAATGATTTAACAGATGGGTAACTTTATTTTTTTCATGCTTATTTGCGTTTTTTGAAAATGAAGAAGTTAAAGCTTTATAACTGTAATATTAAAGATCATAGCTAACCTACAGAAATCTACCTAATTATGTGAAATAAGTAAACCTTTTTGAAGAAATTCCCCTCTTTCATGTAGACAAACACCCTAGAGAGAGAGAGAGAGACAGATATTAAGATGTACAGTACAGCATAAAGTTGGATTAAAACTAAACAAAATTGTCGTAAAGAAAATGTGTAAACACAAACTCCATTTGGTGCTGAAAGTTGTGAATAGAAGGCGAAGAAATATTTTCCCTTAATTTGTATATTTATAATCAAGTGTGATTAAGCAAGACTGACCAGAATTGTGAGAGTTCTTCTGTTTGTATTTTTTAAAGAAAACTTTTTTAGTTTATTAAATTATAGCATATTCCCTTTTGTTTTGTACATGAATGTGCCCCTGAGTTATTAATGTTCTATTAAGAGGGTCCTTCAAAAAATATTTTTTAAAATAAGGTGTTCTGAACTGCAACTTGAGTAAGCCCCTGGGTACAGCAGGTCCTATTGTGGCCTTTTCTGTTGTGAGACTTGAACTAGTCGATTTTTTTGAAGGCTAACCTAACCTCGACTATTTGTTGTTATGTGCAATACTGTTTGTACTGTTTGTATAAAAAAAAAGAAAAATGAAAAGAAAAAAGGCATAAATCTTTATTGCAGATTTATTTTCATTGCAGACTTTAGACATTGTGATTCACTAGATCATTTTTCTACTGTCAAATATGTACCTTTTCTTCATGCTGGTATATTTTCAATAGTAATGTAGCCTTTGTACTGAGACAAATTTTCATTGTTATTTTTAGAAAGATTTTTTGCTAAGAAAAAAATTAAACATATTTACTTACATATTTTTCATTTTTATTTCATATTTTCTTTAAAGAGTGCTTTCTCAACCATTAATATAGTTATTTCTGGGAGAGACTTTCATATCTGGTCAATGTCATTAATATTATTTTGTATTTTTACCTGGAATAAATTAATTTTATGATGCTAATTCTTTAAAAGTTTATTTTTTTCATTTTCAGTTATTTTTGAAGCTAAAACCTTTGTAATATTGTTACTAAAGTGTCTAGTTTTTGAAATGCAAAGCTTTATGTATTAACTTGCTGATGTGGTTTACAATAGTGTGGCAATGATAAAAATGGTTATATAAAGTGATTGGAAAATGTAATGAATAATTGGGCAATAAAATGACAGAATGAAGCAGAAAAATGTGATATTTTGAAAAGCCTTTTCCTTTATCAAAATGATTTAGGGAAATAATAGGGATGTCACAGTACCAGTTCACTATCTAGATTTATACAACACCAGTGCCGATGAATGCTATTCCTATTATAATGAACTAAAATCTACTAAGTTATGACTGACTGTTCAGCATAATGCTCCATTGCTTTTTTTATCATGAACTTATTTAAATTCTTCTTTCAAACACTGTCTTCAGTTGAATGTCCTAAGATCTGCCCATCCCCTTTCAATGCGTTCTGCCACCATCTTTATTTATTTATGTAATTGTCCCCTTTCTGAATAACTTCCCTTCTTTCATAATTTTTCATTGATGACCTGGATCAGATGTAAAAGTAGTAAACATCTTAACAGGTAACCTCATAATTTTCCTGTGGAGTTACCATGTATTATTGATAGCCAGATAGTTAATGCAAAATGTATTTCCTTTTCTAGTAGCAATGCAATAAACTTCTATCACCACTACATGTGACAATTTGTTCAGCTCCTTCATCTTTTTCATTTTTTATTTGCTTTTCTTTTTTCTGTTTTTTTAGTCTCTTGCATATGCAGCATCAATGGTTGCCATGAAAGTGTCTCTTCACTTTCTCTTCACTGTTGCTCACCTACCCTTCCCTTTCCCTATTCTCCGGGCAGAACCCATGTCCCAGAGCAAGTGACTCTTTACTCTGGTGCCTAATACAATCCAGATTGAAACTGGTGTGGTGTAAACAGGGCATACAATGACCTTCTCTGGAGAAATCAGTTATTTCAACTGGTTTATTGATGACCTTTCATAACTAATATATGCTGGTCTGATAGAGGTCACCTATAACTTGTAGAAAGAAATGTGTCCAGGTTGGGCCATTGTGTGTATCCTCTGTGTATTCAGTTCCATAAGTAATGTATAGACTAGATCATTAGACTAGTGAGGTAAAATTTAGACTAAAATTAGGTACTACTGGTTGGAATATATACAAATTGCAAATATAAAGAAGTTTAAGGATTGAAGGGGGGAATAAAAGAATTTCTTAAGTGGTACAAAGTTTATGCTTAGATATCTGCCTACATGCTTGTGTTTTATAGCCTCCTAGCAAGGCATGGGGTAAAATAAACTGTATTGCAAATATGCTGTTAGCAAATAACTTGCTGATTTCACTGTCTCTGTTAGTCGTTTTTTTAAAAAGCGCTTAACTGGGAAAAGCTCCCATGTTAATATTTCAGTATTGTGACATCTCTACTTGCAAGATATGAGTGAAAGATTAGTCACAGATTAAACAAAAGAGACATTTGTACAAATCTGGCTTGTATGTAGTTGCTTCTTACACTGGTTTGTATGTCAGCTTTTTTTTTTAAACCAGACACACTTTCTTCTCAATCTCAGCTGCTATAGTGTTCTGTCATACCACAGAGTATTTCATATTCATGTTTGTGACTACTCTATACCCCAAATGGGTAGCTGGTCAGGAACTATAATGATCATGTAATTCTGGCACATTTACATTTATATGGAAACAAAATTTAGCAACAAGTAGAAAACCAGGGTGCTAATATGGGATATTCATTTCAGCCATTTTTTCCTGGATGTAGTTCTGTTGGGGTATAAAGTATTGGTATTTGTAATTTTGCTGTCAAAATAATGGACATAACTTTTAGAGTATTCACAGCTAAGATCTCTGTACTTGTTTTTCAGCTAACTAATTTTAAATGTACTGTATCTTTTATTACATGTTTTCTCTTGGATTGTTTTTGCTAGTAATCCTAACAATGCTTCTACCTTTTTGGCTTGGACTAATGCTTGTATGGAACTGCAGTACTGTGACTAAACATGGAGCTCAATGCTGCTATTGCTTAAACTTTGTAGTTTGGACTTTATTTTTTCTGTAATAACAACTTATTAAATCTAGTTGTATGAAATACTGACACTTGTCATCCTTTGCATATTCTAAGAAAGCTTGGGAAATGTATGGTGTGGATATATGATAGGTTTAAAAAATCAGAACTTATACTAAAAACTTCTTGACATTGATTAGTTAAACAAAATACACCTATTCACATGCACAAACACTACGTTTGTCAGTTCTTTTTTTTCTTTTGGTGTGAGTTCCACTTAATCTTTTTCTTTCCTCTTCAAAATGTACATTAATTTGAGCATTTCTGAAATCTCCCAAAATCACTCTTAAATTGAACATTAAGGCACTAATCTAATTATACTGAAGCTGAATATAGAAATTTTACTTCATATGAAATTAGTATAAAGGGTGTAGGGCTTTTTGAAAGGGCAAAACATAATTAACATTTGACTGTGTTGGTACCAAATTTGTTTTGGTGCCAAATGAGTCATGCGGAACAGATTTCATCTCCTCACAGAAATGTAAGCAAGCAGAAATAGTTGTTTTTCCTAGAAATGTGATTGTATATTTCAGTATTCAAAGTTGTTTTGATACTTATTTCTGTCCAACATACTTGGGATCCTACAAAATCCAATTTCTCCCATAACATGGAGTTTATAAACATGCCCAAGAGGTAAGTATAGGGTAGTTTATGAAAAGCCTGTGGGGCACTTTTTGACTGGAAGAAATATTGTCCAATATGTTCCAGTGCTGTAGAGATTGGGAAAATCTTCAATAGTGTTCTGGGAGAAACTGTAAATTTGTCTGTTTTATAAGAACCTGAAAAAGGTCTCATTTTAGCACCTACCTCTTCTAGGAGTTTCAATCTTTCACAATACTACCCCAAACACCTTAAAAAAATAAACTCTTGAAATAAATTCAGAGAAGCCAACAAATACTGGATATTTAATTTCCATTGTACTTGCTTTGTCTGTAGCTTCATAGCAGCCACATGCTAAAAGTTGGACTGATCAACAAGAGACAATTATATTACTATGTATTTAGTTTGTGTTTTGTATTTTAAGGATAGGATGGAGGAAAAATTAAGTGAAATAGACAATTAGAGCAATGTAAAATATTTCTTTAGTAGAGGCTCTTGTTCCTGTCTGATGAACTGACCTTTGCATTACTTCAATCCTGGTGCAGCCTCTATGCAGAGCTAGTCCCCTTGTGCTAAGTTAGAGCAGCCTGAAGACTGCTGTATTTTAAACCAGCTGCACCGTGAACTGCATGAATACCACCTAAATCCTGCTATGTCTACAGCAGGAAGACTGAGTGACACAAGAACCACTACTCTGGTTCTATGTCACCATCTTCTTGTGGTTGATTGTATAAAAACAGCACAATAGCCTGCTAAAAGTATCTGCACTAAAAATTCCATGATGACTGCAGTGTGTATATTGTACCTAATTGGAAACAGGTTGGAATTAGAGATGGAATGAATGACTGTATTATGATAAGGTATGCAAAAACCTGGCTGGATTACTCAGGCCAGCGCAGTATTCTATATTACTACCTCACTGCATTAAGCCTCATTGGCATGCATGATAGTGGACTATACTAGCCTGTACCCATGCTTAGCCACATGAAAAGAAATGGCTCACTCTTGGGTACCAGGCAATAAGCAGAGTACTCTTATGTGAAAATGTTGAAACCTATAATGAACAGCCACAGACACTGGGGAGAGGAATGTTCCCTTAGACACTGCTCTTTCTAGAATACAATAAAGGGTTTTTTAATAGCTCTGAGTGGTCTCCAATAACCGAGAAATCCTGGTCAGAAATATTTTGCACTTAATGAAACCACGGACTTTGGTGGGCTTCACAGCTCAGTTTGAATGGGGAATTCAGCTAAAATATGTTTCCGCTCTAAAGTGTAGATAGGTACTTAAGGAGCATGTAACTGTGATGTTCCTCAGCATGAAGTGCAAGCTCCATTTCTATAAGACATTGAGGGCACCATTGTGGCCTGGTTTACTAATATCAGTTGCAGTGTAGGGGCGAGAACAATTTCTGTGGGGCTGCTGCTTGCATTCTTTGCACCACTCCAGCAACACTAAGGTGCCACAAGTACTCCTCATAACTACTACAGTAGATGAGCTGGTGAAAGTAATCGGTACCATCTATAAGGTGCACAGATGATTTTCTTTCTATAGCAGGAGGAACGAGGAACCATATTGTGACCAGGGGTCTTCCCTATATGAGAAATTTTCTCTAGTTTAATTTAAGGTGTGATTTGAGTTAAGCCAGTGCAAAAGGTTGTGAGAATTTTTCTTTGAGTGGTTTATTTCTGTTAGGATTAAACTAAACCAACATAAGCATCCATGCAACATTTTCCCTGGTTTGCCTAAATCTGTTTTTAAAAATTAATTTGTTACACCAGGTCAACATACTTATATAATCAAGGCCTCTGAGGGCTTTATATGGCCCCTTACTTGGGCTCTTGTGGGAAAGCAACAGTCCAGGCCTTAATACTGAAATCTGCTTTCCATACCTATTTAAATGCGAAAGCCAAATAAGGTGAGTAGGCAGGAGACTCTTAACTGCTTCTCCCTGGATATTAATAAGAAGAATCAATTTTATTTTCTCTACCTAGATACTATGTGCTTTATCATTATCGAGAAATGTGGCCATTGCAATTTATGCCACTTAGGATGGTGCATTACAAGATGTTTATCATGCGAACAGGAAGCTTAAGTCACAAGCACATCCAAAATATACCCATGGAAATTAGTGTTTTAGATAAGGAATTTTTTCTTCCTAATCTGCAGGAATGAGGTTTCTGCAAAAGATCAGAAAAGGGTTAAAATTGCCTGAGACCTACAACCCACTGGATTAAAAGCTACCTATTTTTGGTTGCTGTCAGTTTGATTAATGTGAGTAGTTAGTTTTGTACAGTAGCTAGTACAGTTGCCAGATTTTTCCAGCCCCTAACTCAAGACAAATTTAAACTCTAAAGGAAAAGAAGGGCTCTAATCACGAGCCTCACTCCAAGTGCTGAACAGCTTTCTGTGATGCTGACACATTGTAGAGTTATTCCTGTAACATTGCTGCCTAGTCAGATCTAGTCTAACATGGGGGAAAATAGGGGATACAAAGCTATTGAACCTCACTAATCTAGGGAAGAAATTGTGGTAAAAAAACATTTCTCTCTCTCCTCCCCTCCCTTCTTCCCTGAGTTGGAAGAAGAAAAATTCCCCTAGGGACAAAATCACACAACAGTTCACTGCTGGTGGGGCGGGAGGGGGAAATCCAGCTCTCATGACTCCCAGTATGTGCTAGGCCACACTGCTCTCTTCTGTACTGAACTGTTTGAATACTGGGAGAGGTAGATGTTGATGTATTACTGGTTTATGGTAGCACCAACAATGTGCTAGGCGTCTCCCTAACATTCAAGAAGGGATAATCGTTGTCCCAGGAAACTTGCAGTCTAAGTACAGACAGTTTGAAGGATGTTAGGGGAAGAGGAACAAAACAGATATTTTTTTATACTAGTCAATTTGCTTCACTGTTGACTACTTACCAGGAGTGGATCTTTGAGAGATTTGAATATGAACAGTTTAGTGAGTATGCAAGAGGGAGACAAGTACATGCCTATGAACTGGAAATGGTGAATAAGTAAAATGCACCAAAAAAATTGAACAAATAAAGAAAATTATAGGAAGTTCAGCAGTGCACAAAATGATTAAGGAAATGGCTGTGGCCAAATTAATATGAAGGTAAAACTGCAGCAGGAGGGTAGCAACACAGTTGGCCATCCTTCCAACAGAAAAGCTGGTTTGTGTTGCATGCAATCTGGAGATAACTGGAGGACAGGAGAAGATGCCATGGCCTCAAAACTCAGATATGAAGAGCACTGACTGCCGAGAGGGGTACAAGCATCACTTGTTAGATCAATGAAATCTAGTCAAAAGGAAAAATGCAGGAAAGTGTAGACAGCAAAGGAAAAGTAGGAAATTATGTCAGCGCCGACATGGGCAGTGGTTGGATGTTAAAAGGACACATTCTGAATTTTTTACATTGACTTTTTTCTTTACATCAGGTTTCTACCATGCACCCTTTAAGTAGCACATATTGGTATTTTAAATTTTTGTTTGTGCTCTGCTTCTGTGTTGCTGTTGTAGGTCTTTTGGCTGTTGTCCTGAGAACAAGCACAAACATTTTAGGTGTAACCACCTACTCCTATTTCTTTGTGCAAACAAAAATCTTTAGTCATTGCTTTTTCTGTTTCTGCTCTGCTTACTTTAAGTCCATAGTAAACAGCCAGTTGGCAGTGGCTGGGCAGGTAGTCGCAAGGCAGGACTACTGATACCTTTTTGTATCTTGTTTAGATCTTAAATGGAAATATCACTCACGTGGAAACTGAGCATAGAGCCAGTCTGAAACAATCCCTTTCTGCCACTGCTGGTTAGCCTTATCACCCATGACCATGTTGCATCTTGTCTCAAATGACTGTCTCTTACCTAGCATTGCTGACCCTAAAAGTTCAAAAATCAGTAGACTAGACCAAAGAAGTCATGAGATTTTTGAAGAGTATAGCATTTGTCTTTGAAATCTGAACTTTTCCTGCCCCTCCTCCACAGCGTGTGAGGATAATTTAACAATTAATTAACAATTTAATGTTGCCATCTCTTTGTTTAATAAAGAAATCTGATTCTTGCCTCTAGCTGCAGAAGCTCTTGCTGGCTGCCAGATGGTACAAAGCCTCCAGCTTTTGACAAAAAATTCTAATAAATTCTTCCCACCCCTCTCATATTTGCCCTTCAGCACACCACTGCTCCCTCTGCAGTTCCAGGAAGTCTTTACAATCCCAAGTCTGGGGAACCAACTTCCGGGAGGGGGTTCTCTTCTTCCTAAGTGGGGGTGGTCAGCTCTAGGTGTTCACCTCTCCTTCCTTCCTTCCGTCCAACACCTACACTTTCCCAGCTTGTTACCAACAGCCTCCAGTCCCAGTCACATACTCAGCTTCTTGTCCTGATCTACTCTCCTTGCCCAGCTCCTGTCCTCTCTGTATTCTTATAAGGCAGGTTCCTCCGTGCTGCCTACGCCCAGTAGGAGTGGGTCACTGAGAGCACAAGAGATCGCATCTCCCTCCTCTGCCCTGGTGCCAGGGCCTCAGATGGCCTGGGGGCAGCCCAGAGCTACAAATGCGTGGAAAGTCCTGCTCACCTCTAGGCTGCAGCATGCACAGTGTGGACAAGAGCTTCAGAGATTTTTAGGTGGTTAAGGTTTAGCAAGTCACTGGAAAACTGAAATTTGCAATTGTCCAGTAAAGTAATTCAGCCAAATACAGCCAAGAACTCACAGCCAGGGTCCAACCCTATGATCTCATCTTTCCTCCAGGATCTGTGTTTTGCAGTTTTATGAAGTTATGAGAAGTCCTTTTATCTAATTCTACCAAATTACAGAAAGGTACATGAATGATCTGTCTCAAACAATGACACACTATGCTAGGGAGTCTTCCTCAGCAGGTATTTGAAATGGAAAATTTGAAGTTAATTCTAGCTGACATTTACTACTGAAAAATGACTTAATGGGCAAAGTGTTGATAATTTAATCTTCATTGTATTTTAAAAGACACTATCAAAATGGTGTATCTTAATTTTAGAACTTGTCTTTAAAATCTCTACTGCTCAAGCCTGTGGTAGCTCAAAAACAGAACAATTTTACTGTCAAACTTGTCTGTCTGTACCACTTGATTTTGTTGCTTGCTGTGCTAAATTTTCTTCTGAGATTGTGTGCACAAACAAAGGAAATCCAAAGTATTTAATCCCTTATGAAATGAGAATGCAGAGTGGCTATAGATTACTAATATATGGCCAAATATACAAGTAAATTCCTCCAGACAACACACAGTAGAAATACCAATATGCAAAATCTTCATATAGACAGTACACATTTAGGGTGGCCAGGTGCCTGGTTTTTGACTGGAAAGTCCAGTCGAAAAGGGGGACAAGAACTATCCAGTCAGATCTACCGCCTGGACACCCACTCTCCAGTTACTGCGGGTTGGGGAGGCCAGGAGACACCGATCATCACCTGCACCAGCCCCTACTCAGCTGGGGCTGCCTCCTACCTATGTTGGATGGCTGCAGGTCCCATCTCCAGCTCTGCAGGCAAGTCCCTCCTGATCTGGGGTCAAGGGTGAGGGGAAAAGAAGCAAGCAACAGGGGAGGAGGGAAGAGGAGTGGACCGGTGGGGCTTTCAGGAAAGAGGTGGGGCAGGGTAAGTTCCGCTATTCTTGCTGCAGTATCCAGTATTTAAATATTACCAGGTTGCAACTCTATACACATGTAAGATCACTTACTAGTTAGAAGTATGTGTAATACTTTAGCACAAAACAGTGACTAAAGGATGGAGATGCGCCATTTAAAGCAGTGACAAAACTCCCATTGGCTGCAATAGGACCAGCATTTCACCTGGAATGTCAGCCCAGCTCTTCACCTAGTATCTGACTTCCCTGTTGCTTTAAATTGTCAGACTTTTCAGCCTACTTTGGTTACTTTTATTTACACAGCCATAAAAGTGTATCTAAATTCACTCTCTTTAGGAGCTGCCTAACCCACTGCTCTCTGAGCAATGACTTACTTTGTTTAACTGTGTTTAAGACTCACAAATTAACAATTATAGCACCAAAGAGAAAAGTGTGTGCAGCCTCTTGGATGTCAGGGACTTCACAACATGATTCAGTAACTTATGGGACTGCTGGTGCCTCACTAACCTCCCCAGTTAAAGAATTAAGAGCACTTTATACAGACTGTTAAAATAAACAAACAGGATGGTTTAAAAATGTAAAGATGAGGAGGGGCGAGAAAGTTGGAGGGAGAGAGAGAGAGAGAGAATTGGAAAGGGGGCCAGTTCTTTTTTTTCCCCCCCCCCCCGTCCTTTGTAAATCCTGGCTGGAGCTGGAACAAGCTAGGGATGAGCATATCCCAGAAGTTTTAAAGGACCAGAAGCAAAGTAAGATCTTTGCTTTTTTCTAGATCTTTGCTGTGCAGAAGGGAACTATGTGCCTTGGAACCTATTTCAACCTTTCTGAATTAAGGGGGTTAATGTGGCTTAACGTCTTTATATATAGCTTTTATAATTAGCTGCTTATGCTGCTTCACTAAGCAAATGCACTGCTACTTCACTACATTAGCAGTAGTAATAATACATACTAGTGATTTGCTGGAGAAAGCCCAGGAGGAGACCGGAAACCACAGCAGGGATTCGATGTGCAGAAGAAAGAAAGAACTGTATGAGGTAATGTATTTAGGAAATGATAATACAAACAAATATATAAAAAGGAGAAAAATACATCAGTGCAAAGCTGAGGTGTTCTAGAACATTTAGAGCCAGGAATGCACATTAAGGAAGAAATTTTCCAGACTTCACTGCTGAATAATGAAAGCACTGCCCCACCACTCATACGTTAGGCTCAGTGTCTGTCATGGAAGTCACAGATTTCATGACTTTCTGTCACTTGTGCAGTGGCTGGTGCAGCTGGCTCAGGAGCTGCCTGAACACTTGGGCAGGGTCAGGGGTTTGGGGTGGTGCTTAACTTGGGAAAGGGGAACTCCCTGGAAGCAGCTGGTATGTCCCTGCAGCTCCTAGGTGGAAGGATCAGAGGACTCTGTGCGCTGCACCTGCTGGCAAGCACTGCCTCTGCTCCCACTGGCTGCAGTTCCTGGCCAATGGGAACTGCAGAGCCAGAGCTCGTGGCAGGAGAGTATACAGAGCCGCTTGGCCTTCCCTCCCCTAGGAGCTGCAGCGACATGCTGGCCACTTCAGGGGAGCTGCATGGAACTGGCTAGGCAGCCTGCCCGTCCTTCCACCCTCTCTTAGCACCAGCGGGGCGGGGGGTGTCTCAGGCTGCATGCCGCTGCCCATCCCCCCAGCCAGCACTAGTGGGGGTCCTGAGCCACCCCCCAGCACCCGCCTTGCCCCCCAGACTGCATCCTATCCCCGAGCACCCGCAGCCCGAGTTTGAAATTCGAGGTATATAAGTACAAATCATAGGTCACAGGCCATGAATTTTTGTTTACTGCCCGTGATCCGTCCATTACGTTTACTAAAAATAACTGGGACTAAAACATAGCCTTATTCATAAGTAATATTTTTGTCAGGCCCAAACGTCATCTTACATAAAGCGCTCACCCTGCTGAGTCTAGGATGCAAGTTTTCCTAATGATTAGTCAGCAGTTTAGAAATGTTGTGTGCCGAAGAAGTCCAACTGCACTAAGAACACTCAGTGCAAAAGCTGTATCTTTCATTCTGTAAAAAAGCTGCTGAAAAACTGTACCACTACTACTGAATTTAAAAAAAAGGCATTATTTTTTATTTAAACAACTGGTCAAAAATCACTAGAGTTTTCAAATAAACCACTTTTTGCTAGTTAAAGTGAGGCGCTATAAACTGATTTTGCTGAATCGGTAAATCTATATGCCCATTATATAACTCAGTAAATGTGTGTCTAATTCATTGTTGCATTGAAGGTTGCAGAAAGATAATCCCTAGTGAAGTTAAACTGTCTTGAAAGACCAGAAGGAAAAGGAAATGCTTGGATATGTAGCATCCTATAAATCTGTCAGACCACTTGTCTGTCCTGTGACAAAAATGCCTCATACTCTATCCCCAGCCCATTAGGCTGGGATCCAAGGCATGATGTACAGTAGGGGTAGGCAACCAATGGCACTCGTGCCAAAGGTGGCTGATTTTCAGTGGCAATCACACTGCCCAGGTCCTGGCCACCGGTCTGGGAGGCTCTGCATTTTAATTTAATTTTAAATGAAGCTTCTTAAACATTTTAAAATATTATTTACTTTACATCCAACAACAATTTAGTTATATATTATAGACTTGCAGAGAGAGACCTTCTAAAACGTTAAAATGTTTTACTGCCACGTGAAACCTTAAATTAGAGTGAATAAATGAAGACTAGCACCCCACTTCTGAAAGGTTGCTGACCCCTGGTGCACAGCATGATGGACTATGTCAAAAATGGAGGGAAATTGCTCCTGCAGTTAAGACTTTTGCTAATAGTTTTCTGAGATATCAGAAGAAAGGACTGATTGCAGAAAAGTGAATTCTGTCTGCTGCTTATACAGCAGCTGCAATCCTGCATCTGAGTCTGCTATTGCTTTAACGTAGGCCAATTATTCCTTACAATCACTTTCCTATCAGGAACTATGTTAAAAAGGTGAAACTAAGAACAATTTAAATGATGCATGAGGTTACATGGGTCACCATGTTTTTTCCACTGCGAACAAGAGGAACAATTGGAGCAGGACAAGACTACAACCCTTTTTCTTTGATCTTTTAAATGTTCCTATTCAATCCCCAAGCTCTTGTGTCCTCATGTTGGCTAGAATTTAGAAGTGTGGTTACAGTAGCTTTCATCTAGCTCCTGAAACTGCCTTTGCTTGCATAAGTGGTCTGTAATAATTAAGTTGCATATTATAAGCTGTAGATACTGCTTCTGGGCAATCCTGAGAAGCCTACCACCTTCTTTTGGCAGATGCAGCTGTGCATTCCACTTAGGTTAGTGTTAGTATAGTTAATTTTTTCTCTGGTGAGGGCATCACCAGGGTTCAAACATTGTCCATCATAATGGAGATCCCTAACAATGCTCCCCACATGAGGTACTTGCTTTGGTTGGGCGAGGCTCATGTCAAATAATGGTGTTCAATTTGTAAATTGTTCACAAAATGGACTCAGATAGCTAAAGACAGTCACCTGGAGCAGCACCTTCTGGAACACGCCGAGATCTGTTTCGGCACCAAGGCCTGTGTCAGACTGGAAGTCATCCTCCGGCTACGTGAGTGATACCATCTCAAGCTCTGGAGCCGGGACCTCTCCACTGAGTGCTCCAAAAAAGGGTCTCACGTCCAACCAAGCCCACTCCAGGCCTTGTGGAGATGTCTTCCTTCACCAGGAAGGATGGATCAGCAAAGCATGACTGCTGGCACGTAGGATGGAGCAGGTCCCAACACTCGCTCTCAGGTACCAAGTTGGGATGTGAGCCTCTGTAGCATTAATACTGGTTCTGGACCCAAGGTGTCCGAAAGGCTGGAACAGACAACAATGATGCCAGCACTGACTGTTTCCATACCTTTTTTCCCTGAGTTCTCATTTGGTCCAGGACTGTGCCAGGACTATGGCATTCACAACTTGCTGGCACTGTCTGAATGAGCTGCTGAACCTTTGGGTCTGTTGGCACCACGTCCCGATATTCCCCTGCCACAGACTGCAGGAGTGAAGCTGGTGCCTGGCTCAGCACCGGGGACCTCCTCAGCACCTCAGTGAACTTCATGCAACGGATATTGCCCTGGTGACATTCCCCACCCAACACTTTGGCTGCACTGGCACCACTGCTGACTTCAGGGCAGTTTTTACCTTCGGCACCCCCTTCCTCCCGACGAGTTGGACTGGTAGCTTGCATCCTGGGTCTGGCACCTCCCTTATCCCCAGAGACCCAAGACTCCCCAGGATACATGTCAAGATCCTTCTGCTCTTCATCACCTGGCCCACATTGGGCGGTGTTCATGGAGCAACATGGGTACTGAGATTGGCACTCTTCACACAGGTCAGATGGGCTCTTAGCCTGACACCCAGTGGCCACCAGTGGCCACCTGATAAAGAATTTAGCAATAATTCCCCCCAAATAATTGAGGAGACTGATTCCATAAACCAAGAAAAAAATATGAGAAATCATTGCTGCAGGCCTCTCTGCTCCACAGGAAATTTCACTGACAAAAAATGATCCATGCATAACTGAAACATAAACTTACAGAAAAATGTCTAAGAAGTGAAGCCAGCAAATTAGGTAGAAATAAACACCTAGGACCTGATCCTAAGCCCACTGAAGTAAATGTAAATGTTCTGGTTGACTTCAACAAACTTTGGAACCACCCCCTAAAAATCAATAGAAACCAGAGCCTGGACTTCCTCGACATAGTGTGGATGGTCCCCCATTTAAGTGGAGGGGTTATTAGGCCCCCCACACCAATCCTGACTGGGACATTTGGGCAGATCCATAATGCAAATATTTACTTCTGCAACTAGCAAAGTGATGATTCTTTGGGACAACCACAATCAAATAGCATGGAAGATGACTATTCAGAACCTTAACTTTACCTCTGTAGATGACCTAGGCTTGGATCCTAAAAGGTATTTAGCCCCTAACTCCCATAGTACAAAGAACATAGCTGAAGCAAACTGTAGCCTTCCATCCTGTCTCTAAACACCTCTCTACAGCAAACAATGGGTACCTCAGTCACAAGAGTTAGTTAAACCAATTTTGCTGTTGGTTCCTTTGACTTTCTCCAGAAACTGAAAGGCCAAATTGGTCTCCCAAAATAAATGTGCCCATGTAGGTATACTCATTCATAGCCTGGTACTGAACTATTGGGAAGGAAATTCTGCTTGTACTCAGGTTTTTCCCATTTGCCTAAGGAGGCAGGGCTGACAAAGCAGGGAAGGGGAAAAATGTATTACCCTTTAAAGTAAAGCCTATTTTGGTTTGTTGATCTTTACAATCTGAACATGACCATACCATCAGACTGATTTCTTCCAGGCAGTTGTCTTTTATTCTGTCACTTTGGACTTAGTTTTACCTAATATTAAACAGAACGCTGTTAGTGTAGGCATTGTTTCTGTCTCTGATTTTGGAAAGTGACTAATATGTATTGAGTGCTGCTGATATGTAAATAAGTATTAATAAAGCTAATATTTTGGGTTAAATGCAGATCTAAGACCTCTCAACCAAGCTACTTCAAGGTCAGCAGGGGGTCCTCCAGTGCAAAATATTTCAAGCCTTCATGCTGTTTGCATCAATCTCCAGCATGTTCTCTCTGACTTCATATTTTACAGCAGATATGGGAAAATGCCTTTAAAGAAACTCTCTCAGGCCTTGTCCTGGCTTCCTTTTCAGACTCAGTATCACCACATTTTTGCTGCTCAATATTATTTTTGTTACAGGAATGTCTACAGGCCCCATTATGCCAGACACTGCATATATATGAGACAGTCACTGCCCCGAAAAGCTTACAATCCAAATAGAAAAGAGAGAGTTTGTGAGGGGACACAAACGGACAGAGAGGTGAAGTCACTTGCCCGTGATAATACGGCACAGCAGGACAGAGGCAGGAATAGAACCCCAGGTCTCCACAGGAGCACAGTGCCTCTTACCTACTTATTACCAGCAGCACCATCTCATTTTTTTTTTAAATGGCCGGTGTAGTCTTTGTCTCTGCCTTGGCTGCAGGTAAGATTTATTGGTGGTGGTTTGTTTTGACACACCACAATTCGGTCACCACTTGAACACATTTCGTGGCTGGTGCTTCCTGTGAGTGAGATTAGCTGATATGGCTGAGATCTAGTCCCTCTGTTTTGAGAGTGGAAGGAAAATAATGACTAGATTTGTTATTTGTGCAATTTGGGGATTGTGGCTTTAGTTTTGTTACTAGATAAAATTCCAAGATGCCTTGCTAGCAGAGCATCATCACAACTTCCTCCATCTAAATAAGCTCTTCATACCCACATCTATATTCGGAGACCTTCCCACTGAAGAAAAAATTACATACTGTGGTGCAGTCCTTTACTCTTACCTCACTCTCTCTTTACACAATCAGCACTGGGATTTCATAAGGGCAATTCTTTCAAAGCCTTCACCACAATGTTTGCTACACATTAAGTAGCAACATTTAAACAAAACCCAATACACGTGGGCTTCTTAGATCCAATCACTTGCTATCTATAACATAATTGCTTTCAAATGAGAGCAAAATTTGGGTTGGGCCATATCCATTCAATATATACGCGCTACATAAACCCACTTGTATTGCAAATTGTACTGGTTTAGACAGGAGGAATGATTCAGAATCACAACAATTGGGCTAACTCAGACAAGAGGAACCATTCATGCATCCAAGCTCACAATAATTCTGAATGCATTACTCAGTCTGGGACAATTTCCAGATGGGAGATTACTCAGAAGAAATGTTTAATTTTTAAAGTATGAAAAGTACAATCCCTTTTGTCTTTCTCATGCACAACATGTCACTCAGAACTCTACTAATTGATCTGGATTACGGGTGAGATAGAGAAAGAGAACCTCTGGCCTCTTACCTGAAAGGCATGGTGGGGAGAACCTTGAACCAAAAATATATTATGATGCTGCAGCAGGCTCTCCAACTACTTAGCACTCATTATTATCTTGCCAAATTCTGGGGTCAATATGATGCAGTCATAGCTGGACTGTTCTCACACACAAAATTTATCTTGTCTAAGAACTCTATTTAAGGGGTGATTGATAACAAAATGTTCTATTGTTATTAGCATATACTGCTGGATTACATTCTAAAAGGCACCACTGTGACCCCTACACGGTTGTTGGGGTGGTTTGTTTGTTTTTTGTTTTTGTTTTTTGCTTTATTCTTAAAAGAACAGCTGCCAAGGCTGGTTTGCTTCAGTCTTGCTCAAGGCCAAATTACTCTAATGAAATCTGCTGTCATTGCTTTGGCCCACTAGCCCGAGCACTGTCAGCTTTTTGCAACAACAGGGATAGTTGGGACTTATCCTGAAAAAAAGCTTGATAGAAATTCAAATGATGTAATTTTGGGGAACAATTTCACTGTGTTGATCTATGGGTGCTGAAAAAAGGAGAGCCATGAAAAGGAGATTTTCAAAGGCACAATGGGCAGTTAGGTGCCCAATTCCTGTTGTCTTTCAATGGGAATTAGCTGACTAACTCCACTCTGTGCCTCTCTGTCATAGTCTTTATATCTGAGCCAAATGATCCTGGACTGCCTGAAGAGTAAGGAGTGCTACCTTAGACCAATTCTTCTGCTCTTCAGACATAGTGTAGATTTTTTGTTATGCTCCCTTTTGCCTGCTGTTGAATATAATCATTCCTGACGTTAGCTGTCTCTTCTTGATCTCACTTTGAGCCTTGTTGGAGTTTGGAATTAGAAATTCCCTATTAGCAGGGAAGTTCCACTAAAAAAAAGAATGTTGTTAAATACAATGTTGTGACCAGTGAATAGCAATGGGTGCTGAGATATTGTGGAATGTGCCAGGCCTGCCTATATAATCTGTTCACTGTATTAAATAGGCTACCTGAGCTGATACTTTAGTTTACTGGGAAGAGGTCAGTGGAACTACAGGTTAAGCATTCTGCTCTCCATGTTGTGTGAATGCAGTTACAGATGATGGCTGTGGTGTCTGTGTTTGCACATGGCCAAATCTCACCATTACACCTCTTTCTGGAAGATTGTGGTTTGGACTTTCTGGCTTCCAAAGTTTTACTCTAGCAGCATCAGCATTTCACCTGGATCGATCAGTCTTCAGCTGTCGTTAACACTGTGCTGATCACAACATGTCTGCCATTCTTCTCGTGCTCTTGCCTTTTTTCTCCACATTCGTGAGAAACATTTAACAATGTCGTCTTCCCATCTTCTTGGAGGCCGACTGTGTGGTCTTTTCTGTTCTCGTGGGTACCACTCAGCAATAATTGCGGTCCACTTATTGTCCGTGAAGCTTGCCGTATGGCCCGCCCATTGCATCTTATTATATCTGCTTTCCACGATAATGTCTTTCACATTGCTGCATTCTCTGATAATTTTGTTTGGGACGCGATCCCGAAGGGAGATTCCCAACATAGCTCATTCCATTACCCTTTCAGCTACCAACAGCCACTGCTCTTCTCTCTTTATCAGTGCCCACATTTCACTGCCATACAACATGGCTGGCAGCACTGCCGAACTGAAGATATTTCCGCGTGTGGTCTTATTGATCTTTCCTTTGAGGACATCCTTGATGGAACTGAATGCACACCATCCTGCTCAAATCCTTTGCAAGAGTTCTGCATTCAGGTCCTGACGCATATTGACTTCTTGGCCCAAATATACAAACTGTTCCACTTCTATGATTTCTTCTCCTGCTACCGTTATTCAGGCTTTTCGTAGGATGTCTGATCGCATATATTTCGTTTTGAAGGGTTCATTTTCAGGCCGACCTGCTTTCCTTGTCAAGTCTTCATAGCATGCTCTGCTGTTGGTTGGTGCTTTTGGCAATTAGCACGATGTCGTCCACGAATCTCAGATGAGATAATCGTTCTCCATTTATGTTGACACCACTCCTCCAATTGATCTTATTCATGACCATTTCAAGGCAGGCGGTGAATAGTTTTGGTGAAATCGTATCTCCTCGCTTCACGCCTTTCTCAATTGGGATGCAGAGGGGAGTTTCGAGGAGAGTAATATCTGTTGTACATCTAGTATTTGCTTCCTTCAACAAACTGCTGTATTGTGTGTTAATGCCCTGCTCTACGATAGCCTTTAATATAGCGTGGAACTCGATGCTATCGAAGGCCTTTTCATAGTCGATGAAAGCAATGCACAACGGGAGTTTGTATTCCCTCACTCTTTCTAGGAGCTGGCTGAGGGTAAATATATGGTAAATCATGCTGAAATTCCTTCGGAATCCTGCCTGCTCTCTTGGCTGTTGTTCATCCAGACTCTGTTCATTATCATCTTTGTAAAGAGCTTGTAGATGTGAGAGAGCAGGCATATAGGGCGGTAGTTCTTGAGATTTTCTTGATCGCCCTTCTTGTGCAGCAAGATGGTATTCAACTCCTTCCAGCTTGATGGTATTCTTCCTTCTTCAAGATATTGCTTCCTTCTTCAAGATATTGACTGAATCTTGAAGCGAGGGCCTTCCAAAGTTCTTCGCCTCCTGCAGAAATAATTATTCCATCTTTGCCTGGAACTTTCCCCCTCTTCATCTGGTGTAGTGCGCTTCGGACTTCACTGACGATTATTGGAGGAAGACGTTCTTCTATATCTTGAAGCACTGGAATAGGGACATTAATTCTCTATTTGAATAGTTCTGTATATTCTGCTTAGAGTGAAATTGATTTTCAATGAAGTGGAGGAAAAGGCGGCGCTACAGATGGCAAACAGGAAACAGTGGCCGAAAGCATTCGATGAAGCAAAGCTGAAGAGAGCAATTTCTGGGTTTGGAGCCAGATGGAAAAATGTGATGAGGACTACAGTATGTTTACTGACAAGCTGAGACTTTGCATGAAAGCAGCTGAAAGTGAAAAGCCAAAGGAGGCGAAAGGAAGAATCTTGAACATAATGAAAGGCTTGTTGGAGAAGTGGAGAAACATGAAAAGCAGCTCAGACAACAACCTTGAGTACTCCATTTTGTGCAAGCTTATATGGCAAAAACTGAAGGACGACTTTGGAGTAGCTTTTCTTTCCGAAAGTTCTCAAACAGCTGAATCATGCAAGAGCCTCAGGACATGCAAGCGGGAATTGATGCAGTACAGACTGAGCGTAACAGCAGTGAAGAACAAGGACGGAGAGACCGTAATCGACAGAGCAGGGATGGAGGAGGTCTGCAAGGCATCAGCATTTAGTCCAACTTATTTCTGTTTCTGTTCCAGAAACTCAGATTCCCAGAAAACATGATTTAGACAATGCAGAATGCCTGCAGCTGCATCACAGCAAACATAGACTATTTAGAAAACTTAATTATTGGTTGGAGTTTTCAATACATCTTTCAAAAACAATTTCTTTCAGTTTGTGCCTGTCTTTACTGACATCTTTACTGAAGTGACTTGCTAAGTTCCTGTTGATTAACACCTGCCATACAAAATGTAAATTCCCTAGTAGCTGTCTCATTAGTGTAAACCTTTCCAAGTTTCAAAACATCAACTTTTTGCAGTTTGATGAGAAAATTAAAATTAGTAAAATGTGGGGAGAACAACTTTTTTTTTTTTGGTTAATTTTGCTTACACAAAAAAGTCATGTCTGTAAAATGGTAAAAGATTGTGTTGGTTTTTAGAATCAGGCTTTTTAGCTTTCACTGTTGACAGGACAAATCTCTTCCAGAGACTCTTTAGAGATCTCTCTTTTCTTGCATTACCAAGTATTGTATCAAATTTATACAACAGTAACTGCAAACTGTACCATACACTAGAGCAAGGTTCTGAAATCGTAATCCATGAAGCATTTGCTTGTGGTCTGTAGAGAGCTAACTAATCACATGGTACTGATATTGCCCCCGATCTCCAATTATTGAATTGCCTTAAAAAAACAAAAGCTAAAACTACTTTAAATCATTTCTCAATATTACATCTCCATGGAAGCAATTTCTGTAGTTGCCACAAGGATATTATACAAACATCGTTGGGTGGTGGTGAGAAAGGGCAACAGGCCTGCCAACTCTCATGAATTTGGGGTTATTGTTTTTTTTAAACAGACTGCTTGAATCATGTTGTTACCTGAGAATCTCAGCACCCATTTTGAAAAGGAAGTTTTGTGTCTGAAGAATCTAAGGGTTGAGATAAGCTTCATCCAGATAAAAGAATCCAAATACTTCTACGATTTTGGGAGAATTCCACTCTGGATCCAATCCAAACCGTACAGCTCCAGTTTATCTCTGTGGGAATGTGTTATGTTGCTGCTGTTTTCTAGAAGTGGCCAAGAATGCACCTTTGTGTTTGAGACTTTGGTGAATAACTGGGAGAAGCACTGCTTAAGTTTGTGACATAAGCTCATACCCAGAACTATGGAGCTAGAAGGGACGCAAGGCAGCATGTTCTGTTCCTGAGGACAGGAAGCTCATACCGCTCCAGAAAGGGAAGGGTGCAAGACTGAAAAAAAGAACAAATGGATGATTCTAGAGTGCATTCCTCATCCCCACCCTCCAAAAGATTTTGAAGAAATGCATAAACTGTAATAGGTTCATTTACTTTTCTTTCAGGCATGTTCAGAGCCCTTCTTCAGGCTCTAACTAACAGTAGGCATAGCCAATGAGTGATGTAGTCACAAGGACACAGACTACAGTATGATTTTATATACAATTAATTACTGCTGAATCTGAGCCAGCCATGAGAAGTCTGAAATCCTGAAACACTTTTACAGGGCAACAAAGGAAGCAGAAGTATCAACTCTGAATTCCATTGCTTTCTCTTCTCTCTCTTGCTAACACACAAAGTTTTATTTAACGTGTACAGTGCCCAAACCAGCGAGCATTAAATTAAAGCCTGAAAAGAGAGCAGCTTTGGGGGACAGGCAAGGTTACATTGGTTGGTGTGTATGATGCTAATCCATACATCATTTTGTAAAGGTAGTTATTCTTAAAGGACCAAGAACTAGGAGACAGGGTGCATTTCACTCACGCCATGGTTATACTCTGAAATATAGCAAATATGGGCATTGTGAGACTATCAGTTTAGAGTGTCACAATGTTTTCTTCTCAGTTTATAAGTTTCAGCATCAGCCACAATGGTTCTCCATGATAACTTCATAACACTTGTGCAATGCCACCGAAGACAGCAGGTTACACATACATGACGGAAGCAGAATATTGCCACAGTTTGAAATAAGTCATTTTGTTAACAATGTGGGAGAAGGAGCTAGAATAGAATTCAGCTCTTGCGCATGGCTCTTTTGCTCTGCAGTGCTAATAAGTAGCAAAAGGTTACTTTTGTCCCTAAATTAAGCAGTTATGACTCTAAATATGACATGGATCAGAATCTTTAAGTAGGTGCTATTTTTGAACAGACCAGTTTCATTTCACTTGGTTTTCATGCCACATTTCCTACTAATTAGAAAAGTTTAAATAGAACCATTGTTTCTTTTCCCAGGCTGTCATAATGGTAAATTTGATATTTCATTAATTTCTAGGCCACCAGGTTGTGATGAACTCCGCCAATGCCGGTCCCAAGCCCGGATGAAAAAGGAGGAGGGTTGGGTGTGGGGCTAGCAACCCCATCCTGTAAAAATTTACCCGCTACAGAAACACAAGCAATAGATAATTCAGAGACCAACTTCCTGGAAGATGAAGGATCTTCATTTACCCAAAGACGCATGATGCTGGGTGGTAAAAGCCGCAAGGAAGCCACTGGGACACACCTTGCAGAAATCACCAACTAACATCACCAGACAGGCTCTGAGGTGGAACCCCCAAGGCAAGTGGAAGAAAGGCTGTCCAAGTAACACCTGGCAATGTGACATTGAGGCAGACACCATAAAGATGTGATACAACTGGAGTCAACTTGAAAGAGTGGCCCAGGACAGAATTCTCTAGCAATCTATTGTTGGTGGCCCATACCCTGAGCGGGGTGGAGGGCATAATGATGAATGATGATGAGGTTGTGATGCTGAAACCACCACAAATGTAGGCTGAGTAATTTGCCATAGGATCAAACAGAAGTAAATGATTATCTGATAGGGTAATTCTCAGAAATACAATAGCTGAAACAACAGTAATGAGTATGTCATGACTGACAAGTCACCTTACCTGCATTTAGTACATTTAGTCTTTCCTCAGACTTGCTCTGTTGTGTGGACCTGTCTAACCTTGAGCAGTCAGGTTTATAAAAGCCATAAGATCGAATTTCCCCAGCATGTGGGAAATAGATTTGGCATAACTAGCACAGCGGCCCCTGGAACAAAGAATGTCCTAGGGGATTTGCTGGGTTCCTACAACCCACTATTATGGGCTGGCTGTAATGGCCACAGTCTAACATGCCCTGTAGGTTGGAGTATGCCCAGTGTGGGTGGAATCTTTAAGTGATTCAGCTGCTAAAATCTAAGAAGTTTACTCAGTATGTGAGAACTGCAATTTTTCAAAGGCTGACAACTTGGCCAAATTTGGGCAGATTTTCATGGAGAAAACAAATGGTTCATCTCTCACACAAAGGCCAACTTTCAAAGCATGGGGCACTAGAGCATCTCAAGGAAAATGTCACCATAATTTTTTAACATGTGCAAAAAAATGTATTTTGCACGAGTTTTATCATCAGAAATGGGTAGACTGTAGGCTGATTTTTGTTTTAAATACGAGCTTCACCTATAATATCATCCTCTCCTGAAATGAAGTCCTGCACTAATGGGGAGGGTACCAGTCTGTCACCCCAAACAATTTTACTGAAGACAGAAAATCCATTTTTACTCCTGCTCTAAGTGTAGATTTTCTGGGATGAGTAGCAGATGCCTGTAACTCTAAATCTATATTTCCCCCTGCTCCAAGAAAGCATTGATTGCAGCTCCCTTTAAAGCCTGTATGTGAGCAAAATAAGCTGAGAAGTGAGCTACAGCTTTGTCAGAAGTCAGTGAAGTTCTCAACCCAGTGGGGCAGTGCTCACCACTTGCTGGCCTCAGGATGCTTTTTAAAAATCCTTCATCTTGCAGCAATGATTCCTATGACATCAAAGCCCACAACTAAAATTTATAATCTTACTAAGAGTGTTCTACTCTATTCACACAATTTCTTCCCAACTACAATGTTTCTCTATCCCTTCAGCTGCAGGGAGTACCTAGCTGAAAAGATATTCCTGAGAGTAGTCACACCACTGAAACCACTACTGCAACACTTCTAATGGGTTATGCAGTCTGAGCTTAAAGAAATCCTGTTGACCCCTGGGGAAACACGCACATAGTCAGAATGAAAAAAAATATCCTACCAACAGGAAACACACATAAAGATAGCAATATGGGAACCCTAAAAGGTTTAGAGTTCTATTCAAACAGGCAACCAGACCACCAATGTCCTGGCAGCCTTCATTTTCACCCAATCACCCGAACAGACTCAAATATTGTCTTGTTTGGGCATGGACTGGAGGTCTGGTGGATGACAGGTTGTCTTTTATTGTTCTTGCCTATTGGTGGCATCTCTCTTCTATCCCTCCTAAGGCCTGAGCACACATGTCAAAATGCCTTGTGCTGGCCCTCCTGAATTCATAGGATAGGTTCAGCTGCTCAGAAATCCTGAAGAAATATCCTATGTCAACACTTAATCATCCCAGTTAAAAAACAAAAATGCACCATAAACAGCTGCTCCATGACAAAAAGCTGCATTTACACTGTCATACAGATACTATTAAAATCATCAGCTCAATTTTGCCAGTACTTCTGCTGACATGAAAAATGTCATGGGTGCTAAAGCATTTTCCTGAAAGCTCCTCAAACTAAAAATGGCAAATATCGAATAGTTTTACTATGATGAAAAATATTTTGTGCAGAGCTACTGGTAAGTGAAGAAATATATTTTAGCAGGGTTTCAAAATGGGTTTGTAATTTGTACCTTTGTGTATAATGAACTCTCATCCATAATTGTTTTGTACAGATGCAACATCACGTTCAAGCCTAACACAATTTTAGGATAGCTTGAAGTATGACACACAAATTTTCAAATACACTAT
The DNA here is from genome assembly GCA_007922305.1 of Dermatemys mawii. NCBI lineage: Eukaryota > Metazoa > Chordata > Testudines > Dermatemydidae > Dermatemys > Dermatemys mawii. Next base: position 14,331,953 of record ML677335.1, on the reverse strand, counting down.
AAAAATTTTTTTAATGTGTCTACAAGATGGGGACAGAAACTGGTTTGAATTTAAATGAAGTCAAGTTTTTATATTTGTTTCACAGTAGATTCAAAACCAGTGTTGTAGTGGTTTTAGCAGCTTTAGTAGGAAAGGCAATAGGAAACTGAGCCAGTAAGAATACAGCTGAGTTTAGGCAGAAATAAAAGAGATGGAAAAGAGACATTATATCATCCATTCTCCCTCCTGCTAATGTATAATTTTCCCCTACAGTTCATCTTCTAGTGTTTTGCCCGATCAATTTTAAAAATCCAAGATTCAATCACTTCTCTTAAGAAACTATTTCAAAACCCAGTACACATCCCAACAGCAGGGAGTTTTTCCTAATGTTCAGTCTATATTTTCCTTCTGTTAATTTGACTCCAGAACTCCTAGTTTTATCCATGTGTACTATGCCAAATATTTCATCTCTCACCTAAAGCTGATGTAAGTCTATTATCTGTAGATACTTATTGCTTAGCCAAACTATACCTAATCAGCTCTTTAATCTTTCCACAAAAGTTACTCTCTTTTCTCAATTGCATTGGTTCCTCTCCTCTGAATGCCCTGAAATTTGGGAATCACTCTCTGTACACCTAACACAAGAAAAACATAATACATGGACAATCTATTTTGAGGTTTTGGTGGTCTTGGTTTATTTCCCCCACAATTATGCATATAGGCAATTTCAGTGTATGCAGTTATGACCTTCAAACTACAATGAGCTCAACCTGGATGGACCCTGTGCCTTTACAAAGGTCATTTCAAGATCCAGAGCTACAGCTTTTTGATATGTAACCACTTGATTTGCAGTTGCAACTGCAACCAGACAGAAATGCTGTCACTCCTCTGTCTATATTGATTATGTAGAGAAAAAATAAGATAAGGATTAAAAATTTGGCCCTACGTGCAACATACAGTAAGTAAAGTACTATAAATAATACTGCTTATTTCCACACAGACTTGAAACCCTCATGTTTGTGATACACTGTGCTTTAAATATAAAATAACAAAAACTGTGTAAAGCAGTAACTTTGACTGTGCTAAAGTTTTTCAGTGTGGTCACAAAAATCTCTGAAGCGTTTATCCATTTACACTTAATTCCTTGTTATACACCATCAAGAAGCATAAACAAACCAGAGACAGAGCTGCTAACAGCCTAATTCAAATTACAAATATACAAACTTCAATAACTCACCTAATTAGGCATTTTAGGAGTTTACAGAAATCCAGTAATTAGTGGAAAAAAGTGATATCTCTTTCACTCCAGATTACAAAAGTTCTGCTGGGTATGTGAAAGGATAGTGGGTAGCAAGAATGGGTATTGGGATCCTCAAACCATACACTTCACTTTCTAAATATCCTATGATGGTATTTCATAATCCTAGACATGTTTTCTTAACGAGTTTAGTGCTGGGGAAAGGTATTGAACTGCCAGCACACTAAAGTCCTCTATACACAGGAAAAATAAGGCATTAACAGTGGCAGTGCCAAGTTTCCCTGTACAGCCCCATCACTTTACTTGACTCCTGACATGCAGCTAAAAGTGAGAAAATAGGGCAGAGATCCAGTCAATTCAGACGCTGGCCTCAGAAACTGCCACCAAGCAAAGAACTTAAGTAGGTGCTGAACTGAGGTTATATTAGCTTGGTCTCACTCCCATTCCTATACATTTTATACTGTAATGGACATCAGATGTTAACTGACTATGGAGCTGGGCAAGGTTTAAACTGATGGTACGGTGGTACCAGATGCTGCCCTGCCCAAAAAATCCAAATCAACCAAGGTCCAGATTCTCCTGTGTGTCTGAGCTGGAATGAGGGATGGGGAAAAGGGAGTGAAAGAGAGAGTGCATGTTTATTTTTATTTATTTTCCAGTCTGCATCAACCCCAGCATCACTGTAACTTAGAGCACGGTAGGGGTTGCTCTAATCATTGGCTCCTAATTGTTATTGGTTTACATATCACTGCCTTAAAAAAATATGTTTGCAGGACCACATGCAAATTCCTCCTGTTTGTGCATTTATTTCAGGCTTCAAATGGGCTTAAAATAAGTATTTCTGCACTCTACCGTACAATACATGCTTAAGGAAGCTTAATATGTTAAATTATAACATCCTTTTTAAACATCTCAGGTGTTTAAACAGTGCATCAAAAAAGAAACACAAAGAAGCAGCCATTATTACTACTAACATGTTTTGTTACTCAAATTACAACAAGCTACTAAATGATGCCTTTATAGATTTGGTGTGTACCACTGACCTGCATTCAGTGTCTTCGCCTTTTAATTTATCTAATTTACACTGAAATCTCTGAATTGTTGCTGCATGAGTCAGAGGTCACTTTGCTTCCTTTTTACAAAATTTAAATGAAGAAAACACAAAATTTGAATAACTCTGGGCAAAAACAAATAAAGTGCCATCTGTGAAAAGTCATGTGACTCAAAAGGCGGGGGAGGGTCAGAGAGTGAGGGGCTCTGTTGAGGTGGGGGAGAAAGAGCAGGTGGCTCTGGTGTCTGAGGGGCTCTGGTGAGGGGACATCAGAGAGTGGCGGTACTGGTTTACTGGTGGAGTTAGGGCAGGGGAAGCCCTGGTGAGGGAGGCTCTGGTTTGATGTGTGTGTCGGGGTGCTCTGGTGATGTGGGGTCAGGATGGGGACACTCTGATAAGGTGGTGTGGGGGGGCTCTGGTTTGTTGGGGTGTCAGGAAGGGGGAGCTCTGGCTTATTGGGAGTGTCAGGGCCAGGGAGTGCTGATAAAGGAGTGGCAGGGGTCCCTGGTTTGTTGGGAGTATCTGGTGGGGTGGCAGAGCTCTGGTTTGCTGGGGATGTCAGGGCAAGGGAGGCTCTAGTAAGATGATGTGGGGGGATTCTTTCTTGTTAGGGGTGTCATGGTGGGGGAGATCTGGAAAGGTGTGGACAGGGCTCTGGTGAGGGGGTGTCAGGGCTGGGGAGGTACTGGTAAAAGAGTGGAGGGGTCCTCCAGTTTCTTGGGGGTATTGGGGCAGGGAAGCACCAGTAAGGAGGCATAGTGGGCTCTGGTTTGTTGAGGGTGTTGAGGCGGGGGAGCTCTGGTAAGGGATTGGTGG
>ML677335.1:14041733-14328839 GCA_007922305.1 Dermatemys mawii | reverse complement strand
CGGGGCGAGGGAGCTCTGGTAAGGGGTTGGGGGCTCTGATTTGTTGAAGGTGTTGAGGCGGGGGAGCTCTGGTAAGGGGTTGGGGGCTCTGGTTTGTGGGAGGTGTCGAGGCAGGGCTCTTGGTTGGAAGTGGGACTTTACCTGGGCTTCAGGCCTCTCCTGCTCCCTCGTGCCTCAGCTGCTCTGGAGTTTGGCCCATTCCAAGAAGGACGGAGCCTGCGATGTTGCTGGGAGGAGGCTCAGGATGCCAGGGGCTGGCTCTGCTGTTTGGGAGGCGGTGGGTGACTCTGCATACCCGGACCATGACCCCAACTGCCACCTTTTGACTGCATCTGGTTAATCTGTTTGCAAAGGCCCAAGCCCTGAGAGGGGCAGGAGAATCCCACTCTCGTGTTGTTTAGAAGCAGCATGCAGCCAGCAGGGTTGCAGGAAACTTGGGCTTGGCCATACCTGTCCCTCAGCGACTTTCCTGCAGATAGGTGGGAATTCCCCATGTGGCCCAGGCTAGGGAAGCCTCTGCAGGGCAGGGAGCAAGTTGTGCAACCATGCAGAACTGGCCCTGCACGTCTGCCTTTAATCTGGGGATGCAGAGGTGGAACTTCACTAGCTGGCCTCAGTCTCGTGAGCCGTGCGGACAAGTGCAAGCTGACGGCTAAGCCCGGCAGAAATGCATCCCTCTGCACAGCCCAGCCAAGCCAGCTCACGCTGCTGCTCACAGCCTTGGTGAGCATTATTTACTCTGATGACTGAAGGAGGCCAGAAGGGAGTATTTTGCTTCTCCAGCATTTTGTGGCACGTTGCAGTGCATGCAACCACCATCTGAAAAATTCCTTTTGGTATTCTACTTCCAGCAACCACACCGAGGACCAGGGGTGCACATACCAGTTTGGGACCTACTGCTTTATTGTGTGCCACTGGCATATCATCCTTAAGGGACCAGTTGGCAGCAACAGATTGGCCTAAGTTAGCCACCTTTGCTCCCCATATCTCATCTATGTGTTGGAGGGGTCAGGCAGCAGCTGGCCCACAAGCCATCTCTACACCAATAGAAAGATTACCTTTGCCAGCTACAACCAGAATCTGGTTCATTAGTGGCACCTGAATAATAACCTGAATCTAGCCCCCATTATTGAATGGGCTAAACACATACTGTTAGCTAGCAAAGAATTTATTGCTGGTGCTGCTAGAGAGCATCAAAATGGCAACTGGGAGTGTGGTTAAGTAAATGTGTTCATTTGGCTCTGGCTCCACTGCAGAGGGAGAGGACTCTGAGTTAAAGGAGATGGGGAGCTGTTACAAGGTAAGGAGCTCAGCAAGAGTTTCCAGTTAATTAAGTTTCAGAAATCAAAAGCTCAAAAGCCATTTATCAATAAAGGCATTTTACAGGAGCAGAATTCAGATGAGTCATCTATGTGACTATCATTCAGAGAAGTTTCCTTGGTTGAGCTGATCTAAAATTAAATCTACTTTAAATCACATTTAACTGTTTCATGCTCTGTGGTATTTAAAACACAAACAGAAGCAAGTATCTCAAACTGATAATTACAAAATGGAGCCTGCCCCTACCTGTAACCCGCTAACCAGGGGTGGGCAAACTTTTTGGCCACAGGGCCACATCGGGGTTGCAAAATTGTATGAAGGGCCAGCTAGGAAGGCGGTGCCTCCCCAAACATCCTGGCCCCACCCCCTATCCAAACCCCTCCCACTTCTCAACTCCTGACTGACCCCCTCAGAATACCCAACCCCTCCAACTCCCCCTGCTCCTTGACCTTTGACTGCCCCCTCCAGAAACCCCTCCGCCCCTAGCCACCCCTTCAGGACCTCACCCCCTAGCCAACTCCCCCTGGTCCCTGTTCCCTGACTGCCCCAACCCCTATTCACACCCCAGCCAACTCCCCATTCCCCGACCCCCCCACCCCAGAACTTCCACCCCTTCCAACTGCCCTAGGTCCTGTGACTGCCCCCAGGCAGACTTCCTACCCCTGACCCAACCACCTACCCCCCCGCCTCAGCCCCAGTACCCTTATCATGCTGCCCTGAAACACTGCTCCGCAGAAGCTCACAGCCCCACCCCCAAGAGAGCTGCCCACACAGCATGCTAAGGCTCCGGAAGAGGGGAGAACAGGGGGGAGGGGCCACGGGAGCCTCCCCAACCCAGAGCTCAGGGGCCTATCAGGGCAGGCTCACGGGCCATACTTTTCCCATCCCTGTGCTAAACCCAAGATCCTAAAAGAAAGCAGCGTATGTTTTTTGCGCTAAGGGTATATTTGACAGATTGTAACTATTTATAAAAATATTTACATTCTGGAAGTCTCTGAGTTTTAATCCAGAACAACACGGTAGGTGAGGCAATATCTTTTATTGCAGGGGTGGGCAAACTACGGCCCCTGAGCTCCCAGCCAGGGAAGCTGCTCCGGCTCCTCCACTGCTGTCCCCTCCTCTCCCACAGTCTTAGCACGCCACGGGGGCAGTGCTGTGGCCTGCCGCTACTGTTGGGTAGCGTTGCAGCGTCAGAACTGGCTCCATTTGGGCCTGAGCTCCTGTAGCTCTGAGCAGCCTGGTAATGGGGCAGGCCTATGATTTCCAGCAGGGCATCGTGTCTCACTCTGGTGGGCCTGAGTGGCATGGTAAGGGGGTTGGGGCTGGGCCAGGGCGTCCTGGGGTTTTGTCAGGGGGCAGAGAAGTGGATAGTGGTCAGGGCAGTCAGGGGACAGGGAGGTGGGGGGGGAAGGTCTCTGGAGGGAACAGTCAGGGAATAAGGAGCAGGGGAGGTTGGATGGGTTGAGGGTTCTGAGGGAGTTGGATAGGGGGCAGGGCCAGGCTTCCCTAGCCTACCCAACTCTCCATTCAATTTTTAACCTCCATGAGGCCCTCAGGCCAAAAAGTTTGCCCACACCTGTTTTATTGGATAAACTTCTGTTGGTGAGAGACAAACTTCTGAATTACACAGAGCTCTTCTTCATGTAGTTATGTTTGAATCAAGAATAATATATAGTTCATAGATGTGTACAGTTAACACAGACTTCTTCTCAGCATTTAATGTTGAGGTTTTTCAAGTAATTTGCTTAAACAGAAGCCATACTTTCTAACAAATAAAATTTGTCATTTTAATTCTTTGATTGCACCATGGCTAATGTAACTGGTTCCTAAGTTTTGAATTTTGACTAGTAGGTGGCAATGAACACAAAATCACGGACACTGCTGATCTCCTGTCAGAGAAGAACTACTAATCAATCCATCCTCAGCAGATTTATTCAAAATTATAGAAGCATTACTCTGGCCCATTTCAAGAGAATACTACCATGTAAAATAATACACAAATGGCTCTCCAAGTAGCAGCTTCACAAACACAATATCATGGAAAGTTACAGTGCAATGACTATGCATTTTGTAATGGACATTATGCAAGTATACCCTGCAAGACACTTTGCACCTAGTGTAATGAGTTCTCAGTTCATTATGGCCACGACTCTCACCTAACTTAATGAAACTGGATATCAAGTCCAATCAATTTAGAACACAAGAATGGCCACACAGGGTCACACCAAAGGTCCATTCTGCCCAGTATCGTGTCTACCGACAGTAGTGAATGCCAAGTGCCCCAGAGTGAGTGAACCTAACAGGTAATGATCAAGTGATCTCTCTCCTACCATTCATCACCACCCTCAGAGACAGAGGCTAGGGACGCCACCATTCCTTACCCATCCTGTCTAATAGCCATTAATGGACTTAGCCTCCTTGAATTTATCCAGTTCTCTTTTAAACCCTCATATTCCTAGCCTTCACAACCTCCTCAGGCAAGGAGTTCCACAGCTTGACTATGTGCTGTGTGAAGAACTTTTTATTTGTTTTAAACCTGCTGCCCATTAATTTCATTTGGTGGACTCTAGTTCTTATATTATGGGAACAAGTAAATAACTCATCCTTATTCATTTTCTTCACACCACTCAATTTTATATACCTCTATCATATCCCCCCTTAGTCTCCTCTTTTCCAAGATGAAAAGTCCTAGCTTCTTTAATCTCTCCTCATATGGGACCTGTTCCAAACCCCTAATCATTGTAGTTGCCCTTCTCTGAACCTTTTCTAATGCCCGTATATCTTTTTTGAGATGAGACCACCACATCTGTATGCAGTATTCAAGATATGGGCACACCATGGATTTATAAGGGCAATAAGACATTCTCCGTCTTATTCCCTATCCCTTTTTTAATGGATTCCTAATCCTGTCTGCTTTTTGGACTGTCACTGCACGGATGTCTTTAGAGAACTATCCACGATGACTCTGATTTTTCCTGATTAGTTGAAGCTTAATCAGATTGTATGTAGAGTTGGGATTATTTTTTCCAATGTGCATTACTTTTACATTTATCCATATTAAACTTAATTTGCCATTTTGTTGCCCAGTCACTTAGTTTGTGAGGTCTTTTTGAAGCTCTTCACAGTCTGCTTTAGTTTTACTATCTTGAGCAGTTTCGCATCATCTGAAAACTTTGCCACCTCACTGTTTACCCCTTTCTCCAAATCATTTATGAGTAAGTTGAATAGGATTGGTACTAGCACTGAGCTTTGGGGACTACCACCAATTAGACCTCTCCATTCTGAAAATTTACCATTTATTCTTACCCTTTGTTCCCTGTCTTTTAACCAGTTCTCAACCCATGAAAAGATCTTCCCTCTTATCACATGACAATTTAGTAAATTAAGAGCCTTTAGTGAGGGACCTTGTCAAAGTCTTTCTGGAAACCTAAGTACACTATATACACTGGATCCCCCTTCTCCACATGTTTTTGGATGGAGACAGACACCTAGGGTGTATTAAAAACCAAATAGCCTAGGGGCATTATGAAAATAATTTGTCCCATCTAAATAGTAATTTAAATCTAGTATAAAGGTAAATTATGACACTGGAAATATTTTAAATGGAAGATCAGTCCTCAGTGCCTCAAGTTTTAATTATGAGAAATTCTTCAGACACATCTCACAGGGAGATGGTCAGTCTTGTCAGGACTTTACTCAGATCCAAGGTCTCTGGTAGTTCCCAAACTAGAGAAAATGCAAGTCATTTAAGAAATCTTGTTACACTGCAATACTGTAAGCCCACCTTTGTACTCATCTTCCTGAGTGTAGCTCAGCTCTCTTTGGTTGCAACCAAGGACTTGGGTGTCTATGTCCAAATCCTTAAAGGATTTCATACACCAAGATGCCAAATGGAGTGACCTCAGTCTAGATGGAAGACCTGGCAATGGTTTGAGGTAACTGATCTGGAACTGTTGGCAACTAGTTTTGATGTTCAGTGACAAGACTAGTAGAATGTCAAAACTTACAAGTTAGAACTTTGAGAATAACTTGTGCTCTGTCTTCCTGATTTCATGGTGGGAGAAATGCAAGAATAAAGACCCAAACTAATCTTGAGAAAGTAAAAAAAAAGCACGGAAAGATCACCACCACCCTTGAAACAAGTATCTCAGAAGATCTGGATTTGCAAAAGTCAAAAAGTGGCATAAGATTACTGTTTTTTTTTTTTGAACTGAGAAAGTAAGAGCCATTCTCTTCAATACACTTGGGGAACAATTTGTGTTCCTCCCAAGTTGCAGAACTGTGGCAAATTCCTGTTAAAGCAGAGGCCCCAGGAGATGGATCCCTGAAAAGGGATAGCTGAGGTGTTTGTGGAGGAGTAGGAAGAAGAGTTGGGAGATGGCACAGAAATGCATTACTTAACTTTCCTGGATGATATCTAAAACAGAGCAAAGTGAATTAATTACACTTCATGTGACATGGAAAATGATTGTCCCCAATACAACAAGAGAAGGCATCTCTCCTTATCAGCTCTGAAGACTGGCTGTGGACTATTTGTATAGTGGTCGTATTTGCTGCCTCTCTCCTGAGGTTGCACATGGAGAAACTAAACTTTTCAATAAGATATTTAGCAAGCAGATGTAGTGCACATGCACAAAAACTTCACTAATATTAAACTGGAAAGTTTTATTTGGAACAATGATATTTCAAAAATTGAAAAGCACCACACACATCCATATAGTTTGCTTCTAAAACAGACTATCACACACTTTGGGGCAGAAAGTACTGTTTTTTAGTACTATGTACTTTAAAGGATCTCATATAGACATTGGCTCAGATTAGAATGTCAGGCTGAGCTGCGTAACCTTAATAAAAATTGTAATCCCAGATTAGTATTTTTTTGATCCTTGGTTCCCCTCAAACTTGAAGTCTCCTCCCTTTTCTATTTAATTCCAGTAATTCAGAATTCTTTAGACAGCTATCATCTGCATCATTTCTGAACAGATAAATGTTCATTACACATCTTTATATTCACTAAAATGTATAGGGTCTTTTTCTTTTATTCCATTCACTGTTCTCTTGATTCTGAACCTTGACATTAAACTTTATACTAGTTTAATGTCATTCAATCTCAATCTGAAGACTTTACTTAAAAATGCTTTGAACCAGTCCTCATGGGTGTTTTGGGTCTTTTCTGCTCTGAACATTTTCACTTAATTATAATTTGTGCATACAATCCTCATATTAACACAAGCATTAAATTATTCCAGACTCTCCAGCTCTTGGCCAGAGGCAAGAGCCATCTTTGTGTCACATCCAAGAAGGCCACTGTCATAAGGAGAATTAGGGTTGCATAGCAACAAAAATGTGACAAGCAGCCAATTTAAAGCAATCACATGGGAGTGTTGCTAGGCAGTATCTTTCCTTCCCTATGGTGGTAATTAATGTAATGCAGTGCAGGTGACCACACACCAGTGAGCAGGAGTAGAGCTTTTCAGTGCTCCAGCAAATTACCAGCATCATAAGTAGAATGGAATGCTTGTTGCTGCAGAGTTCCCCAAGTTAGTTTTAAATTAATGCAATGTTTTATGGTTAGATAAAAACACTTTACTGAAATTCAAGAAAAACATTTATCTTTTTCATCACTGATGTCTTGGAGCCACAGCAAGATTAATGCATAAAAGAGTTGTCAACATTATCTCCGAATGCCTACAAAATTCATGCATAGTAATTCTTTGGCTACAACTATAGCAAATCAAATTTTAGAACAGGAGGGCACCAAATCTTATTGTTTCGAGACATTAGTCACATACTGTTCATCTTTTCTTGAACATACAGTAGAAAAAACGCAGGCAATGTACATGAAGATACTTGTTATGCATCTGAGGGAGAAAGATACTTTATTTTTGCAGTGAATATTAACCAATCAGAATCATTCCTGCACCAAAATATGCACCACTAATAACCCAACTGTACTTCTCCAAAGCATTGTGTACTATGCATAAAACTGGCCTCTCTCCATTCTTCATTCTTTTTTACACACACCCCACAGGCACATACAACATACAAAGAGTTACGTATTCTCAATTTTATTTTTTTTATTCTTTTCATGGAATGCTAGTTTAATATCACAATATGGCAATTTGTAACTATTTAAATATGACTAATTTCCAAATGCAACAGAACAGTCTTCCTTGCTAGGATAAGCATTTTTTATTGCGGGGGCGGGGGGGGGTTGTTTTAACAAAGTAATCTGTTATTTTACATAGCTGAGGTCTCTGACGGTTTTTAGTCTGATACTTAAGTGCACAACAAGCTACAAACTGTAGATTATTTTGATATCTATACATATATCCTATATATGTATTCAGACAGCTTTGTAAATTTATCTATAATTTAATATATTTATAAAATTGTGTACATACTGGTACATACGTGCACATCTATAAATATACACCACCTTTACTATTGACTCCCTTTTATAAAAAGCTGCTTAATATACAGCTACTGTATACTCATTCCCAGCTATTAAAGCCCTTTAGAATAGGGATTGGCAAACTTTTTGGCCCCAGGGCCACATCTGGGTATGGAAATTGTATGGCGGGCCATGAATGCTCATGAAACTGGGGATTAGAAATGGGGATTTTAGAGTGTGGGAGGGTGCTCCAGGCTGCGGGTGCGAGCTTTGAGGTGGGGTTAGGGAGGAAAGATTGGAGATGCAGGAGGGTGCTCTGGGCTGGGACAGAGGAGTTCAGAGGATACAAGGAGGTTGGGGTACAGGCTCTGGCTGGTGCTCACCTCAAGCAGTTCCTGAAAGCAACAATATGTTCCCCGCTCCTGCTCCTACACGGAGGCACAGCCAGGTGCCTCTGCGCACTGCCCAGTCTGTAGGTGCCACCCCTGAAGTTCCCATTGCCCACAGTTCCTGGCCACTGGGAGCTGCAGGGTCATCATGCAGAACCGCCTGGTTGCCCCTACATGTAGGATCCAGAGGGGGGAAGTGCCGTTGCTTCTGGGGAGTCATGGAGTGGGGCAAGCTCCAGACCCCACATCCCGACAAAAACTCGAGGGCCAGATTAAAAACATCTGAAGGGCCAGATGTGGCCCCTGGGCTGTAGTTTGCCACCCATGCTTTAGAATCTTTGTTACATGATTTTAACTCTAATACTCCATTCCCTCAGATTGAGTGGAGGTATTTCTATGCTGATATGTATGTATATCTATATTCCTAAAGAAAATACTTTCCAGTCTTCTGTTTAAGAGGTTTTAATTCATGCACTAGTACAGTAAACAGTCTCTTCAGCATGGATTTTAGAATTCTAAACAGTGCAAAATCTACTTCTGGAAAGGTTCTGTTTGTATATTTGTTCTTCTAGTTACAAAAAATATATAGGATGAAACCTACTGAATACATAGGTCTCTGAATGGGACTATATTCTAGCCTTATAGATAAATTAAAAAAGCACACCCTCTTAATGGGATGCATAGGTGGCCTTAAGCAGACCATTTACCTGTATTTAATACAACACATTAGATTAAAAAGTTGAAATTAACTGCTTTCAAAGTGATGTCAAAAAATTGAAGAGCATTATATATTTATATTCAATATACAGAGATGGGCATAAATAAACCTAGTTCCATTTAGTTTCCCACTCTTTCTAGCTTCTATGGTTTGTCACTGGTGATGTACATCTTGAAATTATCTGAATGAAAGATTATAACTTGTTAAGTTGAAAAAAATCTTATTTTTCAAATAAATCATAAAAGCAAGTTATGTTTAAAATAAAAAAATGTATGCAAACAACCTGAAGTACTCACTGAAACACATCTGTACAAAACTATAGATACAGCAAGGAACAATGGTGGACTTCTTTCAAAAGGAAGTAACACTTGTTAGCATATGTAAAATTTGCTGTGTTTTATTCTTCTACCAAATAAGAATTTGCACCTGTTTAGCAAGTAAAATTCAAACCACCTCACAATATGTTTACATTTAAAGTTTTATGCAGTGCAAATATTTAAGACAGAATAACTCTCCCAGTGAAAGATATGACACTATTCAGTGTCAGTCTTTTGCTGATTCTTCTTTCAAGAATTCTATTTACATATTGAGCTATAAGGTTCACTATAGATGCTTTGAAATTTGCTGAATATCAGCAGAAAAATACGTGAACTAGCAGCAATTGGATCAAGAATATAAAAGATGGTTACTTGAGTGAATGCATAAAGTTTTCTAGACTGTATTCAGAATCATACTGTTCTGGATCCCAAAGTTCTCCCAGATTTTCAAGAACTGCTTTCATAGAGGCTTTCCCAGAAGAAGTAGTATCTGCTTTTTCACTTTTCCCATCCTTAAAAGAAAAACAAATGGACACATTTAAACTGTAAGTTAAAAAAATAAAAAAGTGTTCTATAATATTTATTGATCACAAGCATCTTATTTATTCTTAGTTTCCCTTTACACATATTAACACAGAACATTCTTGAAGGATTGATATTGGTGCTTTTTGGAGCATTGCAGAGTCCATTCCAAGATGAAGAGGGTAACAGCTACTTGGGGAATGTCTTGGTGTTCACTATTCTATTTCAAATGCTTGTCTGACCAGTAATCTTAAAATTCACATCACAGCATTTTTTATGTTTGCACCTCTAAATGCTTATTTTTAATAGATGATTTTGCAAATTGTTCTTTACCTTGTCAAGAGTGAATAGGTCAAGAAGCTGATCTGTTCCCATGCTTTGTAGGCTAGCATTCTCTTGGCTAATCACTGTATTTGCAATATTCATTTTGAACTTCTGAAGACCCATAATTTTCTCTTCCAAAGTTCCTCTCGTTATCAAGCGATACACATTGACAACACGTTTCTGAAAGGAAAAATTGTCATTATAGAAATATTAAAACCATATCCAGACATGGTTTTAAAATGTTAAATTACAAATCATGGTATGGGGTAGGAAGGATTGGGGTAGGAGGCAGCTTTTAGTAAGTGGAGCCACAGAAGTAAAGGCAAAAAAACCAGAGTGCCAACCTTCTCAGATAGTGCTCACTACTGCCTTACAGTGACTATAGTTACATTTCTTAGACTAGTGTTTCCTAAACCATTTTTCCACAGAACACTGGTGTTCCGCACGATGTGACTAGGTGTTCCGTGAAAGAATCAATTTAAAGAAGGGTCTTTAAATTTTTTTAATTTTAAATTTGGCATATTTGAAGCACAGTTTACAACTCTTTTTGAATGACTATAATTTATAAAATAAAATGAATTTGAGCATAAATAACGCAATTTTTTATTTGAAAACCAAACGAATACAAAAAAATATTAAGTGTTCCGTAAATATATACCAGGCTAAAAAGTGTTTCGTGGCCAAAAAAGTTTGGGAAATGCTGTCTTAGACTCTTGTTCTCTCCAGCTCACAAGACATGGATCAGGCACACAATGTCCTTCAGGGAAAAGGGAGAGACTCTTGTTTTTAGCAGCAACATTTCTACGCATCCAGGGGATGATTGTGAACACGCAACTCCCCCTGAAGTCAACAGGTATTGTGGATGCTAGATACCTCTATACCGCGCTTCAGCAGAACACTTCAGTACATGCTTAAATGCTTTTCTGAATTAGCTTCTTTACAAGCCGTACTTCTAGAGATAGTCAATTCCAGGCCTTTATTGATAGTTGGATGCACCAAGGGATGTTAAGTCAGTATTAGAGCACTACATCATGAGAAAGTAAATGAAACTAAACTCCCAACAAGAATACAGACAAGGGGGAAAATAATGCAAAAAAAAAATTCACCTGAGGCTCTCAAATGTGCTTTACAAGCACAAATTAAACTTCAAACTCAGAGACACTTTACAAATGGAGACCTGAAGCACAGGACATTTAAGTAACTTGATTAAGATCACATAGCTAGTCATTGGCAAAGCCGAAAAGAAAATCTGGAGCTATCCTTGATCCTACAGGCTAGCCAACATAAAACACTCCTTTCCTCATTCAGGTGTTTGATCAAGCCAAACAGTACTTGAAAAAATACCATGAAAACCATGTATTAAGAAGAGCAAGCTCTGGTATTTTGCTATGCAGGCTTATACCAATTTATCGAGAGAGAATGGAAAATTTCTTATTGATAATTTTCCTATCTCCCACAATTCTTGACTTTTGGGCTGCTCTCCTCTCTCTGCAGCTCAGAGGTGGAGCAGAGTTTTGAACCACATGGTCTGACCATGTCCCCCTCTCCAGTTCCTGCGTACTTCCAGATGAGTTATTCCAAAGCTGTAAAACTTGCATATCATCATTAATAAATATTAGAGGTAACAAAATAAATATATACATTAGACCAAGGAAGACAGTCATATGGTAACAAATTCCCTTAATACAGGAACTCCTCACAAAGTCGTCCTAGTTAACGTTGTTTCGTTGTTACATTGCTAAGCAATTAGGGAACATGCCTGTTTAAAGCTGAGCAATGCTCCACTCTTACGCTGTTTGGCTGCCTGCTCTGTCCTCCTCCTCCCCGCCTGCTTCCTGATCCGGAGCACTCCTGGCAGGAGGGAGGGGTTAGGAGCGAGTGCTCCCGAGTAGGCTCCCCCTAGTTCCCCTGCCTCCTAGGAGGCAGGAGGAGGGGAGTGGGAGCGAGTTCTGGGAGAGCAGGCTCCCCCTCCTTCCTATGTATAGGATGCCTTTTGTCTGACAAAAAAAAAATTCCCTGGAACCTAATCCCCACCCCTCCCTCCTTTACATTAATTCTTATGGGGAAATTGGATTTATTTAACACCATTTCACTTAAAGTCGCATTTTTCAGGAACATAACTACAATGTTACGTGAGGAGTTCCTGTATCTGATCTTTGACTTATGAGCCATCTGAGGTGCGTAAAACTGTGGGAGATGCTGCTAGCAGAATGAAAAATTTCTTACTGATAATTTCCTTTCTGCAGCCCAGCATCTTCCACAATTCTTGATGTCTGGGAAGCAGCAAGCAGTAAAGAGATGCAAGGAGGGTTATAGAAAAGGTTAGGAATGGTTTCCCAATCTATAATATTTGCTTAAAAAAGGCAAAATCATTTCCCAGGCCACCACCTGCAGAACCTTCCTGCCAAAGGATGCCTCTGCAGAGGGCAAGAAGTCTATCTTTTTGTATTGGATTAAAAAAAAGTGGTAGCATTTGATTAGGTACAGCAGAGCAGTCAGCAGGGGGACACCATACCTAGAGGCTCTGTGTGTTTTCAACACTTGGCTAAAAACTGGCCTGCGGGGAGGAGAAAGATCATTGCTCATCACTGCCCAAAATTTTAGCCAAACGTGAAGGTAGGAGTTGTAAAAACCACTATCCACATGCTGCCACAAAAGCAGAGAAACTGAAATCAAGCAAGAGCTGAGAAGGTATGGTCAAAACTATGCAGCTCGAAAGCTCTTGTCTGTCCATGAGCTGCAGAGAGAGGAGAGCAACACAGATACCAAAAGTTGTGGGAGACCCTGGGCTGTGGGAACAAAAAAGGTGTTTCTGATAACTCATGAAAGATTAACAATTGGTATTTCACCTGCCCAATACGATGCGCTCGATCCATTGCTTGCAGATCTCTCATTGGGTTCCAGTCATGTTCCACAAACACTACTGTGTCAGCTCCTGTTAAGTTAAGTCCCAGTCCACCAACATGAGTGGTGAGCAAAAGAACATCTATGGATGGGTCATTATTAAACCTATATATATACACAAATATAAAAAGTCAAATATTTAGAAGTTCATAAGAGTGACTGCAGAAATGAAGTGGAACAAAACTACAAGTAATTAAATTAAATTAATAATTATTGTTGTAGATAATCACTTTTGACATTTTTCACTGCTTGTTATAAGGATTTTTAAGGTACCTGAAAGGTTAATTTATACAGGCAGAGATTGTAGCTCACTAGAAGATGAAGTAATTCAGTAAAAACTATTTTACATTATTTACAAAATAACTCATACCCCAAAAATCAAAAAAAAGTTACTTAAGGTAAAAGCTAGTGTGTATGAAGGCATTTGTTTCCTTAAGTAGATTCTCAAATCGGTTTCCTAAAAGTCAGAACAAGATTAATTTTTGACACACTGCTACAATGCCATTAATGCTGGTGCCCCAATTCACTTTTGTTAATGTAGGAACATTTGCCAGTAGTTGGGGCACAATAGTATAAGCCACCTGCAACATCCATTCTGTTCAGGGATTCAGAACCAACTGGCACAAGCTCTTAATGCAGGTGGGGTTGGCCAGGGCATGTGATTCATTATATTGACTAGTCATAGCTCCTCAGGGATCACTGGCTGGAACTTAAAAGCTTCCTTATCTGATTGAATTCCCAGGGGATGATACAGTACTGCTGCCTGCCCTCTCCATGGGAACTCTTTATCCTTGGCCATAGCTGTTGCCATGGATTGACTCCCACAAATGATTTCTATCTGGCCTATAGTCACCAGAGACAGCAGTTCTGTGGGTGAATAGTCGAGGGTACACTAGTCTAAACTGGCTTTACAGAGCCTTACAGTAGGGTCACACTGCAATAATATTGGGAAAAAACCCATGCCATTGACATGGATTGGTGTCAAGTTATTTAGAATTCTCATGGGCCTGAAAAAGGAAGTCTATATAATACTGCCATGTATTATTTTTTGAAGTACAAATATGGGATCTAGTATACTATTCTAGTGACATTTTGTTACAGGTAAGAGAATGTTTTTTTCACCAATCCTCCTGTTTGAACCTCCTGATTGTTGGGATCAGAAGTCCAAACAGGAACAAGGGTGGGAAAATTGGTCTCTTTCACTTCACTGTTCTCCAAGCCTCCTGGCTGCTAGTAATGCTACTCGTGCATATGTATGACTTTATTCCACCTCCCAAAGGAACTACTATGCATAATTTCCCAAAAGCAGCAGCAGATTGAAAGTTAGTTTCACAGCTGTCCTCAGTGTTCTGATAAACAGCAATGAAACTAACTACAGCAGTCTTGATTCCCATGTTCAGATTCTATGAAAGCTATGAGAAGCAGCACAGTCTTGAGGCAAACAGGAGCACCATACAAGGACCAGCAGGTACAATTTTGAACAGAAGGCCAAATGACCTATGCATATACAGCTCTGACAGAGTGACAAAGTACTTAATCTCTCTAGGGACAAACTACGACAGCAATATTTTAAGTGTTCAAAAATATCACAAAAGTTTGGTTATTTTTTATTTGCTTTCTGGTTGAATATTACATTTATTTAATGTTTTCAAGACTTTCTTTGCAATAAGGAACAGAAATTTCATGTTTTATTTTACAGGAAACCTGAGATTTTCTCCTTTTCAAGAAAAAAAGTGCTCATCACTGCAAGAGTTGGAAACAATGCAGTAGATCAAGACAGCAAGAAACCAGGAATTAGGATTGTATCCAGGTCTCTGCATGATGAACAGTGGACGGAAAAGGAAACCAAGCCGGCTCACAAGTAAGTGTTTTAGGCTTTACAAAAAAGACCTGTTTTCATAGTTCAATTGTTGTTGTAAGTATATTCACTATATTCAGAATACACCTGCAATTTTGGAATCTCTTTTGTAGTAATAGCAAACTGAACAAAGCCTATCATATGAAGATTTGTAACACTTTAAGCCTAGTGTTATTCAGAATTTAGTTTAATGACTTTTCAAATGGTGTTGTTTATTTTATGACACATGGTTCCTTACTAATCAGTTAATATTTGTGAACACATCTTTACATTGGTTCATTTAATCTGATTCAAATTGCAGTTATGCAGTGAGGGTCTGCCAGTATATAATCTGATCACACACGCAGAAATTATAGTACCCTATCATATTAAAAACTACAAGAGCTCCCATGACAAGAGTCACTTCAATTTTGTATTCAAGTAAGTAATGCCATCCATTGTAGTCTGCCTTAAAAAACAGAGGGAAAGAAGAGAGGAACTTACCGTGAAACAATGGAATGCCTTTGACCAGCAGGTATGCTGCCATCTAATCGCAAATATGTAACAGAGGGCAAGTGAGGTTTGAGAAGGTCATGTTCTACTATATCCAGCATGCTCTTGAGCTGACAGAAGATAAGTATCCTGTGCTGAGCCACAACCGCTTCAGTGCCACTCTCTGAAGAGCCACTGTTTCCCAAACCACAGTCTAGTAGTAGCTTCAAGTAAATTTTAAAATAAAAGTTACCACAATGGATTTTGTCTCTCTTGTAAATAGTTATATTTGCACTGCTGGCAGAAGTGAAAAAAAATAATTTACATACATATACACATTACACACACACACACACACACACACACCTACCTAAATTCCTGAAGGATATGTAATGAGCTATGAGCCAAATTCTGTAGGAAACAAGGAATATTGACTGTACATCCTTTCACACTATGAAGGACCTGAAACTATCTGGCAGAAAACATTTAATTTCTTGTTTTCACAAAAACTGGTTTTAACACAAGAAGTTTTCTATCAAATATTAGATTAGTAAGAGGGGTACAGCTTACTCAAAAATACATCATGTGTAATTATACAGAAAGTTGAGTCAATGTCTTCAACCACCAGGGGTCTTTTTTATATAATGAACAAATTAAACAATTTTCTGCTAAGAGCAAGAGGAAGCAGTAAAGCAAGAAAACAGAAAAAAAGCAGGATTTCATACTTCAGATACTCCAAAGCACTTGAAAAAACAGTGACTAAGGCCTGATCCTGTATTGTGATCCATGCGCACAGATTGCTGTGCCCACACATTACAATGCAAGATTGGTGAGATAATTATATCTCCATGCAGCAACTACATAACTTTTGTATTTCTACAAAATCAACACTTCATACATATCCCATCTCCTTAATTACATATGCCTAGTTTAAGAAATCTAGTATTTTCTAAAAAATTAAATTTTAGCAAATATTTCCAGTGATCATTTCCAAACATTATATTATATACACACACACATACACATATACACACACATACACAAAGAACAGGAGTGCCTTGGATTAAAATTTGAAGAGATAAGCTATAGCTACCTGCCTGAAAATGGTGGTCCCATGCTAAGAGTGAACACTTGGTTAGAATAGTGCAGTACACTCAATTTTACATGGAAACTGCATTTAAAAAACCCATCAATTTAAAAATCACTTCTACCTGAAGCTTTTAAACTTGCTATTATTACAAGTAACATCTTTGCTCGATATAACAAAGATTAGAGGGATAAAATATTTCCCCACTTTTCCAGTTTGTTTGCTGGCACATTGTTATTTGACTGCACTTTGTTTACGGTCAGCTTCACTGTAAAATCAAATAGTCCTGCCCAAATTCCGCATCACACTGACTGCAAGGGGTCTCAGTTTCTTCTGTCTGTATGGATTCTTTGCACAGCAATGATTGAGAGAACTTATTTAACAGCCTCCTTCTTCCCTCTTTTCTCCCCAAAAAACACTCTCTCACACAAAACAGGAAAATGAGACTGTAAAACCAGAAACATGGCAGACACAAGGACAGGCTAACTTATTTTTTAAATAAACTAAATTTCTCATTGATTTTTTTTTCAAAAAACTGATTATTGTATAACACTAACTCCAGAACAATACACGTTTATGAACTTTGGGATCCATAACATGGTTTAAGTATACTTACTTGTTTTAAAGCAGACAGTTTAGGGGCATGCTGGATATCTCGAAGGGATGAGTTATGAGCTGCAAGCTGCTCCGTGGTTCTCTTATATTCTGGATGCTGGGTTGTTAACACTAATGCTGGATGGTTACATAGTTTTCGTAAATATTGCAATGCCTTTTAAATTTTGAGAGAAAAAGTTAAGTGGTGAGATTAGCAGCAACTAAAGATTATGGAAAATAAATTGAACAAAATTGATACTTAATGCTGTAGCCCAGTTGGCCATAATTTTATAAGTTTGACAACAACAGATTTTTTAAAAAGATGTTTGTATCATATACTTATTTAAATAAAAAGTTAATTCCAGCAAAAACTTGCCACTTCTAGTATTAAAACAATCTTAGTTCCAACTCTGGGGATGGTGCATGAAGCCGTCTCATCAAAATGTTATGTGACTCAAACAACAAGACTGGGACCTAGAAGCTGTGTGAGGCCCTTCAGATAAGTATTTCCATACCAATTTACCTTACATTATCTTTGGATCCAAATTTACAAAGGCTTATGGTTATGCACAATTTCAGTCTGGCTGGGGGACCCCCTGCCCCCCAACAAAACACTGCCTGACTTTTCATTAAAGTGGAAAAATACATACAATGAGATAATTACTTTATATATAAAAATGTCACTGTTCAGGACTATTGTATTGAAATGAACACTGATAAGACTAAAGTTATTCTTACCTGCGCAGTTTTTGATATTTAACTATATTTCAACATCCAGTGTACAAAATTACCCTGTTCAGTAGGGCAGGATTCAAGTAGGATTTACTTAAAATATAATCTACTAGAAATATCTTAACAAGAGAACACAAATTATTGAAGAAATCTATACCTGAAACACATGTCCTGTAGCTTTAAGCTTTGGCCTTTCAGTCTCCTCACTCAGTGCAACAGATGAAACAGTTTCATCAACATCACATTTGGCACGAGACTTGGCAAAATCTTCATAAAGCTGAACCTGTGTTTTATATTAAACAAGAATGAGAAAATTTAAATTCAAGACTGCCTAATAATGCAACAAATGGAGAAGAAAACTAACTTATAATTATCTCAACATAATATTGATACCACAGTATGTGTGTAAACTCATTACTTGAAAATTTTATTTTTCAAGTTAAATTTGCAGATCCATCCTTATTGTCTAAGTAATACACGCTAGGAAATTATTTCCTACAACTACCCACATTAATGATGCCAGAAAAACACTCCTTAGTGATTTTAATTTTAAGCCTTATAAGAATACATTTTCAAATCTGGCTAGTCTAAAGTATGTCAAGGCTCACACTGAACTGACCCCAGGAACCTGGGGTCATAACTGGCTCCTTTGTAGTCCCAACCAGTGCAGAGCAGATGCTGAGTACCAGAGAGATTCTGTATCTTCCTTTTTAAAAACTTACCTGTAGAGGACTGAGAGTACAGTAATAATCTTGAATAATTTTGGGTGGAAGATCCTGTAGTACATCCTCTTTCATTCTTCTCAACAGAAATGGCAATACTTGACGGTGCAGTGCTTCCATGGCAAGAACTCCTAGATGTCAACAGCAGACATAGCAAGTAGTTTAGAAACCACAGCAAAATAGTAAATTACTTCAAACATCACAAAGACTTCATAGTGTGATATTGAAGTGTGATGTTTTCAGTAGCAATTCTGAGTTACAAACAAACAAGCAAGAAAATAGATTGGAGCTTGTGCCTTACCTGCCTCTTGTTCTCGACTGGAACTCCGAGCATCTCTACTTGCTAATATTGGTTTGCCATAACGAGCTGCAAACTGGCGTTCAGTACCCAAAAATCCTGGCATAAGGAAGTCAAATAGTGACCACAACTCTAAAACGTTATTCTGAAGATAAGAGAAAGATTTGTTAAAATATTTCCAAGACTGAAAACAGTTTCCAATATTATGGAGCATTTCCCTATTTATTTTTGAATTTTTACCCTGTAATATAGTGCAATGAATCTCTCAACATCAGTTATGATCCTTTAGCTGTTTTGCATGTGTGGGAGTGGACAGCTGGGTGGGGATGAAATTAAGGATTAGGTAAGGAGAATGCCCCCCATGGTACCTCCATAGGCCAGGAGCAAAGTGACTTCAGAATGTGCCCTCTGTAATTGATGACTGTATTTCCCCAACACTTCCAGGCATCAAACCATGCCCTCTGGATAGCAGCAGAGAGAGAGAGTGGCAGTACACCAGGAGCATTGGCGGCCTCAATTCAGTGCGAGGCAGACATCCCAAGGAGAGAGGTCTCATACAGCCGAAGGAGATTCAAAATGTGTGGGAATTTGATTTAATAACATCCAGTGAGTTTTTGAAATGGAACCCCCCTGGGTTCCATGAAGGTGGAAACCCAACCCCCTTTGAAACCTTTTGGAAAAAAATGGAGTGGAAGTACTTCAGAGTCTCCCCACCACTGTGGGTTTTTCCATATGTGAAATGGTAAGCTCAACTCTCAGATGTTCAGGAGAGCAATAATGGATATTTCACGATAATAAACTGTATTCTGAACAGGACAGCTAAGATCATGAGGACAGCAAAGTAACTACAAAAATAATTTTCCTTTGCCTCTTCCACTTCCACCATCTTGAAATAGTGTGTGTAGTAATTACCTGGATTGGTGTCCCAGAAAGAATTATCCTATAATTGGCAGTCAACTGCTTTACTGCTTTTGACAATTTTGTTTTTCCATTTTTGATTACATGGCCTTCATCGAGAATACAGTAGTTAAACTTAATATTTCTAGGAAATAAAAGGAAGTCTTATTTAATATTTTTTTTAATTAATAAAGCAAGAAAGGAAGAAAACAAAACATTAGTTCTTACCTGAAGAAATCAATGTCATTTCGCACCACATCATATGAAGCTACTATGAGATTGTGCCTTTTCACCTGGTGTTGTAATCTTAACATAGATTTGGAGAAACAGCATTTAGGGCAAATATAAATAAATAGGTCTTCATTTGCACCCACAAAAGTACTTTAAATGTTCTACAATTTACTGTCCGCATATAAAGCTACTTATTTTTTCAGCAGTATACACAAAGAATTTTGAAATTAATTTAAATCAAATAGAGAAGATATTTTTAAGTCAAAATATTTTTTCTGCAATGTAGTGCTTACCTTGCTCTTTCAGTGGGAGGTCCAGTATAGTGCAAAGGATTGAGATACTCTTTGGAGCAAAATTTATTCACTTCATCTACCCAATGACCTGTAAGTGTTGGAGGACAAACCACCAAGGATGGAAGAGGAACAGTGTCTACCAACTTAGTTCTTGCATATTCTTGTGCCCTTTAGAGTATCAAGCATTAAGAACATAATGTTACTTTTAGTATCTTAAAAATAAATCCTCAAAGTGCATGATAGAACAGCAGCTCACCTGAGGCAATGATCTCCTGCAAGAATACAAATGGACTGCAATGTTTTTCCTAAACCCATATCATCACAAAGAATTCCATGAAGTTTGTACTTATTGAGAAATGCCAGCCAATTCACACCATCCTTTAAAAAGCAGAAAGTGCAGGAGACAAAAGATGTAAAAAGTCAGGTGCCTCGATTAGAACAATCTTTCCTTCAAAATGCTTGTGTGATGGATATTGCATGGACTGTCAAAATCCTGCCTAATTTCATCAAACTTTTAAACTACTACTATAGGTGCTCATCCATTGCTCTGGGTGCCTAACCCATAATTAACACCCTTTCCCTCCATCCCCAAAGGACTGCCCATAAATGTATCCACTTCAACCCATCTCCTTAGCCTTGCAGAAAAGAGAAAAAAATATGCTCCTTGGGTGCTGGAAAATGGTTTAGCAGAAACACTTCCAAGGACAAACTCACAAATATCATAGATCAGTTTCCCTTTGCAGTCTTCACTGTGTACTGTACAACTGCTTGGCTATTAAAATATGCAAAGGGCATAAATTACTCGAAAATTTTCCTTTGAGTGTAACATCTCCCCAAACCCATGACGGATGGCCTCTACCCTTTGTCTGCTTTGATATTTATTATTACCAACTCCAAGATTCAAAAATCCTGAGTCAGAACCCTCCAAAAATCAAGGGATTCTAAAAAAAGAATACATCTTCTGGTTTCTAAATCTCCCTCACCCCAGGCATGTGACCAATCGTGTACCATATATTTATATGCAATTAGGGTTGAATTTTCAGAGACAAACCCCAACTCACCGATTCTGCCTGTCCTCTTTCCCCTCCCCACCACTGCATAAAAGTGTCCTTTGGACACCTGCTATCTAACTTCCTCCAGGACTTTGCAGACTCCCAATCCCTACCTCCTTTCTTCAGTTTGCAACTGCGGGGGGAAGGGGAGCCAGAAAGTCTCTCTTTTGCTTCAGTTCTGGAGTTGTTTTTGTTACGAACATCCATTTGTTGTTGAAAAACCACACTACTACTTTCTTTGTTGTATCTGGCCAATCTGCATCTGACTTTCTTTAATGCACATAGCAATGGCACTGCAGTATTGTCGTCAGTACCTTCATCTCAGAGCTGGATTCTAATACTCGCATCTGTGTAGCCAAAGCCAGTCAATCATTCTGATGTTTTTTTTTATTCCACTGCATTTTTCAAAATATTTCTCACACAATCTGCCTTCCAACTCACTTTGTCTTTGCAAATTCTGCACATATAATACTCTTTGCCATCTTCGTGACTTTCTCAAAATTAGCCATGAATCGGGTCAAGGTGTTCTTCCACCTTTGCTCGTACTGAAATATTTCACTTGAGTCATTGTATTCACTGAGTTCAGTGGCACTCCAGCCAGCCAGTGTAGTGTGGGACTGGACAGTTTGGTAGTTTTCCTCAAACAGAAACTGCTACTTCTAAATCTGGGAACCCCTCTGTTTGCTAAACGTATTTTCATTGCTAAACAAAAGGAGGAGAATTCCCAGATTCAGAAGTTTCATCTTTTGTTTGAAGTATCCAAGCAATAGCATACAGCTTTAAATTGAGGGTCTTTTTTTGTTTATTGCCTTTAATTAAAATTAGATCATATTACTGCAAAACTATCAAATTACAATATATTTTTCAGGAATTGTCATTAGTTTATTCTATAATAGTTCTATTCTTCCCAGATTCTGATTAAAATGCGTTTTAAACAGTATTTACTAATGCCTTGTCCTAAATTAGTTTTTTCCAGCAAATTACCAATCCTGAAAACCTGTCTTTTACTGAATATTAGTGTACAGAATGTGTTAAATTATGCACCATAAGTCATCATGTTTTTCCTGTAAAGTAAAAGCAGAAGTTATTACCTGCTGATATTTTCTGAGCTCTGCTTTGATTGGGACTGGAATTTTATAGTTTTCCAATTTTTTTCCATCCAAAAGTTGTTCCAGAAAATGGCGCTCTTTGGCTTTCAGTAGGATTAATTCTTCAGACATGTTTGGTGGATCTGGAATGCCAGCCTGAAATGACGATTAAAAAAATTCAGTAACCTTGTACAAAGGAGTCATTTCTTATATAGAAAAAAGTGAGCAAATGAAAACTAGAGTCTCACATTCACCAGAAGAGTTTTAAGAAGCATACAGCATTTTTGCAAAATATTTTTTCAATTTCATATTCCCAAAGGCTTTTATCACATACTTGAAAAAAGCTCAATCCCCTATAGGCTAGCTCATCCAAAGTCGCAGAACTGACAAAAACAGAACATATCCAGAACATTTACCAAAGGAAAATTCCACTAGGAACTTTTGTACACAGAAGAGGAACATTGGTCCTACCTGTAAAACTATGTGGAAGCTGGATTGTTCTTCCTTTACTTAATAACGTAGCTTCACCAGTTCGCTGATTAAAAACAGACACCTATTCTTCCTAAGCTAAAACCTACCACCAAAAACTAGTAGATAACTTCCCCAAAAGTACTCGAATTCCGAACTATAACCTAAAACGAGAACTAAGTAGAAAGGTAAGATTCCAGTTGTTGGAGTACTACAACAAATTATTAGGACCGTTAAGACACTCAGTTGCTATTCATAGTTCAAAAGGCAAAAGCAGAGAACTGAAAACACTGAGAACTTACGGTGAATCAGAGAAGTATGTTGAGAGCAGGTTTTAGGTTGAAAGTATGAATTCAGTGAAGGGGCGAAAGCCTCCTGGCTTCATGATAGCTGTGATGGACCGGTTGCTTGCAAACTGCAGGCTCTAGATGAGTAGTCCACCATAAATCAAAGAACTTTTTTGGCAGCCTATGAAACTCACACCGAGCCTCAGGAAAGACAGGTTTTATACGAAGTTTCACCTGGATTCTGAGATTAATGCACTAATATTAAGTGAATTGGGAAGAATACATCAATCTCTGCCTGTGCTCATATGGAGGAGAGACACTCTTTTGCCTCAGAGACAGCCTGCACTAAGCGTCTCAGTCTTTTGAAGGAAATCGTCTGGCATAGTACTGAGCAGAGGGCTCTGAGTATTGGTTAAACTTCACCTCAGGAGAAGTACAGAGAACAATTCCCTTCTTCTGAGCTTCCAAGGATGGTGGGTCTGCAAAAAGTGATGGGTGGGGCCTCTACCCAAGCTTCAGTGTCACTGATGAGTGCAGTGGATAGAGAAACATTGAATCAAAGAACATGAAGCCAGTCCCAGACCATAGTTTGGCAGCTTCCTGTCTCCTCCCTCATTTTGTTTTGTGTAGAGAAAAGGAGAAGGCAGTGATGACTACAGTTGCAATGGACAGAATGGAACCCCTCTCACACAGAGGAGTAGGCCAAGCCTACTCATGAAGCCTGACTGCCTGCAGTAAGTAGGGAAGAAGACAAGAGACTCCCTACTGTCTTGGTCTCTTGGAAGTCAGAATTTAAAAGTCACTCAATTTTCAGACTGAGGTGGGGGTGCATACTTCCCTCCACAGTGATTAGTCACCACCTCCTGGATAGATTCAGTACTGGGTGGGCAGCCCTACAGCACCAAACTTGGGGCAGAGTGAACTCAGAGGACCTCCCTACTGCCTAGATGGAAAGTGGCAGGAGAGTCAGGCACCTTAAATACCTTTAAAAATCTGTCTCATCGGGTCTATTATGGTCAGTGCCATGTCTGTGTCACCTATAAAGTGCTTTGAGATTCCTCTTCTGACTAGCTGCCCCCATCTTTACTTAGCTGATCAGTTGATTCAAGTGACTGATTAGTGGGGGTGGGGCAGCTAGCTGAAGTACATCAGCCACACGGTAGTCTTATCTAATAAAGGAAAGGTACAAGAGTAACCCAGTTTTCAGATTGTTTTAGTGCTCCAATCAGAAAAGCATACAACTTCATTTTGATTTTTTAAATACAGTATCCATTCAAGCTCCTTTTCTATTTTATATTAAAAAAGAAAAACAAATGAAAGCCAGTGTCAATGTATAGCAAAACCGTTTATCATGAAGATGCACAAGACAGTAATGATAAATTGAATAGTTTACTCTGTATTCTCTCTTCCAAGCATAGTTTTCTAGTCTTAGATTTTCATGGTTCGCTAGAATGAATATATTCAAATTAAGTGATCAGAGAAATACAAGAACTGTGCACACTGAATTATCAACAACTTCCAAATGCAATATATCTCAACCACTTTAAAATACAAGTTTCACTGTTCTGGTTGATTAGGAGCCAATATACATCAAAAATCCCATGTTTATTCATAGCTCTTTTACTCATTTAGCAGCTGAATAAAGAGCCTCACATTTTGCAAATGTTCTAAAATTCTGAAGACAATGCACAAGAGTCTGGACAATGGATACATTCTTTTATATTAGAAAAACCTTAAGTGTTTGCCAGAGACAAACAAATCTAAACTAAAACCAAATGGCTGTGATAAAATAAACACTCAAATAATTCATTGCCAGCACTAACTCCTAAAAACAAGGGATTTTACATCTTTGAAACAAAGACTGTTCCAATACCCCATTCACAAATATATACCAGGGGTAGGCAACCTACGGCACGGGTGCCAAAGGCGGCACATGAGCTGATTTTCAGTGGCACTCACGCTGCCTGGGTCCTGGCCACCGATCTGGGAGGCTCTACATTTTAATTTAATTTTAAATGAAGCTTCTTAAACATTTTATTTACTTTACATACAACAACAGTTTAATTATACATTAGAGAGACTTATAGAAAGAGACCTTCTACAATGTATTTCTGGCATGCAAAACTTTAAATTAGAGTAAATGACTCATTGGCACACCACTTCTGAAAGGCTGCCGACCCCTGATATATACAATCACACTACCCCTTGCTGATCACTGTCATGTCCCCTTAATTCCTCCAAAAAAATAAGTTGACAGGTTGGCATTACAGCTGCTTGAAACAGAGGAGACCTAGAAGCTAGATAGAAGACACTGCCAACATTTCTATGCAACCAGGACAAACCTGAACTCCAGAAATGGATTATTTCACAGTCAGAAGGCTGGCAGTGGGTGGAGGGGGAAGAGAAGACAAAGGTTAAAAATAAAATCTATGTTTAGAATACATAATGAAAAGTCTGTTGCCCAGTTTTCCTTTCTAAGGCCTCATCTGCTCATTAGAGATATTTGGGTTGCCCTCGTATCCAGTAAACTCCGGAGGCAATTCACACTTGCCCATGACTGATATGCCCCTTTGTCCCTCATGCAAAATAAATACTTCCAAAGCTATACTGAAATACTGAAGTGCTATTAATAGATGAATTCAAATGCTTACTCAGCTCAAAGCTTTATTCAATAGCAGTAACTATATAACTAGAGCGGAGAATAGGCCAACACAGAAATCAAAGGATTTAACTCTGATTGGATGTGTTAGGAGGAAAAGAAAAAGAAAAGAGGTAGCAATCCTGACATCTCCTCCAAATAAACATTTGGGATACTAATTTTTCCTTTCTGCTCCCTGGTACTAATGCCTGAACCACTGTCCTGATAAAAGGGTACTGCTACTGAGGATTAGAGGCCCATCTTGTAAGGCGTTTACAAAATGTGTTGCAAGATTACCAAGTAGCACTTTGCTTATTTCTTCTGTGGTGACTGCTGACCCTTCTACCCAACAGGCCACTAGGGCATAAGTCTACAGAAGGGATCAGGGCTCTGTGATCAGCCTTTCTGTAGCTGCATATGCTTCAATGAGGCGGTAACTGATCCATCTAGTTATGTAGGATTTAGATGCTTTTAAGTTCAGACATTTAGAAGGGAAGGAAAATGGACGTAACCCTGAATTCATCCACTTTAAGTTAAGATTTAACAGCTTTTTCCCCACTTCTGGTATGTGTAGAAACTTTTCTTTCAGCTGAGGCCCAAACAAAGGAGTAACATATGAAAGAAATGACTAGAGTATGAAGAACCACCCTGCCCGTGTGACAGGGACATTAAGATGCATCTTCTAAGAGATATTTCAGTCTTCTTGTCTAGTGGTTCTCAAACTTTTCAGACTATTACACCTCTTTCAAGAGTCTGATTTGTCTTGTGTACCCCAAGTTTCACTTCATGTAAAAACTACTTGCTTACAAAATCAGACGTAAAAAAATATATAAAAGTGTCACTGCACACTATTACTGAAAAATTGCTTACTTTCTCCTATAATTATAAAATAAATCAATTGGAATATAAATATATAGAGAAGAATAAACAAGCTGTCTGAAATTTTAGTTTGTACTAACTGTACTAGTGCTTTTTATGTAGCCTGTTGTAAAACTAGACAAATATCCAGATGTGTTGATGTCCCCTCTGGAAGACCATTGTGTATCCATGGGGGTATACATACTCCTGGTCAAGAACCACTTTTCTTGCCAATGTAATTGTGAATAGGATGCATGTATTTATTGGGAGAAAATATGGGGAATTAGATATCACCAGTATGAGCAGATTGGCTGTTGCAACTTCTGGCACTGTGTAGGGATACTAGGTTGAAGAGACAGGCAAAACTGTTCTGTTGGATAGGCATGCTTTCCCACCCTTCCCTGCCAGCTGGATCTCAAACTGACAGAGTAAAAAACTATAGGTGCCATAGTTCTACTTCTTTAGCTTCTGTGATGGTCTCCTCCAGATAGAGTAAATCATGCCAAAACCCAAAAGGGGTTATATTTGGTCTGCTTCACCAGTACAAGTAAGGAGCAAATATTTAAGTTTCTGCTAGAATCCAGTTTTTCTTTGTTCAATTATTTCATCAATAAGTATTCACAGAAGATGTAATACATTAATTTAAACTCTTGCAATATTTTAGTTAATATTTGAAAAAGGAAATCAAGAAGGAATTAAGTGCTGAGATGGGCGTTGCTGGGGTCAAGAACCTATGCTGGCACATTATCCTAAGTCTCCTTCCCCCACCCCCAAGGTTTATGCATTCTCTTTTCCTACATAATGACTGGATGGCAAGACATCATTTAACAAAAAGATACCGGACAAAGCCATCTCAGTGTCCCAGGCTTTATATTTAAAACAAATTAAAATAAATGTCTAAATCTTTTGGGGGAAAATATTCAATTTTAGTATGAATGCATATACCATTCAAAAAAAAATATGGTCTTTATTAAAGTTTTAATATAAAAACTTAGTGCCTTATAGAAGAACTAATTCTAGTTCCACTGCTGAGCACAGCTGTGCTAATACCAAGGTTTTCGAAACAAACTTGAGCAAAAATAAATAACTTAGGCCCAAACTAGTTATCTAGTTATTAGAAACAGCTAGCAAGGGTGTTCAAGTTTCTCTGTTTTTTAGAATAAAAATGTTTAGCTTTAGTTTCTTATTACAAGATCTTCCTTTAATTTTTTGGATGTTGGCAAACCTCATTCTAAAATATGTTTAATGTTTACATTTTGTCAAATTCCATAGGACACATCTGTAGAATGAAAGCAGTTCAGACAGAAAAAAAATCTTTTGAAGAAACTAATTGGAATTGATAATTGTCCAAAAGGCTCAGATAAATTCCTCATGAATTATCAAGACATTTATTAATGAAGAATTCTGTTTTACTTATTTATATCCTTTACACTGAATATTTAATATGAATACATGCAATTGATACGATTGTCTAACCTTACAGCCTTACACAGCATATTCATTAAATTTCATCCAATGAAGAGTTCCCCACCCATGCTTTTTCTAAGTCAGTTGTGGGAGTGCATTATTCCACTAGTGTGAGAGTCCTACTTCAAGTTGAGATCAGAACAAATTTTATTCATTTGTACCAATTTGTGATTACTCAATTTCTGTACCTCCTTTCAAGTCTCCAGACAGGCACATTTTAAAATGAAAAGAAAAAATTAAACACAAAATAAAGGTAGTTTATACATCAGCATTAAGGTAACAGTGAATTTTTCTTAGAAGTTCACAGACAAATGGCTCAGTGGAAGAGCAGGAGAGTACCAAGAATAGGGCTCTGGGAAACATCAAAAGGTGGCTGAACCTTAAAGGAAATGCATATGAATGGTGAGGGATACAGAGCCACCAAGAAAATACAACATTCCAGAAGAACAAGAAAGAGGAGACGTGGAGCAAAAGAGCGATGAACAGTGTCATGTCAAAGACAAACAGATGGGAAAAGAGGAGGGAGTTGTAGGGCTTCTGCCAAGAGATGGTCACTTCTAAACTTTAGCGAAGACAGTCTTTGTGGAATAAAAAGCCTAAAAACCAAGTAGCAAAGGGTAGAAGAATTTTAAAAGGGCAGGACCAGACTACCTCCTGCACAGGGAGTTTAGAGGTGAAGGATGGGGCAGTAATTAAAGAAGCAGAAAAAGTAAAGTGAGTTCCCTCAGGACAGGAGAAACCACATTTGTTGTTTCAATTGGCTCCCTCCAGTGATCACATCACTCCTTTCCAACCTTTTTCATACGCTTTTCCCTGCCCCCAAGCCCAATGGTTTCTTCACCAAAGGGATCTAAGGCAAACTAAACAGTTTTGAATCTCTTATATTGTTGGCTTATTTATTCTGAAAGCTCAGATACATTTTTTGTCCAACATTCCCCAGTGATATGCTTTTGGGCAGTCTTCCACATCAGGAGACAAATTCTCCATGGTGCTCATGTGTTGCATTAATATTACAGAGCGATTCATCTAATTCAGAGGGAAAGCCTTCCCAAGTCAGAAAAAAGGTAATATCTTAGGTTATACTGATTCTTGTTGACAGTTCTCAAAAGGCTGCAATTCAGTGATTCATACATCACTGGTGAAAATCCATTGTAAGTGAATTTTGAAAAAACTGTGTTTTATTACCATCTACTGGTGAAAAAAAAAAAAGATTAGTTTCTCACAAACATAGCATTTTCTAGGCTACAACTCAGGGAAAACCCTAAAATATACAGAAATAAAAACTAAGAGATTTAATGGAGTTAATAATTAAAATCAGGATCAGATAAAATGGTTACCTACATTTTGTAACTGTTGTCCTTCAAGATGTGCTGCTCATGTCCATTCCAGGTGTGAGTGCACCTGTCAGATTTTTATTTTAGCAGTAGTTGTAGGGTCAGCTGCAGTGCCCCCTTGAGTGCTGTGCTCATGGAGTCAGTATATTAGGTGCCATTGACCCTACACCCTCTCAGTTCCTTCTTGCCAGCAACACTGACAGAGGGGCATGAGGGCAGGTAATGGAATGGACATGAGCAACACATCTTGAAGAACAACAGTTACTTACCTTTCGTAACCTTTTTCTTGGCATGCTTGCTCATGTCGATTCCATTTTAGGTGACTCACAAGCAGTATCCTTGGAGGTGGGCTCGGAGTTCAGTTTAGCAGCTTGTAGTACTGCTCTCCCAAAGCCAGCATTGTCCCAGGCCTGCTGGGTAAATGCATAGTGGGATGTGAATGTATGGAGGGACGATCAGGTGGCTGCCCTATAGATGTCCTGGATAGGCACTTGGGCCAGAAAAACTGCCAAAGAGGCCCGCACCATGGTCGAGTGGGCAGTTACAATTGCCAGGAGTGGCACTTTTGCCTGATCCTAGCAGCAGTGAATGCAGGTGGTGATCCACAAAGAAGTTCTTTGAGCAGACACTGGGCAACCTTTCAACCTGTCAGCCAGAGGCGAATTGCATCAGCTTACAGAATGGCTTGGTGCTGTCACTGAAGGACAACGCCCTCCTGACATCAAGGGAAGGCAGCCTATTCTGCTCCTCTGACCTATGCAGCTTTAGGGAAAAAAAAAAAAAAAAAAAAAAAAAAAACAGACAAGTGAGTGAGTGTCTTGGCCCATATGAAATGGAGAGACTATGCTGGGCAAGAAAGCAGGGTGTGGCCTCAGCTGGACTTGGTCTTTGTCAAAGACTGTTTCGGGCAGCTCTGAGGTGAGCGCCCTAATCTCAGAGACTGGGTGGGCAGATGTACTGTAACCAGGAAAGGAGAAGAAGGAGAGAGCAGGAAGCCAGAGGCTTAAAATGGGGTCTTGTGAGCCGTTACAGCACCAGATTCAGGTCCCATGGACAAAGGGGGTCCCTGACATGTGGGTAGAGGCACTCGAGGCTCTTTAGGAACGCGGCAATCATGTCATGGGTGAAAACAGACAGACATTCGCTTGAGCAGCAGATAAAAGGCTAAGATAGCTGCCAAGTGGTCCTGGACAGATGAAAGGGACAGGCCTTGGAGACTGAGATGCAGAAGGTAGTTCAGAATTAAGTGCAGTGAAGCTCACTCAGGATGAATGCCTTTGTCCAAGGTCCAGCAGGCGAATCGCTTCCATTTGGCCAGGCAGGTTACTCTGGTGGAGGGCTTTCTACTTACTGTCCACTGACCTGTTGGACATGGGCAAAGCACTGCTGATTCTGCACGTTTAACCACGCAGGAGACTGCCATGGTTCTCGGATAGCAGGTCCAGCATTAGGGTAGCTATAGCTACAACGAATGGCCACTAAGAGGTTCAGGAACATGCTGAAATCAGTGCTGGCATGGCCAAGCTGGCACTCAGAATTACCTTTGCCCTGTCCTGATTGAGCTTCATGAAGACTCTCTGAATTAACAGTACTACGGGGGAAGGTGTAAAACTGAGCCCCAACCACGGGAGCAGAAAAGCATCTGACAGGGAGTCTCTGTTGATCCCTTTAATTGAGCAGAAAAACTACGGCATTTCCTGTTCTGTCTGGACGCAAAACAGGTCCACCTGGGGAGTTCCCTACTTGTGGGAGTGGAAGCTGACCACTTTTGGATGGAGGGACCACTTGTGGTAAGATGAGAAGGTTCTGCTGAGGCCATCTACCCAAAGCATTCCTGATCCCGGCGAGGTGCAGACAGAAGACCCAAAGCCTGAGGAATTCCTTGCAAAGGGCAGATGATCTGGCTCTGCCTTGCTTGCTTGAACTGCAGGGTGTAACCTGAGGATATTACTTCTGGCACCCAATGGTTCAAAGTTAGTCGAGACCAGCCTAATCAGCAGGGGCAGAGGCAGTCAAGGAAAGAGGGAGGGTGAATCCAGTTAAGTAACTGGGACTTCAACCTTGGGCACACCTTCAAAAATAACTACTTCTGGCCTCCTTGCTTCCTGGGGAGGTCAAAATGAGCAGACTAGTGGGAAGATGATGGGTGTTGCTGCTTAGATCCCTTGTTTCCGTCCTTCTTCCTGCAGGAACCCGACTGGGAAGTTCCAAGGCCTAGACTGCAGAGGGCGTAAGAGCTTCCTGGCCTGCTGAGGAACATGAAGACCCAAGGAGCAGAGGATGGCTCAGAGCCTTTAAGGCTGTGGAGTCGTACGTCCGTGAGCGTGGAGAAGAGTACTGCCTCTTCAAAACAGGATCTCCTGGGACAACCTGGCCAACTGCAACCAGGAATGGCACCTCTTGGTCCCCACGAAGGTAACCACCCTGGCCACAGAGTCAGTAGCATCCCAGGCCATTTGGAGGGGCCCTCTTGACACCGCTGTGCTCTCGTCCACTGAATCAGTGAACTCCTGGGCTTGATCTCGTGGGAGGTCCTCTTTGAATTTGTTAAGGGACTTTCACAGGTTCAAATTCTATCTGCCTAATAGGGCCTGGTAGTTAGACACTCGAAATTGCAGGCTTGCCATTGAATAAATCTTTCTGCCAAATAAGTCCAGTCTCTTGGCATCTGTTTTTTGGCATGGCACTGACTTGGCCGTGCCTGTCCCGCTCATTAACAGTAGACACAACTAGGTGACGCTTCTAGAGTATGTATAGAAATTCAAACACTTCTTCAGGGATGTAATACTTCTTTTCCGCCAACTTCTAAAGCAGTGGAATGGAAGAAAAAAATTGCTGTGGCAAACCTCAAGGACTCCTGGGTGGACAGGCAGCACAACCCAGGCAATGGTGGAGGAGGATATAGTGTTAGAGGTTGCCTGACTCCTCTGACGCCGCCTCAATTTGTAGGTTCTATTTATCAGCCACCCTTTTAAGGAGAGCCTGGTGCTCCTTGAAGTTGTCGGCGGGACTGCCTGTTTGCGAGGACCTGTTCAGTGATGACTGCACCACCTATGGAGGAGCAGGTTCCCCCCTCCCTGTCTTGGAATGGCTCCTTAGGTGCTGGGATTCGGGTTGCTTTCCGTGTTGGATTTAGTACCATGTTCCGACTCCAGTGCTGGTGGGGCTGGGGCTGGTTTGTCCGCAGTGGATCAGGAGGACTGCTAGGAAAATGGGACTGGCATTAGCAGCACATCCCCATGGGTTCCAGTATGGCCACTGAGTGGGCCACTGTCCCTGCTGCCACCTTGTTGCAGCAGGTCCACGCCAGTCTCACGCGCTGATGGAGAATCACCCCTCCTTGGTGAGGGGCTGAACTCCTGGTTTGACTTGGACCATTGCCCTTCTGGTGACCAGGGCGGAACTGTCGGGGCCTGAGTCTGCCAATGATTTTGGTTGGTAACTGGCAAGGCAAGGGCGACGAATGGCACCTACCTGAAAAATGATACCGGGGGAAGGGGACTGATTCCATGACAAAGAGAGGACCCCACCTGGTGGGAACCAATGTCTGAGAGATCATCTGGGTGAAGGCGACCTGGATTGTGGCCATCTTTGACAGGAAGCTCGCTGGTACCGGGGGTATGGGGACTGGCGCTGCAACTGTCTCATGTCTCAGAGAAAGTGTGTTGAGGACCTGGGCCTTCTGGTCAGAGAGCTAGGATACGGTGCCAGAGTCCAAGGCCGCAGAGATGGAGATCTGAGTCTGTGGTCCAGTGACAGAGGGTGTCCTACCGCCCTATGAGGCGGTACCATGATCAGCTTGCTCTTAAACATCAGGGTCTTAGACAAGTTTTTCACCTGGTGCGGTATCTGCAGTGCCAGCTGGCTATTTGTTCTTTAGCTGCCAGGGCTGCTTTGGACAATGAGGGCTCTGGGAGAGACCGGGGTCCCCTACTGCTCCCTGGAGTAGGATCCGTGGCCAGGCTGAGGGGGTCTGACCCCTCTGGTATATCCATGAAGCCCTAGGGATAGCACATGGCCTGACATCAGTCATTTGCCCAAAACCCCTTTCCCTTCCAGTGTTGGGGGAACTCTTCTTCTGCCACTTCTTAGGCACCAGTGAGGGGGAATGCTGCCAGATGGAGCACTTCGCCCTGAAGTGCTCAGCGTGACGTCCAAGTGAAAGGGCTCCAATGCAGGACAAAGTGCAGCCTCCATGAGGAAGGCCCTCAAGCAGATATCCTGCTCCTTTTGGGTTCTAAGTTGAAAATTTTTATAGATTCAACACTTGTCCTTTCTATGAAATTCTGCCAAACACTTAAAATAGCTGTTGGGGAGTCACCGATAGGCATCGGCCTACTGTGTGACGAGCATGGTTTAAAGCCGAGAGAGCAGAACATGACCTGCTACAGGGTGAAGTCCCAGGCGGGACTTTTTAATTACCAAACACTTAATGGCTAAATACCTACAAACTATATACATAAGAAAAAAAAGAAACCCCATTTTAATGGGGTTGCCAGGTTTTCATGGTGTCAGACTTGCTGGGGTCCAAGGCCAAAGCCCAAGCCCAAGCCCCGTCATGCAGGGCCAAAACCAAAGCTTGAGAGCTTCAGG
This sequence comes from Dermatemys mawii, assembly GCA_007922305.1. Classification (NCBI taxonomy): domain Eukaryota; kingdom Metazoa; phylum Chordata; order Testudines; family Dermatemydidae; genus Dermatemys; species Dermatemys mawii. Next base: position 14,294,983 of record ML677335.1, on the reverse strand, counting down.
TCTGGGCTATGGGGCTCAGGTTACAGGCCCTTTACTTAGGTGGGAGAGGCTCAGGCTTCAGTCCCTCCTCCTGGGGTCGCGCAGTCATTTTTATTGTCAGAAGGAGGTTGTGGTGCAATGAAATTTGAGAACTCCGAGATAGACTGTAAAAAACTGTTAATGCTTGTGATTTGAAAGACAAGGTGCGCCAACCAACCGTCACTGGTGATAAGAAGGAACTGAGAGGGCGTAGGGTCAGCAGTGCCTAATATGCTGACAAATGAATGCGGCACTCAAGGGGGCGTCACAGCCAACCCTATGGATACCACTAAGGCAAAAGTCTGACAACTATGCATGTGGGGACGCACACACCTAGAATGGAATCGACATAAGCATGAAGAAAAACTGGTTAGTTCTTAAAAGTGTCTGCAATATATTTAATATTGTACTTGATCTTCATTTAGATTTTCAGAGAGTGCAGCCAGGGATAAAGGACAATGTATACTATTCACCAAACTTCTTCATTTTCATTACTAGTATCTCATTTTTGCCCTTATATATGCAGGTGCCCCTCCTAATGAGCCTACGTGAGGGCTGAGTTGGTTCCTTGCGTCTGACTCTAGTGAACAATAGGAGGACAAACACCACACATATTCAAACATAACTCCAACTTACCTCAAGAGGCATTAGTCTAATCAATGTTGCAAAGCACTGAGTAGCCATGAAACGTACACTGTCCGTCTGATCGCTCATTCGACCCAAAACTGGAACCACTAGCAGGACAATATATGGAACAATACCAACATCTAGCTGTTCCATTACAGCTGTATTTGTTATTAAGGAAATATTTTAATCAGTTCAGTACCTGCTTTACATTAACACCATAAATGGTATATTTTGTACTTATGATTAGTAGTCAAGATTTCAATCATATCCTACATATTATCAAGTCAACAGGAGGAGAACTTTATACAAATAAATCAAGGGAGACAATTTCAGAAATGTGTATATCAACTAGCTATTTAAGAATGACTCTCCTAGAAATGCTGCAATTCTTTGAAAGGGATATTGAAAACAAAATACAGGCTTCATCTCAGCAAAGGAGTTCCAAAATTAAGTCAAATCTAAACAGAAATCATGCTGACATTTTAAGTAGTCAGATATAGATTACATATCTCCTGAGGGAAGAAGAGGGGTGGACTAAAAAAAGTGCTCAGACTGTCAAACACAATCATTAGAGCCAGGAAATCACTTAAGTCCTTGGCCAATCTTTATAACCCACAACCACAGCTGTGCCTTCCTCTCTTCAACTCTCCTGCATTCACAATCCACAAAATATGTCTCCACTTCCACACAAAATGTGCAACCTTTGACTTGGGCCACAGAGACTCTAGAGTTAGAAATTGGATCTTTACTAATTATCTGACAAATACTGAAGTAGACTGTTAGTGTACAGGATGTAGATTTTTAGGTATTAATTTTCCTAGATTGTTAATGGGCAGAATGTTTTGCTTTTGAAAGTAGAATTAGTATTTATCTTGGGAAATAATTGTTTGTAACATTAATACTGTTATTTAGGTGATACACTTTGTTTTTGCAATATTTATGTAGTTGGAATTAAGGCTGCACATGCTGCGTTGAGGAGGCATATGAACTATGACTAAGATCTGAGAGAGGTATGACCGAGAAAGCTAAATGATAATTGTGAATTTCAAGGTTGAGATGAAGTATAAACCATAAAAGAGGCAGAAAGTTGCTAGTTGTGTCCATCTATATCCCCAGTCACTACCACAGCCTGGTCTCCTTCCCATCACGGTGCTTCCCTACATATACAGCTTTTATATATAAATAAAAATTACCATATAAATAAAAATAAAACGTCAATGTCTACATAGGAGGGAGGCATGGCGGGGAATGTATGAGGAAAATGTGTGGGAGCAAACTGGGAAGCACGGTGGTGTGAGGGCACAGATGCAATGCAAAAGAAGAGCAAAGGGGACGCAGAGCTGCAGAGGGCTAGGTCATGTATGGGCTGTGCATGAGGGAGATGGGAAAGAAGTGGAGTGGAAGAGAGCTCCAACAAACTGGTTAGGGTTCATCAGAATGTAGTACCTATCAGCACCTCCTATATCAGCTTAGTCCTCACATACTTTCTCAACTCCCTCAGCTCTCCATAGTGCACGAGGAAAGCTGATGAGGAAAGTTGGTAACAGGTGAGAATTTAAGTTGATGTGAGGAACTGAATGGGGGTTTGCACTTGATTAAAAAAAAGTGTCTAGGCTACATTTGTACAAGGCATCTGTACTTAGAAGCATTCCACCATACTGCCTTATATCACAAGCACATTAGGCAGCAGCATCCAGGAATGAGAATTTCTACACAGAGGCACTGGTGCATTGAGGGCTCCCCTGGACAGGTGACATGGCTGTTCAGCTAGAGAAATGCAAATAAATCTGAGGACAGTGACAAACTTCCAGAAGTGAGTGAACTTTTGCCTAAAAAATTAAATAGAAAATTCAGTTTTGCAACAACTGTAAGATAATTGGAGACCAAACAAAAAAAAGTGATTTTAGCCCTCTGAAAATGCAAATTTCATCATATCCTACACTATAGAGTTCCTTGTGACACCCCCATAATATTTTTTAAAAGTTTAGCCGAAGTAGCACAAAAAAAAAAAAGTCTAGTCTGGATACACAATAGGACTAAATATGTCCCCTGCCCCCACTGAAAACTTCACAATCCAAAGATCTGATGTTCCATTACAGTGATAAGCACCAGCATACCACTATTGCCAGAAATCTGTGCCTTGTAGCAGATGCTGCAGATTGTGAGATAGTACATATCATTACTCAGACTATGCTCTGAGTAACTAAAAATATGGAAATTACTTCAACCATCAAAGGAGAAAAATGTCAAGCAGAAAAACAGGGTAGGTGGTGGGCACCACACTACCAATATTGTAAGGTTTTGCATTCTTATTGAAACTAATGGAGTAATAGCTCATTCTACAGTCTAAAGCAGGGGTGGGTCCTCCCTGGCCCCTGAGCTCCCGGCTCGGGAGGCTACCTCCTTCCCCGCAGCCTCAGCACAATGCACTCTGACCCGCCGCTCCTGGGCAGCGCTGCAGCAGCATGGCTGACTCCAGCAGTGCTGTGCGCTCCTGCAGGGCAGTGTGTCTATCTCCAGCTGGCCATATGGTTGCCAGACATGCTGCTCTGAGCAACATGGTAAGGGGGCCAAGGTTCCCTGGGAGTGGTCAGCAGGAGGCGGTTGGATGGGGCAGGGGAGTGAATGGGGTCAGGGGACAAGGAGCAGGGGGTGTTGGATGGATTGGGGGTTCTGAGGAGGGCAGGTGACAGGAACTGGATAGGGGAGGGGAGTCAGATGGGGACAGGGACAGGCTGTTTGGGGAGGCACAGCCTTCCTCCCTGACCCTCCATACAATTTTGCAACTTGGATGTGGTCCTTGGGCCAAAACGTTTCCCCAAACCTGGGCTAAAAGGTTTCCCTTCTGCTTCAGATCCAGGAATCACTGTTGGCTCATTTGCTCTGCTGCCTCACAGGCAAATAAATCAAGATAATTTGTTTATTTTCAGCCATTTGAAAGTGATGCTTTCTTTGGTTGTGAGAAGTTTCTACCAGTCTTCAAGACTGTTCATACAATCATTTCAATCTTTAAAATAGAGACCAAAAAAAGTTACCTGCAAAAGATGCAGGTAATTCCTTCTTTACTCAGTTAGGTCATCTGCTTTGGTTAGATTAGAACTATTTTCTTTAAAAAGGCTCAGAATAGCTGGGGGGCATTTAAGCTCTGGTATTACCAACGAAAGGAGAGATTACTTACCTACACAGTAACTGAGTTCTTTGAGATGTTTTGTCCCTATGGATACTACAATTCAGACATGCCTGCATGCCCACATCTCTTTGATCAGACAGCAGCAGCAGCAGAATCCACAGATTTTCACCTGCGCTCCCGATCTCCTTGTGCTCTGATCTGAGGCTATGCAGGGAAGGGCAGATGCGCTGCTGCTCCAGTTCATTCTCTACTCTGAAACTTGGTGAGAGACCAGGACTCAAAAGCAGATGGGAAGAGAGTAGCTACTGGAGCACCCATAGGGACAACGCACCTCAAAGAATGCCAGTTTCTATACAGGTTAGTAACCTCTCCTTTGAGTAGTGGTCCCTATGGGTGAGCCACTTCAGGTGGCTCCACAGAAGTGCCCAGACTACTGAGTTGGGTGCTGAGGGGCAGGGTCTAGTACCGATTGGAAGACAGCCACCCCAAAGGTTGCATTTGCTTAGTGCTTGGAAAAAATCAGGGAGTGGCCTTACAGATGTCTAAAACAGGAGCAGTTTTTTAGCAGAGCCATAGAGGGGGACTGTTCCCTAGTACAATAGCTAGTCACCCTAGAATAAGGGTGCCATGCAGAAGCTTCATAGCATGACAGAGTACAGCCCAAAACCCATTTAGACAGTCTGAGTGGAGATATGAAACAGAGCCTAGGAAAGGCTTTGGTACTACAGAGATAGTTGCCTACAGCTCTTCTAACATCCAGGATGTGAAGATCAGTTTCTTTCCTAGAACTGTGAGGTTCAGGGTAGAATAGCAACTGAATATTCTCATTAAATATGGTTGTACGAAGAGATCTTGGGTAGTAAATGAGGGTGTTGATGAAAGGTCACTTTGTCCCAGCAGAAAACTGCAAGGTGGACCATCCATAAGGACACCCAATTTCTCAACTCTCCTAGCCAAGGTGATTGCTACTAAGGCTGGTCTACACTAGCAGGGAGGGTCGACCTAAGATCACGTAGCTTCAGCTACATGAATACCGTAGCTGAAGTTGACACATCTTAGGTTGACTTACCTGCTGCTCTCATGGCAGCAGTGGTCGACAGTGGGCTCCCCCATCGACTCTGCCTTATGCCTTTCGGCAAGCTGGAGTTCTGGAGTCGACGGGATTGCCTCTGGGGATCGATTTATCGCGTCCTGGTGAGATGCAATAAACCAATCCCCAAAGCAATCTATCTCTACGCGTCAATCCAGCTGGTAGTGTAGACAAGGCCTTAGCAGGAGGTCTTGAAAGATAAATGAAGGAGAGAGCAGCTCACCATGGGCTTGAAGAATGGTTTCATCAGAGCATGTGGGACAAGGTTGAATCTCAAGATAGTGCAGGCTCTCTGACAAAGAGAAACGGCATGTAAATGGGGTCCCAGACAGATTTTGCCAGGATCCTTTCACCAATTGAGGGAGTTGAGTATCTTTTGCAGCTGGGCCAAGCTGTGTTTGTAGACTGTCCTGAGCTAGGCTTGGAGATACCTCAAATGCAACCCCAGCGTTTGCGGGACATAACAAATATAACTTAACAGCTACAGACAGGTCCAACCTATAGGTTGAGGACTCCTCTGAATGTCCAAAATTAGGTTGCTGAATCTGATGGCAAGAAAGCTCTGGTGGTTGTGGAATCCAGAGTAATCTCTATAACCTTGATGCACTGGATCGGCACCAAGATAGACAATTCTGAATTCAACCTCAGAGAGCAGAACAGGACCAGAGTCTTAAAGCCTGCAGACTGAACCTTTATAAGGGACCAGTCCCTGAGAAGCCAGTTGTCAAAGTAGACAGCTGCTGGCAAAACAAAAATGCAGAATCATGTATATTTAGGACTGGAAGGAACCTTGAGAGGTCATCTGGTCCAGCCTACTGTGCTGAGGCAGGACCCACATAAATCCAGACTATCCCAGACAGGTTTTTGTCCAATTTGTTCTTAGAAACCTCCAATGATGGAGAATCCATAACCTCCTTTGGAAGCCTATTCCAGTATGACCATCCTTAAAGATTTTCCTAATATCTAACCTAAATCTCCCATGCTGCAGTTTAAGCTGATTACTTATTGTCCTACCTCTAGTGGACATGGAGAACAATAGATCACTCTCTCTCTTTAAAACTGCCCTTAACATACCTGAAGACTTGTTAGGTCCCTGGTCCCCTCAGTCTTCTTTTCTGAAGACTAAAGATGCTCCGTTTTTTATATTTTTTTCTTTGTAAGGTCAGGTTCTCTAAATCATTTTTGCTGCGCTTCTCCAAATTCTCTCCAATTTATCCTCAGCTTTCCTAAAATGTGGTACCCAGAACCAGCTGAAGTGCTGTGTCCGAGACCTCTCCAGTGCCAAGCAGAGCAGACAATTATCTCCAGTGTGTTATGACTGACACTCTTGTTAATGATAATGCCATTCTAGTGTATCCTTTTCACAATGGCATCACATTGCTGGCTTATATTCAATTTGTGATGTACTAGACCCCTTGCATCTTTTTCCACAGTACTACCACCAAGGTAGTTATTCCCCATTTATAGTTGGGGATTTGATTTTTCCTTCTTAAGAGTAGTACACACTGCGCTGGTCTTCATTATTTCAGACTAATTCTCTAAGCTGTCAAGGTCATTTTGAATTCTAATACTGTCCTCCAAAGTGCTAGCAATCTCCTCCCCCACTTTGGGGTCAGCCACAAATTTTTATAAGCATGCTCTCCACTCCATTATTCAAGTCAAATAATGAAAACATTGACTAGTACTGTACCCATGACTAGGGCCCTACCAAATTCATGGACATGAAAAATGCATCACAGACCATGAAATCTGGTCTTTCCCCATGAAATCTGGTCAGGTTTCACGGGAGAGACCAACATTTCTAAAATTGGAGGTCCTCACCCAAAAAGGTCACAAGGATTTTAGGGGTCACAGAGGGATCACAAGGATGTTAGGGAGAGGGAGGGGATTGGAGTACTGCTACCCTTACTTCTGTGCTGCCTTCAGAGCTGGGCAGCCAGAGAGCAGTAGCTGTTGGCCAGGTGCCCAGCTCTGAAGGCAGTGCCCTGCCAGCAGCACCACAGAAGTAAAAGTGATGATACCATACCATGCCACTCTTACTTCTGCGCTGCTGCCTTCAGAGCGGGGTGGTCAAAGAGTGAAAGTTGCTGACTGAGGGCCCAGCTCTGCAGGCAGCAGCGCAGAAGTAAGAGTGGCAATACCATAGAATGCCAGCCTTCTGTGATGCTGCTACTGGTGGCTTTGCCTTCAGAGCTGGGCTGTGCAGCAGCACAGAAGTAAGGACAGCAGTACCGCAATCTCCACCCCCTACAGTAACCTTGTGATCTCCACACAATTCCTTTTTGAATCAGGACCCCTACAATTACAACACCTCAAAATTTCACATTTAAATGGCTGAAATAATGAAATTTATCATTTTAAAAATCCTATGACTATGACATTGACTAAAATGGACTGTGAATTTAGTAGGGACACCACTGATTATGGGCTCGCAGTTGAACGACGAACCATTGATAACTATGTTTTGAGTATGGTCATTCAAACAGTTATGGACCCACTTTACAGTAATTTCATCTAAGACATTACAAGGCTCTGTCTCAGGTTACAGGTGGTTAAAAAGGAACTGATGCAGCAGCAAGTCTGCCCTTCCCTATAAACTCTCAGATTGAAGCTTGTGGATGCATAGGGTGCAGGCCTGGACCAGCAGACACTGCCGTAAAACATTTCCAACCAAAGATACATGCATGCCCATGCATCAGACGTGAAGCACACACAGGGAAAAGCACTTGAAGAATGCTGCATCTGTTGTTCCAACTTGTGTTATCACTACAAATCCTGCATTTTGGGTCACATTTAACACACATTTACTAGATTTCAAAAAGGACAAAACACACTGAAAGTATCACAACTGTTCATATGCAGGACAGCTCAGTCCTAAATACTGGAAGACAGACATGAAATAAAAGGGGCATATGAACAACTCTTCGTACATGTTATTTGCAATATGGGAATTGCCACATTGGATCACATCAGTAAGTCAGAGACTGGAACCATACCTCTAACAGGGACAGATGTTTCAAAAGAACTGTAGGCATTTAGTAATTGGCTTATGTCCTAAGCAAGGATGTTTATCTTAAAGAACTTGCAGTTATTTATTATCCACTTATTATGTTTAATTTTTTGATAGTCTTATTTAGCTCCGGCCTTGATGGTATTTTGTCCTAGTTTGCCACAGATTCATTACATGATACACATACATTTTTATCATTTTAAAAAACTTGTTGCCTTTCAGTTTCATTGTGAAAAAAAAATGCAGGATTATCTCCACTAAAACCTCAACAGGAGCAAAAAGCTCATCTGATGGGTGACTGAGGTGATCCAACTGGAAGCCCAGCATCTTACATTAGAATGATAAAACAAAATTTTACCTTTATTTTCTATTTTTCACACTACAGAAACTGTAGTTTTTGCTAAATCACACAAATTTTAGATAGAAGCAAGGATACAAGCAAGTGCTTCAATTGCACCTTCTTGTTTGGTATTGTCATCTATTGCTCCCAGCCATGGAATAACCTTCTCTAACAAAATATTCATTGTTTCCATGGTAGCTAGTTTGCTCATGACACCTACACAACGAGCAACCATGTGTCTCACTGCAGTGCTCGGATGTTGAAGGCACATATAAAGATGAGGCAAATGCTGTATCAACTGAAAAGAGAAAAATAAAAGTCAGATCTCTACATTGCATATAAATACATTTTCTATTTTATCAATTATTGTATCCTTGTCAATATCATAAAGATACCCAGATGAAGTCTTCTGAATGCAGAGATGTCTGAGAAAACACAGTATACTGTTCATACAAACATTATGCAAGACTAATTTACTCGCACCTGGAACAAGGGATATTCTCTAGCACAGCAAGAAGTCAAGTGGCAAGATAGATGTATGAAGATTTTAAACCACAATTTAAAATCTAAGTACTCTACAGATAGGAAAGAAGTTTCAAGCTGCAAAAGCGTTATCTCAGTCCAAGAGTTAAGTGCTCAGCACTTTTTTGGGGGAAAATTTTTTTATTTAAGTGCTTACATATGGAATTAGGAACATAACTTGAGGCTCTTTTAAAATTTTGGCATTTAAGTTTAGAAGAAGAGTCTTTTCAGACAGTCAGTCATTTTCTTCCTTGCTGACTATACAGGGAAATATTGGGCCACCTCCTACCCCAGTCATAATTGTATTGGCCACCATTCTTTCCACCTTCAATTGTTTCACATTCCTGAGTCAACTACAGCAACTGCTTATTCAAAAAAGTAGAATTAGGAAAATATTTAATTATATTTGTATCTATACTTTAATGCAGTTTAACGGCAAAGAAGAGACAGGCCCATATGATCAGTGAGCTCTCCACAGACAATCTGAAAACCTCTGAATCAAAAGAAAATACATTTACATTCAAGGAGCTTGCTGTTGTCTTTTGACATAGCACAATGAAAACTGCACTGTAGCTTGAATTTCAGCTAGGGTGACCAGATGTCCTGATTTTATAGGGACAATCCTAATATTTGGGGCTTTGTCTTATCTAGATGCCTATTATTCCCCCCCACCCCACCATCTTTCCCCCCCACCACACTCCCACCCCCGTCCCGATTTTTCACACTTACTGTCTGGTCACTCTAATTTCAGCTATCACCAACAACTACAGTTCCAAATGGCTTTCCCCCTCCTTTAGCAAAGATATATGACCAAATAAGATAATTTGATTTTCTTGACCTATCCTGCACTTTGTAGATAACACAAATATGGAATTAAACTATCTTTAAAAAGGCGCATGACATACAGAAGGGACAGAACAAGCAACTTTCATATCTAGAAGCTAAATAAAAAGATGCAGGAGGCTTTTTTTTTTTTTTTTTTTTTTTTTTTTAAGGAGACTAGCATAAGTGATCTGAAAAGGGTACACAAGCAAGCTAGTAGCAATACAACTATATAGAGAACTGAAATATTGCAAAAAAGTACATTAAACAACGGCAATGAATGCAAATTGTTGTGTCAGGAAATCGTTGTGGAGTAGAACATGCTAATTACCAAAGGGTGAAGCTGAATGTCCATTGAAGCTGCTGTTGTTTCAAATACCTGTAGAGAATTGACCAACTCCTGAGCAGACATATCTCCCTTTTCCAACAAGGGCTTCCGATCTATTAAAACAAACAGACGTCCAGTTTCAGATAACACACATGCTATAACAAAACAAAAAAACCCCATAATAATAAGAAGTGCACATACCAAAACTGTTTAGGTTAATATTATTTCTTAGTGGACCAACCATAGCATCCCAGAGATGTGGCAATCCTATTACCATTTCAGCACCGAAATGTTTAGCTATAGTAGATAAGGCAAATTCAGCTCCTCTCCTCTGTACAATATATGGCTTCTGAGCCTACAATTGAAATATGGTTGAGAGAATAAGTCAATTAAAGGAATTTAGAAATGAAGCAAAGCTTGTTACAGTCAAGCAAGGTTTAAGTGTTAAATCTGCAAAATGAACAAAAAAACCCCAAAACCCTAAGAATTTCCTCCCCCTGCTCAAACAAATTTGATTGTATAACCACTATTATACACTACTGTTCACCAAGGGGAAGACTCACGGCTTGTCTATATGGGGAAAAGCCTGGAATATCTGGTGCATGCTAGCTACTCTGCATGAACACCTCATGTGGAGACTCTTATTGTGCACTAAGAGTGCCCAGTCCAATTATAAAGCTTAATACTCTTTAGAAATATTAAGTTAAATCACACAAATCCATTAATAATGCACAGAAAGTGTGTCCACACAGTGAGTTCATGAAGATTATCTACTGGCTTTAAATTCACACCCTAACTTGATGCTCATTAACTTCCCCATGTAGACAAGCCCTCAGAGTCGATCTGAGCTTGCTGCACCTTTGGTAGTAGAAGATACTGAAGGACAATTGTGGGATGCTCCCACTTTTATATCTTGGGAATTCTGTACCAAGAGAAAGGGGAGAGGGAAGCATTAGTAACTTCTGTGATTACTGCTCTCTGGAAGTTCACAGTACAGGCACTTACATTCTCTACAAGAAACATTATGCAGTTGGCCAAATTGAACTATTTATGGTTACTATGCAGCATCCAGTTAGTAGTTCCTTCTGTTTTAGGTCCCAATTTAACAAGATAATTAAGCAGATGCATAACTCTAAGCAGGTGAGTAGTCCTACCAAAATCAAGGGGATTACTCACTTGTTTAGAATTATGCATGTGTTTAACTACCTTGCTGAATCAGGGCTAAGTGCTTAGGAATTCTGAGTTACAATACAATAGATTCTGCCAGACTACTCACACAATTAAGTACTCCGTGTGAGTTAGTCCTAGTGGAGCAAATGGGGCTCTTTGAAGAGTAAATAAGGCAGAAAATATGTCCTACTTTTGCAAATATCCAGTTTAAGTTCATACTTTGGATTTGTCTACACCATGGGTGGGCAAATGTTTTGGCCCAAGGGCCACATCAGGGTTGCAAAACTGTATGAGGAGCCAGGAAGGGAAGGCTATGCCTCCCCAAGCAATCACACCCCCACCCGCTTCTTGCCCCCCTCAGAACCTCCAACCCATCAACCCACGACTCACTCCTTGTCCCCTGACCACCCCTTCCCGAGACTCTGCCCACCCTAACTGCCTCCCCCGCAGACCTCATCCCCTACCTAACTCCCCCCGCTCCCCTGGAACTCCCACACCTATCCAACCGCCCCGCTCTGTCCTCTGACCACGTCCCCCAGAACCTCCACCCCATCCAACCGCTCCCTGTCCCCCGACTGCCCCCAGGACTCCCTGCCCTTTTTCCAACCTCCCCGGCCACCGGCCTGGCTCCCTTACCATGCTGCTCAGAGCAGTGTGTCTGGAGGCCATATGGCCCACCAGAACTCGCAGCCCTGCCCCCTTACCATGCTGCTCAAAGTGGCAGGAGCTCAGGCTCTGCCTGAGTCAGCCGCACTCCTGCAATGCTGCCCAGGAGTGGAGGGCCAGAGTGCTGGCAGCACGGAGCACTGAGGCTCCAAGAGAAGGGGGAAGGCAGGGGAGGCTCCACAACCAGGAGCTCAGGTGGGCTGGACAGGACGGTCCCATGGGCTGGATGTGGCCTGCAGGCCATAGTTTGCCCACCCCTGGTCTACACAAAGGAGTTTTAGAAAAAAAAATCTGCATTGATGGGAGCTGCAGCATAGACAAGGTTCTTCCAAACTCTGTCATGTATACCTGTAGAGGTGGTTTAAAATAAGATGTATATCATGTGCCAGCAATGACCCTCTGCCATGTACAATGGCCAAACTGGACAGTCTGTACACAGAAGAATAAAATGGACACAAACCTGATATCAGCAATCATAACATTCAAAAACCAGAACACCACCACTTCAATCTCTCTGGCCACTCAGTAATGGACTTAAATATGGCAATTCTTCAACAAAAATTTTCCAGAACAGTCTCGAATGAAAAAAAACTGCTGAACTGGAATTAAGTTGCACACTGGATGCCATTAAATTAGACTTGAATAAAGACTGGGAATGGCTGGGTCATTAGACAAAGTTATTTCCTCACGTTAATTTTCCCCTACTGTTACTCACACCTTCTTGTCAACTGTTTGAAGTGGGCCATCCTGATCACTACTACAAAGTTTTTCATCCTGCTGATAGTAGTTCACCTTAATTAATTAGCCTCAGAATTGATAGGGCAACCCCCACTTTTCATGTTGTGTCAAGAATCAGAGAGGCAGCTGTGTTTGTCACTTCTGCAAATCCAGACAGAGTCATGTGGCACCCTAAAAGCTAACAAAAGTATTGAAGCATAAGCTTTCATGGGCTAATTTGCATCTGACAAAGTGGGTATTAGCCCATGAAAGCTTATGCGTCAATACTTTTGTTAGCCTTTAAGGTGCCACATAACTCTGTCGCTTCTGCATGCTTTGTGTGTATTTCATATATTAGATCCATCGACTACATTTTCCACTCTATATCTCTGCAGAAGTAGGTTTCAGCCAACAAAAGCTTATGCCCAAATAAATTTGTTCGTCTCTAAGGGGACACAAGTACTCCTCGTTCCTAGTGTAAATGCATCCCTTAGTTTCAGGGCCACACAATAAATTTGGCATTATAGAAACTTTGCTTTTTCCTCAGGAGAAAACACAGCAAGCATCTCTGCCCCACAAAATACCTCAGAGAAAAACTGCCTCCTTTTATGGAGCATAAAGAATTTCATGCCATTTCCAGTTTACTGGTTAGATTCATATTTTATAAGTAACTCCATTTCCAGGGTTTGTGAACTTAACTTCTTCTAGATTATAAGCTTCTGCAAGAGATACCCAGTTCAACTTTTACAATGTGCTTCCTTCTTGATATTTTAAATTAATTCAATTATTTGCACAAAGACATGTATGTACAATGTTTGTAAGGGAACAAAGTAATGTGCAATTACAAAGACACGCTATTATATCTGACAATTTCCAGATTCAAGTTAAAAGGTAGCTATGAGTAAGAAAGATTTGTCATATGACCGTGGTGACCTTACCTTAGAAATGATATTTTTCAAATGAATTTACACTAGTTAGTCTACTGTATGAAGCAGATCAATTCTACTTTTTTTTTTTTTTCTTTAGTTTGCTAGTTGGCCAGTTGTTTGAAGACTAGCTATTATTCATGTAATTACATGCATCATTCTAACATTACTTTCTCCTGGGTCCCCCAAAGCAATACTAAATACAGATTTACACAGTAAATTATAATGGCTTACAATAAAATTGCTTAGAAGTAGATTTTAATGAATAATATGTGGGATGCTTTCAGATTCTTTAATTCAACTAGTTAATATAACACTTGCAAAAATAATTTTGACACATTACGTTACAAGCGTGAAATTCAGATACTTAAAGATATCTTCTGGTTCCCTCTCAAATTTCTAAAATACATATTGAACATAGACATCAGGGAGAGAGTACACTTTTAATGTAGTACTTGAGAATTTAAATCTTCATGTCCCATTTACATGAATAGCTGTTTTACTCAGGACTAAATATTTTCCTTTAGAATTAGTTTAAGTTTAATACCAGATACTTAATACTTCCTATATTTGAACATGAAGAATTTATGTTACAACATAAAGTAAACATGGACTTAATTAAAAACTAAGAGAAACTATTGCTTCATCCTTTGTGTAACTCCATTGACTGAAATCCAGCTTTATTAACAACATGTCTCATTACATATAATGATAATCCACAATCAAGATCTAAAAAACATATTTACCTCATCAAGTTCTGTGGTGATGTTTCCACTACTGCCTGTGGGAAGGTCTGCAATTTGAGCTTTTGGAGCCTTTGGTGTAGGACCTCGCCTGCTCGTGATGGCAAAAGCAGCTTTCTGATGTCTGTACAATGTAATTATTCCTCTGTGCTTGGTGACAGTATGGTGCATCCCATCTCTTTCAGAGTTGGGCCCTATTATAGAATAAAGATGACAATCTACATGAAAATACAGTATCAGAAATAGGTTGCAGTGGTAACAATAATCTACTCTTTGTGCATCTCGACTTGCTTTACAAAGGGTAAATATCATTACGTGGACAATGAAAGGGGTGATTTGACTTGCACCAGACCACACTGTGGGTCAGTGAGAGCCAGGAATGGAAGCCACACCTGCCCAATTAGTGCATGTCTAGTCCACTGGGCCACTCTGTGGAGGGGAACCACACACTACTATACTTCATAGTAAAATTGAATGTATACTTTCAAAAATTTTAAGGAAAGCAGCATGTCAGACCAAAGTCATCATGATGCACACTCACTCCCGAAACTCTGTTTTTGTAGAGACTCGGTAGGATTTTACCCTGACATTTAAAATGGGAAATAAACTTTGGGCATCCCATATCTAAAGGGAAGGTTAATACAGATGTGGTTAACTAGCCTTATTTTTCCTGCTACCTTTCGTATAGTAGGAGTGGTATTAAAAAGGCCAGTTAATCACATTTTTTGGTTTCATCAGATATGTGCGTTACCTAGAATTTACACTTCCAATTCTAAATACACACAAACAACATAAAATGTTAGTCAAGCCTCACAATAGATTTTATATTTCAAAAATTTTGTTTCTTAAATTTTAGGATTCAGATTGTTCATCTGAGAGGTAGAGATTTACTTTTCAGTCACAAGAATGGAACAGCATTAAGTTTCAAGACTATTTTTACAGGGTCTGATTTCTTCCATTAAAAGGAGCATCATTACATGTATTTGTTAACATTTTGTTTTCAGTTGTCTTATGATTAAACTGCAGAACAGTATGCAACCCCATTTGGTTTATTCTATGTAAAATTACACCAGCAATATTCTTCTTCTAATAGTATAACACAGCACTCATTTCCACATAGCATCATACTTCTGCTCCATGAAACATTTCAATTTTAAAATCATCCTGGGAGTCAGTTATTTTGTTGTGTTTTAAGAAGTCTTTCACACAAACACTTCCAGAAAAATTCACTAAAACCAATTCTTACGCTACATTGCTAAGTCAAAGGCATAAATGTACATATCTTCTAATTTTTCAGACAGCTCTTACTGTTCTAGCAAGAATTAAAATGGCTGATTTTAAACACATAACAAGTAGAACATTCATGTAAGTATCTACTATATAAAATTAGAAATATTCCATTTACACAATTTTTTTTTCAAAACTGACACAGACTTCGGCGATATACCTTTAGAGTTTTCATGGCTGCTTTGAGGTTGCGCAGGACATGCTGCTAAGGGAGTAAGATGTGGGTCCACACACAGAGAGTTGCAGAGATTTTTTATGATCTTCGAGTTGGGGCATGGAGATCTTGATGTACACTGTTGAAGTAACTTTGCGACGCACAAAGCTGCATAGTTTTGTACCAGTGTATTCTCTTCTTTTTTGACAGTTTCCATTAAAGGTTTTATAACAGGATTCAGTTTTTCTGGAAGTCGTTGCAAGCTCACAACAGCACATGCAGCAAAAGTATGGACTCGCAGCTGTAACACTTGCCATTCCTGGTTTGTTTCTGTAACAGTCATTTGGACTTGCTGTCGTTTACTGTCCAATTGTTGTAAAATATTAGGATTTAAATTAAAAGCTGATGTAACTTCATTGAAAACAGTAGTAACCTAATGAAAAGAAAACCAGAGTTAAAACAAATTTGTGCTTATAGCACAACCAGTTTTCCTCTAAAAGAGGAGGTGGGGGTTGTGCATAATGAAAGAAATACTGGGTTAAGGACACACGTGATCACACTTTCACCTCAACTTGAACACTGAATGAAATTCTGGCCCCAATTAAACCAATGGGAGCTTTGTTTAAAATGTCCATTTCTCCTCCTTTATATTTCCCATTTTTTAAAAAAAGTACTAGCTGGTGCTCATGAATTGGGATTCCCACTACACATACACCATGTCAAAATACATTTTATATCAGGATTGAAGTTTTCTGTAGAATAAATATTTAAATGTTGCCCAGTTTTGTTTTTTTAAACCTATACTCAACTATTTTCTTCTGTTTGACATTTCTTCCCCCCTACCTCATGTTTTATCTTACACCCTCCAGTATATCTTATCTTTTTTTCGCCCCTTTCTAAATCTCTCCCATCATTAATTTCTTTGTCTCTCCTCACCTTTGTTCATCATTCCATTTCTCTCCAATAACGCCCACAGCTCCCTTCCCCGCAGCTTACTTGCAGGACCTCCTTCTTATTATTCCTCATCTGGAGCACAGATAAGTGGTTAGAAGGATACCACATAAGTCCCGACTCCAAAGAGTTCTCTTCAGTATCTGTCTCACAACTGGCTCCCGCCAGTCAATTTTGCAGCAAGACCCAAATGACTGGCAAAGTGGCAAGTCACTGAAGCTTGGGGGAGAGTCTGGGAGTTCCCTAAGTTGTCCTGTGCCCAGTCAGAAATAGCCAGACATGCCACTGCTTACACCAGCATGGGAGTCTGAGAAAAAGAGACAGGCAAGAGGAGTTGTGCTGTCCAGCATACTAGGGGCAAGAAGTGCAATGCTGCAGAGTCACATGGAAGTTGAGCTGCATCTCAGCTAACTTTAATAAAAGGATTGCAATGCTCCTGGAACACTCCAGATCTTTGATTTAACATGGGCCTTATGTCTGCTGTTTAATCAACATTTGCTGATCTTACTACCCTGAAACTTGCACCAAGCTCACAGGTGGGTAGAGAGCAATAGGAAATCTGGCTGCACTTACTCTGTGGGACAGAACTCATTACTAAATGAAAAATAATATTGTTAATAATGAGACAGCATGCAGAAGCTTTCACTAAATATTTGTGCTGCATTTGTAAAGCAGCAGAATGAGATATTCATATCAGAGAATGATGCAGTGCTTTCCTGTCTATTAGTAACTAAGGAGGTTTAAACAACTTCTACTAGGGATAAAAGTGTTTTTAAATCAGGCCTAGATAACTTACACCAAGAGTCCCATAAAAGAGTTGGCTGAGGAGATCTGGTTGCTGATGTTAATTTTTAATAAATCTTGGAATACCAGAAAAATTCCAGATGCCCGGAAGAATGCCAATATTAAAAAGGGAGAAACAAAACACAGACGACTCCGGTAGGTATTGGCCAGTTAGCTGGACATTAATCCTGGGCAAAATAATGAAAAAAGTTGAAATGGTATTCAACTGAAAGATTAAGGATGGAAATTAATACCATTCAACTTTTTTTAGGGTAAAAAAAGGTCTTGTCAAATGCATCTGATTTCATTCTCTGCAATGACAAGCTTGGTTAATAAAGCTAACTGCGTAGATGTAATATACCTTGATTTAGTATTTCACTACATTCTGAATAAGAAGTTAGCACAACAAAAATCACTAAAGACACAGGCTAAATGGATTAAAAACTGGCTGGTAGGTCTCAAAGTAGTTGTCAATGGGAAATCATCATCATATAGGCATGTATCTAATGAGGTTCTTCAGGTATCTGTTCGAGCCTAAAATATTATTAGAATATTTGTCTGTTATCTGGAAACAAATATAAAATCACTGCTGATAAAATACGTGGATAATACAATGATAAATGGGGACAGATTAGTCACAGAGCAAGCCGGATCACTTGGTAATCCACATCCTTTCACACAGGATACATTTTAATACAATCAAATGCAAAGTTCTGCATTTCCTTGTTCCTGGACGCATACCACATTTTCAGAATGGGAGACTATCCCGGAAAGCAATAATTCTGAGGAGGATTTAGAAGTCATAGTGGACAAGCAACAATATGAGCTCCCAGCATGACACTGAGGCAAAAAGGACTAACTTGCTTCTTGGCAATATTAATGAGGAACAGTGACTATGAAGTAGGGAGGT
The DNA here is from genome assembly GCA_007922305.1 of Dermatemys mawii. Classification (NCBI taxonomy): domain Eukaryota; kingdom Metazoa; phylum Chordata; order Testudines; family Dermatemydidae; genus Dermatemys; species Dermatemys mawii. The sequence continues at coordinate 14,276,789 of ML677335.1, read as the reverse complement.
AATTTTAGCGCTGTATATGGCATTGGTGAGAGGGATACTGGAATACATGTACAGTTCAGTTTGAAAAACTGGAGAGGGTTAAGAAAAGAACCAGTGGCCTGGAGAAAATTCCTTAGAGAGATTATTAAAGAGCTCAATCTGTTTAATATATTGAAAAGAATAGAGAGGTGACTTGATTAGTATCTCAGCACCTGCATGGGGAAAGAGTACTGCATACTAAAGGGCTCTAATTAAGCAGAGACACATAAGAACCTATGGCAGAAAGTTAAGCCCAACAGAAATTAAAATTAGAAATAACCATTGTCAAAAAATCATGCCTAAGCATTGGAACAACCAAGAGAAGTGGCAGATTCTCCACCTCTTAGAATCTTCACATCAACACTGGATGATTTTCTGGAAGGCATGCTTTAGTTAAACACAAGTTAGTGGGCTCGACACAGGAATAAGTGGGTTTAAATTTAAATTGTCTGTGATACACAGGAGGTCAGACTAGATAATCTAATGGTGTATTCAAGCTTTATACTCCAAAAATCTTTATATGCAAATCAATGAACATCCATGTCTGAGATCTGGCAAAAACCCTCACACACAATATGACCTTAAGATTGCTACTGTAAGTACCATGGGGAAAAAAATTTATGAGGCTTTTAAATTGTGTTACTGCCCAAAGATGCATGATGTTGACCACAAATGCTTTGTGCAAAAAAGCATTTTCAAGTGAAGTTTCCTTGATCAACAATCATAAAATCTACCACAATGTACTTATGTACTAAATTATGGGGAAGAAGAGAATACAGCCTGGTCTGAGGTTTTTAAATGAAATCCTCAACATAGTAATACATGAACATCTAACCAAAGCTATTGTGTGTTCTTACTGGCCTTGTTCTCTCCTCACCAACCCATTAGCAAAAAAACCCCCAAAATCAAAAATCAAGTTACTAAACTTGAATAAGTACTGTAGCATACTGTAACTGTTATACTTTGAGATATGTTGCTTATGTCCATCCCACTTCAGGTGTGTGCGCATGCCCAGTGCACTAGAGTCAGATTTCACCCCTCCCCCAAATGGCATCTTTTGCGGCAATGCATGAGCCCTCTGATACTGAGCAATGGTATAAAGGGCAGAGCCACCACACAGCCCACTCAGTGTCTTCCTACCTGACAGACCGATACAAAAGGGGAAGGGGGTGGATTGTGGAATGGACATATGAAATCTCAAAAACCGAACAGTTACAGAACAGGTTAGTAAGTGTTATTTGTCGAATGATTGCACATCCCCCTTTAGATGGCTCCCAAGTAGTTCAAATGGGAGGTGGGTTTCAGAATCTATTTGAACAAGAATTGAAGAACTACTCATCCAACCTTGGCATCTTCTCTGGAATGCTGAGATACAGTGTAATGAGTAGTAAAACTAGGCACTGATGGCCAAGTTGCAGCTCTACAAAGGACTGCTATTTGGTATTAAGCCAGAAATGGTGTGGAAACTTCATGAGGTCTTTTAAAGTGCGCTACCCACCTTTTCAGACAGGGGTACATTGCCAACCTCATAGCCCAGCGGAATGGAGAATCAATGCTGGTGAGGGCACACCAGTGCTAGGAGAATCGCATGAGCATAATCCAGCTTGAGCAAAACTCTTGGAAGAAGTGGAACGAGAGGGAAGGCATACAATGTCTTTCCAAGACAGCAGAAAAGCGTGGGTCCGAGATGTCCTTGACTGTGACCATGATATCAAGGGTTGAACCAGTCTTTGTAAGGCCTTGTCTACACTATGAGCTAACGTCGACTTTCTAGAGTTAGCATTAGGAAAGCCGATGGTGTACATTCGATTGTGTGTCCCCCAGTAAGTGGGCTAATTCGGCAGATCACGTTCATAGTTCCATGGTTAGCATTGACTCTGAGCGGTGCATTGACTCTCTGGGTAGGTACGGCAGACTGCCATTTCGTGCCTGCAGATGCCATACTGCTTTCAGCAGACAGAGTGGTGGTCAGCCAGCCACTGCTCCTGCTAGAACTCTGCTCTCAAGTCGCTTGCTCTCTTGCTGTGTTCCAGGCACTCGTAAAAAATGTCAAGAGTGGCAGCTTCTGCAGCTCCCATTGAGTGGCATCTTTTCTTTCGTCTTTCTCCTTTCTTCCTTAGCTGAATGCTTCCACAGCCAGCTGTGCCCTTTTCCATGGACTGCCCACGCAGATGCCATAGTAGTGCAGGCACGGAGCCTGCTCTGCTCATTGCGGCAGTTATGGGCATTGTAAACAGCTCACAAATTATTGTTCAATGTATGCAGAAAGGGAAAACCCGTGCAAGAACGCGAAGGTAGGGCAGTCACGAGAGTGAGGACATGGACACAAGCCTCCCCAAATGCAGTGGCACCGGCACCTTAGGGATCCTGGTGGCTATGGGGCAGGCACATGCAATGGAATGGAGATTCTGGGCCCGGGAAACTTGCACTGACTGGTGGGACCGCATAGTGCTGCGGGTCTGGGATGATTCCCAGTGGCTCAGAAACTTTCACATGCATAAGGGCACTTTTATGGAACTGTGACTTGCTTTCCCCCGTCCTGAACTGCCAGAATACCAAGATACGATCAGCCCTCACAGTTCAAAAGAGTGGCAACAACCCTGTGGAAGCTTGCCATACCAGACAGCTATCGGTCAGTCAGCCATCAGTTTAGAGTGGGTAAATCTACAGTGGGGCTGCAGTGATACAAGTGTCCAACACAAATCACTGAACTGATGCTATCAAGGGTAGTGACTCTGGGAAATGTGCAGGCCGTAGGGGATGGCTTTACAGCAATGGGGTTTCCTAACTGTGGTGGGGCTATAGACCGAACGCATATCCCTATTCTAGCACCGGACCACCAGCGCTGTGAGTACATAAATTGCAAGGGGTACTTTTCCCCTTGCATGGTCCTGCAAATGCTGGTTGATCACAGGGGACATTTCACAAACATCAACGTGGGTTGGCCAGGCAGGGTTCATGACACTTGTGTCTTTAAGAACTCTAGCCTTTTTAAACAGCTGCAGAAAGGGACATTGTTCCCAGACCAAAAAATTACTGTTGGGGATACTGAAATGCAAATTGTTATCCTTGGGGACCCAGCCTACACATTAATGCCCTGCCTCATGAAGCCATACACAGGTGCCCTGGATAATAGTAAGGAGTGTGGGGGGGAGGGATAGCTCAGTGGTTTGAGCATTAGCCTGCTAAATGCAGGGTTGTGAGTTCAACCCTAAATGGCCCCCTCAAGGAATTTGGGGCAAAAAAATCTGTCAGAGGACAGTACTTGGTCCTGCTAGTGTAGGCAGGGGCCTGGACTCTGTGACCTTTCAAGGTCCTTCCAGCTCTACGAGATTATAATAATATATGGAGATATGCCTATTAGCTGTTCAACTACAGACTGAGCAAATGAAGAATGGTGGGAGTGTGTGCGTTTGGACATCCCAAGGGACACTGGCGCAGCTTACTGACCCGCTCAGATCTCAGCGCAAGCAATATTCCCATTGTTACTGCTGCATGCTCCACAATCTCTGTGAGAGCAAGGGAGACACATTTATGGTGGGTTGGAAGGTTGAGGCAGACTGCCTGGCCGCTGATTTTGCACAGCCAGACACCAGGGTGGTTAGAACGAACCCCCTGATGCGGCATGCATCAGAGAAGCCTTGACAACTAGTTTCATAGCAGGGGAAACTATAGTGTGAGACTTCACTTGGTTTCCACCCCCATGCTCAGGCTAAATCTTTTAAACTTTTTACTTCTACGTGTCCTTTTCCTCTGTCCTGCTCCCCTGCACTGAACTTTCAGCCAATTGCCCTCCCACATTCCCTCATCGCTTGCTGAGCAATAAGTCGTCGTTTGAAAACCATGCATTCTTTATTAAGGGGCCACAGAAATGGAGGGATTACTGCAAATGTAGCACTGGAAGGGGTGGGTGAGGGAGTAAGCACCAGCTGGGGTGGCAGGTGAGGGGACGAGAGGAACACACAACAAGTCACAACTTTGGGAGTGACACCTTTCTGGTTCTTGGGTGGTCCTTTGGGGTGGAGTGGCGAGGTGCCCAAACCCTGCCCCCCCACGTTCTTCGGAGTGCTGGCGATGAGGCTAGGGAACTTGGAGAGGAGGGGGCGGGGTTACAGAGGAGCTGCAGTGGCGGCCTTTGCTCCAGCTGCCTTTCCTGCAGCCAGAGCATGTCGGTTTGCTCTGCCAGAAGACAGAGGAGCAATTCCTGCCTTCTCTCCTGTCCCTCTGTTGCTCCCTTTCGTCCCTTCTCTGCTCCCTCTCATTCCTTCTTGCCTCATGCTCAGTTACCGCTTTCCAGCAGTCCAGCATTGACTGTCTCCAAGCCCTAAGCTCTGCTCTGTGTGGGAAAAGTGCATGAGTATCTCATCCCGCATGCGTATCTCATCCCGCATGCGTTTTTTCACCACCTTATTTGTGTGAACCTGTGGGATGCGGATGAGAGGGGGAAGCTGGAAGTAGTTTTTCCAGGATGAAAAAAGGGTGAGTGATGGTTTTTTTTTTTTAAAAAGGAAGTTCTCTGTGATGAGAGTTGCACCCCGCCTCCCCATGCCTGGCTGGTATTGGGGAAGATTCCTGCTCGCCAGACGGTTACAGCATGGCATCTGTGCCCCACTCCCTCACTGTGGTCAGAACACATGGGCACACAATCCCAGATGCTGCTTGCCCTCCAGATTCAAACCCCCTCCCCTACTCCTATCCCCCAGGCCCCCCAAAAAGCTCAGGGAACTGCTGGGAGGATATCTTTTAAGATACAGACACTCTGCCCTGAGGACTTGGGGTGCAACAGTAATCATTAAAAAATTATATTTTTTATATTATATATATATATACACACACACACACACACACACACACACACTACAAGAGCTTATCAAGTGGGCACTCCATTGACCAAGGGACACTCACCAGGGCTGTCTTGCACGCCTTCCCCATCCAGGATACCTTCCTGGGAGGGCTGGGAGGTTACTGGCTCCAGGGTATTCAACAGCTCCTGGCTTTCGGGAAGACAAGCGTCTCCGCTTGCCTGTTCTGTAGATTCCTCATGGTCAGAGTCCTCTTCCTCGTGCAGCATATCCTCTGCCATGCTGACAATCACCCCATCGGTGGAGTCCACAGACACAGGTGGGGTAGTTGTGGCACACCCCCCTAGAATGGCATGCAGCTCATTCTAGAAGCAGCATGTTTTGGGCTGTGACCCATAGCGTCCGTTGGCTTATTTGGTTCTGAAAGCCTTGTCTCAACTCCATAATTTTAACACAGCACTGTTGTGGGCCTCTCTCCATCAGGCCCTTGGAGACTTTGGCATATGTACTGGCATTTCTTTTTTCGGATCACAGTTCTATCAACACGGATTCATCCGCCCACAGGGTGATCAAATCCAGCACCTCCCTTGGGGTCCATGCTGGGGCCCTTTTTTGATTCTGGGACTGCATGCTCTCTTGTGCTGGTGGGCTCTGCATGGTGAGCTGTGCAGGAGGAGGAGGAGGAGGAGATCTTGCCACGCTAGTGAAAGAGGAAGTGAGATTCAAAAGTTCCCGGGGCTCTAACTGCCCAGTGCATCCGCGTTCAGAGCGGTCACACTGGAGCACTCTGGGATAGCTCCCGGAGGCTGGTAACTTCGAATTGCGTCCTCTCTAAGGCTAGTTTGACCTGAAAACGTTGATTTCAGCACTACTCCCTTTGTCAGGCAGAAGTTTGGAAATCAATTTAAAGACCCTTTTAGGTCAACCTAAATGGCATTGTAGTGAGGACAGCAAAGCGGAAGGATCTATTTAACGCGGATAAATTCAACTTTACAGCGTAGCGTAGACCAGGCCTTAGTTTCAAGATGAAGCCTGAGATCAAGCAGTACTGGCTAGTTTGTTTACTGTGCTACTGGAGAATCCAGTTCCAAGATACAGAACAGGTCCCATGCTGCTGGACAGCCCTCCAAGGTCATCAGTACCAAGATATATTCTGCATTGAAGGGGTCAGTACTGAAGTGGCAGGCTGGTCTCAGTAATCATTAAATGAAAGAAGAGGTTTGTAATGGGGAGCACTTCTTCCCAAAAGGAAGCTTTACTTTGTCTCATCCTCCACCTCATCCTTCTGCTTGGTTCACTGGAGAATAGTTACGGGGACTTCAACCTTCTAGAGGAGCATGGCTTCTTCAAGGAATGTGGTCTGTGCGTGTTCCTCAGCACAGAGAAAGTGAATCAGTGCTGACTCTCCACAATATTTGGACTGGCAGTCCTAGAGGGCAGTGAGAAGGAACTGGGGAGAGTCTGGAGCAGTTCCTTCCTTTTATACCATCAGGTAGAGGGCATGTGACACCCTGACAAGTTCTGTTAAGGGAAAAATCTCAACTGTGCGCACAACCAGCATACCAGAGCCAAAAGGTGGAATGAACATATGCAATCATGAAGGAAAAAAAAAAAAAAAAAAAAAAAATTACCCTTCTTAGGAAATATGCAAATCCAGGTTTTCTATCAGCCTCAATTACATGACTGCATAAGTGTCTTTTAAAGTCTTGACCTAAAAGGATTTTGATAGTGAATCCAGTAGGTGGATTAAAATGCTGCCTCTATAATTTTGTAAGATATATATTTAAATGAAAAAAATATCATGCTGCTAATCTTTTGGTTCATCTTCTTCTGTGCACATATAATGAACATCATTTCTCTTCTTATGCCAGAAAAAATCAACTAAGTCACAATATATGTATGGACTTCTCAAAACTATTAAAATTATTCAGAATTATTACATAGTACATTGAAAATTAGGACTAGAAGCTACCTCGTCATTTAGATTTACTCACCAGTTCATTAGCTTGATCTATTGTAAACACACTGTAGTTCACTCTGCTCCCAATGTCAATGTGTGCATCAGCGAGTGACGAAATGAGTTGTTTACATTCATTCTGCATTCGTGTAAAAGGAACAGCAATTTCATCATAATAGAGGTGCTCAGAAAGAACTTCAAGTAAGCGGGGCTGCACAGAAAGGGCCACAGCTTTACATTCCTAAGACAAAACAAGTCAATCAATTCAGATCTTCAAGGTGTTCATACTGGTTATTTTGTTCAATTAAAGATTACGGAACACAACTGAACTCTGCTAATAAATTAGATGTTCCTGAACAAAAATATTTAAAGCTTTTAACATAGGAAGACTTAAAGTGACAGAAATGACTTTGTGCACACAAACTTCACTATACCATGAAAACAGTTAATGGTCCTAACATTTTATGAAAATTAAGTATCAGGACTGTATAAATGGAAAAAGTTTTTCCAAGTAGGTTTAACACCCAATTTTACATGGATGGAAGACAACCTACTAAACAAGAACAAAATCACAACAAAAGGATAGTATATATTTATACAAAATACTTGGCTGTCTTTTAAAAAAAAAAAAAAAATCAGTGAATCCATCTAGAGTCAATATTTGTAGAACCACCCTCAACACATTCACTGAAGCACACAATTGCCTTTTAGACAACTTTAAAATAATTCAGAATCATTCTATACCATTGCTTCACTTGTCAGATTTAATCATTTAACAGTATAAAAATACAGTATTAAGTTTCAGAAAACAAACTGGATTAATTTCACTTTTGCTGTAAAAAGCATCCTACCTTTTGCAATGCAGCCCACTCACAGATTACTAATGCAACACTAATCCTCTGCAAGGCAGATTTTGAATTCAAATGGAAAAGCAATAGCTGAGCTAGTGATTCAGCTGGCTTTATTTCTTGAGGAACGGTATTTACACTTGGATCACAAATACAGCAGCAAAGTGCTCCTAACAACCTTGACAAAAGATAGGGGGGGGGAAAAACAAACAAACAAGTGTTACAGTAACACTCACTCCTTGGTTCACACTTTAAAGACAAAGTTAAATGTCTCCGATAAAGTTAGATTTTAGCAAAAAAATTTTACAAATTATTTTTTTTTCCTATTTTCCACAAACTGACTTTGCTGCCATCACCCGGGCTCGCATAACAACATAATCCCTGGTTGCCAGATCTTCTGTAATGCTGTCTGCACCAGCAATGTACTCTTGTATCACTTCTTTGTTCTGGGTTTGACCCTGACGCAGCTTGCCACCTGCTTTTTCCTGTGGAATAAATACAGAAGTAGTAAGAAATCTTCTCTGTTTTGCTTTCCAAAGTTTTCTGTATTTCAGACAAAAAAAAGTACAATTTAATACAGCAATGAGAATTCATAATTATTCTATGCAATGATATGGCAAATATCTACACCAGATTTGATTGTACATTAATCCAGGATCTCAACCACAGATAGTGACTTCTGAAGGTGCTTAAATCCTGGATAGATGACTATGAACTTTAGCAGGCCCTGAACTGCTAAAGGTGTGGCCTGGTTAGATATGGACTATCTTATCTAAGCCAGCATGGTTTTAGACCCCCAGTTTGAATCTGGGGCCAGAACAAGTGGAAAAGAAAAACACCATATGACAGTTTCTCATGAGTAAAGTAATCCTGAGAAAGCAGACTCAGTTCTGCAAAACAGAAGTTGGAGAAATGATACACATAGGTACTACAGATCAGATATGAAAACATGCTGAAATAAGAAGTATCTAGAATCTTATAAAACAGCGGAGGGTTTACAAGAAGCAGTGCATAGGTTATCCATCCACAGATGGGTAAAGGTACGCTACAGCAGCACAGAAGAATAGACTCTTCCTACATAGATGTAAGCAACATCAACAGCAACACCTCTTCCATCAACTTACAACTCCTGTAACATCAATGCTGAAAAGTGGCAGCTATGTCAACTGAAGACTCCTTCCATCAGTCTAATTTCATCTACACCAGGGGTTAGGTTGACCTAACTACAGTGCACTACGTGCAAAATTTTTCACAGCCCTGATTGACAAATTTTAGTATAGACCTGATCTAAGGAGTATTTATTACATGGAGAATTAGAGTATCTGCCAGACAGGCTCTGATGCATTTCTGAGTGAACTAAATGTTTAAATTACTTTTAGTTAAACAGCTTTGATTAATTGCACAATAGGTTTTATTGCCTACATTTGTATTTGGCCTTGACAAAGTTATTTATATAAAGAAGAAAAATTGTGCCATATCTCTATAGCATTAGCATCAAAGCTTAACAAAATAAATTGTCATTTTCAAGTTCTTATATAGGGCCAAGTTGTGCCATTTAGGTACTGACTTGTGTCTGAGTGATGCAAAACTGTACTGCTGCAAGTGGAACCCCAGTAGGGACTGTATTTCCTTGAATGGCCACATACACAAGTATGTGGAACTACTCTGCAGGCTGCTGCGGGGGATTAATAGTTCCACCTATATGGTAATAATGCCCACGGAGTCTTGGAGGCAATATACTCTCCTTCCTTTCTACACAGGCCAGTCACAGTTTTGCCACAATACCTCAATGAAACCAGTGAGTACTGATTTCCCACAAAGGTTTTATTTTATTTTATTTTTTTTACCTTTGATCTGGCTTTTACTTCTAGCAACATATTTAAATCAATAGGCAAGTGAGAAGGCTGCATCATTAAGCAGAGCCAGGCTCCCATCCATGGACAAGCCGCTGCTACCACGTATTGTACTGATGCTTTGTTTAAAAGTTCCAGCCACACCTTGAGGGAGGAAAAAAAAAGTGTGTACATTAGAAACACATATCATGGTATCTATGCAAACATTTGATCAACATTGACATCCAAGATCTAGGAACAGTTTCACAATGATCACAGTGAAATCAGTGTATAGCACATAACACCATGCAATTCTGTAGACCAGTGGTGCCCAATAGAAATTCAATGCTAGCCACACCTGTGGTTTTTAGTTTTTCTTATTCATTATAAAAGGATTAAAAGCATACTATGGCATTTCAAATTTTTTTTTTATCAAACAAGTAGATATTACAAAAAATATTAGGTATTACGAACACAAAAAATTACTTCCGTTGACACTTTTCATTCTTTTTCTTGTACCATAACCCTGAAATCTGGTATATAATTCTTAGTGACCACACATCTACACTCAGCCTCCAGATTTTCATCCATAATACTTGATTTGTACTTGGATTTTATAACATTTACTGCAGAAAAAGGGACTCCCAGACCCAAGTGGTTCGAACATGCATAATAGCTTTGTCAGCGTTTGTACAGTATTCTATGCCTGCACTGCACTTGTTATTTCAAAAGACACTTTCAATAAAACCACTACACACAGACTTGTAACCTGATAAGACAAAGCAAATGACAAAACACGTCTACACTATCGAGGCACTACGCATACAGTGACTCTCACTCTGCTCAGGACTAGGGTAGGAAGGCAGGCCCTTACTATCTGTTCTCACCTTCCAGGACCATAATAGCGCTGTTGCTATTACACGCTGCACACAAACACATCCACTGTCATCTATGCTATTTCTCTTGTGCTGTATCCTAGCCACATCAACAAGCTGTATATCAAAGCATACAACTTATCTTTAATACACCAACACACTGGTCAAGCATTAGCCACAATTCAATAGCCTACCCCTGGAATAGGCTATCTATGGCACGCGTGTCGAAGGCAGCGCTCAAGCTGATTTTCAGTGGCATTCATACTGCCTGGGTCCTGGCCACCAGTCCGGGGGGCTCTGCATTTTAATTGAATTTTAAATGAAACTTCTAAACATTTTAAAAACCTTATTTACTTTACATACAAACAATAGTTCAGTTATATATAACAGACTTATAGAAAGAGACCTTCTAAAAATATTAAAAGGTATTACTGGCATGCGAAACCTCAAATTAGAATGAATAAATGAAGACTTGGCACACCACTTCTGAAAGGTTGCCAACCACTGGCCTATTCACTACATCTGACTAGTGGTGAATGTATTAGAGACCGCTGATGTAGACTGAAGGTCATGCATTTGACAAAGGGTGGTATATAAAAGAAGGAGCATAGTCATAAGGTAAATACCTTGTGAATGAGGTCCAGAATATCTTGGCTGCTTTCTAAAATACAAAACTGAAAAATGTGCCTCAACATGTCTTGCAGAATTGGAGTTAGCCAGGCCGAAGAACTCTGAAGACAGGGATATGATGAGAGAGAGACACACAATTTGAAAAATGTCAGTTGAAACATATTATTTTAGGTTCTAACTATTAAAGTGACACCCACCTCTATCCAGAGCAGAAGCAGGCCACCAATGTTCTCCAATAACTTGTAAGAGTTATCAAGTGACTCAAAGACCATGCACAAACCACTTCTGTATTATTACTGTTAAGTGGTATTATAAATTATTAGTTCTTACCTGGTCTTGGGTAGATAACAGCGTAAACAAAGTTTCCAATGCTGCTTTTCGAACAGATGATATAGTATGATGCAAGAATGGCCATACACGTGGGACCAAAATGGTGAGTGATTGCTGGATACTGGTACATTGTGAGGCGAGAGAGGTGTAAGAGAAAGGAAATTTTAAAAAGTTAAGTTAATTCTATTTATACCCAGTTATAATATTTAGTTTAAAAAGGGACTTTTTTTGAAGGAAAAATAGAAAAAGTAACACTGTGTATTCCCCAGGCCACATTAAGTGCAGGATCAAGTTATAGCTCAACTACAATGGTCAAAATAAATGGTTTGAGAGGTGTATTTGATGCAGTGAAAATGGGCAAGCAAGAAGAGGGGTGCTAAGGGTGGATAGCGACATGGCCAGAGCTACAAGTCAAGATAATCTTTGCAGCAGAGTTTTGAATGCATTTAAAAGTGTGCAAGATAACATTTGGGAAGAACAGAGAGGCAGTAACAAGCCATGACGGGGTTTCTGCCCCAGTGGCCCATAAGGGGTTAATAGAGTCATAGGGAGGCTGTACAGAAGAGGCTGCCAATCTTAGAACAGCTTATAGGAGCTGCCAAATCAGGGCAGGGCAGGCCCATATAAGAAGAGTTGCAGTACAAAGCAGCTTTAGTCACTCCCTGGAACTTGAGGAGGGGGAACCACTGGCTGCGTTGCAGGCGGAGGGCAACACACGCCCTGGACATAGTAGTGGTGCAGGCAGAGACCCAGGGAGCTAAAGGCAGCTCCTGGAAAGCTGCAGGGATTTGCAGGCTAAGGCCCTGAGGCAAGGGCAAAGAGGGTGCTGGGTCTGCAGGGAAGTGGCCCAGGGAAATCTACAGAGGAGATGCATCAAGTGGCGGCCACTCACAGGGTCACTGGGATGGCACCCCTAGTAGTGGGCAGGCCTGGTCCCCCCCAGCCACTAAGGAAGTGGCTGGACTAAGGGACCGTGATACTGTCCCCCAGAAGGTGGGGGCGGGACACCGAGAGTGGCACAGCCAGAGGGCTGTGTCAAGAAGAGGATGCCACAGCCCTGGGAGTGACATGAGGCCCTGAAGCAGATGTGATGGCAGCGAGATACAGTAGACTCTCAATTGTCCAGGATGATAGGGAAAAAATTAATCCTGGTTAATAAAATCCCAGATAATCAACGTCCACAGGAAATATTGGGGGGGGGGGGTTGGTTCACCAGCCACCCTGTGCCGGGGGGCAGGGGGTGTTGGCTCACTGGCTGCCCTGCACCCTGGTGGGGTTTTTTTGTGTGTGCTTGGGGTGGCAACAAAGCCAGAGCCAGCCCTGCGAGTTACGTGTATTTTTTTTTTTTTGGACATCCTGGTTAACCCAATCCTGGATAAATCAAGAGTCTACTGTATCACCAGAAGAGGGTGGACTAGTGTACAGCACTAGTCCCCAGGACAGCCAGCAGGGGGCACAGCAGTGAAGGACCAAACCCCATCACACAAGCCCAGACATAGATAAGCGCCACATGAAGAGCTTTAGTTTTGTGAATGAACCCCATAAAAGCCAGTTCTGAAGGCCTCGTCTACATGAAGGACATAGATCAGCATATCTATTCCAGAATAACTCCCATGTGTGGACATTATACTGGAATAATGTCATTTATTTCAGACTAGTGTCCAGAGAGCAATTCCAAAAATAACTAAAATTATACTTGACGTGCTACTGCAGAATGGCTATTCCAGAATAGCCATGCTACTCAATTCCCCAATTTAGACAAGCCCCTATACTTAGGGCAGGAAGAGGCACTATTTAAACATGGTCTAAAATGCAGCAGCCTGGAAATGGCCCAGTCAAAGACAACACCCAGACTGAGTGATAGGGAGAATGATAGTATTGTTCACAGTGATCAAGCAAGCAATGAGAAGGGAGGCTTTTGGGGACAAAAACTAAAAACCTGATATCCCTTTAACATTCCTCCGCCTCAGGTGACAGCACTTTAAAGCACTATTTTTGCTCTCTTCCCCCGCACCCGCATTTCCCCAGCTGTTAAAAAGGGCCACAAACAGTGTAACTAAATAAATTTGAGGTAGTTGGCTGTTTTGGTTCTCCACTATTAAATAATGGATTAGAGAGAGTCTGTTTTTTTTAAACACACACACACACACACACACACACACACCCACCCACCAAACATCAATCTCTCTGATATGAGTAGGGATGATAAAAAAATATAGCGAGATGGTCTCATCTTTTACAAAGAGATTACCTGATTAAATGTTACCAGTGTGACAAGACAATTAGAAGAGACACATTTAAAAAAAAAAAACAAAAAAACAAAAACCACACAACGAACAAGGGCAAGTTTAAGAATACAGAGTCAATTTTTGAAAAATTCTGTTTACTGAGGAGAAGCCAACATGGATTTGTCCAGTTTGTTCTGTATACTTGCTTCCTTGCCTCAATGATACAGCCACTTTAACAGCCTTTGACCAACTTATAAATTTGAGGACAAATTTTGAATCAGCACCCATTTACTGCAGAAAGATACCTTCCCAATAATCATATGCATTATCTCCTCCATATACAGTGTAATTTGCTACAAATTTAGATTATAACAATAGTAAGTGCTTCAGTAACAAATGCTTAGAGCTGTCGAAGTAGTAACTGTGAAAAGGTACCTGCATTTTTGGACCTGAGGATAAGTTAGAAGGGAGGAAAGAAGGATCATGATGCTGTTTGTTGAAGCTGTCAGATCATCCAGTTCCAGAAGAGCATCCCACAATGTATTAAGAATAAACGGCACCTAGAGGAATAAGCACGAGTGAGAACAATAAGTCTTCTATATATAGAACAATATGAGGAATTAAAAATTTGTTTACTGCACTATAAACATTGCTTTGTTGTTCAGATCCAAGATGAACTTTTCAAAGTCAAAATGTAGAAAATAAGCCATTCACCTTTTGTGATTGAAGATGAACAAGGCTTTCCACTACTGGTACTAAAGATGCTGCAGCAACAGCTCGGACATCATCATCCAGGTCTTGGAGACCATCAATTATTGCAGGTAAGACTTTAGGCAATAAAGTATCAATCATATCCTAAAAACAATTTATGAATTAAACAAGGAAGCATTTATTAAATTGAATATCTTTTCACAAATGAGTCCTCTTCTCTCTCTCTCTCTCAAGAGACAAAACAAGCAAAAAACCAAAAACCACCACCTCCCTCCTGCAGTTTGGACAAATAGCAACCATTATGAACCGTTAAAAAGTTACCATTCATGAAGGAAAGCTAATCTTATAAATTAGAGTGAATTTGTCCTAAAAATATGCCTCAGTCAGAATCTGCCAATTACAGGAACAACAAAAGTGTACTGCAGTCTTCAGTTGTACGAAGCCATAGTGTTTTACCACAGGGGGAAAGAGTCATCACTAGATAGAGTTTCACGTAATATGCCATATATTTTAAACATGTTTCTTGAAAACAAACAACAGCACCAAATTCATACACCACCTTCTCATCTCTCCACTCCTGTTTCTGGATTTTTACAAGTCTCTGAAAGCAAAATTTTTGTAGCATTAGTGATTTTGAATGGGGGGGGAAGGGACACAGAAGGTGATTACCTGACGAATTGCCAAAGCATACTTTATTCCTAGCAGACCGCCATGTCTCACTTCCCATTGATCTTGGGTGAGCAACTTCAGGAGAATATCCACAGTTTTATGAACTCCAGTCTCATTCATATGTTTCAATACTACTCCCAAAGTCTGAGCACAAGTCTCACGTACTGGTGCTACAACCTAGGACATAGTGAATAATGGACATAAATCAAAGCATTTCTACATGAAGTCTGACATGGAAATAAATTAGCAAGTCTCAGAGTTGACACTTACTTCATCTGAAACAAAGTCTCCAAATCTGTCTAATGCAAACACACAAAGGAGTCTAATAACTAAGTCTTCCAACCATTCCTGATGCTGCTGAGCCATCTGTTAAGAGAAAGAAAATTAAATATAATTTGCAAAATTAGTTCATAGAAAGATTTTTCAAGATTCCTTTGCTTTGCCATACTGAGAAGATTGTATCATAGTAGTTAAACTCGTGACTAATTGTATATCTGCATTACAAGCAGATTTTTCTCTGCCCCAATCACCAACTCTCCAGCAGTGAAATTAATCCCCTTCATGGAGGGGCAGCACGTCACAAGCACCATGTAAGCCTTGCACAGAAGTTGTGCAGCCAGACTACAAGTGTAGCAACTATGCAAAGGTGTGTGTGCACACATCACTCTGTGCTGAGGAAAGGGTCTCCACATGGACCCCAAATGGATCACAAAGGCCTGCTGCATGATAAAACACTATGGTTCCAATATCACAACTGGGCATAAGGCATAGTCTTGGACTCTAGCTCTGGGAAACAGGTGGCTTCACATCATCAGTACCTCTGTGCTCTACCCATATGAGACCTGAACATACAGGCTTTTATGGGGTTGAACCATATATGAAGAGTTAAGCGGTCACATTGAAAATTACTTTTCGGGGGTGGAAGGAGAGCCAAACCAGAACTTATGAACTTCTCCAAATAAGAGGCAAACTAGTTGGAAATTTCTGCCTCACCTTTTTAACAACTGGAATCAGCCAAGATTCACTGATTTTAAACTGAAGAAAAACTATTTGGGCAATACAAGCACACATACAAGCAGATATTAAACAATCTTTTCCTTCTCTGCATTGGTCAAGGTGGCCCAGTTATGAGCAAACTGTGGCACTATGCAAATGTTAAAAAAGAAAAGCTATAACAGTTGATATTTTATGCACTTCTTTAGTTACTAGGTCCAATTTTGTTACTATATACCCACCTGTGTATTAAATTTCTAAATATCATAAAATTTTAGAAAAAAATCTTAAGACTCACAAACACTAAGTAATGCCCATTCCCTACTATACAAGTCAATTACTGAACCTTGTAATAGTTATTTGAACACATTTACAAATAAAAGTCTAAAATAAACTATCAAGTACTGTTTTATTCTAGGAAGAGAGAGAAAGAATGAAAGCAACCAATTTCTGCTAAGCCCTGCTCTAGTTAAAGTTTCCTCCATTTCTATTTAGACAAAGCAATAAGTCAAGTTCACTAGGATCTAGAGACTGAACACTATACAAATGTTAAAAAAGACATTACCAAAATCACTTTCACCCTGAAAGCCCCCTTGAATTATCAGTTCTCCACCATTCCCTACAAAAGCTATCATTTTAATATTAATGATTTGTGTAGTTTTGTTTCTGTACTTATTTACTTTATTCTTCCCAGTTCTGCCAATGAATTGCAATCTCCATTGGACAAGTGCATTTTTAAACAAGAAAAGAACTAAAGGCTATACCATTTACAATACCTTCAATGGCTAAATATTTAGGTTCAGGTTCTCCCTTGCTTACAGAGTAATCTGCAAAAAGTTCCAATGGGCCAAATTCATCCTTGCATGAATGTAAAAAAAGAGATGGCAGCTTGTAGCTCTCTGCCCACCTCACCCCCCAGGTAATGGGCTCCCAGGGCAGCCCAACTTGCATATCTATGGCAATGGTATCTTTGCAAAAAGGTGCAAAATTGCTGGGCTATAAAAGTATGCCTCACATGCACCCTCACTCTAAGGGAAAGAAGACAAACAAAACACCCTGAACATCCTCTACACCATGGGCTCTTACAGACCAAACTACTTTCTGCTTGCTCTGCAACTGGGGTGAATCATTTATGCAAAAGGAACTGTAAGGAAGGCAACAGCTAGCTCAGAGGATTGTAAGGCAACTATGTGAAGAAGGGTGGTAGAAGTTAGTAAGTTTTCAGAAATACCTGCTAAGGGCTACTATATCAATAGCACACAAGTGATTTTTTTAAATAAATGGGGACTGCTTCCTAAATACTTCTTCCTGGTTTAGTAACCCAAAGCAAGCCAATGGAATAAGCTTTCCTATTAAAAAGTATTATACAACTTGCTTTATAATCTAAAAGCCATTTTAGCTAAATTAGCCAACTATTCTAAGCTGCAGAATTTGCCTTGTCACAACTTTGGAACATACTGATTCCAATACTTTCTAATGGCAAAGCTGATTCTTGAAATCGAAGTTTTCATTCAATTGTCAATTCAGAGGCTCTTTGTTCAAGCTTACTTTTTTTTTTTTTTTTATAAATAAAAAAAAAAAAAATAAATATTTTTTTTTTGTCACTAGATTACACCTTTTACAGCCACTTCCACACTCCTAAATTGCCTCTATCATCTGTGTATCCCAATTTTAGTATCTGAAGAGTTCTGCAGGATGCAAAAGAAGCTACACTTAAATATTGCTTGGCCTCTATTTCAGTAAACTGGTTATCATCATCATCGACTTCTAATTTTACCTCTTCTACAGTACTGTCTCCCATTTTGCCACCACTTGCTCCATGTGCTTTAAGTATTTCCCTCAGTGCAGTGCCTGCACCATGACGAACCTAAAACATGCAAGAGGGGGAATAAAAACAGATTAATTATTACGTTTGTTTGGGGGGTTTTTTGGTGTTTTTTTTTTTTTTTTTTTTTTTTTTTTTAATATCTAGAAATTCTCAGTATCAATTGAGGAAGTTGGAAAACATTCAAACATCATAAACTGCTTTTCCTTCCAGTAACAAGTTCTGAATACTACAAATTTGGTGACATTTTATAACATTTACACATACGCAGGAAGTTTCTGGGCAAAGGTGATGGAAATCAGTGATGAGATTTCCCTGATCTTCCCCAGAAGTCTTCAGCATTTCTCTAAATTTTTATTATGGAGAAGGATCCCATTTTTATTAGGTTTTATTTTTCTGTGTTAGGCATGCCAGATAATTCTCAGAAGAGGTTCATTCAGAGACATGTAGAGTTATTATACCAAAGCTCCTTTACTGATGTTTGATGAAGGTTTAGAGTGACCGCAAAAGTCTTCCTAACCATATCAAGGGATTGCAGTATTTCTTACCAAGCATCTCAAGGTAGCATCTCAAATGTGAGTTACTTATACACAATTCTGTTTCTCCTAAGATATTATATAGGACTCAGGCTCTTGAATGGCTGCATAATAGTCAAGACTCAAGACAGATCTTCCCTCTGCCTCCAAAACCATTCCAATCTTAATCATCACTGCCTTAGCATCCACTAGACCCCTCTTAGTCAATTCCTAAATGCAGACAGCAATAGGTCCTTTACAAACACAAAAAAGTGAATTTTCTACATTACAACCATAAGGGCAGACAATCTCAACTTTGAAAAACACCACATTACTCAGCAACAGAACTTCATGGGGTGGTAGATGGGTGAAAGTGTGTGTTGATATCAAAGAAACAGAATTTTAGGTAAACAATTTTTCCTTCTAAAGATGTATTCCTGCACTTTGAGTGTAAACATTTGAGAATAGTTTCTGACTATGCTTGCTTCTGGCTCTGAGAATGTGCCCTTCTGAAAGTTTTCACTGTTAAACAATAAGACAGAATACAGAGCCACATGTGTCATCCCTTAGAATAGCAAATTATTGGTGGCAGCCCCTATCCGAAATACAGGCACTAGGGATAAGGCCAGCTCCAAGCACCAGCATAGGAAGTATGTGACTGGGGCAGCATTCCGTACTGGGCAGCATTCTGGACAATCTTAGGGCAGCGCTCCTCCAGGCACACTGCCCCCCGTTCACTCCTCTGGCTGTGTTCCCCTCCCTTCTTTGTTTTGCTCCGGCAGCGCTCCTCCAGCCGCCCTTTTTTTGCTTGGAGGCGGCAAAAGTTAGAGCTGGCCCTGACTAGAGATCAAAAACCAGAACCAAAGACACTTTCATTAAGACTAAATCCAAGTATTAGCACCAGTAGAGTAAGTTATGTGAGCTCCAAGCGTGCTTAGTTGTGAAGACAGGGGCATGGAACTAAAATAAAATATTAACTAAAACAAAAAACACAAAAATCCTGCTCCCCAGGGAATCAATTTACCGGTGGTGGCTTACAACAATCTGTCTTCTAGGTCTGGATGGTCCTCATGGTTCTATTAATCAAAGCAAGAACCGATGGAGATCCAAATTCCTTCAAACACGCCCTGGGAACTTAGTATGACAATACAAATGATTCACTGTGACTCCATCTGTACATGCATATCAGCTTACACAGCAGAGTACCAAGTTAAGGAACCATGTCAAACAGCTGTACTAAGGAGAAGAGGTATTAAGATTTACCTTTCAGGTAAATCAGAATAAAATATTCCCTCAGAGGTCGCACCAAAGTGGTGTCCAATACATTTGCTACTAGCTACATGTGGCTAATAGGCTATTGAATTGTGGCTAACGCATGTGGCTTTTTTTTTTTTAATAATGTGACTAACAAGAAAAATTCAAAACCAATAGTATGGCTAGCATCAAATTTCTATTGGACACTGCTGTTCTATATAGAGCCAAAAGACAAGGTATTGAGGGAGACACTACATTCACTGTTTTTAAATCTGTAGTTCCAGTACTGAAAATATTTTGAACGTTATACCAAGTAATTATTGTTTTTGTCCCATATGCAAGCTAGTCTCTCCATGAGAATATACACAACAATCTGGAGTCAACTTCTGGAAAGATCTGCCCACCTTCAAGAAGATATGGAATATCTGTGCAGATTTTTCCTTCCCAGCTATAGGATGCATGTCCAAGGAGAAACACCCAAATAGATTTCAGACAGTCAGTCAATTCAGAAAACAGGAAAGAAAAATACAGGAAATATCAAAATTGGCAGATGAATTCTTACATAAATGCTAATTTGAAGGTAGCACAAAATTGTCCACTACCGTAAATTGGCATAGCTCCATTTTTACATCAGCCGAGGATCCTGGCACAAAGTCTCTATGAAATAAATAGGAGCTTCAAAAGAAAAGTAAAGGAAGAGAAAAAAAAGAGAGCCAGAAAAAGCAGCTAAGGAGAAAAAAACCCCACCAACTATTGCCTTCCCTTATTCTTATGTCTCCTCTTTTCTTCTCAGCAAAAAGATAACAGGACACACTTTCACCAGCAAACCAGAAGCTACAACAAAAATGAAGTCCAGTTTTTGCTGACTAGAAAGGAGAACAACAAAAAAAAAAAAAAAGTATCTTTGTATGTACATTTTATAATATCTACATAGGTGTGAGAAAAACCTAGAATGTTTACAGGAGTCAGACTGAAAGGTGCATTAGCAGAAAGCTTTAGTTCACCTTTAATACGCCTGGAGGATGTATGACTAGAGGTGTCTAATTTACTAAGTGAAACACTCTGTTTTGAGTTGCTCACTAAAGTTGATGCAGGCTTGTTTCCTCTAGTGCAGTCTTCTCAATGGCTCTCTTAAACTGAGGCGACAGTAGACACTGAGGTGGTGTTTTTTTTAAAAAAAATTACTCTATAGAGCAAGGAGAATGTTTGACTTGTACGAAGTGTTGTATTAGGTAAGTGCATTTTACCACTTTGATCAATATTCTCTCACTAAAACAAAATAGTGATTTGGACTCCAAAGAGGCAGATGCACTCTACTTGAGAGCTCATTAAATGAGAGATTTGCAGATGTGGGGGAGGGGCAGGGCGGAGAATGCAAGGATTTTTGGCAACTGCATGGTATCCCAAAGGTTAAGTGTCTTGTATGTGGTCAAAACATTATCTTGCTCTATTTGGGTTATGCCATTCCATACATTTTGCAGTCTTCACACCACCATGTAGCATCACACCAACTATTTTTCCTCATGGCTATATGCATAGTTATATAGTAGTGCTGATAAACTCATGAAGCTCTTCCTTTACAGATCTTAATGTTTAAGGTTTAACAGAATGGTCTTAAAACATACTCTCTGAACTAGGTTATGAAGTCCGTCCATTACAGAGTGACAAATAAGTTTAAACAAAACTAACATGTTTAAACTTATTTGGGTTTGGTTTTATTATTTTGACCCACTAACGAACAAATGCTATTAAAAATTAAATATTGCTGGCAATTTGTTCTGAGTGTGGATGCATATCTTATGGATTCCAGTGAAGAAGAAAACCACCACATACTGTTTAATTAGTGTGACAACATGAGTAAGTTAAAGGAATTCAAGAGACATGCAATCCAGATACTTTTCATGAGCAGTTACTCTTGGAACACTCAAAAGATAGACACTAAAAGCTTGAATCTGGGAGCAGGGAGGAAGACTAAAACCATGCAGGGGATAGATCTGAAAGTCGTATCACATTCAGAATTTGATTTTAAAACTGTGTATTACAGAAGATAGTCACTGAACTGTTTAGGTGACTACATATAGAACTGTAACTTCATTCTTATGAATGAAGAAGACATTACCATATGCCTCTCTAGAATGCTGCCTTGGAGTCTACATTTAGTTATTCTGAGTAAAAACAGACATTTAAAGAAACAAAGCCTACCTAAAAGATATTTAGGCCATCCCACATCAGGGAAAACTAGTACAGACAACATCTACACCTGTGTCAAGTCCTATTCACTTTAATAGGACTCAAGGATCCACTATCAGACCACCGGGCATCTGTGCTGAATCCTAGTGAAATAAATGGAATGCAGCACTTGCAGTCCCCAATGTAGGGTCATGGCATAACCATTAAGTGTAAATACAAGTCCAACTTTCTAATGGCATCAGTTTGTTATTGTATAAATTAAATACAAGAAGGTTATGCATAATTCTTACCTCCCAGGATGGGTTAAAGAGATCATTGCATACTTCTTCACAAAAGCTTTCTAAAGGCCATTCATTTGCCTAAAAATAAAATAAAAAAATTACCTAGAGACTATTTGAAGTTAATGATTAGGGAAATTTGGAGTTCCATGTAAAGCAGACATACAAAACACAATATACATCACTACTAGTTTATCCAATAATAAAAAAAAGTTAACAACTTTGACTTTAGTGTTTTCTCCCACTATGGTTTGTCTACACAGCAAATTAGTTGCACAGCAAGCCATGGTGTGACCATATAGTACATCAGCTTGCCACACGTGAACTGGCCATGTAGAAAAGTCTGTAGGAAAAAAAGGTTCTCTCATCAGTAAGCTGTTTTTAATGGAAATGTACATTGAAGGAAATTTTACCTAGTAATTTAATATACTTTGCCACACCATACTGAACAGAAAAATTCAAGAGAAATTTACAAGAATTTCCAAGTTTGACAGAATGCCAGCTATTATTTAAAATGTCCAGTGTTTAATAATAGAGCATATGTTTTCCCCAACACAAATGCAACATTTAACAGCTTTAAATTTCTTAGGATCTAGACAATACAATAAAAAAACCACTTTTTAGTGTGTTCTTTATGAGGCTGTTTAAATCTGGGGAACAACAACAACAACTTTCTGGCACCCTCTTCATGTGGTCTTTTCCTAAAGTTCTTTAATTTTATGGTATAAAAATGTGGGGGTGTGAGTAAGGAGACATCTCCCATTTAATAAAAGCAAAAGCTGCTCCCTTTCTCCCACCCCAAAAAGGGAAAATAAAATACTAGAGATAAGAGGGGGTTTGGGAATTCATCAGCTCTAAATCTTTTGGCATAGAAGTTGGAACTGTGATGAGAGAGTCAGATGGTGATGCTGATAACACACCACGCCTCACCT
This sequence comes from Dermatemys mawii, assembly GCA_007922305.1. Taxonomy (NCBI): domain Eukaryota; kingdom Metazoa; phylum Chordata; order Testudines; family Dermatemydidae; genus Dermatemys; species Dermatemys mawii. The sequence continues at coordinate 14,253,902 of ML677335.1, read as the reverse complement.
TGGGTACTGGTTAAAGGCTAGCATAACCTGTTTATTATGATGGGACTTCCTCCTCCAGAGGTGATCAATCTCAGAGTTCTGCAACAACAGTCTTCTGGTAGGTGTCTCACTGACACGAAAGGTAAGGAATGATTCTTGGCCTTACTCTTGATTCTTATGGTATGTAATTTTTGTCCTAAGACAAAGCAGGTGACAGTCTTACCCTGGATCCATACAACTTAAATCTACACTACAAGCTAGGGATGGGATTCCCAGCTCACATATGCATATTTACATAAACTCACTGATGTAGTGCATATATGAACAGTAGTGTAGTTGCAGCAGCACTGGTCCTCAGGGTTTAGGCCAATTTGAACTTGGCAGAATACCACTGCCTGTACTATACCTGGCAGACTACTACTGCCCTTGCTTCTGCAGCTACACTACTGTTTAGCTTGATGATCGCTAGTGCAAGTAAGAACAGTAGCAGCTGGGAAATCACACCCTAGTTTGCAGAATAGATATAGCAACATCCCTGTCGGTTTTGAGTTAGGTCATCCTTAGCTAATTCTTAAGCCAGCAATTTTAAGGTATTGGATGCTAGCACACACCAGAAGCAGCATTGTGTGTGACCCGCAAACATATCAAAGATACAGAACAGAAATCAATTTTGAACCAACTGTGACTTTGTATGGATGAAGAGGTTTTGAGATAGTTTACAGAAAGTTCAACCCAAAGTCAGATAAAAATAACCAATTTAGAAGATCCTAGCAGTCACTCAACATTCATCCATCAGAAAAAAGTACAAATAAGATGAACAAATCACGATAGTGTCATCACAGTCTGGCAAACAAGACTGTTACTAAACTGTGTGTTTAGGAACTAGACTGTATGTCAAAACACCTTATCTTTGAAAGTCTCATTTTGATGGAGAAGATATTATAAGATTTGAAGTGAGAAAGCCCACTTTTTAAAAAAAAAAAAAGTGTGAAAGATAGCATATGAGAAAATGGATCTTGTCTATCTCACATCCAAATACAGCTACTCCACAATTTTCCAAGCGTCAGACTTTCCATAATTGTGAATTTCTTCAAAAAGTCTTCCTAATACTGTTTAATTCTTCAGTTATAAACTAGACATTTTAGTCTCAATTAAGTCTGATTAAAAAGGTTCCCTTAATATGTCTCAAATAGTTTTCTGAAAATGCTGATGAGTCAGTGATCTTTTATTACCTTTTACCTGCTCTAGCCTAGCTGCACAATTTAACATCCTTAAGGCACCTATATTTAAGACTACCACCACCACCAGTGTTAATCAGCCTATTGAATAAGAAGCCAGGTGGTTCTCAAGTGAAATTCACTGAAGTCACAGATTACCACTACACAATTAACAGGGATCTCTCAAACTCACATGCAGTGTCAGAAAAACACTCTGCTCTTGTAGATGTAGATGAGTTGCAAGTGAAATTCCCTCCTCTTCTGGTTTTGGCAAATTAATGGTAAAATGAACTGAAGAATTTGGGAGCACAAAGCAGTTTAAAAAACAAATATTGGCCCAAATCACCAAGTTATCAATCCCCTAATAAAAAGGAGACATATTGTACCTCTTCTGGTCCATTGTCTACCAAAACTTTTGAGTCAGTGGCAGGCTGGTTGACGACAACATTTGCTACTTTTCTGCGCTTTTCTTCTGGTTCCCCATCAGTGCTATCATTACTAAAAAGGAAGTTAAAATAGGTCATGTTTGTGACTAGAAACATCGTGCATCATAGCAGGAGTAATCACTTCCCCCGAGAGTGTCTTGAAAACATTCCTATCAAATTTTTATTTGTGTTCATTCTTTAGATGACTTCAGTAGAAAAAGAAAACATCTCTCCTTAACTAACCAATGTAAGATGTTAGCTACCAAGTTACATTTAGCTGCTAATTATGTTGGAATGTATTCCTTGTATGTAACAGTTATCATGAGCTTTATTATTCAGTGATCTACCCAATGAATACTCAATGAATTGTCAATGCCACTACACTTTCTGATATCTCCCAGCTATTTAAACAGGGAAATGCAAGATGAGGAATTTTCAAACAAACAATGTCTAGACGAAACTCATTTTATTTTTTACATAACAGTAGTGGAGAATTCATTGGTATAAATCACTGAGAGGAAAACATGCTACAAATATGTTGAATAAAAACACAGATAGAGAAAAATTTAGCCACTATTCATCTTCATAAAGCCACAATTTTAATTCTCAGTACCATCAGGTCCTTAACCACCACGAATGTCAAATGTAATATATTACACTACATACAGAAAGGTTCCCAGCTAAAGGGTTAACTAGAGACCTGGTTCATTGTGGTTTTTCAAGGAAAGTACAAAACAACAAAATTCTAATAACCAATGTTTTACTGTTAGAAATATTAGCAGAGACCACTTGAAAGACTGAGTTATGTTTCACTGGACAGATTCATCACAATTCTAGGATGGTTAGAAAGGTACCTGAAGTCTAGCCTGTTTCTCTATATGACAACTGAATTTGTGATTAAGGTTGCTGTTTATCCTAACCCTGTTGCTATCGTAGTCTCATTGAAACCGCCTTCTGAGGACAACAGTACATCTATATTATGCAGCAATAAAGAATGGTGTAGGAATAGTTTATACATTTACTGGAATTATTGAAAGGTGGATCCAAGCTTCATTGAAGTTCTCAGAACCAGGCCAGAATAGGAATTTCTGAGCTGGCCCGATCACTTACTATGTTGCTAGAAAACAAAACAAGCAAGCAATAGCTACAGTACCTCTTCTCATTAGTCTCTACTGCATCCCTGGACCTTTGCTTTGCAAATAGCTTAGCCATTCTTTTAGCTTTATTCTTTTGTCTACTGCTCATACCAGCTCGAAATTCTGAATCAATCAACTCAGCAGCCTGAAGAGTCTGAAAAAATAAGAATCCAGTCAATATCAATTCTGCTTGTACCTAAAGTTCACCCCCATTCCCAAGCACAAGCAAAAACAAAAACACTCTTGTTCTCACTTCCCCATAGCACCCATGTTACTTGAAACCCAGAGCACTAGTTTGGCACCATACTAAATGGGTCTAATGTGCAACTTATGAAATTTAAGTGTTTGGAATACAGAACAAATTTACAAGTAAAGCTTAGTATTTTTAAAATGTAATGATTTACAATGGCAGAAGCACAAATGAAGCAAACCCACTGTAATATTCCTTGCAGTCAAACAGCCCAAGGTTTTACCTACAGGTTGTTTGTTTACAAGTGAAGCTGAAGTAGGAGTATAGTCCAAATCCTCATCATTGAACAGGTCTTCAGTGTTCATTCCAATTGCAGCTCCCATATCAAGGCCAAGTTTCTTTTGTAACAGTTTCCTTTGTCGTGCTATCCTCTCTTTAGGATCAACTTCACCTAAAAAAGGTCAACTTTTATACTTCATTTCAAAACACAGATGTCCAACAGATTTACTGCTGAAGCCTTGATAAGAGTTACAGTAAAACTAAAATATTCCATTTTGCACAGAGGATTCTTCTGTCAATAACTGGAGCCTTGCTAAATAAAAATTAAATATTGTTATTTTGCACATGCACCATATTTTTATGGAAAGTTTTCCCCAAAAAGGCCTGACAAAAATGCAGACAATGAGACATTTCTAATATCATTCAGAATTTTTAAGTTAATATTACTCAAAGGGACCCATACATGGTATGTGAACATCTTGACTTCCCTGTTAGAAGCCCGAAAGCCAAGTTTCTCTGGATAGGTCTTTTTAAAAAGCACACACACACACAGCTCCCCACCCCCCCGCCCCACCCAACCCTAAAACTATCCAAGACTCTTCTACACTAGTGCCCCCCAAACTAAGATCTCCTGATGCAGAGCTGGATTCTGCAGGAAGGGAAGGATGGGGTTTTTTTTTCAGTTGGGTTTAGAACTGGGGTCTGCTTAGAACCTAGTCCCAGTTTTGCGTTAAGTTGTGCATGTCTCATCTGTAAAAAAGTGAGGATAATGGTACGTGCCTACCTCCCAAAAAAACTTGCAAAGCTTAATAAAAGATTGAAATGCTTAGCACCTAGATATCATGACAGTTACACACTTCAAGAATACATACAAATGAAATATAGCATGCAACTGCTACCCTATCCTCCTTCAAACCCCTCCCCAAGACTCACCTCTTTTAGGATGCCTAGGATTTGATAGATGCAGACAATGGTCAGGCAAGTAATGAGCAGTGACTGGCTTCTTTCCCCTTACTCTTATTTACTTCCCCATTCCCTTTTCTACTTCTACCTCCAATTTAAAGAGGAACCACCACCACCTCGCAAAAATAAAAGTCTTATGAACCTAACAAAGCAGAACTGTTTCTTCAATGTATTCATTCTCTCATATGTTAAATCCCTCTCTCTTAATTTGTCTGTTTTGTGCCATTTAGATTGAAGCTGTCTAGAGCAAGGATTGTCTCCTAAGTGCATCTGCACAACAAATAGCACAGTAGGGCCTCAATCCCAGTTGGTGCCTTTGGATACTACTATAACAACGTTCACTACCACCACTACCAGTCTCTGGACCATGAAAGTCCACAGAGCACTTGCTAGACAGCTGGCTAGTAGTATGGTGCTGGCACCTCTCAGTTATTTCCTGCTCCTATTCTTCACTAACAAAGCTACAACAGAGTTTTCCTGATATTGTTTTTCCATGTAAATCAAATGCTGCAGTTGTCATAGGAATATTACATGAGAGGTCTGCAGGTCCTCGTTCACAAGTTCTGTTAAAATGCAGTCCACCCTATGAAAAAATTTGAAAATACCCTATCCAACATTAAGGTTGAGCTGTCAAAATCATGATTTTATAAAAAGGCAGGAAAATTAAGCACTTACAAACACATACGGGAAATACAAAGAGATATTACAATAGGCTTCGGCTAAAAATAGAAACCCTGTACATGCACAATGTGGCTGAACTATTGTTGCTGTAGAAACCTTTAGTTCTTTCTTCTCCTGTCATCTTCCCTTTGAACTCAACTGCAATACCTTATTTCATTTTTCTTCCTGCATTTATCATAACTCTGCTGGGACAACGACCAAAATCAACCCCACTACTTCAGTGTAGAAACTGTTTTTCCAAGCAGAGCTGTGTAGTAATAATTCATTCCTCTAAAGTGAGGAATTCAAACCAAAAGATAGTTATGATTTAGCAAGTTCCCTACATCTACTTCCTAGGAATATGAAGAGATCCTTGATTGTAACAACCTACAATATGGTCAACACATGCACTAATAACTGGGAAATCTATATACAGATATAAATCAAATAGAACACGTACCTGATTTGTCATCTTGGACCTCAAACTCTGCACCAGCAGATCCAAGAAGAGATGCTCCATGTTTTAACAACTGACAAATATCAAATCTATCAAAACGCAATCGATCACTGGCACAGGAATCATCCATAGGACTTTCTGAATCAGATTCTAGAGGGAAATTAAGAATACAACTTAAGGAAACAGTCAACACCATTGCTCTTTTACACGAGAAGCAGGGGCAAAGGTGGGAAAGAAGGAAGAGTTTCTCAGAAAACTAAGAAATATACCCATTTTAATTTATGAGTTTAAAGAGAAGAATCTACATACTACAATCCATCTGAGTCCATAAAAATATCTGTCTAAATATGTGACTTCGATGAAGATGCTTATGCTTGATTTTCAGACCTTAGGTAACTGTGCATTTACATGCCTACTTTGTGTAAACTGATTTGCAGGCTCACAGGGCTGATAATCTGTGAACATATCAGGATGTGTGTACTTCAGACATAAATGTGGACCTACCCAACGTCTAAAGAGTAGACCAGTTATTTGCTTCTGTAATTTGAAATATACAAAATCTTGCTCATTTATAGCCTAATGTGCTTTATTGGGAAGTCTATGTACCCAAATTAAAATCAGTACAGCCTATTTTCTTCACTTTTACAAAAGCACAAGTGGTTTGTGTGCATATACCTAAAAGACAGAAAGGAGAACTGCCTTGTCCAATAACAGTCTTTAGCATCCAGGTAACAGAACAGAGATAATACACCAACATACACTGGGTCACCAAACATCAGTAGGATCAAATGGCTTCACTAACTCCAAAATTAAGAGATACAGTACGTACAGACCTGGTTGTTAGTAGTTTTAGCCTTACAGGACTTTTATAGAGAACTGGAGATGTTCAGGAAATATCTGGACAAAGCAACACAATATCACCACATGACTCCACCTTCCAGCAGACAGACCTGTTCAGTGGTGTAAGAGTGCAAAGTAGGGAGGCAGAGGCGGAAGTATTTGCAATAGGTTTCAGGCACCCAACTCTGATAGAAAAGGTTTAAGAATTAATGGAATTCTGCTTTTTCACTGATGTGGGCACTTTATTATCCTACCTGTTTTACAAAAGATGGAAGGGTGTTTTCTGGGGTCTAGAATGTGAGCTGAGCAGTCCTGATGAAATCCTAAGAGAAGCCAAACTTATGCAGAAGATTTGGTGGAACCTTATGTTGTATTCTTTGTTAATAAAGCCAAACCCCATTAAGAGGTTGAGTATGAATTCTACATATGTACCGCGCAGACTGTGCTTCTAAAGCAGACTGGGAAAGTTTGTCTGGCAAGTTTTACACCAGAGTAAGTATACATTAGAGTGATTATTAACTTTACATAGTTCACTAAAAGCACCTTGTTTTGGTCTTGGAGTTGGCTTCCACTCAGGTACATTTTTCACTATTGCTTCAACAGCCTGGCCAGCTGCAATGCGAGTATCCCAATTTGTACTCCTTAAGTATATTAACACCTTTAAAGAAAGATTTGAGAATCAATTATCAAAACCTTGAAATAAATTTTAAAATTTCATGAGTACAGCAGTCATCTAGTGCTCTGGGTGCTGTAAAAGATCACTGTAAATGCAATGGGTCAAAAGGCTCCATTTAAAACAGCTGGGACAAGGAAGAAACAGTGAGAATACATATTGCTTTATCATCAATAGCATTCATGCTGCTCATCAAGCACCACCAATAAGAATCTGGTACAACAAACTCAAACAAGTAGTTAAGCCATAGTTTTGTGCCCCATCATTCTAATTCAACTTGCTTCTTTTTAAAATTTAGACTAATTCCTCAGAGCACTGAGAAAAAGTATGCTCAATATGCAATTTTTGCCCAAGGAGGCCAACATGTGCTGTATTAGCACACACTTCTCTACATCAATCTACCATTATGCCTCAGCCCCACTTTTGGTGGCATAATATTCTTGACTCTGCCCACTCTGATGATAGCATCAATTGTGGTATAGATGCTCATTCAACAAGAACAGAGACGAAATCATTCTGTTGCCACTACTGTCAGACAAATATTACTTTTGGTGGTGGTGGTGTTTTTTAAACTGGACTTGGCCAGATTAAAATTCAGAAGCACTGAAAATCTCTATTTCATTTCCTGACCTTTAAAATCATCTAGTCGTCACCCTGCTACTAATCACTTAACATTGCAACACATCGATCAACGAAGTTTTGAACTAATGAGAGAACAGTGGGAAACTGAAGAGAGTTAACTATCTCTTTCCAGATTACAGCAAATGTTGAATAAATTAGGATTTAATCACATCTAGAATACATAGTGAAACCGTTGTTAAGTGACGATCCCAAAGGCTGATAAATTAGCTGTTTAATAAAAGTGGTCTTCTAATTAAGAATGGAGTAGAATAGTATTCAATATATTTAGAAGATTCTTTTAGGTGGTCTCCTAAAAACAGGAGGCTGGCAAATAAGGCTTCCTTGTAGTAGGAAAAAAACAAATCTAGTTTTATTTTCATTTCAATTCTCTATTTAGCAAGGCTCTGATGTTACATTAAGAAACAAATGCTTACTTTAGATAAGAGATTATTCAGTTCATGGGGATGGAGTTTCACCACCTCCCCAAGTTGTTGTGCAGCTGCTTTTCTTGTTACCGGTGTGGTACCAGTGTCCAGTAAAATGAAGAGACGATCAAGCCTACACAGATAAAAAAAGCCAAGTGATTATACTTGCAGAATTTGATTGGCTCACTCCATTAACATAATCCCATCAAACTGTCCAGTATACTTGACAATTTGAGGGGAGTTGGTTGCTTGGGGACTGACAAGATATAGACCAACAGATCTAGAATTATGATTTTTAGTAACAAAAGTATACTCATTCTGAAACATTTCTAAACGGAGAATAAAACAGAATCCTGAACAAATCAAAAAATGGAGTAAAAATATTTCATTACAAAAAAGTTAGTTTATCCACTTTTTATAACCCAGCAGAGAATTAAAAGGGAATTCACAAAACTAAAACTACTTGCTCATCTCAGAAATTCTCTATTTCAGGACAGAAATACCTTTGAACTTCCGTAACACTTTATATCCCAACAGTGATATGGAGAAGTGCTATTACACAAGTGCATTTGGATAAGATTCCAAGAGAAAGAACCCTAATATTCTACTTAAATTTTTTTCTGGAAATGCAGATTTATAATCCATTACGTCAAGTTCTGCCTCTCTTTTGGATGCCAGTTTTGTCATCAATTCTCATTCTTCCCCTAGTAGAGTAGCCAGATGTGCAAGCATCAAGCCAATAGAATCTTCGAGGTACTTTTGTCAAACAGAAGAGTAACAGCATGGGGTCTTGGGGTCTTCTGTATAATACTTCACCTCACTGTTAGCTGAGGCATCATGATGGCAACATTTAAGGCAAAAAGATTGGACTTGGTAAGAATAAGTAGTTTTCTTTATGAAACAGTAATTTTTCAAAAATTGAAGTGTTTGTGATTTACTAATAATTCTTTCTAATTGTGGAGCAAATCAATAGATCCCTTTGCCAAAAAAGGTGATAAACACTGCATACCACATAGAGAAGGGATCTGCAACCTTTGGCAACCCTGGTGGGCCGGGCCGGTTTGTTTACCTGCTGCGTCCACAGATTTGGCCGACTGCAGCTCCCACTGGCCTTGGTTCGCTGCTCCAGGCCCATATTGCCGTTTCCCACTGCCACAATTGGCCCCGAGTGGCGAACCACGGCCAGTGGGAGCTGTGATCGGCCGAACCTGCAGACACTGAAGGTAAACAAACCGGCCCAGCCTGCCAGGGGTTGTCAATCCCTGACAGTTTTAAATAAAGATTAGAAGCCTTTCTAAAAAGGTACACTCTATTTCACCTAGACATGGAGTATAATTCAGGAATTAGTAGGTGAAAAATCAATGGTCTGTACTACAGAGGTGATATGCAGACTAGATAATAAAAATAGTTCCTTCTGGCTTTAAAAGCAAACAAACAAAAAAAACCAACCAAAAAAACACCCAGCTATGAGTCACTGAAAATACGTGTCATAATTTACAATAAAATATGAAGCTAACCTACATTGCCTTATCAAGACGAGGATTCAAAACAACTCCGATCTTCCACATCCTCAAGTCTGTTATTTAACTCAATCTGCCCCTCCAGCTACCAGCCTTTCTCCAAAAACTCAAAGGATGTTTATAGCTTGGTCACACCACTTCCTCTTCTAGGAGGAAGCAAGAACTCGTCGTATCACTACACAAGAAACCACTATCACGGCCCAGCCCCCAAAATTCTAGAGCCCAATTCCAATCTTGACTACAGAGCATCTACTGCCTCTCCAACACCTACGCCTGTACAGCCAGAACTAGGCCTTTGATCTCACAGCTTCAAGTGCACAAGTGTCTCACCAGGAAGGTCTAGGAGAACAATATCTGCCCCTCCACCCCCCAAAAAAACACTGCAAAACTTAAAGGCGGAACATTCTCTCTCTTCCCCCTCCATTATCCTCCTCCCAATTAAGCGAATGGCAAAAAAAAAAAAAAAAAAAAAAAAACATCCTCCCACCCAATCTATTAACATCAATGGGAGGAAGATTTCAGTTCACAACTCCCACTGAAATCAGGGAGTATAGGACTTCTTGAATCTAGACACCAGTATTGTAATCAGACTAAGTTATTAACATCTGGTTTTCTACTCTGATAGCACTCAGGCATTTCTAAGCCAATGGGCAGACAAAAACCTGAAACGCTACTAAAACCTTAAAATCAGAGTAATCAATGATTTGCAATGCAAACCGAAATTTGAAAGAGTTCTCTTGAAACTGTAGACTTTTTTTTGGTTTCAGAATAAAGCAGGCAATGGTAAGGCCAAACCAATTTTCCAAGCCAACGTTGTAGTGGAACTAGAAATACAGCTTTCTAATGGAATCTGGTTGTAACCTCAGCTATGGAGAGGCAACCTCCTATCTATAAGAGTCCCATAAATGAACAATGGGACTCTTCCCCCAAAGCAGTTCACAGTTTAAATGCACAGGTTCAACGCAAAAACAAGACCACCACTTGCGATTATAGCTGAAATTCTCAACTCAGCAGGAGGGTGTTGTGTTTTTCTCAGAAAAGAACTCTTGAGTACGGGCAGGCAACATAGATAAAGGGAGTGGTTGGGAACTAAACTTAAGTGGCACAAAGATAGAAAAAGCAAAGTCCTTGGTCACTTCCCTGAACTTGTTAGGTATCTCCATGTGTTCTGCAACAGCTGATTTAAGGTTTGTTTAAAAGTATCAGTAAGAAGAGAGGATATTCAAGTGTTAAAATAAAAGTTTTGTAAGTTCTGCTTTCTCTTTCTATAAATACATTCTGAGGAAAGACACTCACAAATCTTTAAAGTCCTTTGTTTTTGGAACTGTATGCATACTCTTCTGTGCTTTTGTTGCTTTTTGGACTAGATGCCAATTTCAGTAGCTTCTAAAATGGTATGATTTTAGAGAAAATGTGTAGTCACACAAGGGTATCAAAGCAAAAACCAAAAGGAATCCACAGGCCCCCCACAAAAAATAAAATGCAGGATATGTGGCTCAGCACGTGGAGCAAGTACAATAGACTCTCAATTATCCAGGGTTGGGTTAATCCACAACAACAAAAAAAATACGTGTAACTTGCAGGGCCGGCTCTGGCTTTGTTGCCGCCCCAAGCACACAAAAACACCAAACCACCAGGGCACAGGGCAGCCAGTGAACCAACACCCTCTCCTCCCGGTGCAGGGTGGCTGGTGAACCAACTCTCCCTCCCCATATTTCCAATGGATGGTGATTATCTGGGATTTTATTAACCAGGATTAATTTTTTCCCTACCATCCTGGATAATCGAGAGTCTACTATAATACATATATTTTAGAATAAGTGTCTAGCAGTTGCCTTTTAAAGACTTAAAATACTGACAGTGACACATATATCCACTATGCATGCTGCCTAGAAAAAAAAACGATTGCAGTGCATATATTTAGTGTTACACGGTTGTTAATTCAGGTTTTAAAAACACTGTTGAAATTTAGTATAATTTTATGAGACAAGGAGCACTTTTTTCCCTCCTGCAAGTTTCACCCAAATAAACTGAGCCATTTTCAAGCATAAAGGAGTGGGGAGAAAGCATTTTTTTAAACTGACAAAAAGCAGGAAGAGGATAGAAACTTAAGTTTGGCAGGAATACAGTTCCAAGGCCAAAATGTGCCTTATTAAATTTTCACCAGGACATGAAATGACCAAGTGGAAGAGTTTTAAGAAGTCCTGTTTAACATATGTACATCAGATTATATTAGATAAAAACAAATGACCTTCCAGTGTACCAGTGTCAGCAAAAGAAAGTTTTCACAAAATTGATGTCTGCACATTCAATGTAATACTGAAACATGTACATGAAACTGATCGGAATTTCATTTTTCATAGGCTGGGGGACTGTGGAATATAAATGACTATTTGTAGAGAGAGAAAAAGAAACGTATGGAATGAAGCAAGCCTCCTTATTTCACAGCTTCCACTGTGTCATAACAGAACATATTCTGTTACTGTCTATCAAACAGTTTAACATAACTAAGTCAGGCAAAGTCATCAATTTTATGTAATGAAACAGGGATCATGTGTTTTAAAAAGGGATAACAATTAAAGACTGCTGTAATGCATAAGCACAGGCAGCCTTAAGCTCATTTCACTATTCCACAGTACAACCTTTATTTTTTTTATAATTATAACTTGTATATTGCAGACATGTATATACAAAGTGTATCCCTAAGCTAGCATGAGGCTTTGCAATCAGAGAAGTAGGCAAGATCCTTGCCTCAAGAAGCTATTTTAGGACCTGAGCCAGCTCCCATTTAAGTGACTATAATTTGTCCCCTTGCCTTAATGAGAGATGAAACAAGCCCTTAAGGTCAAGTTCTGCAAAGACATACTCACATGAAGTTTTACTGGCCTCTAAAAAGTTATTGTATGGGTAAGAGCTGCAGAACTAAGCCTTAAATTACAAAGGAAGAACAAACAAAAAAAGAAAGACCGTGAAGAGAGGGATTTTTGGGGGGTAAGTCAAAAGTAAACAGGAAGAGAGTCTTACTTCAGGGAAATCACACAGATACACATCTCACAATGGAAAGCAGAAGAGTTTAGTGCATTTCTTGTCCAACACAAAACATCTACTGAAGAAAAATGAAAGTTACTTGTTTTAAGGCTTTGAAGTAGTGTTTTCTTATATCCCTCAAAAGTAGTTGCCTAGTTCATAACTCTGGCAATCTGAAACTTCTTCAGTGTTAGAACTGGACATTGCTTATTAAAACAAATAAGGTGATTGCTTCAGATGAAACACACATATCCCAAAAATGCTGCTATTACAATATACAATGTAGCTGCCAAAGAAAAAAAAAACTGATCCTTCTTAGAACTACAAATGCAATGCAAATTTAATCATTTACACTCAGTTTCTATCTCAGAAATCATCTTCAGAACTGAAGCATACGTCCGACCCATTAAGTTGCAAAAATTACTCAAAAAAGTAACAAAAATGGCACAATAGTCAATAGAACAGGGCTTCAAAAAACATTAACACATAGCAGTCAGAGACTGATACAAAACAATATACTAGTAAGATCTATGGACAACACCCTGGCGAGAATCCCAGCTCCAGCCGTTGGAATTCCTGTCAGGGTTCTAGCTTTGGATCCTGTTCAGGAGTTTCATCTTTCATCAGTCTTTGACTATGAGGTGTCTGAGAAGTTTCACATCTCCTTGCTGTTATACTGGGGGTTGTTGGGAAGGGAGGAGGTAGTTCCACTGCTCTATCCTTTTACCAACTGCCTGAGGCTAGTGCCAGGCAGTAGTAATCCTCCACAACTCTACTACTAAAACCTTACTAATGGAGACTGATAGAGTGCCTGCCTCAAGCAGCAACAGTAGTAGAGTGGAACTGACAAGACTCAGGTCAGTTTCATTATTATTTGAAAGCTTGGGATATTGATGAAACCAATAAGAATCCCATCAATATAACTTTCACCAATACCCACAGGCTCGTCAATGGCAATCAGTCCGACCTCATTCTGTCAATTCCACTCTACTCTTGTTGCTGCTTGGGAAAGTGAAGAGCAGCAGCAATGAAACTACATGCAAACTTGGAAAAACAGCAGTGCACACATTCATGTTTGAAAGGTTCTCTGCAACAACAGAGGCTAGAATTTTTTTTAAAGTAAATTTATATTCTGCCAGAACTGACAATCCAATCAGCACAATGTTTCTACAAGCATATGGATTTTTCAGGCTTTTACTGGAGGTTTTGCGTTATCTTGAGAGAGACACAGAGATAGCTACAGATAGATTGTTAATGAGGTATTAAGTTTGAAATTTTAGATATTTATGATCCCACAACAAGGATCCCTGTTCTTATAAACTCTTATATGACAAACCTCATACAAAGCTTGTCAGGACCAGCAAATGACCCATTCTCAGGGACTTTACTATCACGATCATCCTTCATAACTATTCAGAATATGGGTCCTGCATTATGGTCCCAATCTGGGGCTGGGGAGTGCAACTGAAGGATGCTATACTGAAAACCCAGAAACTGATTTGATTTACAGGTGGTAGCAGCTTATACTTCTCCACACTTGCTTATTAAAGTGCTTCACATTTTCCCCAGTGAGATAAGAAAGTATTTCAAATGAATACAGCTAAAAATCTAATTAATTACATGAAGTTAAAGGTAGGGGCAGGTATTATACCTGTAACAGTTATTCTGCCACTTTCTTTGATTTTACTATCACATTTTCCTATTTTAAAAATGTTTCTTCTCCCCTCCCAGTGTAGTGCAGGTTTCCCCATTATTCTGGGAGGTAACTGACTGACTAAGCAGAAGGAAGTGTTTTTGAATATACAAAAGAAAATTGAAAATAGGTTCCTTTTAAACTCCTTAATTTACAGTGACACTTTAGTGGGATTGTTTTTAAAAATAGCTTAATTTAACTTTAAATATCTTAATTAAATTTTTAGCTGGCAGTGTCCCCTTTTGGTCTTGATGGCAACACATACTTTAGAGACTGCTGAAATCCAGCAACAATACTGAATAGTGTCCTTTTTGCAGTGACAGTGGTTTGTGATGTGAAAATGTTCACTAGGCAACCTATAATCACCAAAACCATCATCACATCATAATGATTGTTACTATAACAAGAGGCCAGATTTGTGCAAGTGACTTTAAGGTGAAAGTGTTTGCTGTATCCCATTACTAGTCCCAGTGCTGAACCACCTAGTTCCACAAGTTCGTAATTCCTTTCTCAAGCAGCAGTTTCTACCATACTCACATTTGTGTATAAGCCTAGTGAAAGAGGAAGAACAAATTTCTTGCCATTGCACTGGTTGTTTCTACCAAGAAAGAATTCTATCACCCAGATACACTGCCCTGTATAGCTAATGGGGAAGGAGAAGTCAGGTAGAGAAGAGAATTCTCATCAAATTATACCTGTTCAAGGCTTATTCTTGGAGATTGGAGAAGGGGGCAATGTAGCAATATGTTTTTGTCTCCTGAGAGTAAGGCTATCCTGCCTAAACACCCATTTGTTTTTGGGGATAACATCCACCGGGTAGATGACATCCATCTACTTGTCTATGTATTATTGCAGGAGATATGGGGCACAATCTGTGTTTTACTCTCCAACAAGACCTTTTGTTATAGGGCTTCTGCTAGAAAGGGGTCTTCAAAGTGGGGTGCGCATGACCACCCCCAGAAGTGCGCACACCCTCCCCCAGGAGACCGCCGAGCAGACTGGCAGTCTATTTTTATCCCACCGAAATGCCGCCACAGAAAGCGGAAGCTTTTAATTCAGCGGCATTTCGGCGGACATATCCCGGGGAGCTGTGAGTGGACACTGGACTGTGGAAAGGGGCCGGGGCCAGAAATCTTTGTAGAATGCTGTGCTAGAAGACAGTAGAGAGTCTGGTGACACACCACCCCTCATCCAATAGCATGGACTAACATCCCAAAATCCATTTCCTTCATTCCATAAGTGCTAGCCATGTATTTGCTTTGTAATAATAAATAATAATAAACAACAACAACAACATTGTAAGATCCTAATCTGGTTTTGACAAAAAATGGATTACAAATTCCCAGATTTTCACCGTCTGTCCAGAGTTCAGTTCTAACTAGCCAAGATTTTAGCAAGGTTTTTCCATTCAACCACTATTCAGCTAAGCTTCATATGTCAAGTACCAAATACAATGTTTTGTTTTTGAAGTACAGAAAAGTATAAAAAGCAAATCAGCTGCAAACACAGGAATAGAATCTCATTTGTGAACTAAGGTACCAATGCTAAGTTAACCAGAAACTTCCCCAAGGCTAATATAGGGTATTAGACCTGACAGATATTAAGTCAGCTAGACTTGTTTCCCCATACTCCACTTATAGTTAAAATTGAACAATAATCTTGGTTCTTTAATACATATGTAAAAACATACTTTTAACCACAAACATCCACAGGGTGAGTTCAGATCTCTAAGATAAATGAAGCTTGTAAAGACCAGAACACTAATCAACCAATTTAATCAACACCAATAATTTATATATTCATACAAGTTTGAAAGGAAAACATGCTGAAATTTTGGGTTCAGAAGTGAGAACTCTTGGAAACGTGGTTTTCTATTGTTAGGTGTAATGCAGACTGCTACAATGCTCCTGTTCTTATGTTTAACTTCAAGGAAAGGTCACCTATCAGAACAAGAGTTACTGTATATGATTGTGTTGTGTGATGTTTCTGCTGTATCTATTGTAAGAATGTGCAGAGGCGAAACTTATACAGTATCACTTTTGCATGTAGACTGAAACACTGGAGACAACAGGGACAGCCAAACTGTTACAAGTGTTTCAAAATATTCAGTTCCTTTACACTATTTGACTCTTGAAATAATTCCTTACCAACTTTCCTGGGAATGTCTCTCACAAATACTCCACTAATTCTGTGGAATTAATGTCTTTTACAGTATACAAAGTTTTATCCATTGTATGGTATTGTTCAACTAGTCTCACAGTTTTGGAAATAAGTGCATAGCTTTCCACCGCAACAACTGTGTGCCACAAGTGAAACATGATTAGACAGGGATTTGTTTTTTTTAAGTTAACACTGAAATTAAAAAAGTATGTCTTGTCTACAGAGGGAACACATTCAACAACAAGCATTTGAAGCTTGGAACAGAAGCAAACCCTCATTGCAGACTAGTTTTAAAACACATATTAGCTGTTCAGCTTAATATTCCAGTTATCTACAACACTGAAATAATTAGGGGAAATTTTATGTAACAGAAGAATTATTTATAGTGACTGCCCCCAAAATAAAGGGATTATAACATTGCTGTGTTGGAAATGACATGTGGCATCTGATAGTAGAATTTAACTGCAGAAAGGTTGATTGGTAAAATAATCTCCTACTGCTTTAAATTCATGTGGACAATTTAGAACAAAATCCCACTACAAAATAATGGTTTTGAAGGGACCAGTAGAGAGCATAATCAAAAAACTGTCATTAAACACAGCCAGCCTCAAAGCATCTCATGGCAAATCAATTGGCCTCACTGCTGTTAGAAACACACACACCCATATTGTAGGCTTTAATTCAAGTTTCACAACAGCTTTAGTGGTGAATGAAATCCACAAATTCTAATAAATCACATAATGTGTGGACAAACAGGAACCTCACCACCTACTTCATATACATCTTTGGATTAGGATCCACTTTTGTTACAGAAGTTGTAAAATGTAGAGGTACCACCTGTGTAGATGATCCCCAAATCACCACTGTCACAACCTCTAGATAATGGTTAGATTGTGGGGGAGGGGGAAACATCCAGTTGTGAAGTTTTTCTGTGTTCAAAGGATGATGGAGATTCATAGCCAATTTTATAATATTCAAATATTTTACTAGTGTTGTATAATTAAACACTTAATGCCAGCACACCCTGATTCAGGTATATTTAAATAAATACCACGTAGGAGCTTGAGAACCAGGATTCCCTAATCACTTATCTGTTTGGAAGTCTATGATTTTATTAGCAGCATACTAATAAGCACACAAAGCAAAGCAGTTCTTGTCAACTTCCGAGGCCAGCATCATTGCTGCTAGTGCGCTGGTGGGCTACATTGATGTGGCAGGATTCCACCAACCTTCAGCATGACCACTTAAGGGTGGCCTGTAAATCCTTTGACAGCGTATAAGATGTTGGGTGGGGGAAAACCCTTATCGCAGGAAGGAGGAGTCGGGGTCCACACATCCTTTATGAGCTAAGGGCTTCGGTCTGCTCCTGGGGCTGCAGTTACCCCGGCCGTAGACATGCCATAGACTGAGCCCGCGCTCAGGGCCATGCAGCAGCACCAGAAGCACACACGGGAGGCCGCAAGTGGCGCACGCTGAGGGGCAGGAATAATGTCCCGGTAGGGCCTCACCAGGTTAAGGAGACGACTAGAAAGCGGGAGCGAGTCTCCTCTTCAGCCCCCATACAGCAGAGGTTGCCTTTGGGGCTGAGGCCCATGGCCCGCTGCCCTGTCCCCCCGCCCCTCGGGGCTTATACCGACCTGGAGACCGCCATAGCCAGAGAGAGCCTGGGCCGGGTTGGATGAGAGCAGCAGGGTGGCAAGCAGGGGCCGCCGTTACTCTCCCAGGAAGAAGGATGCAGGGGCCTGGCCTAGGCCTCTCAGGCTCCACACTCCGACCGCGGCCCAGCGGAAAAAGATGGGGAAGGGCTGATCGCGTTGACGGCCGGCAGAGTCCCACTAGCCCCCAGGGGTGACGACCGTGCGGGTAGTAGCAGTAGAACTGCCTCAAAGCACGGGTTAAAGCTTCTATTCGCCCATCGCTGGGGAGAAGACTAACGCCTGGCTTTATAGGAGCAGCCATCTTGTATTTATTCCCTTCCTCCATGATAGCCGCTTCCTCATTGGCAAAAGCGCCGAGCCGCAGCCAATGGGAACAGTGCTTCTAAGAGAGGAGAAGGAGAGAGCGTAGAGTTGGGGGATGGGGCTGAGCAGAATCTACCATGGAGCTTGCCGCGCCTGCTGGAGGAGCGAGCGAGAGCGAGGCGGGCTGTACCATTTACACAGCTAGAGGGGGAAGACTAAGAACGGATAGTACCCGTTAGCACAGGAGAGAGGAGAAATCTCGCAAATGTCAGGCAGTTTACATCTCCCCGTAACTTCAAGCTCAGCGTTCTCCGTGGGGCTACCGCTAGAGAGGTCACTTCCCCCCCCCTCGCCTGCAATGGCATGATCCATCGTCCCCACAACTTCTGCTTGCAAACCACCGTCTGTAGTGCACGCTGAGCGGCAGGAGCGTGGCAGGCCCAGCGGCACTACAACTCCCAGTACGCACTGCGCGAGCCTGATGAGCGGGTGGGCCCCGTGCGCATGGCACTCTGCTAAGGGTGGGTGGGTGCACGGCGCCGCTGCTAATTAGGGCCGCGTGCCGGGCTCTGTGGGCTACGCAGTCGGGGTAGTTCGCTGGTGCCTGCCCGCCCTCAATGAGCGGTTGCTGAGCTAGGGGGTCCTAGCGCTGGGACCTCCTTCAGCAAGTGTCCTCCGCTCGCGTCTTGGCAGGAGGAGCCCTAATGTCAGCAGGAGCACGCTACCTCCTGCCCGCTCTTCAGTGGCTGAGCAGCTCTAGCAGGGTCAAGGGAGGTAAATCCTTCCCGCCTTCGACGTTTAGAGAGCAGCTGGTAGCTGTGGGAAAATCAAACAGCCTATACGTACAGCTAGTAGTAAGATACTGATGTATGCTCACCCCACCTCCCACATACAGGTAGGTATTACGCTGAAAAATAGAGACGGGGGTACAAGACCCCTTGGATTTACTTACAATTATTTATTGAACTGCAATAGTTCTCAAAATAGCCAGGCCACGGCTGAGTTTCCATATCTGTAGCTCATTCCACTCCCTTTGCAAAGAAGAATTACCTTCTTAATGGCAGAGGTAAAATCAGAGCTGTATTTGCTATTCAGCTGTACTAAATTGCATTTTTTCCCAAGTAACACAGCCTCACACTCTCCCCCAAGCTTTCTTTTAGCAAATTAAAAAAAGGAGCCATGCAGAACCCCTTTTAAAGACTACTATGACTCCACCCAACAATCTGTTCCACCAATGATAGCTCTTTGGTGGGGGGGGGGGTCATAATTTATTTGTCTTATCTGGGTAAATTACTAAATTTACTAAATTACTAAACCTTTCCTCAGGTGCCTACTATCAGCCTCACATATGGCTTGCTAATTTCCAAGATTGCCACCCACAACCTCTTTTCTAAAGAGAGAGACAACATTTGCTACCTTCAATCCTCTACTAAAGCATATAATTTAAATAATAGAATGCATATTTTTCTAGAGGCTCAGTCACTTTGGCCCAAGTCCTCAAAGGTATTTAAACACCTAACAACAATTATGGGAATTAGGCACATGAATATAATTGTGGATCATCCAAGTCTTTGTTCCTGGATTCCATCAGAATAAGACTGTCAGAATACCATCCAGTTCTGGTGACATAGTGCTCTCAGTTTAAGAATTTGTTCTGGTGCCTCCTCTATTGATATCACAATCTCTGATGATACTTTATTAACTGAAAAGACTTGGTCTGAGATAGATAGCTGCAGTGTAGACTGATACAAATAAATCATATAGCATCTCTGCCGTGTCCTGATACTCCTTAATTGCTCTCTCTACTCTCTGATAGTCCAGTAGGCCAACCTATGCTCTCACAGGCTTTCTGTTTCTGACATACACAAAGAAATCTTATTTATGTTTATTGTCAGATTGTATGCTCCTCAATTACCACATAGCATTCCTAATTTTTATTTATATTTTACTTGCTGTCATTTATGCTCCCATCTATTACTTCACTAAAGATGGATTTCCATGTTCTGAAGAATATCTGTTTAGTTTAAGTAACCTTTAGTTATGGCTATTTAACCAAATGTGTTTCTTGTCTTTCTGCTCTCTTTGTTTAGAGGTGTGTTTATCTTCTATTGCTCAGCTGGCCTACATACTGAATCTATAGCCAGGACTACACCAAAAAGTTAAGATGACCCAGCTGTGTTGCTCAGGGGGTGTGAAAGTTGACCTAATGTCTGGTTTAGACGGTGCTAAGTTGATGGAAGAATTCTGTCGACCTAGCTACTTCCTCTGTAGTGTTGTCAGTGTACACATAGCCTAAAAATTTTAATTGCCTCATTTTTGACTTAAGGGACTTTTTGGATAGTTTCATAATTCTTTTTGAATTGACTTTTAAAAGTACACTGTAGAAGTGCTAGTTTCTGGTACAGTCCATTGCTTGAGGATATGGAATTTGTATTGTGGTAATTGTCATTTAGTAGCTTATCTATGGTTACTTTTAGAATAGACTTCAATTTGTTACTTAGGACTAAGTCAAGAATATCCTCTCTTTTTGTATGTTGTAAAATCAGCTGTTTTAAGAAGTAATGTTTTAAAGTGTTGAGAAATTGCTTCACTAAATCATGTCTGATTGGGATGTTTGACTAGTTTACGTGCAGTAAATCAAGTTACTATTATTGCTATTGCTGTTTACTAATTACTATTATTGCTATTTCTTTAGATTTAGTAGCCTCTGAACTCCCTCTGCATTGTGCATTCAACAGGCTTTTTCTGATTAGGAGACCGGTACTGTAACCGTACTTGTGGATATCTATTGCTTGGGATTTTACTGAATGATCCTTGCCAGTCAGAAATTTTATTTCATTAGATTGTATGGAGTCTTTTAGGAGTAATAATACATTTCAACATGTTTTAATGTATGCCTGTTATGTCAATGTTCTCTTCCATTTCCAAGCATTCTAGTTCACCAGTTCTTGTATTTAAACATCTTGTATTACTATATATAGGTATTCTAGGTTTAATTTTTGGCCATAAGCCTGTTTTTATTAAATCTTGTAATATATTGTTTTTCCAGAATTTACCTCCATGTTCTCCATCTCTTTCCTCTGCAGCTCAGCTCTAATTTCTGTCCTGTTCTTTACTGGATGCAGAAATACCTTTTCATTATTGTTGTTGACATCCCTAGAACATGTCTTTGTATGATCTGGGTATTCCTCCACTGTGTCAAGCTTTTACTCCAGCTCTTAATTTAATAATATCCCCAAACGTGTGAAGAGTTCTGTGCCAGAAGTCTGGTTCATCTCTTGTGTATAGGTGTTCACTTCTCCAAAAAGTTTCCCATTGCCTAATAAATTTAAACCCATTCTCTTTATATTTTTCTCTCTGATCCATAATTAAGGCTCTTAGAGGGTTTAATAAATACTTAATAAAGGTGCCACTAGTCACTTCTCCACTGTTTGTGTGTCAGCGAAGCAACTGAATTATATTTACATAAATCAAGCATGTTTTTTATGAACTCCAAACTTTTATGAGCCTGACAGTATCAGCCCACATGGATAGCCACAGGATCATGGAACTTTATTACAACTGGTCTGGAGTTTTCTAATTAATTGTTGTTCATCAAAAATCTCTATCTGTCAAAACCAAAACTGTTCATGCAACAGGGACAAGTCAATAAATTCCCCAACTCAAAAAAATGTTGAGGAAAAAAAGTTTAGAAATTGTCAACATGAAAAATTCTTGTTTTCCAGTTAGAAATGACTTTTTAATTAGAAAATAAAGTTAATTAGACTGAAAAAAAGATTTTAAAAAAAGAAAATGGTCAAAATAAAAATGAAACTTTTCTAAATGATCTGAAACAAAAAAAATGTTGGGGGGTTGATTTATTTATTTTTGGTTCACAAATATTTTCAAGATTTCTACTTTTTGTCCCAATTTGAGATGGGGAAAAAAATTGAATTCTTTAAAATATTTGCAGAATAGGAACACTACTTTCCACCCACCTATAAACTGTATCTGAGAGTTCAGTTTGGAGTGGATGGCATGTATGAAATGAGGGAACTTCCCATATGGAAACAATCAGTTTAATACTGTGTATATAGGGAGAAGCCTGGGAAGAAGAATTCCCCTCACCTTGTTCAGTGTTTACCAGAGCTATATAAGAGGCAAAAATTAGCAGAGAGAAATGGAGATTGGGAGACCTGTTGGTTGCTATTAGAGTGCAGATGTCACCAGATGGGCCTGTGGAAAAATAATAACATGAAGATAAGATGTGGCACATTACAGTATAACTTATTTATGTACATTTCTGTTGAGTTAAGTATTTGATTATTTAAGCTCAAGCATCCAAAAGTTTATATATCTCTTTGTTTTACTTTAATAGTCAAATTGCTCTTCTCTCATGAACCAGTGCAAGAGGGACATTAGTTAGTGCAGTAAAAAGACTTTGATGTATGTAATTTCCTTATGCACAAACTAAATATGCAGAGCATAAATAGAAAAGCACCTCTGTCATCCGGGAGAGCCAAACCAGGCCCCTGTTAGCCCAGCTCCAGTTAAAAAGGGGAAAAGGGGAAATTAGTTGGGGTTGGCCAGGGAGGCCATGCCCAAATTACCTGAGGGGATGCATCTCTGGGCCTGGGTAGCTCACTTGCTTTACAGATCAATGCACGTTTTACGTGCATTTAACTTGCGTGATTTCCGCTTTCGTGGTCGACCGAAAAATAAAAAATAAGGGAAAACTAAAAATATAAAAACTGTCTTTAGAGCGGGCGATTTCGCCCACCATTGAAGTCAATGGGGTTTGGATATACACTGTTTCCGCTTTATGTGGAAACCCTGGAACCAAACCATCGCATAAAATGTGACATGCCTGTATAAAGCTGGCTGGAAGGCAGGGATGGGGGATTCTAGATCCCTGCTGGCTGGGGAAGCTAGCGGTCTCCCAGGGTGTTGGTCTGTAAGGTAGATTGATAGATAGGTAATGGGAACAGGGATGAACAATAAAAGGACATGGGTGCTGCATTTTGGTTGGTCTCCAGATGAGTTTTTGAAAGGACCAGCAGGGGCCCAGTTACACATGGGGGCTTGTCTGTGATCTGAGCCAGCGAATGTGGTTGGTGACCCTAGATGTGGAGGAGACCCTAAAATGAGTGGTGAAGCAGCAGAAGAAAATGCAGGAGGCTCTGTGAAATGTCTAGCAGTCCCACCAGATGGAGAAGCAGGCCTTCCTGGCCTGGCAGGTGGAACAGCAACGGAGTCTGCAGGACTTTGTCAGGGAGCAGATCAATGCACAAGCACAGCTCCTACAGCGGGTGATGCGTCCTGTGATGGACGAGGGTACCTGGGTCCCAGGCTGAGAACTGTGCAAGATGAGCCCGGCAGATGACCTGGACGTGTTCCTGGAAACATTTGAGTAGCCACGGATGTTGGGTGGGAGAAGACAACCAGAGCCCTCTGGCTTGTGCCGTACTCAGTGGGAGAGACAGAAGCAGCCTATGCGGCGCTGAGTGAGGAGCATGCCCGGGATTATGAGACCGTACAGGCCGTTATTCTAGCTCAGACATAGGTTAGGAGTTTACTAAAGGAGTAGGTGGGTGAAATTCTGTGGCCTGCATTGTGCAGGAGGTCAGAGTAGAGGATCACAATGGTCCCTTCTGACCTTAAAGTCTATAAGTCAGTGATTGCAACAACACTGTGAATGACAACAAAGTCAAGCAAGAAAAGTTTGAAGTCATACCTTTATGTGATCTATTATACCCCACTAGCAACGTCCAGGATGTCTGCACTGCTACATCTTTCCAGGAAATTTCATACTCAGCACAGTGGGAAAAGCAATGGCGTTTTGCAGTATACGGCAGATATTTCTATTAGTGTTGAGAATTTGTATGAAATAGGCCAGGACCATGTAACATTTTCAGAAGTTATGGGGAAATAGGAGAGAACCTGACATTTGTTTTGACAGTTGCATTGATCTATAGTATGAAGGTAAGAAGTATTTTAATGAATTTGATTTCATATTCTACAATTTGGCTAACTTAGAATACTACAGATGCTAATGTGCAATGATGATTCAGCTGCAGAAGCATTTCAAGACAAGTCAATAACTGTTTTAATGAATTGTGTTCGCTTAAGTTTGCATAATTCCATTCTGAATAGGAAATTTTGTAAAGGAACTAAATTTGGGTGTGAGGGGGGAAGATGAGAACAGCCAAGAACATTTCAAAGCTGGTGTGTGGTAAATGCCTTATGTAGTAATTTTGCTTCAATCATAACTGCAAAAGCAAAATATGTTTTATCAAATTTAAAACATCAGTCTCTTGGAAAATGGTACCTAGAGGTGCATATTGATCTCTAGAGTGCTATACCTTTGAATCTATTTATAATCTTATTTTGAATCTAATGATGTACTCCAAAGCACTTCCTCCTCTATATCCCACAGTGCTGCTCTTTACTCCTTTTTTACATATAGCAAGTATTTAAACATTGCAAAAACAAAGCTAGGAGATTTATATTTGCAATACTAGTGCCTCGCTTCCCTCTCTCTGCTGGAGGATACCAGCAAGTTCTTTAGAAAACTTGAATGTAAAAAACCTGTGGACTGAACTGCAGCTCTCCCTCATCCCTGGTAAAGGGATGTGAATGCTGATGCTTAGACTAAGCCAGGGGTCTCAAACATGCGGGCCACGTGCGGCCCGCCAAGCCCTTCCCTGCGGCCCAGGAAGCTCCCTGTGCCCCTCCGCCCCCCACCAAGCTCCCCGCGGCCCCCCTGCCCACCTCGGGCGCTGCGAGTGCTGTGCCGCTTTCTGAAGCGGCTGTCAGCATGTCCCTTCAGCCTGGAGGGAAGGGGGAGGAGGCAGAGGGCTCCCACGTTGCCTCCCTCCAGGCACCACCTCCCACAGCTCCCATTGGCCGGGTACAGGGAACTGCGGCCAATGGGAGCTTCGTGGGAGTTACCTGGAGGAACGCAAGAGCAGCACATGCAGGAAACCCTGAGCGCCCCTCCCCTCCCCAGACTGCAGGGACTGGTTGCAGCAGCTTTCTGGAGTGGGGCAGCGTGGGGCCGGAGCCGCTCTAGGTAAGCAGTACCAGGCTGGAACTCACACCCTGAACCCCTTCCACACCCCAACTCCCTGCCCTGAGCCCCCTGACACATCCTGCACCCCAACTCCCTACCCTGAGCTCCCTGCTGTATCCTGCAACCCTCCCGCACCCCAACTCCTTGCCCTGAGCCCCCTGACACATCCCGCACCCCAGCTCCATGCCCTGAGCCCCCTGACACATCCCACACTCCAGCTCCCTGCCGACCCCCTGCCACATCCTGCACCTCAACTCCCTGCTCTGAGCCCCCTGCCACAACCCACAGCCCTCCTGCTCTGACCCACATGCTGCACCCAACCCCTGCCACATCCCTCACTCTTCTTGTACCCCACACACCATTTCTCTGCCCTGAGCCCCCGCCACACCTCCTGCACCTCAACTCCTTGCCCTGAGCCCCTGCCACATCCTGCACCCTTTCTGCAACCCTTGGCGGCAGGGAGGGAGCAGCGTTGGGGTGGGGACTTCGAGGAAGGGGTTGGAATGGGGCAGGGAAGGCATGGGAAGAGGTGGGGTAGGGGTGGGGCCTCATGGAAGGGGTGGAGTGGGGGCAGGGCCAGGGGCAGCAAGGTGGGGTTTCAGGTCAATGCACTAGTCCTCATGTGGCCCTCGTGGTCATCTGAGTTTGAGACCTCTGGCCTAAGCCCTTGTTAAAATTATTTAATAGAAAAGAACACTCAACTGAAGGAAAATTTGCCTCATTTATATGCACACCCTTTCTCAAAATTACTTCATCTTTGAGATGCTTGTTACTATAGTACTGAATAAGGCTGTATTACTCATGGAAAACTAAAGTTAACTGTTGTAAAATATGAGAAATTTCAGCTTTGTACAATAAGCAAAAATTCTCAAATTGAGCGATAATTCTGATAGAGGGGAATGTTATTGGCCAATCACTATTATTAAGGTGGAGAGTGCGGGAGAAAAGTGGATTTAGGGATGATTTGGAGCCAGCTGGTCTGCTGTTGGGCTGTCTCAGGTAAGCCTGTAAGGGACCTGGGAAGAAACAGGAAAAAATCCCAGAGGATCTTAGGGAAAAGAAGATATAACTCTTTACCCTTCAGATAGTACTGCTTACTCATGAAGTGTCAGGACCTGTTTCTCCTGAACTTAATTCATTTTCTTTGCAGCTCTCTGCTTTCAGTGGTCTAGTGCCTGCTTTTCAAAAGAGCGCAACACTCATAATTGGGATCAGATTTTGAAAAACAGGTCCCGTTAAAATTTAGATTCTGTGTTATGCTTTTCCTGGGATATTGTTGTACAAGTCTAGAAACATGGAAGGAGCCCAGTCCATTTTGGAAGTGATCTTTTAGCAACACAGATACATGGAGGATCAGGGCCATTCCAGATTTTCAACACTGGAGAACAATATCTCAAAAAAAACCCCACAATTTAGAATCACTTGGATTGACTGAAGAAAAATCATAATTTGATGTAACAGGCATGTGAAGAACATTTCCCAGATTTGACAGATAATCAAGTTAGTTGTCTGTGTACAAGTGTTAAAAGTAGAGCTGGTTGGGAATTTTTTTAATGAAACATTCTGTTTTGCCAAAAACTATTTGTCAAAATTGAAACACTTTTGACAAATCTCTGGACTTGAAAAAAGTTGTCGAATAAAAACATAGACATTTTCTCAATGACAGATTTCATTTTTGCAGTTTAAAATGATTTTGTTTAGAAATTTAAGCCAATTAGACTGAAAAATTTTAAAAAATGTTGGAACGTTTCAAAATTAATCAAAACAGAATGTTTTCATTGATCAAAAATGAAATTTTGTTAGGTTTTCCATTTGAGATTTTGACTTTTTGTCCCAATTCAGGATAGGACAAATTTTCAACTCTCAAAAATATTTGAGGCATGGGAAAACCATTTTCTATCCAGCTCTAGTTAAAAAAAATCAGTCTCAAGCTATGCTACATTGCTATGTCAGAAACACAGGAGCATAAAACCAAAGAATGTTCATATGCAGCAGAATAATTCAAAAGCTAAACCATTTTTCTACAGTAGAAGTTCCAGGATGTTTGAGCAGATTTTATAGAAATCTGTAATGCTTTTGAATTTATACAAAAGTTAGCCTTAGATTCTTGGAATTTTTCATAATAAAGTTCTGGCCTTTGAGCTCTTGGCTGGAGAGGCTACACCCTGGCCCCTCCCCTGATGTCCCCACCACCACCACAGCCTTAGCTCGCCATGCCGCCAGCGCTCTGGGCGGTGGGACTGTGAGCTCCTGCCGGGCAGCATGGTGCTCTGAGCAGCATGGTAAGAGGGTGGACAGCAGGGGGGTTGGATAAGAGGCAGAGGGTCCCGGGGGGGCAGTCAGGAGACAGGGAGTTGGGGGCGGTTGGATAGGTGTTGGAGTTCCGAGGGTGGGGACTGTCAGAGGGTGGGGATGTGGATAGGGGACAGGGAGGAGGAGGGGGAAGTGATAGGGAGTAAGATCCTAGGGGGATGGGTAGGGGCAGGGGGTCCAGGGACAGGGGGGTTAGGGGAAAAGGAGTGTGGTGGGGGAAGTTGAATGGGTTGGGAGTTCTGAGGCAGGCAGTCAAGGGGCAGGAAGTGGAAGGGGGGAAGATAGGGGGCAGATACCAGGCTGTTTGGGGAGGCACAGTCTTCCCTACCTGGCCCTCCATACAGTTTCAGAACTTTGATGTGGTCCTCAGGCCAAAAAATTTGCCCACCCCTATCCTAGATACTTAGCATTTTGAAAATCTGAACACTTGTTTAGATACCTCTCTATAGATTTAGGAAGCTCTTATTTTAAAAAAAATGTTGATCTAGAAGTACTGGCAAGAGCACTGCTGTTTGAGAACCTTCCTTTGCACTAAACTGCGTGGTGTGTATATAAGTGCTGATGCAGTGGGTTTACAACTATTCCACCTTTAAAGCACTTTTCTCCCTTAATACTGGCTTTTAACTGCAGGATTATAGGCATTGAGTATTTACCAGAACTGGAAGGCTGGTGACGAGTTAATCAGTCACTCTCTGCTGCATTACTCTCTGGAGAGCTGCCAGCAGACCAAATGAGATGGTGATCCAGAGTAGGTTGTTCTGGCACACACATGGATGAACCTAGGCTTACCTTTATCTACAGATTCTAACTACAGTAAACTCTCAATTATCCAGGATTGGGTTAACCAGGATGTGGATTAACCAGGATGTCAAAAAAAATACGTGTAACTCGCAGGGCTGGCTCTGGCTTTGTTGCTGCCTCAAGCACCAAAAAAACCACCACCACCCACCAGGGCGCAGGGCAGCCAGTGAACCAACCCTCCCCCCAAATATTTCCAATGGATGGTGATTATCTGAGATTTTATTAACCAGGATTCATTTTTTCCCTATCATCCTCGATAATCGAGAGTCTACTGTACTGCTCTGCTGTGTTGATGAGGAAAGCCAGTGGGAAGTGTAGTGAGATTGGAGGTAGAGTAGACTGACGTGTAGAAGTGACCCCACGTGACCTGGTCAGCTGGAACAGGGATGCTGGTGACAAAAGATCACTCTATTACATTGCTGGCAGAAGTTAGTGGAAGATAATGATAATATACACCTGACACTGGACTGACAAATGCATCATCTGTGGGAGAAGGAAGGAATGCAGATTCAGATCCTCAGGCTGCCTAAGAGCAAGGTCAACAAGTTTTTATTACTGAAAATCCAATTAATTGAAGTTCTCAGCAATTGGTGAGAGAAAATTCTGATGTAAGGCTTTGTGGAATGGCGAACAGTGATCCTAGGCCTCTTTTTTGGATGGAGGTACAGAACACTGGAGTTAGAATGCAGTGCTGCAGCAGTCCAACAGAGTAGACTGAATTCAACAGTGGATGAAAGAGGAGGAAAAAACCCAAACTACGTTCATTTTGGCCAAATGAGCCCATCAGACACATAATTCATGCCCAGACCATTGTATGCCTATGCATAAGAAATGCCTACTAAAATTAATAGGAGATAAATGCCACTACTAAAAAAAAATAGGTTTCTAAAATTATAATTAATTAAAATAATTGGCAAAAGGTTTAATTGACAGAGATTCCATTTTTTGTTAGCATTAAGAAATCCAAGGTACCACCAAACAATTCAATCACGTTGACATTACTTTGTTTTATTAATTTTCATAGTAGGTTTTCTATAATTTCAAATGCTAGACTAGTTTATGGTGTAGTTTTTTAGGTTTTATTACAAGTTTTGCATCCTGAAATTATTTGCATTTAAAGAAAATTAAACAAAAACACAACCACTATCAGTCAGCTGTTTGCTTTAGGATATAGGGTTCCAATTTCACTAGAAACAAGGACTATTTTAATTTCACACGTCCTGAGGATTTGTCTCCAAATATACTTAACACACACTATTTCATAAATGTAAAGAACCACACGTCAGTAGAAACTAGTCTTACAGTAGAGACAAGTTCTCTTAACATTGAAACTTGAATTTTCTAATTCGTAAAAAAATTGGTCCACATACAAAGTAAAATGAGTAAATACAGGTTTAATAAGAGCAAATGCTTTCTTTTTTTTTATTCAGTTCCAGTTGTAGCGCTCTCTTGGAGGTAAATCATAATGTGTTCTCTCTTCCTCCTCAGGTCTGTAATCTAATGGCAAACCATAATTGTAATCAACTGTTACAATGGGTAATCTTTTGCCTTGCTCCATATCTCTTGTAAATTCACCTTGAAAAGGTTTCCTTTCATAATCAGTTGAATCATCTTCCTGGTGTATGGATGAGGACAGATGCATTGTGCGTGAAGAATATGGCGTAAATCTGTTTTTAACCCCTCTGTTAAATTCATCTGAAGGACGTCTTCTCCTATTATCTTCAGGACAGCTGGGACGATTACTATAATAAAACCAAATATTAGCTATACAATTTGTAGATATACAATATTTCAATCATGACAATTGGCTGGCATTAAACTCTAAAATGGTGTACCTTCAAAGAGAAATTATAGGTAAGTAATTTACCCTTTAATACACTGAAAATTGAAAAGTTCATCCAGCTCCAAATTCTTGCCTTTTTATGCTTCATCTTAATACTACACTGCAACTTCACTACTCTACTCAATACCCTTCTTCATTCTTAAAGACAATTTTACCTAGGTATTACTAACTTATTTGTACAGTATTTGTAATATTTGCCTTCTTTTGAATTAAGTTGACTACCCTTTCTGTAAGGTAATTGTACCAGGAGTTCCCTATTTATTAATAATTTTTTCACTTTTGGATCATGTTTCTAAGTTTAAGCTCCTAAATAATGTGAAAAAAATTCAACATCAATTTTATCTTCCCTTTGGAAGACAGTAACTCCTCACTTAACATTGTAGTTATGTTCCTGAAAAATATGTCTTCAAGCGAAACAATGTTAAGCAAATCCAATTTCCCCATAAGAATTAATATAAAGGGAGGGGAGGGATTACATTCCAGGGAAATCTTTTTCACCAGACTATTTTATACACACACACACTATACATTATAAACAAACAATTTAATCCTGGTACACAGCAATGATGACTGAAGCTTAGTTGAGGTGGTGAAGTCAGAGAGTGGGATAGTTCCCAGGGAATGCCTTACTGCTAAATGATGAACTAGCAATTGGCTGAGCCTTCAAGCATTAACTCGTTGTTAGTGTAGCCTCACACTCTACAAGGCAGCACAAATGAAGGGAGGGGAGACAGCATAGGAGACAGAGAGAGTGTGTGTGTGTATTGCCCCTTTAAGTACACTGACCTCATTCTTAAGTACAGTTCCTTGTTAAGTAGATCAGCAAACTGAGATGCACCTGCTGCCAGGGCAAGCTCCTTCCATCCAAAGCCCCACATACGTCCCCCCTGCCCTATGGAAGATTGGGTAAGTGGGGTGCAGGGGAGAGGGAGACACCCTGACATTAGCCTTCCTCTGACCTCATGCCCCCGCATAGCAAGCAGGAGGCTCGGGGAGCAGCTCCAAGGCAGAGGGCAGGAGCAGCACATGACAGTGTTGGGGGAGGGATAGCTGAACTGCCGGCAATTAATAGCCTGCTGGGCAGCTACTGCACAGGGAACTTAGAGGGGATGCTAGTCCATCCTGGTTCCAACCACCCACCAGCTAGCTCAATGGGCTGCTCTTCCCGCAAGCAGTGGCCAAAGCAGGGGGCTGCCAAATGACATAAGGGAGCATTGCACAACTTTAAATGAGCATGTTCCCTAACCAATCAGCAATGAAACAACGTTAACTGGGACAACTTTAAGTGAGGGGTTACTGTACATAATAGTAGCATTCTACTGCATGTTCTCTATTGCAATAATATTGTTCCTATGATATAGTGACTTAGGGTCTAATAAGTACCACATGACATATACGGTAAGGGTATACACACAAACACACCGTTGCCATGTATACACACACACATTGTTTTGTATTCCATCTCTCTGGTCACAAAAAATGTGTAATGGTGAGAATAATTAACCACTGGAACAATTTGCCAAGGGTTGTGATGGATTTTCTATCATTGACAACTTCTAAATCAAGATTGGATGTTTTTCTAAAAGATATGGTCTAGGAATGATCTTGGGGGCGTTCTATTGCCTGTAAGGGCATCAGGCTCCCCTTTGGCCTTAGAATCTATGAATTTAGCATATATACCGTATCTTGCTCTTTGCTCCCACCGTGAGTTATAGTACTTCATATTAACCTTCTTTGTACTGCATTTGCCACTTGCTGATCCAATTACCTACAATAGAGGTTCTCAAACTGTCATAGCATAGACTGCATTTTTAAATAGAGACACTGCCTTGTGAAACACCTCCCTCATATTCGCACAGAACACCGCCCCCTCTGTCCTATTCATGACAACATAAATAACATCATCCAACTGTTCACATGGAAAAGTAGTTGCCATAATGAATTCAGGGTAACTTTTGAAGTATTTAATTCAATGTAGCACCTAGAAACAACAAGGATGGCCAGCACTCCAACAACCACGTTTAGGAACCACTGATCTAACCAATCCAAATCTTTTTGTATCTGGTTTCATTGTCCCTCATAACTTGCTCATTTTTCGGTTCAGGATCACGTGCAGATTCTGAGAATTTTGGTTTTAATCCTGTAAAATACTTATGCAAGTGAGTAATTCCATCAACTGGTGTTAATGTTAGGTAGAGGATTAGAACTGAGCAAATTATGAGGGACTATGAAACCAGATTCACGAGATTTGGATTGTTTAGGTCAGTCATGTCCTAACTGTGGTCCTTAGAATGCAGGTGTTCTCTGTTTCTAACTAGTTAGTTTGCAGTTTTGGGACTTTGGTCTCAATATCACACATTCAAATCGTGTACACAAAAAGGATCTTCTATCAGATTCTAAATAACTTTCATGGTCTGATGTGGGGATTGGCAACCTTGGCACGTGGGATCGCAGGGTAAGCACTCTTAGCAGGGTAAGCACTCTTAGTGGGCCCCGCCAGTTTGATCAGCGAACTGCCAGGTAAAGAAACTGGTGGGCCCGCTAAGAGTGCTTATCCTGCAGTCCCGCGTGCCAAGGTTGCCGATCCCTGGTCTAATCCAACTCCCAGAAAGTCTCCTACTGATTTTTCTGGTGTTTGGATTGGGCCCTCCATGCTGATGATTTGAGCTGTTCACTACATGACAGCAGGACGGAAGAACTTCAGAGAAGAATATATCCCAAGTTTTTCTTTTGCTTTAAGAATGAGTTCACCATGTAGGGAGTGTTAAATAATTTCTAGTTAAAACATGATTGCATTAATGAGCATCAGTGTTATGAAACAAACATAATTTGTTGTATATTAAACTCAGGATTTTGAGGTTTTTTGCCAATTAATTTGATGTCTGTAATAAAAAAAACAAACCAGACATCTGGCATAAGATCATGTATCTATAAGCTTTTGTTCCTGGAACGATTTGTGAAAACCATGCTACCAGGAATAAGCATTTCCCAGTCATAGCCAGAGTATGTACTTCAAAATCCTGATTTTCAGACTCATATGCAACTTTATTGTCTTTGGTATCTAAAATTCTGGTAACAAGCCCTGTGTATTACAAAAACTCATCTATTATCAGATAATTATACATGTTGTGACAAAGCTCTGTCCTTATCTTCGTGGATCCTGCGTTCCCTGGCGGATTTTTACTAGCCTCAGCGGCTCACTGTGACCCTCCACGGAGCCCTTCTCTCTCTGGAGACAAGGTCACAGTCTATTGAGCCATTTTCATCACAAACCAGTGAGGAGAAGCTATCCTTCCTGGCACAGTCTCTATTGTCTCCCAATCTCAGAGACTAATTAGGGCAGGCAGAAAGGGGGGAGCCCAGGCCCGCCCTCTACTCTGGGCTCCAGCCCAGGGACCCTAATAGTATCAGCTAAGATGACTGACCTTTTATCCACAAAACACAATACAATTCCCTGGGCTACTTCCCCACAGCAGTCCCTGCTTCTTCAAACTCCACTTCACCCCTACCTCAGGGCCTCCTTCCTTCTGTATGATAAGTTGTCCACCACTCAGTCTCACCAACAGCATAACTTCCTTCCACAGCTCCTGACACCCACACCCCACCTGACTAACTGGGAGGTTTTTATCTGGATTCAGCCAGTCCCTGATTGGCTTCAGGTGTCCCAATTAGGCTAGCTGTTTCTACTCCTTTCTAGAAGGTTCTTAATTGGCCCCAGGTGTCTTGATTGGCCTGGAGTAGCCTTTGTTTGGCTATCCAGGGAACAGGGACCTGCACACCCTGAGACTAATGTACCTGCCTTCCAGCACTCTCCTATATCCTTCTGGTCTGACTCCGTCACAATGTACATGAATTTCATAATACATTTCCATTATAAATTACTTATATTGCAGTTTAGCGAGAACAAATATCTAATTTGACAACTGCACATCCAATTTAAATTTCTATGGTCATAGTGGCAGATGGATAGGTAGATTGATATCCAATATATGAACACTGATATTTACCTGTAACTTCTACTGAAATCATCATTATCAGATCCATAATCTCTATGACGTGAAGGAGAGGAAGAAAAGTGAGGTTCTGGTAAATTTTCATGAGAGGAAAATGACCGATTTCTGAAAAAAAATAATTACATGTTAAGAAAGACTAATCTGTAAAATAATTCACTAATTCTAGTGAAAGATTTTTAGATTTTTTTTAAAAAAGTAACCACAACTAGTTAGCATGGAAGAAATGTCTTAGTTATATAAGTGAGAGTATACTATTAGTTTAGCAATATCAAAATTATAAAATCTCAGAAGAACGATCATAGAATCACAGAATACCAGAGTTGGAAGGAATCTCAGGAGGTTATCTAGTCATACCCCCTGCTCAAAGCAAGATCAATCCCCAACTAAATCATCTCAGCCAGGGCTTTGTCAAGCATGACCTTAAAAACCTCTAAGGAAGGAGATTCCACCACCTCCCCAGCTAACCCATTCCATTGCTTCACCACCCTCCTAGTGAAAAAGTTTTTCCTAATATCCAACCTAAACCTCCCTCTCTGCAACTTGAGGCCATTACTCATTGTTCTGTCATCTGCTACCACTGAGAACAGTCTGGGTCCATCCTCTTTAGAACCCACTTTCAGGTACTTGAAAGCAGCTATCAAACCCGGCCCCCCATTCTTCTATTCTGCAGACTAAACAATCCCAGTTCCTTCAGCTTCTCCTCGTAAGGCATGTGCTTCAGCCCCCTAATCATGTTTGTTGCCCTCTGCTGGGCTTTTTCAAATTTTTCCACATCCTTCTTGTAGTGTGGGGCCCAAAATTTGACAGAGTACTCCAGATGAGGCCTCACCAATGCCAAATAGAGGGGAATGATCATGTCCTTCGATCTGCTAGAAATGCCCCTACTTATACAACCCAAAATGCCGTTAGCCTTCTTGGCAACAAGGCCACACTGTTGACTCATATCCAGCTTCTTGTCCACTGTAACCCAGAGGTCCTTTTCTGCAGAACTGCTGCCTAGCCATTTGGTCCCTAGTCTGCAGCAGTGCATGGGATTCCTCTGTCTTAAGTGCAGGACTCTACACTTGTCCTTGTTGAACCTCATCAGATTTCTTTTGGCCCAATCCTCTAATCTGTCTAGGTCCCTCTGTATACTGTCCCTACCCTCCAGCATATCTATCATTCCTCCCAATTTAGTGTCATCTAAAAACTTGCTGAGGGTGCAGTCCATGCCATCCTCCAGATCATTAATGAAGATATAGAACAAAACCGGCCCCAGGACCGACCCTTGGGGCACTCCACGTGATACTGGCGGCCAACTAGACATGGAGCCATTGATCTCTACCTGTTAAGCCCAACGATCTAGCCAGATTTCTATCCACCTTATGGTCCATTCATCCAGCCCATACTTCTTTCATTTACTGGCAAGAATACTGTGGGAGACGGTATCAAAAGCTTAGCTAAAGTCAAGGAATAATACGTCCACTGCTTTCCCCTCATCCACAGAGCCAGTTATCTCGTCATAGAAGGCAATGATCTAATATCCCTAATTGTTTAAATTGTGTAAAACAAAAGTGAAGGACAGAAATAAGTCTTTTAAATTATAGCACTCCTAAATACTTAAATAAATTTTATAGTCTAAAGAATATTGCTGCAAATTTTATGTCAAAGGTTTTACTTTTGAACCCAACTGTTGTATTAAGAAGGTGTGTATTTGTTTTAGAGAGTCTTCAAGGACTTACAGTTCTTAAATGAGAAGCTCAATAGCAGACATTACTTATGAAATAAGCAACTGAAATCCAACACTTCCTCACTGCTTTGCTGACTACCTCAACTTGGTTAAAGGGATTAACATAATATCACATTACCTTCAATCCTGAGGCCTGATTTTCAGATGCAAACCTTTTCACTATAAAATGAAGTGAGATGAAGCATTTTGTCTCAAGGTGATTCTGAGCAGTTACTGGAAATTTAATTCAGCTCTCTAATTTAAAAAAGTACAGAAATACTCTGGAGGTCACAGCTTCCCAACTTCAGGGCCTGATTCTGCAAACCCTTCCATGAGCAAAAGAAGGGAAAAGCTTAACTAATTGCTCACTATCCTAAAAATGTCATATAATAATATGCTGAGAAACAACACCTACTACTCCCTAAATCTGCTGTAACAGCAAAACAATACTTCACCTGTCTGAATACCATTCACGTGGGAAGTCGTCATGGTCATGAAAAGGTTGCAGTCTTTGTCCATGCCCCTTATTAACAAAATCAAAATCTTTCAACTGTTTCTGTTCCTGTAAATCATCGTAAGCTTGACTGTCATGAAAAGGTCTGCGCCTTTGTCCAGGACCCCTATTATCAAAATCTTTCAATTGCATCTCTGTTTGTAAATCATTGTGAGGCTGGTGGTCATGAAAAGGTCTCAGCCTATGCCCACGGCCCCTATTAACAAATTCAAAATCTCCTAACTGCATCTGTGGTTGTAAGTCATCCTGAGTTTGGTAGTCGTGAAAAGGTCTCAGCCTTTGCCCAGGCCCCTTGTTGATGAAATCTAAATCCTTCAACTGCATCTGTGCCTGAAATTCATCATGAGCCTGGTGGTCATGGAAAAGCCTTCGCCTCTGCCCACGGCCTCTGTTAACAAAGTCAAAATCTTTCAGCTGCATGTCATCCTGTAAGTCACTGTGAGATGGGTGATCAGGAAAAGGTCTCTGCCTTTGTCCACGGCCTCTATTAACATACTCAAAGTCTCTTGACTGCATGTCTCCCTGTAAGTCATCATGAAATTGGTGGCCATGAAAAGGTCTCAGTCTTTGTCCAGGCCCCTTGTTACTGAAATCTAGATCCTTCAGTTGCATGTCTTCTTGATAATCGTCATAAAACTGGTGGTCAGGAAAAGGTCTTCGCCTTTGTCCGGGTCCCCTGTTGTAGTCCCAATCTCTCATTTGCATTGGTGCTTGTAAATCATCCTGAGATTGATGGTCATGAAATGGTCTTCGTCTTTGTCCAGGTCCCTTGTTAATGAAATCAAAATCTCTCAATTGTATCTGTCCTTGCAAATCATTGTGAGTGTGGTCATCATCATAAATTCTTAATCTTTTCCCCGGCCTGTGAAGAAAATTAGTATTTTTAAACAGCTTATTTGCATTTATGTCATAAATATTTCAAGTTAGCCGTCCAAACAAAGAAGCATTTTTAAACTACTCTGGATTGAGAATGAAGGACATTATCACTCACAAATATAAAGGTACTAAAATATCAACAGTCTAAACTGTCTAATTATAGTATATATTATATGTATTCTATAACCTTGTCTCTTTCACCAACAGAAGTTGCCCCGATAGAAGAGATTAGTTCACTTCAACCACCTTGTCTTTCTAATTATATTACAGTAACTCCCCACTTAATGTCCTCTCACTTGACGTTTCGATCTTACATCCCTGCTCAATTACAGAACATGCGCCATTTAAAGTTGTGCAATGCTTCGCTATAATGTTGTATTGCCTGCTTTATCCATAGCTGGCAGCCTCCCTGTGCACCCCTCCTCCCCCCAGGGCCTCCTGTCCCTTGGCAGACCCCATGGATCAGCGCCTTTCCCCTTCTCCCCCCGGACCGTGGCAATCAGCTGGTTTGTGGTTTTCAGGAGGGAGGGGAGAGGAGCGAGGACTCGGAAGGCAAGCTACCCTCTCCTTCCCCGCCTCCTGACTGCCACAAACCAGCTGACTGCTGCAGGCAGGAGGCAGGGAAGGAAGGGGGGAGGCTGAGCCTCGAATCCTCGCTCCTCCTCTCTCCCTTCTGAACGCTGCAAACCAGCCAATTGCCACGGGCAGGAGGGAGGGGGAGCCTTCGTGCTGTGTCCTTGCTCTTCCCCCCTCCCTTCTACCTCCTGAACGCTGCAAACCAGCTGATTGCTGCAAGCAGGTGGCATAGGAGAGCAGTGAGGATGCGGTGTGTGAAGTAAAGGGGTAAGAGTGTGTGTGGGGGGAGGAGAGGGGGATTAAGGATAGGGGGTTAGGGGAAGGGGTGGAGTGAGTGGGTCGAGGGTTGAGCGCCCTGCCCCTGGTGCTTGCGGAGTAGGGGAAGCTGCCGCTACTGCTGAGCAACATGCTTCTCCTAGCCTATAGCACCTTCAGCTTCCTTGCCTGCCTCATTGTCTGCAGTGCCAGTGGGCTGTGCCTGTGCGAGGTAAGGCAGGGGAACCTCCAAACTATAGTAGTGTACTGTATGGCAAAAAAAACATTTCCCTGGAGCCTAACCTCCCCTATTTACATTCATTCTAATGGGGAAATTGGATTCGCTTAACATTGTTTCACTTAAAGTCGCATTTTTCAGGAACATAACTATGTTAAGTGAGGAGTTCCTGTATAAAACATATTCTATTGTCAAAACCAGAGGTCCTCAAACTGGAGGTCATGACCCCTCAGGGGGCTGGGAGGTTATTACATGGGAGAACATGAGCTGCCAGCCTCCACCCCCAAACCTTATTTCGCCTCCAGCATTTATAACAGTGTTAAATATTTCAAAAGTGTTTTTAATTTATAATGGGGGGGTCGCACTCAGAGACTTGCTGTGAAAGGGGTAACCAATACAAAAGTCTGAGAACCACTGGTCAAGACTGTGAAAACCACTATAATTCCATATCACTTTTTTAGGAGACAAGCAAACCCAGAATAACCTCACAGAAAACTAACAAGAAAATTCATACACAAACTACTGTACTAGACTGTTATGAAGGAACTGGAGATACAATACATGTCTCTTCAAAATCAAAGGATAAAAACTTTTACCGCATAAAAATTGCCCCAGTGAATCCAAAGTACTCGTAACAGAAGACATCCTGTGTTAGTATTCCCTTGCTTCATCTTTTAATCACAATTTTACTTTAATTTAAAACAGATATACTGAATTACTAGTACTGAAAACAGAACAGAATACCAATGTAACTATTCCAGTAGTTATCTTTCACATTACATTTTTTTTTAAAATGTCATATTTTTGCAAATTACCCAGGAAAATCTTCATTTGGGAACCTATCTACAGGTCCTTCCATCACATTTGGTGGGGGTATAATATCTTCATCTGGATCCCATACATCCATTCCAAGGTTACTAGGGAAAATAAAAGCATTCATTTAATATAAAATTTCCTTTATTAAAAATATTGTTGAAAGAAAGTATGTACATTTTTTTCAGTCGTGGAAATAAACTGGCGTTATGGGAGTGCTGGAAAGCTAGGGAACCATAGAAGTATAGGACTGGAAGGGACCTCAAGAGGTCATCTAGTCTAGTTCACTGTACTCAAGACAGGACTATGTGTACATCTGGGAGAATTTCAGTTTATTTTTTTCTGAGGAGTTTGATAGAAAAAGGCAAAGAAAATACTTGATACTTCACTGACATACAATATGACTTGTTGACAGCTGGGGCAAAGCCCCATGGTTATTTGCAAAATGATCCCTCAACTACTTCACCCCTTCCCATATGAAAGTATACATGATAGTGATTAGTACAGAAAAGATTCCCTATTTACATTCTCAGAATACAGAAACAAAGCACATTCAGCAAAACTGAAAGGCCACAAATATTTTAATTAAAAAAAACACAACAGAGCTTACAACTTCACTGCTACAATGATATTATAAAGGCAAGAGTTTTGTAGAACAGATGGATTAGAATTACATCTATAGTTACATTAGAGTTTTTTAAAATAAGGAATATAAATCCTCATGGTTCAAGCCCTAAGTCTGCTACTGACAGACAGAGGCTAGGAAGAATCTTCCCTTCTGGCCCCAATCTACTACAGGGTCTGCATCTTCCTCTGAAATATCTGGTACTGGCCATTAATAGAAACAAGACAGCAGGCTAGACAGACCACAGGTCTGATCTGGAATGGCAATCCCCTGTGCAGCGTATCCGGAAAGGTTAATAGATCCAGTCTCGGGCAGGCTAAGAGGAGAGAGTGAATTCCAGAGTTAAAGGGCCCTAACTAATAATTTTTTGTCAGCTGCTCCCTCCCATTTATAACTCCACTGAACACACCTGAGGAAGTAGGACACAACAACAGAAGAATTTAATAAGAAAAATCAGCTTGAAAAGAAAACCTTTTGCATGATGTACATTTATAAGACAAACCTAAGGGGAAAATTACACTTCATACCATTCATAACAGAAGTCTTCAAAGATAAAGTATAATAAGAGAGGTCAATATGAGTTTAACAGGACAAGAGGCAACATTTTAAATATGACCCAAGCATTGAAAATGCAAGGAACTGCACTTGCACTTGACAACTTCAATTATGTAATTAAAAGTCTTTGCCTACCTTCTCATTGGCTGAGTTCTGAGATCTGTTAAGTATACAAGACCGTCCATACGATGACCTCTAGCATCACCAAAAGCTGAAGAAATTTGTAAAAAGATTAGCGTGTGCAATTAAACATGCTTGGAACACAACTGCATATAATGTGGTCAGTCTGGGCTCCATGTAAACCATGGCATAATGAACTTGAAATAAGTTCAATCTTCATAAACCTTCAAAACCTATAATGGGGTTGGAGGGAGGGAACTGTTCTCTTGATGTGGTTCAGATCTGATTGTGCTCAAATACTGCCAGGCATGGAAACAGCAGCAGGATGGATTTATCTGTGGGAACCTGTGCAGGAGTTAAGCATGAGGTAGCTGTCACAGAACTACTGTAGACACAGAGCCTCATGTTTTGTTCAAGTTCTATGAAATACCTTGAATTGCTGTCTCTGGATCCCAACCTTCAACATCAATAAGGTATCTGACAAAAAATATGATTGAATGATTATAAAGGTATAGATTACGACTGATATCAACATACTATTCTAATGACAAAAATTACTTGAATTTTCATGTAATACTTGCCTACATATAAGGTAGCCAGTTCTATTAATTCCATTGGTACAATGAACTCCAATGAGTTTATCTATTACAAAGGAAAAAAGTGTGAAAAAATGAAAATACCATAATATAATTAATGCAAAACAGAAAGAAGCCATTTATTGTTTACACTAAAGCAGTTTCAGTGAGCATGTTTGCTGTTTGCAAAATTATTACTATTAAGCCTGTACACACTAGAATATACGTCCAGAATTTATGTTTTTCCTGCTGGATTTGTAGCAGCAGTTCACTCAATGCTTTCCAGTTCCCAACCTCTTGGAACATAAACTAGTCCAGGCAGAGCACAGAAAAAAGGAGGAGAAAACAGGTGATAAGAAAAGCTGCCTGATTAGATCAGGGATCTTCAAACTTTTCCCCCCACGTCCCCTTTCCGCGGAGGGAAAAGTCTGGCAGCCCCTAGGGGGTATGTCCGCCAAAATGCCGCCGCAGAAAGTGAAAGCTTCCACTTTCTGCAGCGGCATTTCGGCGGGACCAAAATAGCCCGCCCGAGAGTTCGGAGGTCTCCTGGGCGGGCTTGGCAGCAGCACCGCACTCTCATGCACCCCCTGGGGTGGGTGTGTCCACCCCAGTTTGAAGACCACTGGACTAGATAACCATCAACTATGCTCTGATAAGGAAACTGATTCAAGTAACTAGAACAAAATATGACTGACTT
This sequence comes from Dermatemys mawii, assembly GCA_007922305.1. Classification (NCBI taxonomy): domain Eukaryota; kingdom Metazoa; phylum Chordata; order Testudines; family Dermatemydidae; genus Dermatemys; species Dermatemys mawii. The sequence goes on along the minus strand of ML677335.1, from coordinate 14,212,103 downwards.
TGAGGGCAAATTTAAACAGCCACCAAACTTACTTTCACTAGGAGCTGACTTACAGATTCTCCTGAACCCTTCCAAAGGCAAAAACACTGAAGTCAGTCTGGCAGCTACTGGTAATGAAATGCACTACTGGAGGGATCAAAGTACATTGGTCTAAATTTGGTCCATTATTCCTGGGATGACAGATGCCTGAGGCACTGTGAAGGCAATGCATTTAGCTTCATGCTTTGTATTGCCATCTCCAGTCAACTCAGGAGTGGCACTTAAAAACTTTGGAGAAAGCTGGGTCTCCTGATCCAGTTGCAAACTAGGAAGCTGGGGTTCCAATCAACATTCAGAACAAAACATTCCGACCCAAAGGCCCCTGAAGGAATGCCTTTGTCACATCCAAATCATTAGATTTGGCAGGAAGAAAACTCCCTAAACTTCAGCTCATAAGCCAAAGACAGCAACCAAGGAGCCAGAATATTAACTACAGGGATAAGAAAGAACCATTTCATAATTCCGTTCTTTTCTGTTCCGTTCTTTTCCAACACTTCAAATTTGGATTCTGGTATCTGAGATTTACGCCCACCTGCAAACTGGTTATCCACAACAGAATCATACATCTTATCTGAGGTAGAACAGTGCAACTTTGGCAATGAAAATTTTCTGACACAAACCATTAGAGCTATCACAGTGAGAAACCAGGAGGGGCTCAACAGAGCAATCTCCTGAATCAGGCACCCAGAGGAATGACTCCCAGCTGCCAGTGAAGATTTGTTCCAAAAGATGCTGAACTGACTTGTGAAAGAGCCTCCAATACTAAGAAAAATCTAAAAAGAGATACACATGTAGGTTGTAGCAGGATGTATGCGAGGTCTTCCATGCACAGGATGTGTGCAACGAGGTCTTCCAGAGCTGTCACACCAGTCTGGGGAGAACTATGCAATAGCTCTACACAAACACTACATAAACTCCCAGCCACCTCTATAACTGTATCATGCTCTTAAAGAATTACTAGCTTCATGAGAGCAAAAGAGTATCCAGCTGCCATCAAAATATCTTGACATGATGCTCTGTAGCCACTAAACTTTATAGCCGATTAGCTAAATGACATCTTCATGTTCTTGAACTTGATTCCTAATTCAGAGAACTGAAGGTCACATTACTAAGTGGTTCTGCTATAAAGCAGAGGGTGGAGATCAGACCGAAGTCTATCACATTACATGCCTTCAACAGGGTAAGGCTACCTCACGGATCACAGTGAAAGAAGAAAAAGTATGATCAGAATATCCTTGATTGTGCCAATTAGAAAAACACAGAACATGTTACGAAAAGTATGACTTATACACAGAACTATGCCAGTGGCTCCCAAGCTGTGATCTGTGAACAAGCAGTGACCATGAATTGCCTGTTGATCACATGGTGCTAGCTCTCCTTGTCCTCAGCCGGCACATCACACATAAGGCTAAAATATGACACTATTAGGAAGACTGTCCGTGTAATAAATGCTGTAGCTGACATGATCATTTTGGAGTAACAAAAGGGATAAATGGTCCACAAGATTATGAAGTTATAAAACTGGATCACACTGTAAAAAAGTTTGAGAACCTGCCCTGTAGAAGTGAACATCTATTGTGATTAAAAAATCATACATTTAAGATTTAAGTAACATTTTTGTCTTTTATAGCATTAAAGATGCTGTTAATTACCATTTCCTGCATTTTCCCAAAGGAACTTTCTGACCCATTTTTTGAATTGTAGAATAGTAGCATTATCGGGGACTTCAAGTCCAACAGTATACAGTTTCTTATACTGCACACTTTTAGGTAAATCCTAGCAACAACAAGGAGAAAAAAATAGCAACAATCATTAATCATTAAAATCTTGTACCACCATAAAACTTACAAACAATATATAAAAAACACCCAGATGTAAGTCTCTGGTTCAAATCTGTATCAGTGGTAATTGAAAATGATCATTACACAGTTATGTTAGAAAAGCTGTACTCACAAAAACTGCCATAGCAAATAGCCTTTTTGTTGGGAATCGTCAATCTCAAGCAAAGAGATCTAGGTTTGCAATGGAGTCTGAACTACCCCTTTCAGTACCTCCTGGTCACAGTAGATGCACACTGGTGGGACTGACAAGAGAAGCTTGTACTGCCATTCAAGTCCTCTTCATGAAGAGTATCAAGCTTCACCTCCTCTCCCTTACTTATTTTATCCCATTATAGTGTATATTCCAGGGTCTACATTTAGTAACAGATGATTCTATGTGTACTCTGGCATATTAAAAGAATACTCTGAATTACAATGTACATTTTTTTTTAAAATCAGTGTAGAGTTAACCTGTGGAATACATTCATACAGCATAATAGTGAAATAAATATATTTTTTAAAAGATTTAGATATAGCATCTGTATTCAGGGCAGAGGCCATGTCTTTCTGTGTGTTTGTGCAATGCCTAGCATAGTAGCCTTGAGCAGTGAATCTGGGAGCCACAGTACTATAAATAAATATAATGATCAAAATGCTAGTAAAGTTCCTGAATCAAGCCATAAGTGACTGCTAGCTGAGGTTAAGATGATATTTCCTTCATGATACCATTCTGCATACATTTCTGCTGGAAACAGGTTACCAGATTAGATGTTCCACTTGTCTGTTCCAACATGACATTTTCTAGATTGATATTAAATAACACAAGATAAAAGGTAGCAGTAACTGTGCATTAAATTCTATTACACCTTTACTATTACCTTAACTTCATAATACCGTGTGGTGTATGTTAAATCAATAATTAATCCAAGTTCCACATTTAGGGCTTTCATTGCAGCAATCAGGTCTTTGGGTGTAAATTTCTGGGTTGGAGTAAGTCTCTGGTTAATTGCCTGTGATAAAAACAAAAACGAAGATTGTGTTTTACAAATTCCAATAAAAATAGAAACATCTGCTTCATAAAATTAAGCAAGAACAAGAAGAAACATGGGGATTCAGTGTATTGTGTGGATTCAAAAAGTACATTGAGATGGAATCGATGACCCAAAATAAGTTAATGATTTTATTGTATGATATTATGACAACACATAACACGGACAAGGCAGTCTATCATGTGGCAGCAGCTCCAGCGCAATAAGCACTAATTTCATATCAAGAAAAAAGTGCTGAACAACGAAGAATGAATAGAACAATTTAAAGTAATTCCTTGAACACAGACTAATATAACATTGATGTCAATGAGCAAAACAAAATACAAAAATCTTACCCACTTGCTCTGCAAAAAATCCCAAACAACTGGTCTATTCTACATAAAAACTAGGGAGCTCAATAGAACAGCGTACTGGCTCACCTTTCTTCCCACAAATGTTGGAGATACTTATTTTTCCGTGCCTGTTTGTTTTCTTGTTTTCTCCTTTTTCACTCATGTTATTGGATGCTACATACATTTGTCATTTAGCATTAAGATATTTTTTCCCCCTGTATATTTGAAGCAAGGTCTTATCAGGATTGAAGTGAGTGTACGAAGAATGTGGACAGCAGCAAAAATTTCTCTAATGAGCATCAGGGCCAGGCAAAGTATCAGGGAGCCTAAACAGCTCCATGACAGCTTCCAGTCTCTGCTCTGACAGCATAAGCTCAGCAAAACAGAAAATCTGGCCAATCACATGAAAAAGATTTAGATGGAATTTACATACAAGATAGTGCCTACATACCATTAGAGATCATTTTAAGCAAAGCATTTCTTTAAAATATACTTCTTTTGTCCATTTCTGTGCAATTTACAGGAACAGGATACGGAGACAAACATTTATAGTCACATTTCAAAAGTGGTCCACTAACCACTACCATTTAATGGGTGATCATCATGTATGTGAAATTAATTTCTGGTTTATGTCAAGTGGACAGTTATCCATATCACAAAAATCACCAACACAAGTAGGACTCGTTACAGCAGTTTCAAAAGATGCAAAAGACTGGGCTCAAGATTGAACTGACACACTCCAGAAGCACTTAATTCTGTAATTTAAAATGATTAAATGAACGGTGCAGATTAGCTGGTGAAAACAAAGAGAAGTCCATGTGGCAATTTAGAGACTAACAAATTTATTTGGGCATAAGCTTTTGTAGGCTAGAACCCACTCCATCAGGTGCATGGCATGGAAAATACAGGAGCAGGTATAAATACATGAAAAGATGGGAGTTGCCTTACCAAGTGTGAGGTTAATCTAACGAAACTGGTTGAAAAAGTCATGAGGTATAAGAGATAAGTAAACATACTCAGTAACACCAAATATCAGTCTACACCAAAAAAAGCAAATAACATCTTTAGTTTATGGAACGCTCATTGGAAAAGGACTGAATGTGCTAAATACTAATTTTAATAGAAAAATAATTTCTGTAATTTTTCACATCGAATCTGTTCTGCAGTTTGCATGAATGTGAATGCTATTTTCCATAATTCTTCACACTGCAATTAGTACATACTGACAAACAGTATTTTATACATACCCCTTTTAAAGGCACTTTGAAAGCAATGAATCTCGTTCCTGGTATAGGCTGTCCAACTGGTGTCAAAGTCCGCCATCTTTTATGAAAAAAAATCATATTTTTTTTCTGAATACTTAAAGGATAAAATATTTTTTAAACTAAACTAATTTGATACAAGACACCTGAAGTTTCATATAAAACAGCTACTTCCGTATTAAAGTTTCTTCTTCTTCTTTGGAGTAAGCTTTCCTCAACAAAAGCATAAAAGAATACTGCTCTTTTGGGTCTCAGGATAAATTTCAAGCTACATTAAATGTCTTTTAAACATCAGCCTGCTGCTCCCACATCACCCCAAACAGAAAGATGTAAATATCATCCTAGTCTCCCTGATGGATCATACAGCTCCTTGCTTGACATGTCAAGGGCCAGATTTCCAAAAAAAGTTCAGAACCAACTAGCAGTTCTAGTTGGGCATCTAAGTGAAGTGGTCAAGTTTTCTAAGTGCTTAGCTGGCTACTTTATTAAGGTGGCTAAAAAGAAACTGAACTCTTTTGAAAATCTGCCTTACTTCAACAGGAGGAGATATTTTGATTTAAATAAATCCAAAATAAATACCATTTGCTATCATGAATACTGAAACACTTCTTTTATTTCAATATTACACATTTGAATGTTAATAAATTACTGGGGTGAGGGAAGGGAGGGAATTCATAGATTCCATAGCCAGAATGGACCACTGTCATTATCTAGTCCAGCAGTTCTCGAACTGTGGGTAGTGACCCTAAAGTGGGTCATGACCCAATTTTAATGGGGTCACCAGGACCATCATTAGATTTACTGGAACCCAGGGCTAAAACTGAAGCCTGAGCTCCACCTGACCTCGGGCAATGGGGCTTGAACTGCAGCCCCCTTTCCTCCAACCTGGAGCGACAGGGCTTGGCCTGAGACCCTCTTTCCCTCCCAGCCCACCCAACAAGGCAGCAGGGCTTAGGCTCTGACACCCCACCCCCTCCAGGTCATGTAGTAACTTTATTGTCAGAAGGGTCGCAGTTCAGTGATATTTGAGAACCCCTGACCTAGTCTGATCTCCTGTATAATACAGGCCACATAACTTTCCCCATTTAATTCCTAGACTACATCTTTTAGAAAAAACATCCAGTCTTGATGTAAAAGTTGCCAGTGACAAAGAATCCACCATGACCTTTTATAATGGGAAAAGGTGCCCACAATGCTGGAAGAACTTAAGTAGAGTATTAATTAGATTTTTATAGAATTCGCATTTCTCAGCGCATAAAGATTCTTTCATTATTCAGCAGAGCTACACAAATTATATGGTGAGACAGCTGGTCCTCTATAACTAAGCCTGTAACCAGGTTTCCATTATAAGACCAATCTTCACTGATCTTCTAACAAGGCACAAGAAAAATATTTTCTAGTGACAGTTTTTGTGATCACTGTTAGTATAGAATGGGGTTTTATCCATAAATTTCAAATAATGAAATGAAATGGTTCTGAGGCTAAAAGTTAAAAATTAGACCTTTGCACGTTAAAAAAAACCTATCTTCAAAAAGGAATGGTTACAGTTTAAAATGTATATATAGCTGTAAAACCACACTTGTACTGAGATGAATTAGGAAGATGAAATTTGTGGGGGAAAGAGCCTGTAGATGGAAGGAGCGTCTAACTGTTTTGGTGAAAATATTTTCATTTGGGTGAGTTGTAAGCCTTTGAAAATCAACCACTGTGCATGCACTGTTGGCATGTTGCCAAAATGCTGTGTACTGGACATAGACCTGGGTCAGAGTGAGTTATAAATTCAACCATACCCCTGAACCCATAAAGGGGCAATTCTAAATCATTCTAATATGGAAGTCATGACAGGTTACGGGACTTGTTAAAACTTATGCAGGAAGTTTGGGGCAGGAAACAGAATATATTTATCTAAGGTAGCAAATCTGCTAAACCACAGATCTCTGTATCTGATGCTTACTGAGCTGTAGAATAGAGCCACTCAAGTTTATCCAGCTTTGTCAATTGTTTTAAAATCTACAGAGAAAGTCAGGTGTAAGTGTAGTCTGTTTTACAGAAGGGTAAATAGGCACAAAATGTTATGGGATGGACTTTGGGCCAGCAGAGGAAAGAAAAAGCTTGTCCTCATTAAGGAGTGCTGCACTGTGTCTCCCCCACACCGGCGCTTGAGGAGAGGAGGCCTCTGTGTCTACATGTTTGGGCAGCAGCATGTAAGTTTACTGGCTCCCATGTACTCAAGGGAAGTTTTATAAGCCCATCCCTGTGCCCGAGGGTGATATTATGCACTAAGAAGAAGAACTGACTGATTTGCCTGAATGGCACTATAGTGGGATTGGCTAGGTCGTTGCTTGTAAGCCTGGATCTGTTGTATGAAATTGGGCAAGTGAGTTATTTTTCTCACACAATCTGTAATGTGGTACCCTCTTTGCAAGGAGCTTTGTGAACTACAGATTACAATACACTATATAACTGCAAAGCATTTTTATTAGACATTTTTCATGTTTAGAGCAGATGGAAGTTCAAGGATCTGTCTGGGAGGCAAGGTTCATCTAATGTAATACACATGGGCTTAGCAGTTAAAGACACAGATGACAAACCTGCCTCTAATATTAATTTTCCATGTGACCTTGATCAATGGAGGGCTTGTATCAATTAAGGAAACTTGCTAATAATATTGGTGTAAACTTCCCTTACCTAGACAAATCTTTAATCTTTCTGAGCAATAATTTTACAATCTGTAAAATGGGTGTAGCGATAGTTACCTACTTCCTATAAGTGTTACAAAGCCCACTTAAATGCGTGTAAAGTGCTAAGAGTAAAGTATTAGAGATACACTGTTACTTTATTTTTATTTAACATTTACAGTGCAGTATCACTTAACTGGCAAGGAGGTTAGGGTTCATTGTGCTACTTAGAAATGTGGTCATTTTCTAAAATGCGATCAGTTTCAAAACGAGTTACGTTTCAGTTACAAAACATGTCCCTGGGTATTCCCTGCTAATTTTTGTTGGTTTTAATACTATTTTCCTATTTTAAAAAATGTTTTTCTCCCCCTGTTGCTGTGCTGAAGATCCACACAAACAAAAGAAACAAACTATCCACAATGTGCATTTCACAGCACTATCTCAAAGCCCAAAATAAGTGGTTATTTTTTATTGTAGTTTTTAAGTTTTAAGTGTCCTTTAAAATTTTGTAGTGGCAAAGCTGAGACTAGAAAAAGGAGATCAGCCTTGCAACATTGTATTCATTACTTTAATTCACATCGTCTTCAGGGCATCACAACCACACTGGAAACTTCTAAAAGCGCTTGTAAGGTTCAAACTTTTAGAGTCCAGCAAATTACACTAAAGTGCTCCATAGTGCTCCCACTATTCAAAGCCAGTAGAGATGGAGCGGAAAAAAGGTCAAAGTCTACTGTTCATGTACACCCTAATGTCCTAAACAACAGATTAAGCACAGAAACTTAAAAAATCCTTTGTGTGTGTGAAAATGCTTTCAATGATCACTACTGAACCAATTTCCTTCAAACTGTTTTCTCCTTAGATCTCATTAACAGCCATAAAACAAAGCAATCTTGAAGGAAATTGATCCAGTCTCTATGTTTGTGCAAAACTTCTGCTCAGAACATATAGGGAAAGTATATATTTTACACATAATGAACTAATAAATATCTGAATGAATTCTGTTGAAACACTCCGTTCCGGGTAAAGATCAAGTACAGAAAAATGTCCAGTTCCCAATTAATTGGTTTGAGTAAATTATAAGCAACTTCAGTAGAGGGTTTAAAGAAAGTTGCATTTCAACCTTAAATATAGTCATTGCTACCATTCTCACTATAATAAAATGGCAAAATAATGAAAAGAAAATCACCTAGATTCTACCTAACAATTCTAGTAAACGTGCCTTATATGATGCACTAGAAAGTTGATAAGTATCTGGCTAATACAATATATTTTGGAAAAAGTGGAGAAAAAAAGATTGTGACACCCAAAGTCAAATTATGCCAAGTATGTGATCACAGAAGTCACAAAAAACTAGTTGTCATAATAAATTTGGAAACAAGAAAAGACAATATCCTTTGCAAGCAGTTACAGGGTTAGGGCTTTTTTTAAAAAAACAAAAACAAAAAAAACTGCGTACAGTAAGCATTTCAGAGGTAAAGACTAGTAAACAAAATATTTGTAAGGAGTTAAAATGTGATTTGTATAATTTCTTTTCACATTGTACTGCAACTAACACTGATCTCAGCATTAGAAAAATTGGATTTCCATCGGCTACAAATTTTCATTTTGTTTATAAAGGCCATTGTATAGTAAAAGAGTGTATCAATTAGTGTTCTGTAAGGCCAATACAAAAGGTAAATAGTTTGAAAACTGGAGAGTTTGTTTGTGGAACTGGACACACACAAGTTGTTATCTGTGCAGCAGTACTTATTTTTAACTGGACTAATTGCCTAATCTACAGCAATTATTTTCACAGAAGCATTCTACTGCATGCTCACCTGTACATTTATTGAAAATTTAACTCTCAGCTTCCTGCTGCACCGAGTTTACCAGTTAGTTACAGATATCTGTTTATTGACAACAGTAGATTTAATCTATATTTTAATTAATCAATAGCAAATATTGGACTGTTGCACCACTAAATGGATTAGACCGAAACTGCAGTCTGACTACAAGGGAGAATGTTATTTACACACAAATAGATCAATAAGTGAATTTAAAAAGGCAGTTTAATGAGATTTTGGTCACTGATGTTCAAAAACTTGCTGCTGGACTCCACTGAACATGATAGTATCCTATTTATTGCTAGCCTCTGCACACATTTCTAAAGTACCCAAAGTAATAACCAAGAAGGGCTGAACATGAGCACTTCTGTAGTCACCTATGTAAAAAGGGGCAATGATGGACATACTCTACTCTACCTATTCATGTTGAGATAACATTAGAGTGCATAATTAAAAACAAACAATAAAACCCCCAGATCCCTCTGTCTACTGGAAATGGGGTGAACATGGAAATGAAAAACTATAAAAATCCAAGATCAGGGCTTTTAGGCACTACAGTAATATAAACAGTACTAATAAACAGAATGACAAAGCAATTTCTCTGAGATACCAATACTGACAGTTCATATACAGCAGTTTATTATAAGGTTCAAAACAGCTTCAGCTTCCTCCAAGTCTACAATTGTCAAGTAATCTTTCTTTTAATTATTTTGGAAAACCAAACTACATTAAACAAGTTACATATGTAATATATAATCATCATATAAGTTCACTGGCACAAAGGTCAGTTGTGGTCTAACAACCATCCCTTAAGCATTTTCATCATTAAAAATTGTTGTTGGAGCACAAGCAGTGGGCTCTCACTTGAAATGGTCCAAACCCACATTTTGTGTTTTTGAAGTTGTTGATATAGATATCTAACACTGAAGATGTAAGTCCTTATGTATATGTGTGTGCATGTGCACGCACTGATTCACTGAAAACCAGTTTTGCTAGATAGCAGCACCTAAACCAGGTCTTGAACGTAATCCAGTTGCATTTACTATTTCCACAGCATTCCAAAGAGTTTAAGTAGTGCTTTACATGCATGAATCCATAACAGAACAGATGCAGAGTGGTAACCTTTTTTGTGTGTTTGTGAAAAATGTGTTTAGATAAAAAATAAAGTTATCTTGCAGTCCAAGCTTTTAGAAGGTAATACACTCTTTATCCTTCTAGTTCCGTATAGTTTTATAAGGGATTAAAATGTATTTTAAAAGCGTTAACTTTTCAATCTGTGTAACAGGGCACATATTTTTAAGGGTAAGAGGAAAAGAAAATACAATTGCCAAACAGCCGTTGTTTCCATTCTTACCCAGCTTGCAAAACTGTTGCAAAATTCAATAATCAAGGTAGAAAAATCTATTCAACTGTCCTATTGCAAGATGACTGATGGAAATGAAAAGTTTGGTATTCTACCCCAAGTTAAAAAATGTAAAAAATTACTCGCTTTGGTCAAATGGAACTTTGAAAAATTGTTTAGTTTGCTGTTAAATTCTTATTCAAAGCATTCTTTATTGAATCTACTTCTGGCACTTTCAAAACAGTAGAAATTTAATCTACAAAATAAGATTAACAAGAAAATAATACGTTTAGCCCTGTGCAGATGTGTTACAATATGGAAAAGCTGAGCAAAACAGGCACAGAAAAGGTTTGTGCCAATTTAATACAGGTACTGTGGAAAAGCTGTGTCTAACTCTGAATCCAGATTTTCTCATAAAAAAAACTGTAAAACTATGTTAGTAAAGCCAATTGCACAGAATTCTGGGGATTTAAAACTGAAAAATGTGAAAAAGTGTTTATTTGGAGGGGTGAACAAGTCAATTAGTAGCACTGAATCTGACCTTAGGGTGGTACCAAAAAAGGTAATATGCTGAAGATAAGGCATCTAGTTCTTAAGCCACCTGGGAACAGAGTATCTCCCAGACACCACAAGATGTAGCTTGATGACACAACAGCTACTTGGATTCTTTGAGGCTTTCAGTCAGTATCTCAACTGTTAAGATTCTAGAAGTCCATGATTTTTTGAGTTAAGGTTTAAATGTCTTCCTCCTTGTAGGGAAAGACCTACTGCTAGCACAGGCATCTTCCTGCTTTGCACAGAAAAACGGTTGAAAAAAATACATGGAAACAGATTTAGTGTGTTCTGTTTTAAAAACGTGTCCACTATTTCCTAATTCACCTTCTCATGAATGAAGCAATGGAGTGTGGTGTGAGTATTCTCAATGAAAACCACCTAACTTCACCCTCATTTTATCATTTATTTTACAACGTATGACTGACACTTCACAAGTAGAAGAACACATTTGCTGGCCTCAGGGGCTCATCTTCTAAGTTAGAGGTACCATAACAAGAGTTATTACAACAGATGATGGGGACAGGAAGAACAATAATTCAAAACAGGCATGTTAAGTAGATCTCATTAGTTCCAAGGATTTTATCCTTATATTTGTTATTTTATCATCATTCAGGAGAATAGGATCAAGAGTACATGGAAGTAGAGCAAGGGTAGTCCTAGCAGGAAAAAGCTGAGAGAGCGCCATTCAAGGAGAGGTTAAAAATACTGGTACTGTTCAGCTTAGAAGAGAGAAAACTAACAGGAGATATGATAAAGGTAAGTAAATCATGACTAGAGTGCAGAAAGCGAATAGGGAAGTATTATTTTCCCCGTCACAGAACACAGAAATTACAGTAGAACATCAAAGATACAAACACCAGAGTTACAGACTGACCAGTCAACTGGACACCACGTGAAACTGGAAGCAAGCAATCAGGCAGCAGTAGAGACCAAAACACACACACACAAGCCAGGAAATGCTGTACAGTGCTTGAATTGCATCTTAAAGTTAGGCACATCTGGACTGCCTGTCTCCACCCCCCACTTTGCCACACAGGCAGCAGCCGGCAGGAGCAGCGCTAAGGTCTGCACTGCTTTCCTGTAAGTCATGGATGAAGTCCTCTTCCCAGCCAAGACGGACAAGCTTGCAGGCTCAGTCTGAGCCTAGGAAAGAAACTTCCTGAGCTCCTGCTGGAACCTGCCTGGGACTATGTTGTTGTTGGAGCCCAAGCTCAAGCTTCTGCTTACACACTGTGCTCTGGATGAGCAGCTCGGTATTAAAAGACCACACAGCCTGCACCCTGTGCCCAGACACCTCAGTTCCACAATGTGCCTCACTCATCATCCTTGCTATGAAGGGGCTAGAACCAGCTGCCTGTCCCCATCCCTATGCACGGGGTATCCCCTTGCAAGTAGAAGTGAAGAACCTGAAATCTGTAGGCTCAGATGTGAGACCCCGCTCCAAGCAGTCCGCCCTGAAGAGCGTCCCTTAACATCTTGCTCAGAGTTACGATCAATCTCCGTTCCCAAGGTGTCCGTAACTCTCAGGTTTTACTGTATGAAATTAATAGGCAACAGATTTAAAACAAATGTAAAAAAAATCTTTACACAACCCATAGTCAACTTGTGAAACTTGTTGCCATGGGATATCATGGACGCCATGGGCTAAAAAAAGAACTAGATATGTTCATGGAGGATCAGTCCATCAATGGCCATTAGCCAAAATGATTAGAGATGTAACTAGATGCATCGCTAAAATCTCTGACTGCCAGAAGCTGGGGCTGGATGGCAGAGGATGGATTACTACATAACTGCCCTTTTTCTGTTGCTTCATTCCCTCTGAAGCATCTGGCATCGGTGACTGTCTGAAGACAGGACACTGGGCTAGATGGATCATAGCAAATTTTCCACATCCCCTTCTCTCAATCATGCATGTGAAAAACTCTCCATTCCAGTTCTCAGAGTCCTCCCAAGGAAACTCACCAAAACCAATGTCTCAATATTCTGAAATTTCTAAAAGGTATAAAATAAGCAGAAGGAAGACAACACACTTTCAGATACTCGTTATCTATCAGAAGAAACAAAGGGTACAATTCTCCCTTTAAAGCTTACCTTTAGGAGTAGTGTGTGGGGCACACCGGAGAAGATAAAAGATCCATAAAGAACAGAGAGTTAGGATGAAATAAAACATAGGATGGTGCAGAGCTATGAAGGGAAGAAATCTGAACTTGTTCTGTAACACGAGAATCCAGTGAAGGAACAGGAGATGGAGCAGGAGGAAAATATGTGGCTAGAGCAGGCATGTACAACATGCGGCCCGCACAGGCTCACTCTGTGACCCGCAGGGGGTGAGTAGGGGTGGGGCAAGCCAAGCAGTGGGGTGGGGGGAAGCGGATGGGGGCAGAGCGAGGGCGGGACTTTTCGGCCCCCAGCTGGTTTTTTTTGCAGTAATATGGCCCTCGCTGCTTTCAGAGTTGTGCAGGCCTGGGCTAGAGCTATCAAAGAGGAAAGTTTTAATAGAAGAGTCTGGGATAAATGGGGAGAGTTAAGAGGCAAGTTGTGGGAGGCCAGAGAAATGATAGTTACAATAAATACTTAAATAATAGGGTGGAGAGGAAATTGCCTCAGCAGAAGTCTGTGAGCCTAGATGTAGGGCAGAAGGTGTTAGAAGTCAAAGATGATATCAAGACTAGAGACAGGGTGACAGGAAAATGGTGGTTTTGTCAACAATGGAAACAAAGGCCTGAATGAGAAAGCTAATTCTTGGAGAAACTGAGCTGGAAGCAGCTGAGAATCCATGAAGAGTTATCAGAAAAATGCAGCAATGCTTGACTGGAGTAATAATGAAAGGGTAGGGATACAGAAGTATATCTAGGAATCATCAGCATAGAAGTGACAGCTGAATCTATGTGATTGAATGAGAACATGCAGAAAGAAGAATCAAGGATGGAAGCACAGGGACTCAAAGGAATACTGGAGAAGTCCCGAAGTAGTACTTAGGAGGTCAGAGGAAGAACTAAAAGTGTTAAGAAATTCAGGAACAAGTGTGAAAGGAGCAGCTGACTATCAAATAGGATGTAATTTTCCAACCTCCGGAAAGAAGAGCATGTATGCTGATCTGCTGTCAGCATCTTAAAAAGGTGTGTGTCTGAGGAGTACAAATCAAATCTCACCTTTAAATTTGCATCAGAACGGCTACACAGCTTTGAAAGCCTCTCACAGCCCCACTGTCTAAATTCAAATTTCCTGGGTTTTATAGTGCCCATAAGTTTATTGTTCTAACAGGAAACTCTTTAAGATTATACACTTGTGCACACCTAAATCAATAAGTGACATATTGCGCACAGTACTTTTTTAGTCATCTTTATTTCTCTAATTTTTCAGACTTGCAAACATTCCATGACTATATACATAAAGATTCGATGTCTTAAAAATAAAGCCATTTGAGTTATGAAAATATTTAAATAAAAGTCAAACTTTTTTCTATGCATGGAAACATTTCGTGCCCATTCCCTCCCCCAAATGCACTACCACCTCAAAGCACAGAGAATTTTACCTCTTTTCTAAACAAAAAGCAAGTGTCTCTCTTTTGAGATGAGAGCCATCATAAAAACTTTGAGCTCAGACTAATTTTTTCCAGAAAGTTATTTGGGTCTGAAAACAGGGGCTTCAAATAAAAATAGCATCTTAACTATATTATTGTTATAATAGTACTCCTGCTTGTTACTTTAGAAAAAGTATATGAATAGTATTCTTAAGTCTGGTTTACTTGAAAACTTACCCCTCTTTTATCCTTTTAAAATTAATGTCTGTATATTTAAAAAGTTTCAGAGATCTGCCACAACAGATGGAAACTCTCTTAAAAACCAAGAAAGCAAGTTCCCATCACACTTAGTTACATGCATCCTGGTAACAAGCATAAGGGAACAAGGCTGACCTGGGGTCAAATGGCTATGTATTTAATAGTGAACCAACAGCAGTGGTCACTTGTACCAGGATGGAGAAAAGGAAAACAGAAACTTAGGGAAGAACTCTTGTTTGAGTAATCACATCTGAGTGACTGAAGATCAGTGACAGGGAGGGAGCAATTCTATAAAGAGATGGATAAAGAAAGAGGAGTTTACCCTAAGTTTATAAGGTAACCATGAATAAATTATGTTATTGACCCTGAAAATTTTCAGTTAGGCTCTGAAACTGATGTCTGACAGCAAGGAAATTACTTCAACAAAAAATGTTACAAATGTTGTTTCAGACAGAAGACTTGCACACCACTCATAAATACAAGCTATATTTGACAAGACTGGCTTACTTCTTTGGTTTTTAACAGACTGGATATCTTTATATTAAGAGACTAGATAACATGAAAGTAGAACCACTATCATCCACCTGAACTGTCATAAAATAAAGATCAGAGGTGCAAATATTAGCAATATTTGGAGTTAGTCTGTTCAATGCAACACTAACATCGAAATAGTAAATCATATTTTAATAATAAAGTTAGCAGTTGTTTTCACCTATGTGAACAGTCAATCTAAATGATAACATAAAAAATACACGTTGGGAATCACTGTTATATAGTGAATGAATTCAGTTTTTTGGCTGCTGCAGTAGATCCCACTGTGTATCAGTTCTTGGGAAAAGCTTAGTTGTATCTTCTCAAGAGGAAAGTAAAATGATATTAGAACAAGTTGCAGATAAAATATGCAATGAGTTACCTTCATTGTACTTATTTTGTATATTTCACACTCAATTTAGACATATACTTTGGTTTTTATTTTCAAGCACGAGATTTATTTGCCCACCTTTTCCATAGGTAACTGGGCAAGTAGAATATTAGGTGACTAATTTATAGGAGTAAAATGACAGAACTGTACAATTAGATTTCTCAGTATCAGAAGCAATTTAAAAACATCAAGCCTCTGGCTTGGCAGTCCTCACTGGCATTATTAAGTAATAATGCATAGGATGACTGATAACTCTATGGGTTATGTCCAAGATTGTTTGCTATACAGCAGTTACAGCAGGAGTGAACTATGGGATACCTGCACTGCCTCTGCTCTACATTCCCATCTTCAGTACTATCATTCTAGTGTCTTTAATGGACTTTAGACTTTAAAGTAAAAAAGCAACATATTTCTCTACCATGGTACTTTCCAGAATATAATAGATCAGAAAACTCCAGTGTTGAAGTACATTAGGAATCCAGATTCAGCAAAGAAATTAAAATATTAGCATGTCTGTTGGGAAAGGTTTTTGACTAACAGTGGAAAACTGATAAAGACAGACGCACATCTTTAAAAAGTTACACTGGGGAAAAAATTCATTTGAAAGATGACTATCTGAAGCTAAACTTAACAATTCAGAGGTATCCAAAACTTGTAATCCTTTGCATATATGCATGATTAGAGAGTGATTTTCAGAGTTTAGTACTTACCTTAAATCCCTACCCCCGCAAAAAACCCAGAATTAAAAATCAGATACTATACATATGACAAATAACTAAATTGTATAGAAAGAGAGAGACTGAAATACTGCAAACAGCATAAGTTCATCTCCAGAATAGTATACCTGAGCTGTGTACTGCAGCTCAGGATCTTGGCCTAAGTGCTTTACAGAAATGTACAATTCTCACACAGATACCACAGATTTCTAACAGAGATCTCATGCGACTTGCTTTGCCCTATTTTCCCCCACCAGTGTGATTCTGCTCTGAGGTCAGACTTCTAAAGGCTTTCTGGGGTCACACATTGTCTCACTGACGTCCAAAGCAAATTTGCTCAGTTTATCTCTAAAACAATGTTTTATTTTACACTGCTAGCCCTGTGAACAACTTTGAATCCAAACTTTGATTTCTTCTTCTCACGCAGCCTCACAAATAAGTGTTCAGTAGGCCAAGTTAGGCCCTCATTGACACCTGTCCAAATCTGATGGTCTTAAAAATCAAAGGCTGACATGTGTAGTTCCGTTGTCTTTAATTAAAACCAGAACCAAGCAAACAATTCTGTTTATGGTGCACACAAATAAGCAGAATTCAGCTTACTTTCACTTAACTGTGTTAGTTCCAAAATGTTAACAGAAGTAAAAAGCAGTAAAAAAAAATATATATATATTTTTATCATTTAAGATAACATATGTAACTCTGAACCGGAGGAGTAGATAGAGCTCATGACTATGGTGCCATTTTTACAGTCACTTTTCAGATCAGAACAGAACTCTAATGGAAATGGTGTTCACGGTCTTTAATTTGGATTCTGGTTTATAAATAAGTATAATTTTCATTGTTAGTGTCCTGGAAGCTCTGGAAATAGTTTAAGTAACTTGAACTCCCTCTACTGGTTGGTTCAGCAAAACACCACATACACACTTTAGATAAGGTGATTTTAAAAAAATGTATCTGCAATAGTCTTAAAAAAAAAGTCAAAACTCATTCAAGTTTTAAATAATTAAGGTTGACTAAACACTGATATACTTGGCAGTCTTCTTTTAAACAGCCACCAATAAAAGACGAATTTTATTCCCTAATACTACTACCAAAGACATGGTCCTCTAATTTTGTCACCACATTTCTAATATATAACAATTATAAAGCTTTATAAACAACTTTTTACTTTTTAAAATGTATAATTAAACAATACTGTTTTATTTGTTGAAATCAGGTACCGATGGATTAATAATTATATAAGATCTCTTAAAGTAATCAGCCATTCAGGTTAAATTTAATTTCAGAAAAATCTAAAAATAAGGGCTTGTTTACACTTACAGTGCTGCAGTTGCACTGGTGCATCTGTGCTACCTAAGCATTTAGTGAAGATACTACCAAGTACTATATCATCCTGAGAGACTGAAGCTCTGTTGACGAGATAAGCCCTCCTGTCAACACACAGCTGTCTACACTGGGGGTTAGGTCAGCATAACTACATCGCTCAGGGATGTTGATCACTCTGGGGTGTGGAATTTTCACACTCCTTAGCAACATAGTAATACCAACATAAATTAGTAATGTAGATCAAGCCTAAGATGCTGCTGTCCTTCAATACAGTACTTTCTTCAGGTGACTTTGTATAAGAAATAAAATATAATTAGTGAAGTTAGTTACAGATGTGTTGACAGAACACTCTAGAATCCGATCTTGGAGGGACAATGTTAAATTAAAAATATGTACCAAACATCTATCTATTATTGTTACAATTAAAACTGAATATTAAAAATGAAAACTCAGAGGGGAAAAGTGAGAGAAAAAGTAGTGCTCTTGACAGCACTCTATATACTGCGAGGCCTGGCCTTATATCCATATAGCTTATTCCCCTTCCTGTACAGGAATAAGCTATACCAGTATAAGTCCCTTTATATGGGTATAACTGGATCCACACTATGGGGTTTGTATTGTTTTAATTATACCAGTATAAAGTGGTACAACTTATATGTGTGTAGACAAACCTTAAGTTTCACTGTTTCCTCTGTATGTAGTCTCTCTCGCTCGCACAGGACTCTCTCGCAGCAACAAAGGATAGGAACAAAACATCTGGGAGCTGATTAAGGACTAACTGCATCTAAAACTACTTTTAGCTTGTTTTAAACTAGATTTTAAATTGATGGTATTGCTTTGAGTTGTATAGTTCCTAACCTGCTTGAACTTGTTCTGTTTAAAATTTTCTGGTCATAAACTGAGTAAAGAAACTGAATGCTGAATGATTCAGAGCAATTTTCCCAGAAAGTTTTCAACATATTTTATTTTCACACAAGCAATTTCTTACCAGAAAAAAATAACCAGAAAATTCATATCAAGAATGTTAATAGTGCACCAAAAAGAAACAGAAATCATTAATAAGACCAGAGACATTTTTAAACAATTACAGTAGACTCTTGATTATCCAGAATTGTGTTAACCAGGTTGTGGATTAACCAGGATGTCAAAAAAAATATGCGTAACTCGCAGGGCCGGCTCTGGCTTTGTTGCCACCCCAAGCACAAAAAAAAACAAAAACAAAAAAAACCACACCGCCAGGGTGCAGGGCAGCCAGTGAACCAACATCACCTCCCCCAAGCACAGAGTGGCTGGTGAACCAACCCCCTGCTCCTCTCATATTTCCTATGGATGGTGATTATTCGGGATTTTATTAGCCAGGATTAATTTTTTCCCTATCATCCTGGATAATTGAGAGTCTACTGTAGATAAAAATCAGTTCCTTTTTCACCTATCTGCAGGAGAAACAGTTAGCAATGTCACTAAAATGTAAATGTACCAGGGAACTGCATTCCCTACTCTGTTTTATATTACTAATTCTATCAACCATACCAAGAAAAATAAGTACTCAATTTTGATCTTGGCAGGTCAAAAGCGTTTTGGGTCATCTTTCAACTATACTTCTAATTTTAAGTAAACACATATATACTGTTAAAGGCTGTTTCACTAGAAATAATTTAAATGTTTACATAAGAAATTAAGATTAAAAATAAGGTTGTTAAAGAACGTGTAATGTCTTCATCTGACAAAAAACATGAAACTGAAAGACTAACAATCTTTAAAAACACAACTGCATAGTTCAGGAAAGTACAAAATAAATTGAGGAATTAGATTAAATTTTTAAACTTAATCTCCTAAATTTTATTAGCTGATGACTCTAATACAGCAGCAGTCTTCAAAGTTTTTACGCCGTGGCCCCTTTCCCCTCTCCCGCCTCTACTCGCGGCCCCTGGGGTATGTCTGCCAAAATGCCACCGAATAGAAAGCTTCTGCTTTCTGCGGCAGCATTTCGGAGGGACAAAAATAGACTGCGAGTTCGGCAGTCTCCCACGCAGGATCGGTGGCTGTGCCGGGTCTCACGCGCCCCCCTGGGGTGGTCTTGTGCACCCCACTTTGAAAGTCACTGTCCTACAGGATGGAGTTTATCTCAATTTGGGAATGTACACAGCTGTTCATTTCTAACTATACAGTCTGTAAGTAGAAACTAGCATAACTTCCATAATTAGGGTGACCACATGTCCCAATTTTATTAGGATAGTACCGATTTTTGGGTCTTTTTCTTATATGGGCTCCTATTACTTCCCACCTCCATCCCAATTTTTCACATTTGCTGTCTGGTCACCTTTTCCATAGTTAAAAAAGGAATGCCTGTAGCCTGTGTGTCTAGGTCAGAGCGCTTCACTTCCTTCAAATTCAGGGATGAAGGAAGGGACAATTCGTTACTGAACACGTTCTCAGTTCTGTAATATTAATAACCTATGCCATGAAAAAAATGAATAAGACACTAATTCTTTCAAGTTTCCTTCCTTTCTGTTTGATAAACCCGAGTTTAAAAGAGGCCTTTTAAATAAAAATAAGTAAAAACTGTAATCTAACTTCATTAAAACTTTGGATACAGTATAAAGGGAACTGAAAGAGCAAATTAAGTTAAAACTATTAAATACTTATAAATAATAAAAAGCTACTTATATTTTAACAAGTTTTAATTCCTGACCAAACCGTGCTATGACTAAACTCATCTAAAATTCTTTGAAGTTGCTTTAAAAAAATTGTATTTATTTTTGTTGCCCGGGATTTGTTTTATAATATCAATATAAGAGATCTTTTTAGCAGGGAATGGAAATCAGGACTCCTATGTACTGTTTTTGACTTTGTTGTTCATTCAAAGGCTTTGGTAAAGCTATTTAACCCTCAATGTAAAATGGGGATAATACCCACCTTTGTAAAGCACTCTGACATCTTCTGATGAAAGGCATAATCCTCACTGACTACTCCATATTACCAGTCCTTAAGTATATGCGCACCCAACTAAATCAGTTGGTGGACTGCCAGTAGCACAAAGGCTACATCTGTTATATAAAAAAAATGGAGCAGATCGCAGCCACTTGCATTTTTAATATGAAGCACAGTCAGTAGTCCCAGCATGCCGTACTGCCAGATCACTAGGATGTGGATAGAATGCTGCATGCTGGGACTTATTGTCTGAGACATCACCAGTAAACATTCTGACAGTTCACTTGAAGAGTATAAGTAGGGGAAAAAAGGGGCTTTTGCACTTGCATCTATGAGAACATCCCTTGTGTACATGCATGCAAGCACCTGCCCCCCCTTCTGCTTCCCAGCTCTTGGTGGTACTGTAAACATCTGAGAAGTTGAAAGGATGGACTACTGTCCCTCCCCTCTCCCCCAGTTGTGAGGACGCAATTCAGAAGGGAAGGAGGCTAGGAAGAGGAGTTATGTGTGGTTGATGAAGGAGAAGAGTTCACAGACAGGCTGGGATATTATACTCACCTGGGGGATGGTGGGCTGTCTCTTCCCTGTCTTGGAGCAATACCTACCTTAACTGGCTGTAGGTGGCAGAGAGAAGATGCTGTAGCAAGAGAGTGCATGGGGGAGTCTGAGCCCCCTTCCTGCAGGCGGGGCTGGGCCTGCTCCTGCCTCTCTCAGTGTGAGGGATACTTACCCATCGGGGATAGTATTCTTCTTTACCATGCTGAAAGCGGGAGCAGGCAGAGCAGGAGGCAACGGTGAAAGTGGGCACTGCAGCAAAGGAGAGAGAACCGCGCAGTTAACACGGTGCCAATCTCTTTCTCCATTAAGATGGTCCATCTCACAGGGCTGACCCTAAATGCAAGCACAGCAAGCAGCCACTTCGGCTCCACATTTGATGCCATCAATTTCTGCAGCTTGCAGGCAGGCCCATTTTCCTCTGCTGCAGTAGGACAGGAGGGGAAGACCGCAGGTCACACCCCACTCCCTATTTTCCCCGACACCTGAACCAGAGAAGAGGCAACAGATCTCTCCCTCAGTTCGACTCTAGCAGCAGGGCTGAAGAGGTCAGAAAGATCTTACTAGCAGATCTTTCCTTCTCCTGGAGCAGATCTGCCCTCCCCGGGCCTCATTTCTGCTCTCAATGAGGGCAGGGATGAGCAGCTCCGCAGCAAGGGAAGAAGATTCACCTGCCCCGCGCTGACCTAGCTGGGCCCGATCCTGCCAGGTACTCAGCACGCCTCAGCTCCCGCTGACCGAGCGACCCCAGAACGGCCCCAAAGACAGCCCGGGGCCGCCGCTCCAAACAAGACGCTTTTAGCTGGCGCAAGGCCCCAACCCCAAAGACGGCGCCCACCATCCCCTCTGGCCCCGGCAGCCCCAGCCGCGCGGCCGGCTCCCAGCGAAGGAAGAAGACGAGGAGAGCTGCGCCCAGATTCCGGGGGCTGCCGGACCAGGGATGAGGGCCGGGGCTCGGAGGGAGGCGCGGGGACAGGCCGGGCCTGCGGTCAGGTCTCCTTAGTGAGAGAGGCTGGGCTGGGACCGTGAGTGGGGTGCGGTCGGATCCCGGCGAAGCAGGGTGGGGGGCTGGGGCTGCAGGTCGCCCGTACCCTGAACGGATTTTCCGTGAAGAGAATAGCTCTGTAGTAGCGAGACAGACGACACAGAACCTTCCCGAAAGGGTCCGCACTGCGCAGGCTCAGCAACCGGCCAGCTACGGTTTCACATTGCGCATGCCCGTCAGTTGCCGATGGAGTCAAGGATAGCTTAGTGCGCATGCTCAACAACAAACGGCCAGGTTTGTAGGTAGGCTCAATAACTGAAGGGCTAGTGAGTAACGGAGTTATCAATGCGTAAGCCCGGCGGAGAGGTGTTAGTGCGCATGCTTAGAACCAGGATTGTCGGGAGGCGAGGTGTATCTATGCGCATGCTCAATACGGGCTGGCCTAACTAATAGGTGAGAGCCAGGATCCTCTGTCTTGGGGGCGTAGCTCTCTTAGAGGGTCCATACGTATCTTCCCCATGCCCCGCCTCTTAACTTTTTCTCAGGGGGACTACAGTTCCCGGAATGCAGTGCGGCGCCTGATCGACTGGGCCCTCGTCTCTCTTTGGTCGCGGGGGGGCGGCGCAGAGACTCTTAGTAGTGCACCCGCAAGCCGAGGCGTTGGTGGAGGACTGCGACTCCTGCGCCCTGAGGCGGGGGCACCGTGCATGTCCACAGTGGTCTGTGCGTGCCAGATGCCCTTAGTCTCACATGCCAGTTGGGTTTCTCAAACTTTATTGCACCCCAATCTCCTGACAACAAAAACCATTACATACCTCCAGGGGCTCACCCAAGGCTTGCTGCCTTCGGGAGAAAAGCCTGACCCCCACTGCTCCATGCGGTAGGGAGAGGCAAAACTGAAACTCGAGGGCTTCAGCCACAGACAGGGGACCTGTAACCTGAGCTGTGCCCAGAGATGACCACCTCACCTCCACCTCCTCCAGGCTTCTCCTTCAGCGTGTGCTGCCGCAGAACAGCTGTTTCAAGGCTTAACAAGCTGTGGGGGGGAGGAGGTGGGGAAGGGGTTGAAATGGGGGTGGGGCAGGAGCAGGAGGGGACAGGGCAGGGGTGGAGTTGGGGGTTGAGGGGAAGGTCGAGCATCCACAGGTGCCAGGAGAAGTTGGTGCCTATGTCTGTGCCACCCATAGCTGAGGTCCTTGGGCTTCGGCTTTGTCCCTGGGCGGTTGGGCTTGGACTTCAGTTTTGGCCCCAGACTGACAGCCGCAGCAAGTCAAAGCCAGTCCCAGTGACCCCATTAAAACTGAGTTGTGACCTACTTTGGGGTTCTGGCCCACACTTTGAGAACTGAGGTTGTACACTGAAGTGTAAAGTTGCCTGCTTTTTACTCACAACCTAGTGTTGAGTTGCTGACAAGGATCCCTCATTGTTGGTGCTGTTAACATGTTTAAGAACATTGCCATTACCATTATGTGAGCAAAGTTGCCAATATGAGAAGAAAGTGGTGAGGGATAGTTTTCCGAAGAAATTGGTGTCTGACAGTGATGAGAAAGTCTCATAGAATTCACACAGCTTTCTTAATGTGCTGAGAGAACAGGAAGAAAAAATAATCTAAAATCTGCATAAAGCACATAACTCCTCTGCATGTCAGAAAAAGTGTGGCTACTTCTATTCACCCCGCCCCACTGACACTTTTGTACAATTTCTGCCCTTCAAGGCTTCCCTCTTCACTCCTGCAAGAAATTTCTTCCCTGCTTATTTCAATTCCTATTACATGCAGACTCCTCTTCTGCTTCCTGCCAGCTGTGTCTCATCTTTCAGGAGCACTTGGTTCCAGCTCCTTCCCTTATTGTAGATAGCTGAAAGTGGGTAAGGATTGGGTCTTCCTGCTGATGAGAGAGGAGAAGCAGGCATGAAGTGGTAGGGACAGGACAGCTTAGCTATAGGAGAAAAGTAGCTCAGAGAAAAAAGGCTGCCTAATGCTGTCATATATTCCTGGCTGTGATTAGTCCCTGGGACACCAGTATCCCTGGATGATGTTTGAAAACCCTGGACTGTTTACAGCAATGGCCCAGATGAATAAAGTGTGTTGGCCACAAATGCTGAAGTCTGTGTAAAGTACCATTTTTGTTCAGTTTTGACATGTTTTAATTTTGCATTAATCACCTTGTTTTAATTTTACATGTTTTTTGTTTGAGAATTCACCTCTTTAAGAATTGGTTTTTCATCGCATAAATATAGACACATCACACTTAGTCCTAGCTCTCTTTCTGTGCACAAGGCCACATTACACTTTTCATTATGTTCCTTTTGCTAGGGCTACAAATTAAGAGCCATATGCTACAGAGGATCTTCCAATGGTAACAAAAGAAGCTTTGCACAAAGATTGTGAGTATTATGTGGCCACTAAACTTTAAGTTAGTAAAATTATTCTTACACTAAGTATCATTTGGCTGAGAAAAATGATGCAGGATGCTTTTAGGATCATGACTATTTCTGTCCTTTGATTATTTGTTTATGCGAAAGCCAGTTTGTGTGTACAATTGCAATAGTGTACATGCAGATTAGGCAGACAGTTGTACATCTGTTTTTGAAAATTATTAGCCTTCATTAGGCTAAACAATAAGCATTTTAGGGGATCAGTTCATACCTCTTTTACACTTGCTCTTTCAGCACTCTATTGCTTCAGATTTTATTTATCTATGCAACCATAAAGACTAGAAGCATCAGTGCTGTCTTCTTTCTTTGTTTCCATTCTGCAGGATCTGGATGTGTATTGAAGTAAGGGATGTGGGTAGCTCCACTCAGCTAATGAAATTTGAAGTAACACTTGTGGTCTATACCTCTCCAGTTTGGAGAGGACTGAACCAACAATATAGTAATAATAGTAGTAATACCCGGAACTCTTGCTTCCTGATCATGTTGTCTGATGAACCAAAAATACATAGATTTCTGCTTTTCCTGGTCTCAGAGCTCCGTTTTGTTGGCTTTTGCACACCAAATCAGTTTTACGCTTTTGGCTATATTTCTCAAATGGCATATGTGAAAGTGTTTGGCGTGAAAGATGAATATTAAAAGAACCATGTTTGGTATAGAAGAAAGAACATAAGAATGGCCATACTGGGTCAGGCCAATGATCCATCTAGCCCAGTGTCCTGTCTTCTGGCAGTGGCCATTGCTAGGTGCTTCAGAGGGCATGAAAAGAACATGCAATCATCAAGTCAACCTGTGGAACTCCTTGCCTGAGGAGGTTGTGAAGGCTAGAAATATAACAGGATTTAAAAGAGAACTAGATAAATTCATGGAGATTAAGTCCATTAATGACTATTAGCCTGGATGGGTAAGGTATGGTGTCCCTAGCCTCTGTTTGTCAGAGGCAGGTGATGGATGGCAGGAGAGAGATCACTTGATCGTTACCTGTAAGGGTCACTCATTCTGGGGCACGTGGCATTGGCCATTGTTGGTAGACAGGATACTGAGCTGGATGGACCTTTGGTCTGACCCAGTACAGCCGTTCTTATGATCATCTCCTGTTGTCCACTCCCAACTTCTGGCAGAAAAAACAAAAATGTTGTGATAGGATAAAATAAATGTCAAAACATATCATTCAGATAGTTCCCCATTCTTTGACTAGTGTAATAATTTTGCTTCTGAAAAATCTATTTTTCCATAGTATACATTTTGATTGCAAATTCTACATAACAGATTACAATAAAATAATATATGTAAGGTTAGTTATATTCATTCAGAAGTGAACTAAATAATGTTATTTAAATGATAAAATGCATTTTTATTCTGTTGAAACAGAGGAATTGTTCGATGCTGTATAAAATAATATAACCATATATGGGTCTCATGTCTAAAACACTATATTACAATTACAGCCATATTAGGGGATCCAGTTATTACACAGCTCCATTTTGTGGTATAAATTGGTCTTAACAAGTCATGTTCTCAGATCTTGGTTTCTTTTGATCTGTCAATGAAGATGACAGCACAAGTACTGATTTATGTATGTTGTATACTTATGTAAATAGCTATGCAAATTAGATACAGCTCTCATGCTCTTGACAAGTTGCCAAACATGAATGTTGGGAAGTATGGAGGGGGAAAAGGGGTCTTAATGTTTTGTATCCATTTGGTTTAGCACACCATTCTGGCATATTAATTGTTTGTAATTTTCAGGTTAGTAACCTGATCACTTGAAACCCATGTCAAAGAGTTTAAGACTAGAAGAGACTATCAGATCATCTAGTCTGACCTCCTGTATAGCAATCTGTATATCACAGACCATGGAAACCAATTGTTGCAAAATCCACACACTGTTGAAATACTGTTTATGCAGCTTCGTTGACTGATGTGGAAATGGGGCCATCTGCACAACAATCAGATTGTTATTCCATATTGTTCACTGTTGACCATTTTAACTTGGGTTTTAAACATATATTTTAGTTGTTCATTTATATATTGTAGCATGAGATAATAAAAATGTTAAATATCAAAATAGAAGTACTTTATATAGTATTTCAAAAAAAATGCTTGCTACAAAATTATGTAACCAGAATTTAATCTGAATTTATTGTGGTGTCTAGTTGTAGAAAAACATGAAATACAATGCACTATGCTTGTGAAGTAGAGGATAGCTAACTTTAAAATATGTAATAATTTGGTACATCATGTCTATCAATGAACATTCATTAAAAAAAATTAATAATTGGAAGTATAGTCATGTTTTTTTTGTCTCTGTATTTCTGTCTCTGCATTTTTAAGAATTTAAAATGTTTTCTCTTGGTTTCATTTTATTCCTTCATGTTAAATAATTAAACAGATTTTAAAAAGCTGTATAAACATTGCTTTCGTGGATCCACTGGATTGAAGAGAAGTTAAATATTTTTATTTTGCACAATGTAACTTGTAACTGACAGTTGATAGTATTAGTATCAAACACTGATATGACAGTTTGTGCTTTTCAGTTTACTTACTATCTTGTTTGTTCAAACATTTCAGAATAAATGGACCCTGATCAAAAAGAAGAAATGTCATCAGATAAAACAACTAAGGGAAGTTGTGTTAGTTGAAAAGTAAACATTTTATATTCCTTTCCAGACAAAATACAGATGACTGGATTCAGTATTCTTAGTTCATGCTAGTATAAGCTAACTACTGATGTTAATCAGAATAATCAATAATAGAAATCTGTGTATAGACGACCCAGAGGATCTGTGGATTTTCTGTTTTGCACGGAGTCCTATTATTTTTTGTGTGGGAAGAGGAGAATATGTACGAGACATTGTGTTGAGAACCAATAACAACAGGACTGGGAAGTCATTAAATAATAAAGCTCTGTAGTTTAGAGTTGAGATTTTTAACTGTTAACAAAGGAAATATCCAATGTAAAGAACCAATAATGTTCTGAGGCTATCAAAAATCATTTAGTTGAAGGCTTGATCAGCTTAACCAGTAACAAGCAATTCAGTCTGTGTTCACACAGTAGATTTTCTCCTTTCACAACCACATTTGCTAATCTGCTCCTATGTGGTACCTACCCATGCGTACAGAACATTCTGAGAAAATCTCAGCAATTTATTCCGTAGTGTTTCATCAGGGGATATGGTGCCCACGAGATGTGCATAAAAGGAAACATCACATGGTCGAATGTGTTATGGGATGCCCTTTGCAATAAGGAGTTGGGAGAAAGGAGGAAGAACCAAACAAGTACAATTAGGGGATCATATCCATACTCTGTGCACACATGCACACACACAAATATGCAATGCTGAACTGGCTGTTAGATGAGCCTCTAACAAAGGTGAAATGCTATTATTGTTATTAATAGACTTTTAAACATGTGATGTGTGAACACAAATTATGTTTGAGCCAGCCATGCCAGTAACTGGCTACTAATCTAGTTAATTTTTTTTTCTTTTTGTCCTTTTTTCCCATTCTGTTTGATATTTATTGCCCACTGTTTGTTGCTTCTGTCTTCTCACCAATTGTTGCCTCTCACTTCTTGCCTCCTTGATGGTTGCTTCTCCCTGTTATCTTACTTTCCTTATGTTGATTGCTTTTCTTCCTTGCCCTGCTTTCTCTTCCCTCCCCTAGTTGCTTCTGTTATGTGTTCCCATTGGCTTCCTCTCCTCAGCAATTTAATCCCTGCTTTCTTCACCATATTCTGCATCTTTCTTCTCCTTCTTATTATCAATATCATACCCCATTATGTAGGGCAGTACAAATAAAGAGAGACATAGCTCATCACAAAGAACTTGAACTTAAAATAAAATTCAACAAGTGGATGTAACAAATGGAGGTAATGGGGAGTGGAGGATAATACCTGATAATGTGTGGTGTCATCGGTTGGCTATGTGCACTACTGATGGTTTCAAGTGTCTGTCTACAAATTTTAGGATATAAACAAAAATGATAAATGTCAGCGGTTCCTATTGGATACTTGGTTAAATTTCCTTCTCTTCTTACTTTCACTGCTGTGCTGTCTTTGCCAGCAGTATATGGTGCAAGGAGTGATGGCAGCAGAAGACCCCTGACTTTACCACTTGAGTATCCGACCCTTAAGGTAACATAAGGAGGCTTTCTTTGTGGTGCACTTGGAACTTGGATGCAGCAATTATTTTCAAGTGATATGCTATCTTCTTCAGTTACAGAAGAAAGAGAAAAAAATCCAGGCGGATTTCAGGAAAAAAAAAAAATTAAAATTTAATCCTAAATGTTTCTACTAAATGGAACTTTATGGACTATGGGCACTATACCTTTCAACTGGTTAGAAAGACTGATGTAGAATCATGTAAGATATTTTTATTTCCCAAGGATGATCAGTTTTTGCAGCTCTCCTAACACCCTGACTGTGAGGAAGAGGAGAATTTGGATTTCCTACGTGGCAGTATAAAATACTGATACTAGGCCTCACTTTGGACCAGACCTTGAGAGGGTCTTAAATTATGGAAATTCTAACTGTCCATTCTCCATTGTCCTTATATGGGGGATCCAGACCAGCTGAGACATAGATTAGGTACCAAGGGAAAAAATGTGAGATTGACTGACTATGTGCAGGAGCTGCATAGCAAATACAGAATCCAGATGCTGCCATATCAAATTAGAAAAAACAATATTGGCAGTCAAAACAAAAACCTGCCACTACTACGGAAAAGTCCCCCTACTGTCAAAATAATGTGTCAAAGCAATTAACTGACTTTTGGGTCTTTTGAGGTGTGCTGTTTTGCATTGTGTCAGCTTGACAAATTGTTTGGTGCATTGGCCTTCAGTGTTCTCTTAGTACTGAGATGTATTTTACTCCAAGGACATGTATCCTATAGATCATAATAATGTAAGCTTTAAGATTCTGTTTTCTAATTCTCCAGAAAAAGGATGCTCAAGAAGCAATTCAGAAGAAGATCTCTCTGAGAAGAGAAAGTGGTAGAAAAAAGGTGAATTTGTTAATGCTACTTTTTAATGTTCTATACTGTGCTACCTCTTTATTAGAACAGATGTTAGAAATACTTTATCTTGTAGAATCCAAGTATTTTGATGCTTTGAGTTCTGTATGTAATGGTACATATATACTTAGTTGTGACCACTAGCTGTTGAATAGTAGTACAGATATTTTTCAGTAATACATTATTCTTCAGATAAGAGTACCTTATACTAGCAATATCTTTTTTTATTTAGCCCAAATGCATTCTTTATCACTAGAATGCCCACTTTAAAATTGACTGTGAATATAATGCTTGTTTGACTTAATTTATCTACATGGTAATGTTTACTACTTCCCAACAAAGCTGATGTGCACAGGTATTCCAAAGTCTAGACTTCATACTGATAGCAGAGTTGTCCTTTCAAGAGATAGTTAGGTTATGTCATATTTAAAAAGAAATCCCCTCGTGTTAATACAACCGTAGATTGTTAAAAGTAAAAATGTTCCTAGATGCATAACTCTACATTTGATGGTATTAAAATGAGTTTTGTTTGAATGGATCCCTATTACCAAGCAATCCAGATTTGCTCTGTATGGCTACTACCCTGTCCTCATTATTTACCACTCCTTTTAGATTTATCAGACTTTTGAGGCTTTTCTCCCTAATTAGCTATATTGTCTTTCCAAAGGGCATGGTGATTCAGATGAACCCACATTTTTTTCTAAATATAGACTCAAGTATACTATAACCAAACAATTTCCTTTTTCATTTTTGAATCTAGAATCTTTTCTTAGACATCAGTAGTGTTTTAAATTACTCTCTTAATTAAACTGTTTTCCTGAAATCTTTTGTATTATTTGTTCTTTACAGACCCAGGCCTACAGGTGCTCCAGATTTTAAACAAAGGAGAGCCTCGGATATAAGTGGGCGTTTAAAAGTGTGAAATGCTCTTCCTAAGCCAGATTTTGCTCAGTTATGATGGTGAAAATCTGTAGTAATTCAACTTTCTTCAGATGAGCCATTCTGGATTTACACCAATGTAACTGAAAACAGAACCAAGTAATTTTCTGTAAAAAGTAGTACAATGGTTTGAAGAAAGGTAGTACAGTTTTCAGCCTGTACTTGGATTTTCCACAAAGGCGGTGTTTCAGCTTGTGGATGGTTTTAGAGAATTCTTTGTACATAGATAACTAATGCATTGCTAGATATATTGTTAGATTATAGTAGGTTAAAATATTAATTGTTGGGACATGCTGTTAAACCAATGAAGTTTAACAGGTAACTGGAGAACATTTGGAACAAGAACAAGTTGAAAGCGGCCTTCAGAGGAGGAACAGCTGTGTTATCTCTTATTTATGGTACAGTGTGGTACTGTCTGACATTCCTGACTGCTTTTAACATTAGAAAAAAAGAGGTTGATTTGAATATGGTATTCTTTTACAGCAGCTTATTGGTTATTAACTTTATTCCTTTCCTGTATTTCAGTGTTATTTCTATGAACTTAGAAGTTTAAATTTTGACACATCAATGTATTCATGATTTACTGATTTTTATAGTATGTCTGTTACTATGAAATCTGGAACCATTACAGATTAGCACAAACATCAGTTTATAAATGCAAATTTAAAGTAGCAGCAGCAAAGATGATGCTTTAGCACAGAACTATTTGGAAAGGCTTAACTCAAAAGATGGACTTTACACCATTCTTTAACAGTTTAAGTGGGGCTTTGAAAAACCACCAGAGGGAGTATATTTTATAGTCGGAACCTCTGCACCAAGAATTATTCTGCCTCTTGTCCTCAAGAGTGCACAGCTATGGACTGTCAACAAAACCAACCCAGTTAAAATTAACCAACTTTCTGTTGCCTGGGAACAGTCCCAAAGTAGGCAAGCGGAAAATATACAGGGCTTTATAGATTAAATCCCTAACCTATAAATTACATTTGGAAGCAGATAGAAAGGTAATTCAGTACACAGAGCACAAATGCAATATGCTAATTAGGTCCCACTGCACTAATAATAATATATGGGGCTTCAACAGCTTTTCTTATTGACTGAAGGCACTTTACAAAAGTTTTTTCCACTGCATGCGTCCGACGAAAGCTTATGCTCTAATACATCTGTTAGTCTATAAGGTGCAACAGGACTCTTTGTCGCTTTTGCAGAGCCAGACTAACACGGCTACCGCTCTGATACTGATTACAAAAGTTAGTAAATTCTATCACCATTTTATATATAGGGAAAAAAAACATTGAGAGGTCCTTTCCTCTTAACCTCTGAGAGGACACTGACTCTAGCAAAGCCAGAGGACTGCTGCATTTTGCATTAGCCCACTCCAGACCCTCCAGACAAGTGGACTTATGTCATCAAACTTTAGAGGAGGGAAATGGAATAGTGTTTGTTAGAATGGTGGAAAGATAGCTGGTATCCATCCTATTAAGAGCTTTAAATATTAAAACCAAAACCTTGAATTCAATGTGCATACTAGTAAGCACCCAGTGGAAACAGTACATTGTCTTGCACCCCCAAAACACTGCCCTCCTGCATCAACTTTAGATAGCGTGTCAGTTTTTTAGGTGAAGTTGCTCAATATAATGTTCATTGCAATGCTCGACTTCATGGTTACAATGGCATGAAGTACCTGATGAATGTACAAAGGAAGAGATGCAAGCTGGCAACATTTGTGGAGGCTCTAATATTGCTCTAACAACTGATTTTTTAAAAATTTATTTTAATTGTTTAAGTAGTTCATAAAAACCAAAAGAAGTCTACTAACAGCAAAGTACATTTAAATATAATTTGATAAAAACTAATTACAAAACTAATCAGGTTTAGCTCCAATATTTTTTTTGCTAAATTTTGCTCTTCAGTGGTAGTATAATGGATTTTTAGCAGTGTAAGAGCAAGCAGTATTTGGCCCAATATCATTTTAATTTAGTGTATCCTTTCAGAACAGATGCACTGTATTTATGAAAGTAAACATGTAATCTATTAGACCAGTGGTCTTCAACCTTTTTTTATTTGCGGACCGCTAAAAAAATTCAAATGGAAAGGCAGACCCTTTTGGAAACTTAGACATAGTCTGCAGATGGCCAGGGATCTGCAGACCACAGGTTGAAAACCACTGTTCTATGGTAACAACAACCTTTTGCAGACCCTTTGGATATACTCTGCTGATTCCGAGGGGTTCATGGACCACAGGTTGAAAACCATTGTGTGGCATACTACCGGAACACAGCCTGGAACTGTGGGACTTCTGAGTCCCTTAAACTCTCCTCCCTGAGCTGTCTCTCACAATGCTATGCTAGTGAAAAGCCAGTCTATCAGAGTGCTGTAATCACTATATCAACATGTGGAGGCACACACCCAGCTGAGCTGCCAGAATAGTTTCTAAGGCACTCATGAATCATACACAGGGAGACTCCAGACAATCACCCTTGCCCTTGCACCCCAGAAATATACCGTCTTACACTGCTCAAGACCTCTTGAACAGTGCAAGCTCATTAATTAGTTTACCACTTTGTCAAAGGAAAGTGAACATGCACCAGTCTTTGTAATCTGAACAGATTCCCCAAGCACTTTAGACAAAGTCACTGGTAAGGACAAAAGATTAAAATAAGTTTAGTAACTACAGAATGATAGATTTTAAATGATTATAAGTGTTACTCACAGAGTACATAGTTGGTTACATAAGAAATAAAAATAGAATCATAGTCTAAATTCTAACTTTAACAGACTAACACTGGATGTTCCATACATTTTACAGTATGGCTGGCGTCTCAGGATGGGAAGGCTGGCATCCTTCTCATCCTGGGACAAGTCTCCACAGTTTGTTATCTTCCAAACTATCTTCTGTGTGTTGAGACTGGGGAGAAAAAAGGCCCAGTGATGATGTCATCATCCCTCATTTATAGTTTATTTCCACATGCTAGAAAGATCTTTGCTGTGAGGTGGAGGTCAGGTAGCCCCCATTGTATATGTGCCCTATAGGAGAGTGGAGTCTTGATGAGACATCAACACCTGTCTGGCCAATCTAGATATAAATTTGTCTTGCCAGTGTTAGTTACTCCTTTGTGACCACTGGAAGGCTAGCTGTGGGCGTTTTCCTTTTACCATATATTACAGTAACAAATGGATAGCATTATTTCATAACTTCACATACAACGGTAGTACATACAATGCAACAGTATAGTAATATTCAAGAAACCAAGACTTCTTGAAAGATACCTCCACAAAGTATGCATTGTACAAAACATATAGTCATATTACAGCGGTGAATATGGGGGTTCCAGAGTGCTAGTTTAAGGTACAGAGTGTCATACACTGTATTAGACACTTACCTATAGCAAGTACTATAAAATATTACATAAGCAGTGCAGTATTCAAGTTTAGAAAATATTAAATGTAGGATTTGCAGATTAATTTTAAAACTTTTACTTTAAATCTTTCCTCTGGTCATTTGTTTTTCATAGTTGACTGAAGACAGCAAACATGTTATTAGGCATCAAACTGAAGAATTTGTAGATCAGAATTTCCAGGAAGGTAGCTCAATAAAAATACTTGTCTTTGCTCTTGATTGGTATTGTTTGACGAAGATGCACTTATTGGCTGAGCTGGAACTATATTATACATTTATTGGTCCAGATTGATACCCATACTCACATTGAATAATACTATATTCAGTAGGACTTCTCATGATGTAAGGCAGCAGTTCTCAAACTGTGGGTTGGGACCCCAAAGTTGTTTGTGACCTAAGTTTCCTCTAAGGTGCGTGGCCAGATGGCTGTGCAGGACTCTTAAGTATCACACAGGTGCTCAGGGCTGCAGCAGGGAGAGATGCCTCTCCCCAGCCCAGCCCTGGACCTGGCGCAGCCAGGGGAGAGGTGCCTCTCCTCTGGCCCCAACCCTGACCCAGCCAGGACCTGCCTTGGCTGAGGGCAAGGCAACTATCCTGCAGCACCAACCCAGGAGCTGATGAGGGGAGAGAGAACTGGCTGGGCGTTCTCTCCCCCTGCTGTAGCCCCAGGGCAACCTGAACGCCCAATCCCTCATCCCTGGCTCCATCCCAGAGCCTGCACCTCAGCCAGAGCCCTCACCCTCCCTGGCACACCAACCCTTTGGCCCAGCCTGATCCCCTCATCCCCAGCCCCAGCTGGAGCCCCCACCCCCAGCTGGAGCCCCCGCAACTCTCTGGCCCAGCCCTGATCCTCTCATCCCTGGACCCTCCCCAGAGTCCACATCCCCAGCTGGAGCCCTCATCCTCCCACACTCTGAACCCCTCAGCCCCATCCCCGCCACATGAATTTTGTTATATACACCAATATGGAGGTGATACATATCACCACCATATTGGTGCACGTAAGAAAATTCATTCTGCACGTGTGGGAAAAATTAGAGGGTTCACTGGTTGTGACCCAATTTTAAATGGATTCCCTGGGCCAGCATTAGTCTTGCTGGGACTCAGTGTTGAAGCTGAAGCTCCACTCTCACCTGGCGCAGTGGGGCTCAGGCTCCACCGCATGTAGTAATTTTGTTGTTAGAAGGGTGTTGCAATGCAGTGAAGTTTGAAAACCCCTGGGAGGTATTATTCACCATGAGTAAAGGTATAACAATTGGGCCCTTTGTGAATACATACTTTTCTATATTTTCAGGGTTGTCAAACTAATAATAAATGAAAGTGATGGCAGAATGTTGGGTTTGATGTTTGATTACTTGATGATTACCTGTTCTATTCATTCCCCGTGGGCCAACTGGCATTGGCCACTGTTGGAAGACAGGACACTGGGCTAGAAGGACCTTTGGTCTGACCCAGTATGGCCGTTCTTATGTTTTTATGAGTGAGATTCCTAACAAAATGTGAAATATATTTCAAATATTTTCATAATAAGAAATACAACCTCCACTCCATCAGTGACTTGAATTTAATTCAAAAGTAAGGCGGAGCTACATTTTAAAAATTAGCATAGTGTTCAAATAGTGAATGCTACAAAATGGTTTCAATTATTTACTTTTATTATGTATTTATTTTGATTAATAAAATAAATCTGAGAGTCTGTCTCAGACTCTAGGCCAAATTATTAAAACATTTATATTTTATTAGAAATTTATCCTTTTGTGTTCACGTACAACTTTTAAAAAAATCACATTTAAGTTGAAACTTATTTTTCCAAAGTTTAATTTATTTAGAAAGTTTGATCCCAGTTTCTCTAATTGTTTGATGTGGGCAAGGATAAAAAATACTCTTGTCCCATAAAAATATTAACCACATTTTGTATGACAAGTTAGTGTCAAAAAAGCTGAACTGTAAAACTTAAAATTCTGTAAATAATTGTCACCTCTATGAGGAGTAGTGTCTTTGTTAGGCTTGAAAAAGGTTAGTTTTGATATATCAAAGTATTGCCTATTTGAAAATGATATGCTATGAATATATGGTTCCAGATTTTAAATCTAGAGGTATATGCTATGGGCCAGATTCTGAAGTTGATTAGTTCACTGTAAAGCATGAGTTAATCATGAAAACAGATGGAGTTACTTCTGATTTACTCTCAGATCAGTACTTCGCCACTTCTGAGAGAATACTTCACATTAGGGAAGTATTCACTTTAATAAAAGTAGGACGTTTTCTCACTCCGTTTGCCTCTTAATCTGTTATCTTCTACCAGCTACTCAGCACTTCAGTTGTCATCTTCTCCCCTAGATCATGTTTCTATGAATGTGAAGATGGAATTGTAATAATAAAGAATTATATGCTGAAGTGCTGCTCAGCAGGCTGGTTTTCATGGAGCCCAGAGAGAGAGAAGGAGTGGGCTTGTTTACAGCAGTCAGTGCAGATCCATGCACTGAGCATGGGAGGCAGCTAAGCCAGGAAGCAGCTGCTGAGTTTAAATTATTTGAACCTTCTTATTTGAATGTATGGGGACAAGATGCTGTTTCAGATAAGGGAGGTTTGGATGAATGTTTGTATATTCAGTATAAAACGGTAAAGTTAACAGACATTAAATTTTCAAACTGGGCTCAAGAGACCACATGTTTTGCTTTTGTTCCTGTAGTTATGCCTCAAATTAGCATGTGTATGCATTGATATGGTAGCTAGTAGTCAGGGTTCTGCTTTCTGAATTTTTTTGTATGTCACTTTAGAAGCCAGTTTGAAAATTTGATTCTGGACATCTGTGCTTTTCAGACACCCAGATTAAAAAAAAAATCCTACAAATTGTACATGTTACAAGATTCTAGTTTACAACTATAAAACTACCAAATGAACACTATTTTAGTTTGTATAGCTATCTAATAATTTCCATAAAACCATTCCATTCACTATAAATAATTAATAGTAAATGGGCTATGCACTGCAGAAGAATATACTTTAAAAAATAGCATTTAGTACCACAAGAAAGTGTGTTGAAAATTTTGTGCTATGCTGCCTTTACACTGGAGATGTGGCTGATGTAGAAAAACAGAGGAGTGTAACTGAAGCATTACGAGGTAGAGTAAGAGAGAAACTGAAAACATACAAGGTAACTTGCTTTTCTTGAACTTGTAATTTATTGTTTAAGTAAAACATGCAACAAGCTACATTTTTTGTGTGTGTGAAAGGCTGAAAATTCAGTCAATTTAGAAAACTTTTCTGCTGTGCCACACTATTTGGAGCATCTCAAAAGTCAAGTAAAAGATCTGTAGGAGTTGTAAGTGAATTAAGTTTTTGACTTTCTGCATGCTTTTCAGAACAATAGTTGTGTCAGTTGCTTCTGTAGAAAATAAATATAATACTATACCTCTTGTTTTAGGTTGTACAAGAAGAAAAGTCAACAGACAAAAGCATTTCTGATACTAAAATATACCAGAAAAACCCTGAGGTAATATATTTTACAAATATTGCAAATAGTAAACAAAATAAGTAAACTATATTCATTATATTCAGTTCAATGCAAAAAATTAATGAGTTAGGTTTCCAGTAGTATTTTTAACTATGATGCATGGCATGCATCTACTCACATTTTGTTACTAATTTGTTGGTTAATATATTGTTGTTTTTCATTTAATGTATATATAAATAGAATAGGATAGAAATTTGACTAGATTGTCAGGCTCAACGGGTAGCGATTAATGGCTCGATGTCTAGTTGGCAGCCGGTGTCAAGTGGAGTGCCCCAATGGTCAGTCCTGCGGCCGGTTTTGTTCAACATCTTTATTAATGATCTGGATGATGGGATTAACTGCAGCCTCAGCAAGTTTGCAGATAACACCAAACTAGGGGGAGCGGTAGATAAGCTGCAGGGTAGGGATAGGATCCAGAGTGACCTAGACAAATTGGAGGATTGGGCTGAAAGAAATCTGATGAGGTTCAACAAGGACAAGTGCAAAGTCCTGCACTTAGGAAGGAAGAATCCCATGCACCTCTGCAGGCTGGGGACCGACTGGCTAAACAGCAGCTCTACAGAAAAGGACCTGGGGATTACAGTGGATGAGAAGCTGGATATGAATAAGCAGTGTGCTCTTGTTGCCAAGAATGCTAACAACATATTGGGCTGTATTAGTAGGAGCATTGCCAGCAGATTGAGGGAAGTGATTATTCCCCTCTATTTGGCACTGGTGAAGCCACCCCTGGAATATTGTGTCCAATTTGGTCCCCCCACTACAAAGGGGATATGGACAAATTGGAGAGTCCAGAGGTGGCAACGAAAATGATTAGGAGACTGGGGCACATGACTTCCAAGGAGCTGCTGAGGGAACTTGGGTTATTTAGTCTGCAGAAGAGAAGAGTGAGGAGGGATTTGATAGCAGCCTTCAACTACCTGAAGGGGAGGTTCCCAAGAGGATGGAGCTAGGCTGTTCTCAGTGGTAGCGGATGACAGAACAAGGAGCAATGGTCTCAATTTGCAGTGGAAGAGTTCTAGATTGGATATTAGGAAACACTATTTCACGACGAGAGTGGTGAAGCACTGAATGGGTTACCAAGGGAGGTGGTGGAATCTCCATCCTTAGAGGTTTTTAAGGCCCAGCTTGACAAAGCCCTGGCTGGGATGATTTAGTTGGGGATTGGTCCTGCTCTGAGCAGGGAATTGGACTAGTCGACCTCCTGAGGTCTCTTCCAACCCTAATATTCTATGATTCTGTAATTCCAGATATTCATTGCAACCAAATTAACATTACTGTTGAAATGTTAACTGTTGAATTTTTAACTTCTTATGAGTTTAACTGTATAACCAGAATGCTGCATTTGCATTTTATGACTTTTTTTTGTAATTCATAAGGTTTGATCCTGCACAAGAGAGGTGCAGAATGTTGTGCATAATGGCAGACTTTGCAGAATTTTATTTTATTTTATTTTATTTTATTATAAATTTGATAGCTAATAGTATTTATTTTTAAGCATTTTCCCCCATTTTTATTGACATCAATTTTCACAGCTGCAGAAAATTATGGGGGTCAGACAACAGGGGGGTAAACAATAATTATTTATTTACCAAAGGTGTTGACATTCAAAAAGTCAAAGCTTTATAGCTGTTAAAATACAAATTGTCAACATCGTATGTCAAAACGTCCAAAGTAAATACCCTTAAATCAAGCTAGTAAGTTCTCAAGCAGCATTTTTCTTACTTTGTCTATCTGTACATTTTGATTATTATTGATGGAATTATTTTTGGTCAGTTTGTGTGTGTATAATGGTATCAATGTCTCTCAACTTTCTTGATCGCCATCACCTTGGCAAAAGGATAGGGGAGATAGCTACTCTGGTGCATCCCTCCTTCACAGTGTTCTTCCCTCACAAAGTCACGCTTAGGCCAAATCCAAAGTTCACTCCCAAGGTGACCTCTGCATTTCACGTGAACCAACTGATTCACCTTCCAACCTTTTATCCCAAACCACATCAGGATAATAGGGAAGCCATGCTCCATATGCTCGACATTAGGAGAGTCTTAGCCTATCTGGCAGCAGCAGAGTTCTTTAGAAAATCTCCAAGACTCTTCCTCTCCATTGCAGATAGATTGAAAGGCCCAGTGATTTCAGCTCAAAGACTCTCCAAATGGGTCTTGAATTATATCAGACTCTGTTACCAGATTCACAATTTAGCACCCCCGTCCACAGTACACTCTACGAGATCATCTTCTTATCTGTTGCCTTTGCCCAGGCTATCCCTATTTCAGAAATCTACAACGCAGCTACCTGAGCATCTGCACACACTTATACGATATTGGGGGACTCTGCTGTAGGTGCCTGATTCGGCACCACAGTTCTATCATCCATGAAAGCCTCGACTCCGAATCTCCATCCTTCACGGGGAGGTACTGCCTGGGAGTCATCTACAGTGGAGCACCCATAGGGACATTACTTGAAGAAGAAGAAGTTACTCACCTTGTGCAGTAATGATGGTTCTTTGAGATGTGTGTCCCTATTCATGCTCCTCCTCTCTGCTTCAGAGTTCTTGGCAATAACTCTTGGCAACTCTTGGCAGAGTTCTTGGCAATAACTGCAGTAGAGAAGGAACTGAGGAGGATTTGCCTTTGGCAAAGCATGGGGTAGAGGGCAGTGCATGCATGGGCTGAACATACACGGTTACAAAAATTCTCCAATCAGTGCAGGAATGCAGATATACCTAGAGTGGAGCACTCACAGGGACACACATCTTAAAGAACCATCATTACTGCACAAGATAAGTAACTTCTTGTGACCATCTCTGATAAGTTACTGAAAATCAAAACAATTCTAGACTCCTAAATATGAAAAAAGATTTTTTTTCTGGTTATATACAAGATTTTTACATAGCTACATAATAATAATGATTGCTAAAGACTTGTGTTTTTTCTTGGTTTTTGTTTGTTTGTTTTTCATCCTTAGATAGAAATCTTATCAGATGACGGTTTAACATTTTTTATCATGGCTGGTGAAGAAGGCTCAGAATTAAAAGATTTGGAGAAAAATACATACCAGGTTTAGTATTTTTTCTTCGTGAAAGTCAACTGAATTCTTTAAAGAATATCTCAGACTTCTCTAA
This sequence comes from Dermatemys mawii, assembly GCA_007922305.1. Taxonomy (NCBI): domain Eukaryota; kingdom Metazoa; phylum Chordata; order Testudines; family Dermatemydidae; genus Dermatemys; species Dermatemys mawii. Next base: position 14,171,571 of record ML677335.1, on the reverse strand, counting down.
TCCTCCTTCTGTATTCTTAATTTAACTAATGCCACTCTCCTTCAAGCATATATCAACTATTGTAAAGCACCCATCACTGTAATATCTAGGCACATTTTTCTCTTTCCCTAGTTAATTCTTTTCCTCCTTTCATGTCTCCCTAAAAAACTTCCTCTCCTATGAATCCCGCCTCAGAACTTGCTTCCGTTAACTGGCTTTCAGGCATTGATCGCTCTTGAAGTGCTCCTATTACCAGTCTTGCTCTTGAGCACAAAAGAGTTATTTATATAAAAGAAAAAAAAGTTAATTTTACAGCTCAAGTATTTGCTATCCGTAATTTATGCCCATAAAATAAAACACAATCAAAATACTCTTCCAAGAACTGTCTCTGCTCTTGTTTTGTTTCATTAATTCTCCTAAAACACTGTTGATCATGTCTTTACTCTTCAGCACTTGGTTATACACTTATCAAGGTACGGGCCTTGTCTTACTTTTTGTATAAATTATAATGCACATCACTGCTATTATTAAATAATATGCAATATTTGGATTGTATACAGGATAAACAACTATGCGTCATAGGATTATAAAAAAGTTGGAGATTTAAAGTGACATCATAGTAAACTATTGGTAAGGCAGAACAAAATAATAGTAAGACAAATCCATCAGTAGTCTAACTTTTTCTACAACTAGAGCTCAATATCTTTTGTATGTGTAATGTGTGGACTTTAAAATAAACTAAGGCACCAATCCTACAAAGACTTTTTATGTTGTCATAGCCCTGGTGAAGCTTCCTGTGTTAGACATTCACCGGGCTGTTGCATTTGAGTCCCAAAATGCTAGGCCCATGCTTTAAGCTTCCCTCGGTTTGAATAGACTTCAACACTGCAACTTTCTTTAGCATCTTTGGCACACTTATGGGAAAAGATTTTGTTACACTTAATGGAAGCGAGACCTCATGGTTCAGCTGCCATAAGCCCCAAGGACCAGTACTGACTCCTCCAAGACACCAGTTGCTTAAGCACAGCTCCAACCTGTGGGTACTTTGGTTTACCATTTACCTCTCTGGATATGTGATAGTTGAAGCACATAAACACACAGGCTTTGCAAAGGTTTCTAACAAAATTGCTCTTTACTTTAGATAGTAGAAGAAATGGAGGGATCTGAATAGAATAATCAAAATCCTGTAAATATTTCTCTGCTTCAGTTTCCTCACCACATTTGAGCATTCTTTGGGGGCAGGTCAGAGTTTTTTAAGGAGTCTAGTATCCATCCATCCTTCCTCTCCTCCTTCCCTCTTGCACATGGCTTCTCTTTCAGAACATGGAGTCCCTCTCATTCCTGCAGCTTGCTTCAGGTCTTTTTTCTCTCTTTCTCCAAAATAGCTGGTGAGAGTAAGAGATCCTTTCTTTTATAACCTCCTTTGTCACATGCTGATTAGTCTCATCAGGTATTGCCTCCCACCAGTGATCCATTGGTTAATTATCTCCCTCTCCTGTCATACCAGATTCAAACTTGAAAAACTGGTTTGGCCAGGGTGGTAGCCAACTCTTTGTCCAAGGGGTTTACATGTCTATAAAGGACCATAAAAGTTAACCATCCTCCATTGTTGGCCCTATGTCACTATTTCTTGGAATTTCAGTCCAGCAAAGACAGCAAAGAAAGCAGAGGCGCCCCCTTACCCCTTCAAAAAAGTGCAGTTTTCAGTCCGACATATATACATATAGAAAGTCCCAGTTTCAAACAGAATTCGTAAGCTGTGCATAGATTCTCTAAACTGTCACCCGTGGTTAAATTTGGACATGAGAATAGCCCCATTGAACTTAGATTCCTTAGACTGTGAGTTTCTTACAACACAGAATGTGTTTCATGAATCTTTGGAAAGACCTAATGCACAGTAGGCTATGAAGGAGGCTCATTTTCTCCTAAACAGAGAGCCATCTTTTTTTGGGAGGGGGGTGTTTGTTTGTTTTTTAGCTTTCCATGCAACATGTTTTGTTCTCTTGGAGACGAGGAAAGAAAAAAATAATTCTGGATGATGGGTTATTCTGAGTTATGTCACTAAAAGTTCAGAGATTTTCTCTCTCTTCTATCATGGAAAGTACAACTAGGCTTGAAGGCTATTTAATTGCTCCACACTTAGATTCTATAGTGATATGCATTATAAAAATATATAGATAGGCAAGGGAAACAAAATGGGAAATTTGCTTTTCCTGAGGCTTACTACTTTTCCATTTACATTAATTTATCTAGAAATTCTTTTATGCTAATGTGGATATTGATCATATATATCACATCATTCCGTTAATTTGTGTGTATATGGAATTGATTTTCTTGATGAACAGCAGAAATTAATACATGACAGTCATCGAAATCTTGATGTCTTGAATGATGAAAGTAGTCCTCTGCTTGACAATGTGGAAGAAGTTTTATTGCCAGATGTGCTAGAAATGAAAGCTGCTGAATATGAATGCAATGAACTGCAGATTAACAAGCAATGGGAACATCTTTTTGTGCCAAGCAGTTCTCCAGGTATTGTGCCTTTCATATAAAATTAGGAAAATTGTTAAGTGATTGATAATTGGTATTAGTGTTGTTAGCATTGTGGCTAGTGGAGTTCTCGGGGTGAATTAAGTAAAGAATAAAGTAAACTTTCAGAGGCAATATTACATCCAGTCTGCAGTTATAAATGTAGATAGATCTGCATCTGTGCTTTAGTCTAGTAGCTCTGGCATTTGAACTAAGCTCAGTTTTACAAAAAGCAAAAATTACATGACAAAAATGTGTAATTATTTTATAAATTGTCCAAATAAAGTAGGGTATGTGATTCAGATTCTTAATTGCAACCATCTACCGTCTTATCTCCCAGCTCATATAATCTAATCATTTTAACAATCTGCCACTAACCACATACCTTTTAATTTACATTAACCTATACCAACTTATATATTGCCTTAACTTAACTGCAGCTACAGAACATATCTTATGGCTGGACAGAAATTGCCACCATAGCACTTGACAGAATGGGCTAGAAGAAGAAGGGGAGAACTTTAGGAAATTGTAGTGATCTTCTAAACCAAAGTCTGATTGTTCTTGCCAGAAAAAAAAAATATTATTATTTACACAGTACCAAATGTATTTTAAGGACAAATAAGAGTTAATAAACATCCCTCAAAATGTTATAATCTGTACAATACAAATCTAAATTACTAAATTTACTAATCTAAACAATATATATTTAATAATGAGAAATTATTTTTAACTTTGAGGGTTTTTTTAGAGCTAAGCAATTAGAAAAATTAATCACAATTAATCATGCAATTAGAAAAATTAATCATGATTAATCTCACTGTTAAACATCATTTAAATATTTTTGGAAGTTTTCTACATTTTCCAATATATTGATTTCAGTTTAACACAGAATACAAAGTATACAGTGCTCACTTTATATTTATTTGTATTGTAAAAAAACCAAAAGAAATAATATTTTTCAATTCACCTAATACAAATATTGTAGTGCAATCTCTTTATCTTAAAAGTTGAACTTACAAATGTAGAATTATGTAAAAAAGACTGCATTCAAAAATAAAACAATGTAAAACTTTAGAGCCTACTAGTCAGTCCCATTTTTTGTTCAATCAATTGTTCAGACAAACAAGTTTGTTTACATTTACAGGAAATAATGCTGCCTGCTACTTGTTTACATTGTCACCTGAAAGTGAGAACAAGTGTTCTCATGGCACTGTTGTAGCCAGCGTCGCTAGATATTTACATGCCAGATGCGCTAAAGATTCATATGCCCTTCATACTTCAAACACCATTCCAGAGAACGTGTGTCCATGCTGATAATGGGTTCCATTCAATAACAATCCAAAGCAGTGCAGCCTGATGCATGTTCATTTTCATCATCTGAGTTAGATGCCAACACCAGAAGGTTGATTTTCCTTTTTGGTGGTTTAGATTCTGTAGTGTCTGCTTTGGAGTGTTGCTCTTTTAAGACTTCTGAAAGCATGCTGCACACTTCATCCCTCTCCGATTTTGGAAGGCACTTCAGGTTCTTAAACCTTCGGTCAACTGCTGTAGCTATCTTTAGAAATCTCCTATTGATACCTTCTTTGCATTTTGTCAAATCTACAGTGAAAGCGTTCTTAAAATAAACAACACATGCTTCATCATCATCCGAGACTACTATAACATGAAATATATGGCAGAATGCGGATAAAATATAGCTGGAGACATACAATTCTTCCCCAAGAATTTCAGTCACAAAAGTAATTAACACATTCTTTTTTTAACAAGCATCATGGTGGTTGGAATGGTGGCTGAAACATGAAGGGGCATATGAATGTTTAGCATATCTGGCATGTAAATATCTTGCAATGCTGGTTACAAAAGTCTCATGAAAATGCGTCTTCTCACTTTCTGGTGACATTGTAAAATAAGAAGTGGGCAGAATTATCTTCTGTAAATGTAAACAAACTTGTATGTCTTAGCGATTGGCTGAGCAAGAAGTAGGACTGAGCGGACTTGTAAGCTCTAAAGTTTGTATTGTTTTGTTTTTGAGTGCAGTTATGTAACAAAAAACATACATTTGTAAGTTGCACTTTCACAATAAAGAAATTGCACTACCGTACTTGTATGAGGTGAATTAAAACATATTGTTTCTTTTGTGCTATCATTTTTATATATCAAATATAATAATATGAAGTGATCAGTGTACACTTTATATTCTGCATTATAATTGAAATCAATATATTTGAAAATGTAAAAAAGCATCCAAAATATTTAATAAATTTAAATTGGTATTCTGTTGTTTAACAATGCAATTAAAACTGTGATTAATCACAATTCATTTTTTAATTGTTATTAATTTTTTTGAGTTAATCGCGAGTTAACTGTGATTAATCAACAGCACTGCCAAATCTCTCTTAACCCTCACCTGGAGGAGTCACCCCTTAGATTGAGAAGGTAGTTCAGTCTCTACCTTGGTAGACTTTGTTTCCAGCAGTAAGAAAGCTGAATGGATTGGGAACAGTCTGATGTTATCAGAATTACTTATATGACTTATGTTCTTGTGTTAGAAATGGTTATGGAATGGTATTACTTACAGTAGCAGCAAGAACAATACATTTGATCACTCTTTTGCTGTATGCTTGCAAGTAAAAATATTAAACCAGTACAAATACTCATTTTTTAAAAAATTAGTTTTACATTTTATTTGCCTCAGTTTTAGTTAAAAATTTATGTGCAATAATTGTTGTTCTCAAGTGGTACACAGCTTTAAACTACCAAAAGGCATGATGCCACGTGTGTTAGAAGATGAAGGATTGTATGTTCCAAGAAAACCAGAAATTTGTAGGAGAAGTTATAACAAAATGGAGAATCGTCTTCTGAAACAAGAAGGGGTAAATATATTGTTCTATTAAGAGCTAAAAATGTAAGTGAAATGTAAAATAAAATCAGTAAATGAAATGTATAGAACTATTTAACATTTCATATATACATATATTGAACTTCTGAAATATTTCTAACAAGGGCAAAAACTGGTTTGAAGAAAGTGGGGAAATAATTTCATTACCTTCTCCAATCAAACAATCACGAAACTTCAGAAAATGTTTTCCTCTTAAGACTGGTCCAGGATTAAAGACAATATACAAGAAGGTCAGATATTACTACTTTTTACAGCTATAGTTATTCAGGGTACTTTAACTAGACAGTGCTACAAAAATCAATAGCTTGTATTCTTTTCATGGTAAAATATTTTATTAGGCAGTATTCAAAGTACCTCTTATGAAGTGTCAGTCTCAAGAATGGGCCAGGAAGGGGTGATTCTACTGTTTAGATGGAACCATTTGATATTGCACAGACTGTTCATCACTTAATGTAAAAAATTAGAAAAATCTGTGCACTGAGGATTCTACCACATTGTTACCTTTTGACCCAAGCAGGTAGCCAAAATCTGGATGTAGTAGGTTGCTCCAATAAGGGGAGAAGTTAGAGTGACCAGATGTCCGGATTTTATAGGGACAGTCACGATTTTTGAGTCTTTTTCTTATATAGACTCCTATTACCCCCCACTCCTGTCTCAATTTTTCACTCTATCATCAACTTCTGGTCACCCTACAGAAGTTGATGATAGAGTGAGGTATTTCTTTGATGCAATCCTATTTATGTACCAAATATGTACATAAAGACCAGTTTCCCTGAACACAGATGGAATCAAACAGCAGGAGCAGGAGTAGTTTCGTTGCTCACTTTTCCAATCCCCTTTCCAGCTAGCACATAGCCCAAAAGTGCTCTCTTAGCTTTTCCTCACGCTCATACGCTACCAGTTCTTCTGTGGCACTGTCCTCAGCTTTCAGCTGCCTTCTCTGTCAGCTTCTCTGGTGTTGCTGCTGCTGTTCCTCTCTCACACACAGAGGCATATACTGTTCCACCGGTTAATGCCCTAGTCCTTGCATTTGCTTTATCAGTCACCAGGGAAACCTCTTGGGCCACATGGTTACTCAGGCTTTATTATGTTATCCATATTTTGGGTGATGCTCTTATTGTTTCAGCTATCTGGTTGCATAAAGGAGCTCAATTGCTTTTATACTTAACCTGAATGAGAGATGGTTGTTACACTAACCTATTTCAGCGAAGTTTAATGCAACCCATAACAGTGTATAGTTTAGTCTGAAATTAATGTCTTTTAATATCTTCCATTATTTCTTGAATATTTGTAAATCCATTTCTTTTAAAATTAATTTAATCCCAACACACAAGACCAACTTGCCACTGCAGTTAAGGAGCACATTTGGCCTCTTTGAGCCTGTGACGTTCCCATCCAACATCAGATAAAGTGTAAATACTTTGTATTAGGTCAGATTTACCCTTTTACTTGGATTTAGCTTTTTGGTAACACAAATAATAATAGAACATAAACCTCATTTTAAGCTTTCTCCCCAAGCTTGACTGTTTCTAGAGTTCTCTGCAAGACATCCCTATCTCTGCCACTCACTCCTTCTTACCACCTGGTCATGTCCCCTTCATATCTTGGAACTGTAGATATTGCTATCTGTTGTATGCTGAGTGGTGGGTAGAGCAGGTTATTGGATAGAGCAGCCATTCAGGGAAATCTTTGAACATCTTTGAGTGGGGATTGGAAGTGGGTGCTTCAACAGCCCAAGAAGGATGGCATAGAAACTGGTGCTGGGCATGGTCCAGGTTGCGGGCTACTGACTACAATTATGCAGATCTGGTGGTCCTGATATACCACTCAGTTAGTGCAAGGAGAGGGGAAGGAGTTATTCCAACTCATGAACTAGACTGATAACTGTAGAGTTGCTGCAGTATAGCCTGACCTACTGGTGCAAAGGAGATTTAAAGTTTGCCCCATAAACTCTGTGTACTTCACTTGCATAAAGTCCAGTTAGTTAGGCTTTTAGTAGATGAAGTGAATAGCACTATGGAACTTCCTGCTTCTTGGGCTGAGGCACTGCCTATAAATAGATTCAGGGCTTGTAAATCATCTGGGTGAAATAGCACAGTTGGCAGATTATAGGGTGCTTTATTTTAGGATAATTGGTTTTAACATACAGTACAGAACCATTTACGTGCAGATGTCGGGAGTCAAGCGTTCACGACCACGTTGTAATGAATCGTGCAGTTAAGGGCCATGCTGAAATATATTAAGAATTCTATGCATAATCAAATCAACAAGAATAAAACAATTTCGAAATTTATTATCACATACTATATATTACATGTACCAAGAGTCCACAATGATATGTAGTCCTTGGCTCTAAAAAGTGTCTATGATTCACTTAGGAAAAAAGCCATTATTTTCTGCTCTTTCTGGCTCTCATTTTTTTTCTTTTTTATGAAGTCTGTCATTCGCCACAGATGAATGATTTCGATATTTTCCTCATTTTGCTCCTCCGTAAATCTTACAACAGTTTCTACAGCACTAAGGGCTTCTGTGTGTGAACTTTTGACCTTTTCAACAACATCCTTATCGTCATTAGAATTCTTGCCATCACTTTTGCGGTCTGATGTAACCTCGCAACCCATTAATATTTCTTCCTCAGACAGAAAGTCTGAAGTCGGGCAATCTTCATCCATTTCCAGACACTCGGTAATGATTTCCGGCAACGTATCGAAACTAAAATCTTTTATCATTTGAAAGAGAAGTGTACCTTTATCCTCTTTTGCCTGCATGAATGTTTATAGGACATTTTCTTCTGAAAATCCTTCAAAGTCTGGCTCTGAATCAGTGCCACTGCTGGAGTTTTCCTAATGTGAGCCATCTTGGATGGAAAAGGCTTCACCGAAAGCCTTCATGCAGCAGTTTTCATTGGACTTTTGTTTTACTCCGTCCCAAGCTTTTTTAACTAAATAAATAATTTCCTTCATGTTTAACTGTTTCAGGAATTCAGAAATGCCTGCAGATGTGCAGGACATGATTGCTGAAATCAGCTCCTGACGATGATTGTTTTTAAAATTCTGAATAATGCCCTGGTCTAAAGTTTGAATTTTTGATGTTGTCTTGAATGGTAGGTATAGCACTCAAATTTTTCCATCGCTCAGTACCAGTGATTCAGCTGGAAGATGGGCTGGACAATTGTCAAATAGCAAAAGTGCTTTGGCTTCGAGTTTCTTTGAACGCAGATGTTTACGAACAGCTGGAACAAAGCTGTTGTGGAACCAGTTGTCGAAAATGTGTCTCGTCATCCAAGCATTTGCTGTTAATGTATATCACTGGCAGTTTGGTTCTATTCAGGTGATTAAAGCAGAGAGGGTTATGAAAGAGGCCAATGAGAAGAGAGGCAAGCTTATGGCTGCCTCTCTTATTACTACAAAAAAGAAGAGTCATGATCTTTTATCTTTTTAAATCCAGCTGTTTTCTGTGTCTCATAATTAAAGGCTAAAGTCATATCAGGTAGGGTTTGCAAATAAAGCTGTTTCATCACAATTATAAAGTTGTTCTTTGTGGTAGTCTTCATTTTGTAAAATAGATTTTAACTCAGCGGGAAACGCATTCGCAGCCAATTCATTGGCTGATCGGCTTTCTCCAGTAATCGATACCTGCGCTGTGCCATGACACTTTTTAAAATGACTTATAAACCCCTTGCTGGCTTGAAATGATTAATCCCTCATTAAATTTCCAAATTCTTCAAGTGATTGCTCATGTGCATTCCAACAAGTGTGTGTGCACTGCGCATGCACGGTCCCAGAAGCTTTTCCTGGCGGTACCCATCGGGTCAGCAGGGGACCCCTAGAGTGGCACCGAAATATCGGTGTATATATGACCCTGCCGACCCGCACCCCACACAGTTCCTTCTTACCATTCGTGGCGGTCGCTGGAACAGCCTTGTGTCTCTCGTACACTTTGTTAGCAGTTCTCGTTGTTAATTGTTATAGTTGTTAGTATAGTTAATAGTTGTAGTTGTTAGTGTTAGTTAGTGTTAAGTACGGAGGGGACCCCCCTCTTTTTCTATTTAGCCACTCCGGGACCTTCGACAGCGTCGGCCTTCCACCCTTCACGTTCAGACCTGGACCCCGGCTACTCGGCCCTGACTCTACGGCACCCGGGGAAGCCTACAATGTTCTGGTGTCACCACTCCCTGGCACCGTAAGGCTCCGCACAGGTCCAGATCACGGCACCATTCCAAACACCGTCATCCTTCCCACCACAATCTGCCACCTTCTTCTTGGCCGCCCCAATGGCAGGGCTCGGTGCAGTGGCCGTTCTGGACACCCTGGGCGTATCACCAAGCCCAGGGGCAAAGCTCTAGAACCGTCTCAGTGGCTTTGGCACCGCGGGAACCGCTATTGGCCACGACCACAGCACCGCGTTCTGACACAGCGCCGGAGAAGCCGGTACCGGGACCATCGGGTTTGCAAGACCCGCACCCAGGTACTCCATCCACCCCACAGGGAGACCCTCCCTATAACCCTTCCTACAGGGAACCTGAGGGTCAGGAGGAACCTTTTCCGGGCACTTCGTTCTCCTCGTCTCCAGATGAGGCAGTTGCAGGGACATCCTCAGGCCTGCCGCCCATAGATATAAGAGGGCATCAAGACTTATTAAGACGGGTAGCCCAGAATCTGAATTTTCCAGCTGAGGTGGTCACTGAGGAGGTCGATCCCACTGTGGACATCCTTACCTCAGATGGACCTTCTAGGGTAGCTTTGCCCTTTATTAAAACTATACAGTCTAATATGGACACCCTCTGGCAGATCCCGTCCTCTATTCCCCCGACGGCCAAGGGCATGGAGAGGTGCTATTTTGCACCACAGAGGGGCTATGAGCACCTTTACACCCACCCACAGCCCGGAACCCTGGTCATCGAGGTGGCTAACCATAGGGAATGTCAGGGACAGTCAGGTTCGATGCCGAAATCTAGAGATGCCAAAAAATTAGACCTTTTTGGCAGAAAAGTGTACTCTTCAGCAGGCCTTCAGTTAAGAATCTCCATCCAGGAGGCCGCACTGGGCCATTATGTGTATAATTTAGGGTCAGCCCTCACTAAATTTCAGGAATCCGTTCCTAAAGACTCAGCCTCGGAGTTCAAGGCAATTGTGAAGGAAGGAAGGGTGGTATCTCGGGCTGCACTGCAGGCAGTTCTAGATTCTGCAGACTCGGCCTCAAGATCTATAGCAACAGCTATAACTATGCACCGTAGTGCATGGCTTCAGGTGCATGGGATTCCACCTGCAGTCCAGAATACAATTCAGGACCTTCCCTTTGATAAGCAAGGGCTTTTTGCACAGGACACTGACAAAAAGCTACACAGCCTTAAGGACTCCAGATCCACCCTGAGATCTGTTGGCCTGCATACCCCTCAACCTCAAAGGAGACCATTCCGACCTCCTCCTCCTCCCGCTCCTTCTCGGTTCTATCAGCCCCTCCCACGTCGGGATCAACCTAGAAGGGGCGGGAGGGGAAATGGTAGGGGATGGCCTCGCTCCTCTTCTCGTCAAGGGCAATCTAATGGCAATAACAAACAACCGCCTGGCCCTAGGCCCAACTTTTGAAGGTCAGCTCGAGGACAGAGCATCGGTCGACTCTCCCCCCACCTCTCTTTCCTTTGTCAATTGTCTATCCCACTTTTACCGTGCATGGTCTCAGATCACCTCAGACAAGTAGGTCCTCAGCATGGTAAAAGTGGCATATTCTATCCAGTTTTCTTCCCTTCCACCTTCCCACCCCCCTTCTCCGTCCCTCTTCAGGGACCCTTCTCACAAGCAACTTCTGTTACAAGAGGTTCATGCACTCCTAGCTTTGGGTGCGATAGAGGAGGTTCCTCAAGAATTCAGGGGCAAGGGGTTCTACTCTCATTATTTCCTTATCCCGAAGGCCAAGGGTGGCCTTCGACCCATCCTAGACCTGCGAGGCCTCAATTCCTTCATAAAGAAGCTGAGGTTTCGCATGCTTTCTCTAGCCACCATTATCCCCTCTATGGATCAAGGAGACTGGTTTGCCGCCCTTGATTTAAAAGATGCATATTTCCATATCTCGATAATACCAGCTCACGGGAGATTTCTGAGGTTTGTTGTAGGGGACTGTCACCACCAGTTCACTGTGCTACTTTTCGGCCTCTCTACCGCCCCAAGGGTGTTTACCAAGTGTATGGCAGTGGTCGCTGCGTTCCTGAGAAGGTGCCAGGTCCACGTTTATCCTTATCTGGACGACTGGCTTATCAGGGCGGGCTCAAGGGAGTTAGTAGCTCAACAGGTATCCCTAGCCCGAGCGACATTCCTAAACTTAGGCCTGATACTGAACGAATCCAAATTGACTCTCATTCCTACTCAGAGGGTCAAATTTATCAGGGCAGTGTTAGATTCGGTGCAGGCAAGGGCTTTTCTTCCCCTTCCCCGTTTCAAGGCAATCATGGACATTGTTCAATCCCTTATTCGATTCCCGACCACCACAGCCAGAAATTGCATGGTCCTTCTAGGTCACATGGCAGCCTGAACGTACGTAGTGCCGTTCGCCAGGTTACGGTTGCGCCCTCTGCAGGCCTGGCTGGGATCCGTACACAGACAGGTCAGGGACCCCCCTGGACTGCTGATAACCCTGCCAATGGGTTTTTGGACTCCCTTCGCTGGTGGCTTCAACCCCACTCACTTTGTATGGGAGTTCCCTTCCGGAAGCCACAGCCTTCAGTAACCTTGATAATGGATGCTTCCGCTATGGGCTGGGGAGCCCATTTGGGAGACATCAGGACTCAGGGCCTCTGGTCCCAGAGTGAGTTGTCCCTCCACATCAACATCAGGGAACTCAGAGCAGTTCATCTAGCCTGTCAGACGTTCCAGGAGCACCTACAAGTGCGTGTCTGTTCTGACAGAAAATACTGCTGCTATATTCTATATAAATGAACAGGGTGGTGCTCACTCTTCTCTCCTTTGCAGGGAAGCACTTGCTCTATAGGATTTTTGCATCAAGCATGCAATTAACCTCCAGGCCGCCTATCTTCCAGGGACTCAGAACGAGCTGGCGGAACGAGCTTTTTCCAGGGTCATGAGTGGTCCCTCAGACAGGATATTGCCCACTCTCTCTTCCTAGAGCGGGGGTTTCCCCTGGTGGACCTTTTTGCCACAAGGTCCAACAGGAAATGTCAGAGGTTCTGCTCCTTCCTCAACCTCAGCCCGGGCTCAGAGGCAAACGCCTTCCAAACCACCTGGTCGGGAGGTCTACTTTACACGTTTCCCCCGTTCCCTCTCATTCATCGGGTACTGCTCAAGGCTCGACAGGACAGGGCGGCCCTTATTCTCATAGCCCCAGCCTGGCCTTGTCAGTGCGTGGCCAAGCCCATAATGTTTCCCCTCTCCCTCACCTTGATCTCACAGGATCACGGGCGGATGCAGCATCCAAACATACGGTCACTCCACCTTACAGCGTGGAATATCCATGGCTGAACCTATTAGAGCTGCAGTGCTTGAATACTGTCAGGGATGTCCTTTTGGAGAGCAGGAAGCCCTCAACACAGGCTACTTATGGAGCAAAGTGGAAGCGTTTCGCCTTATGGTGTCAGACTAAAGGGAGGGATCCTAATTTGGCCCCGATACCCCTCGTTTTGAACTATCTCCTTTACCTTAAGCAGCAAGGCCTAGCTACTTCAACAGAAAGGGTGCATCTGGCTGCTCTCTCTGCCTTTCACCCAGGTACAGATGGGGCCTTCCTGTTTAGCAACCCACTGGTAGCAAGTTTCCTCAAGGGCTTGGATAGATTGTGTCCCCCTGTCCATCGCCCTGTCCCTTCATGGGACCTACACCTTGTCCTTACGACCCTCATAAGACCCCCCTTTGAACCGTTGGCCACCTGCCTGATCTCTTACCTTTCTTGGAAGACGGCTTTTCTTGTAGCTATTGCTTCGGCCCGCAGGGTTTCTGAGCTCAGAGCCCTGACGTCTGAGCCGCCTTACACCGTCTTCCATAAAGATAAGATCCAACTGAGTCCTCTCCATGCCTTCCTTCCTAAGGTATTATCACCTTTTCATCTGAACCAGGAGTTGTTTCTCCCAGTGTTCTTCCCTAAACCTCAGTGTTCTTCCCTATACCTCTAATAGGGAAAGAATGTTCCATAGTTTAAATGTAAGGATGGCATTGGCTTTCTACATACAACGCACAAAGCCTTTTCTTAAATCTCCGCAACTCTTTATTTCAGTAGCAGACAGGATGAAGGGCCTCCTGATTTCATCACAGCGACTGTCCTCTTGGATGACATCATGTATTAAACTCTGTTACAGTTTGTCAAAGCTTTCACCTCCTGCCTTAACAGCGCACTCGACCTGAGCACAAGCTACGTCCACGGCATTCTTGGCACACGTTCTGATCATTGACATCTGCAGGGCAGCATCTTGGTCGTCCATCCATACCTACACCTCCCACTATGCCATAGTACAGCAAGCGGCGGATGATGCTTCCTTCGGACGGGCTGTCCCAAGAACAGGAATTAAAGGCACTCCTAACCCGCCTCCGAGATGATTGCTTTTAAGTCACTTGTTGGAATGCACATGAGCAATCACTCAAAGAAGAAAAAACAGTTACTCACCTCTCGTAACTGTTGTTCTTCGAGATGTGTTGCTCATCTCCATTCCAAATCCCTCCCACCTCCCCACTGTCGGAGTACCCGGCAAGAAGGGACTGGGAGGGAGGCGGGTCGGCAGGGTCATATATACGCCAATATTTCGGCACCACTCTAGGGGTCTCCCTTGCCGACCCGATGAGTACCGCTAGGAAAAGCTTCCTGGACCATGCATGCGCAGTGCACACACACTTGTTGGAATGGACAGAAGCAACACATCTCGAAGAACAACAGTTATGAGAGGTGAGTAACGGTTTTTTTTGTCACTAGGGCTTGAAGAATTAGCCCACTTAGCGGCATTCCTTTCAGCCTTTCCTGAGCAAACCATGTGCACATGACTTTGTCTATTGTGGGTTTTACTGAATAGTGCACACATTTTCGCTTAAGCCCTGTGGCAGAATCAATATTTTGTACAAAGCCATTCAGTTTAGATTCATTTTTTAGACATCCTCAGAGAGTAGATTTGACAATCCCAATATCTTTTGAAACTTTGGCCTGGGTTTCTCCGCTATTTACTCGATCTATTGCAGCTAGCTTTTCTTTTACAGTGTAGGAACATTGACGCTTGCCCTCTGCCATTATATGAGGCCTACAGTTAAAATTTTTGAATGTACAATAGTACTGTATATATATTACCACAGTATATAACTACTACAGTATATATCTCTCTAGCATGACAATGACTAAGCGTGCATGATACGTCTTTATCAATACTGGTAATCAAAAGGAAGAGGAAATGCGAGTAGGCCTACAACACGTTTCTGCTCCGCACTTCCTGTTGATTTCTATGTCAGTTAGTGAGCAAATCTGTAGCTCTACATAGCAAGTTCCTGCAATGAATCTCACATGTTAATAGGTAGCACTGGGAGGCATGGTGCTACTGTGTATTAAGCAGATTCGCATGTAAATAGGTAGTGCGTAAACAGGTCTGTACTGTATTATCATGGATACAGAGCATAGAACCTGGCTTGGCTACTGACTTACTATGTGATCTTGAAAAGTCACTGCCGTGGCTCCACCTTTTTAAAAAAATGGGATCAGTGAATTGTTTACCCACTTTTATAACGTGTTTTGATGCTTGAGTGATAGTGTCGTATTGGTGCAAACTCTATTATTACAGCTGTACATGATTGTCTCCTTTCACATTTATTGTCTGTATAAAGGGGAATCTGTTATTTGTCTGAGGCTGGCTTTAGTCAGAAAGTACTGCAGTTTAAGGTTACTGCCGTTTTGTTGAGTACCACAGACTGAAATCACTCTGTATTTTGACACTAGAATTTTGGATTTGGAAAAAAGAAAACTCTTACAGATGCAGTTACTGGTAAGTAACACCGCCTTTCAATGTGGTATTTATAAAGATATATGAAATAAAGACATTATTATTGTGTGTTTATTTTATTTTTAAAACAGGCAATGCTACCTGAATTGGAAAGCTGCATCATAACTAAATCAGGGAGTCAAAGAGAACTTTACCAACTAGATCTCAATATATCAAGTTTATTGTTCAGCCACCATCCTCTTTTCAGCCAAGAACATGTGTTAGCTGCTAGGTTGCTCCAGCTTTATGAATGCTTTCAGAACAGACAGCAGCATAATACAGCTCTCCTGCTATCTGAAAAAGTAAGAAAATGCTTCATTTTTTTTAAAGTGGACAGTTTCAAAATTAAAAGATGCACAGTTTGGGAGAGGAGGGAAGTCTATGTATATGTATGTATGAATTGTAGGTGAGCTATCAGCAAAGGCTATAGTTAAGTTTGCCTAAAATTTTCCATTATAAGACTCTGTTTTCAATTCCTTATAACTTTGCCAAATTTATAGCAAAGTAAAATGCTTTGAGCTAAAATATTCTATGCTGGGTGTCTGCCTCAGGCCAATTTTTTTTTTTGTGGGGGTGGGGTAGAATTTCAGAAAAATGGATCAACCATTTCTGAGAACAAAACTAGTGAAAAGTATTTTTTCTGATGTTAAAATGTTCTTATAACTGTTTCAATGAGAAACTAGTATGCCCAAACTTTGAAGCAGGGTAGAGGTTACCCTGGATTCATAAAGGTGCTTTTTGATTTCCCTATTAATAATATTTTTTTAAAACAAAGTTTCCAAAATACACATCTTTGAGAGAGACCTGAATATGACATTTTGGGTTCACCGATAAATAGTCTACATTTTATAGTTTTCTGTAGCACTGAAAATCAAATATAAAAACTGATCAAAAGGGCCTGAATTAACAGTACAAAAATCAGAAAAAGTAAAGATAAAGCTGCCATTTCATCTTTAATGGATTTCTTTGTACCTTTTAGGTATGATTATGTTTGGTATTTCATCAGCGTAATACGTTAATTTTTTTAATTAGCTTTGCCGAATGCAGTAGGAATTTATCACTAATCAGCTGAAAAGGTTTTAACTTTTTCAAAACGGTATATGGGATTTTTATTACAGCTTAAAGCATTAATAAATGCTACCAAAATAGTAGAAAGTAGTTTGGAAGCAAGTCAACGGAGCAGAAAAATCTTAGATGACTACCAATGGCAAATAAGGTAATGTAATTATTGAAAACAACCAAGCATATTACAACTACACAATGCAACTGTCAGTTTTTAATTTTCTTTTAACAACTGTTATCTCTATTTAATCTACTCCTTAGAATTCCTTAATAGATATCCATTTTTATAATGCATAACTATTGTAATACTGCACTATTTTCTAAACACACAGCTACTAATTTTTTTATGAGAACTGTACATAAGCTTCTGGATTTGTTTCTGGAATACTGAGGGTAAAAGGCTGTTGAAATAGATCTTTGAGTTACCTATATTTGGTTTAATTTTAAATTAAAAAAAATAAAATTCTTCATACAGTTCCTGGTCTTAACTTGATATGCCCAAATTTCCAGGATTTTCCATTTTTCCCATTCCCAGCAACTATCATGACTAATTTAACTTCTTTTCTCACAGAGAGACAGAAGAAAATATACATTATGTGACTTCTCTGCAGTAGTTGATCACAGTTGCAGTTGCAGTGGATGTATGAAAGTCTCATAGGATAGTATATTTATTTTTTTATTATTTAGTGGTAACAGCTGTGACGGAGTCAGACCAGAAGTGTAACCCTTCTGCCCATCAGAGTTGGCAGCAACAAGGGCCGGGTTCAGTATCCAGGGGTTCCATTCCAATAGCACAATACAAAAACCGGCTCGAGCCCCCACCCAGTGACCTGGGACAATCATATACCACTCCTCTGGGCGTCTGTAAGAGACAATACTTCCCCTCTCGCAAGCACAGAGTCTGAGTGTACCAAAGCCTTTTAATAACAGGGAGAAACAATGTGGCATTATATTGGGGAAACACCACAAACAAGGTTAATAAACCAAACCATGAACCAGAAGCCCCCCTCCCAGCAAATAGGCCGTGGCCTTCCCTTTGGCTCTTGAGTTCCACAACCCCAAAAAGTCACTCAATAGTCCCAAAAGTCCAACAGCCCAAGAGTCTCTGTTCTTGGTCTGTGCAGAGTTCAAAAGTCAATTGGCAGAGTCTTACCTCCAGCCTGGGTGGAGATGGAGGGTAGGGCACGAGGCACCTTACGTGGTCCGAGGCCGACTGCGCCACCTCTCCGTGAGGTTCCACTGCAGCTCTCACCGCAATTGGCTCTGCTCCGCTCTGCTGGCTGTCCTACGAACTGCTCTGCCCGTTGATCTGCTAGCTGCTCTGCTAGCCGACACACAGACAGCTCTGCCGCACTGGTCACTCTGCCCGCAGCACCAACACCTCCGCTAGTGGACACACAGACAGCTCTGCCGCGCCGGTCACTCTGCCCACAGCACCAATGCCTCCGCTAGTCGACAGACAGCTCTGCTGCACCAGTCACTCTGCCCGCAGCACCAACAACTCTGCTAGCCGTCCTGCTAGCCGACACACAGACTACTGTGCTGCACCAGCCACTCTGCACTTTTTCCAGACCCCCTACTTAAGACAGTGCTCAGTGATTTCTTTAGCTCTTAGGTGATTTCAGCATACAGTAGGGGAGCCTTAGTGCAGGTGCACCAGTGAGCCCAAAGCAATTTTCAGCTCAGCAGCCTGGAACCAGGCTCCTAATGGAAGCAAAATTCAATTCTGACATTCCACAGTGGAGAGAGGCAGGGTGCAATAGGCCTGGGAGGCCCTCAGACAGAGCCCTCACCAAAAGGTATAGGTGCTTGTCCACCACCTCTCTCAATCTCCTAGTGTTCTGAAACGCATGGCCCTTGCCCAGTGAGTGCTACCTAGATGATGGCGAGTCCCTCCATCATAACAAGGGCCAAGTACATGTCCATAGTCCTTCATTCACATAATCACAGTAACATCACTTTATCATTCCTGCCCCAATAACATAGAAACTGGGGCTCCCTCATCAGCCGAAGTGGCCATGTGGGCTGCTGTGGGCTCAGGCTAGGCGCAGTGGGTGTGTCTATGCAAATTGATCAGCCCCAAAATTATTTTCCAAGACTCACTGCAATTCCCCTAGTTCGCCACCAGATGTCAGAATATATCTCATTCCTGACACTGCTTACAGAAGGATATAGGAGAGTGCTGGAAGGCAGGTACATTAGTCTCAGGGTGTGCAGGTCCCTGTTCCCTGAATAGCCAAACAAAGGCTACTCCAGGCCAATCAAGACACCTGGGGCCAATTAAGAACCTTCTAAAAAGGAGTAGAAACAGCTAGCCTGATTGGGTCACCTGAAACCAATCAGGGACTGGCTGAACCAGATAAATACCTCCCAGTTAGTCAGGTGGGCTGTGGGTGTCAGGAGTTGTGAGAGGAAGTTGTGCTGTTGGTGAGACTGAGTGGTGGACATCATATCATACAGAAGGAAGGAGGCCCTGAGGTAAGGGTGAAGTGGAGTTTGAAGAAGCGGAGACTGCTGTGGGGAAGTAGCCCAGGGAATTGTATTGTGCTTTGTGCCTAAAAGGTCAGCCATCTTAGCTGATACTATTAGGGTCCCTGGGCTGGAGTCAGGAGTAGAGGGTGGGCCCGGGCTCCCCACTTTTTCATCTTCCATACTGGCCTGTGATGAAGGTAACTCACTAGGTGGTGACTCTTGCCAATTATACTGAGAAAGGGAAGTCACTCTGGGGCCTAGATGAGTTTCTGAGGCCCCTAAATCTGCCAGGAAGCGCAGGACCCACAAGTACAAACTTGGAGCTTTGTCACACAGCATACTCAGCACTGTAGAAAACCTAGGGAAATACACAGTCCTTACTCCAAGAAGCTTATATTTTAGACAAACAGTACATTTCAAACACATATCAGAAAACACCAGATAACTTTCTTTGGAACAATGCTGTGCTGTAGGACAGCCTCTTTCAAGTAACTGCAAAGTGTTCATCTACTGGAAGCAAGAAAGTTGTCTGATATGCAAATTGTAATATAAAGTTTTTGTTATTAAGGAGTATGTGGAAATTGGATATAACAGAGTTGTTTGATGTATTTAATAATATATTTAATTATATCATGCCACAGAAATTCTACTTATATATTAGGTGTTCTCTTTCCTTATGCAGGTAATCCTGTTGAACTGTGGAACTACTTGCATGGGTAAGGGCAACAGGTGTCACAGTTCAAGGCTTAGCTGTACCTGTGTTGCTTCTCTGGGCTCTC
Source organism: Dermatemys mawii (assembly GCA_007922305.1). Lineage (NCBI taxonomy): Eukaryota > Metazoa > Chordata > Testudines > Dermatemydidae > Dermatemys > Dermatemys mawii. The sequence goes on along the minus strand of ML677335.1, from coordinate 14,151,890 downwards.
TGAGTGTACCCACACAGGTGCCAAGCTTGGTGCCTTCACTTCTCTTGATGGAATTAAAAACAATTCTCCTACTCTTAAAGCAGGCTCAGGGCTTTATACCATTTTGGGTATGTCTACACTGCAATTAGACACCCATGGCTGGCCTGTGCCAGCTGATTCAGGCTCGTAAGCATTTGGGTTCAATCTGCAGCCTGAGCTCTGGGAGCCTCCCACCTTATAGGGTCCTATAGCCTGGGCTCCAGTCTAAGAAACAACACTCCAGAGGAGTCTTCATTGTTTGCATCTAATAATACAGGAATTTAGTTTCTTCTTAGTTATTTTTCTATAGTTTGTGTGGTGAAAAAAAGGCTTACGTGCCCACCAAATCATGAGAAGAAAAAGGAGGTATGGGCCCAACCTGCAAAGTACTTGGATCTATATCAGAAGCTCCCCAGAATTTATGGGACATTTGGTTCTAAGGTTTTGGTTTGAGGTCATCACTAAACAAAAATATTTGATATTTATACAGGGGCTATTAGGCAGAAAGTAATACCACAACAAAGTAATCATATCTTTTAATCTCCTATGTAACACAAAGATACTAAGCAGGGAAGTCTGATAGTTTAACAAATTTCTTCCTACAAACCAGAATCTCAGGATACTTTTGTTCAGTCCTCACCTCAGTAATTATGGGTCACTGACAGAATTTTAAAGAACAAATGTAGAGAATAAGCGGTGGTTTCTCATTTTATTCCCATATTAATTACTCACCATGCCAGACTCTTTTTTCAGATTTGTGCAGTAAAGCTTTCTGTATTTTAGAATACCTGCATACAGTTCTTACATATTTTTCTTCCCTTTCCCACTTAATGAGGTGAAAGGACCAAATTTACATTGCTGTGTGCTGTATCTGAAAAAAATCTGCTAGTGTACGTGCAAAGAATCGATGGAAAATGAATATGCAGATTTTAATAAACTAAGTCTGTGCCTGTGGAATAAAGTATTTTAGATATGTGTTCCATTTAAAACTTGAAGTTTGGCAGTATGATTATAGATCCAGATAAAATCATTACTGTCTGATTTTGTTATCAGAGAATTAGATTATCTTTTTGTTGTATACTTTTATTGCAGAGATACCAAGAAATTGTATGATCTAGAACAACAAAAAGATATTTCTTTAATACATAGTATGTTAAAAGTCTGGAAGCAAATAAAATCTATACGTAGACAGCAAGAATATACAAGTACACCTGTAAAATTACAGTTTCAAAAGTAAGTTGATATGATATCCTTTCAGAGTGTCTTTGAAATGTCTTTAACTCTGCATAAAGGAGTTATATTGAAATGGCCAATTAAAGATAACCTACATATTACAGAGAGTATATTTTGTATACTGTAAGAACTACAAATAATTTTTTAAAAATATATACTTATAAGTATTAACATTAGTGATAATGAAAAGAAAGGAAAAGTTTAGATATTAAGTACCAGATGTTTGAACTAGAAGAGCAGTTGGCTAGTGGAATAAGCTATTCAGTCAACTGAGACTCTGTCTGCTTTCTGGGTGCTAGTCTGATCTGTTCTGGACATAAGAAGAGAGTCTTCCAGCCAAAATGTAAAATTAGGTATTATAAATTCTCAATACAACTTTTCAAAGATACTTCATAAAAATGTAGCTGGATGCAATATCTCAAATACTATCAGAGGGGCCATATACACCATTCCAGTTCTTAGTCTGGAATAGCTGTTGCTAGGGGCTGTTGGGGAGAGCTGTGTTGGAACCTGTTGACGTTCCTGAGTTGGTTTGAGGTTAGGCTATTTCTCATGCTGTCATTTGAACAGCTCAGAGGCCTCCAAGTGCATTATGTGCCTCCATGATATTCTGTTCTGAGCCAAATCTGGCATGTTAAGGGATAGGATGCAGAAGAAAGACAGATATCAGTTGACACTGTCCAGTGATTGTGTTTTAGGTATTCCAGGGGATGGGGGGAGCTGCCTTTTCCGTTCTGCTTTCCTTGGGTCAAAATTGAAAATGATTCTCATTGTGAAATTAGTAGGCATTCAGAACAGATGGCCTACCACCTTAGAGAGGTTGGGTGATTATAGGAGAGACTGGGACCTGTTCAGTTAGAACCCAGATTTCTTGAGTTTGAGGGGAGGACTCTAACCCTAGGTTCCCTAGATTGGAACTCCCACACAGTCTAATTGTACTGGTGGCGAGTTGGGTAGATGGCCCTTCACTCTAGATGCCCTTATCTAGTTCAACTAATACCGTATTTTCTGTTTTCTGGCATTTCATTAATTGAAATGGACTTTCTATTAGTATATTTAGAAAGCTGCAGGCAGTCAAAACTGCATGTGTTTCATAACCGGATTTATATGGAATACAGTTTTAGAAAAGGACATTTATTTCATGAATGTAGTGTACTTATAGTGTTGTACTTAGATCCATATTTTTCTAGCTCTCTTATAAATTAGGGTTGTGGTTAGTTAAGGTACAGCCTGACATTTTGATTGATTATTCTCTATCAGTCCTTATAAATTTCCTATTATAAATTTTGTAATTCTGTAATTATTTTATTGTAATGAAAATTGATTTAAAGAACTTCAAATACAAGTATTGAGCATCAGTATCTTGAAAAGAGATTAACAAAACAAAAAAAAAAACATGGGTTTTGCACTTGATGTAGAATCCCCCTCCCCCAAACATTCTAACTAAAGCAAATAATTACAAAATGTATATTTTTAATTTATGGTCTTATTGATAACGTCCACGAGTTTCAAACTCTGGAATATTGTGAGGTAACACTTTGAAATATTTGTTCTACATTGGAAGATTATAGTGTGTTGTCTAACTACTATTGCTACATCTTTTAAATTGTAATATTTAAATGTTTTGAATCCATGTTTGAAGAAGGCTGACAAAGAAAAATGATGAGGATGATTCTAAGGCAAGATTAGCACAAAATGCTGAAAAAGACAGACTCCTGGAGGGAGAAGATTATATCAATAACCCTGACAATATTTCAGAGACCTGGGGAAAACAGAAGGTACTTAAATTATGAGACAGTTTTTAAAATAATAAATATTGTGTGTCTGATCCATCTCACATTGTCGCTAATGAGAGTTTTGTCACTCACTTTTATGACAGCAATGTAGTGCTCCTTGATTTGCTAGCTAAAGCAATTGCTTTAGAAATGTGGAAATTGAGGTGATGCTGTAAATGCCCCAGATCCAGTGAAAATCTAGGCGGAGGTTTCCAAAGAAGCCAAAGGAACTTAGCTGTATCTTCTAGATATCTTATGATAACCAGTTTAAATGTAGGAAATTAATGCTTGTGCTAAAAAAGATAAGTTATAAACAATTAAAATACTGATACTGGTTTCTAGGGATGTTTGGATTCAGCTCCTCCACTGGCGAGTTCAACACAATTTGCAGAGATAAAGGAACCTTTTTTCATACCACATCTCACTTTGACTGCAGAAATAACAGAAATGTCCAAGTGTCCCATGTGAGTTGTAATTATTAAATTACAACATATTTGTGTCTCTGCTAAGGTAGAATAATGATCATATGTATTGTTTTAATTTCACATATCCTTAGAAATTAGTGTATTATAATTTGAAAGTAAATAGCTTCAAAATAATTTATTTAAATTAAAAAATTACACATTGTGTTGTTTTTTAAAAAAGTAAATCTTATATTAAAATAAAATTTAACATATTAATGCCATCATCCTGCAAATATTTATGCACATGCTTAATCTTATGCAATGAGAAATCAATGGGACTGCTCACAGTGTGTAAAGTTGAGTACATGCATGAGTCTTTTCAGAAATATAGGTAAATATCTCTTTATGATGTATTCAATATTAATCTTTGATAGCAAATGTTCATGATTTCTATTCCCTTGAAATTAACCAATATGCTAGATTTTTGTGATGCTATAGTAACTGTTACAATTAGTCACCAGTATGTCACTCTGAGTTTGATTATTTCAAATTAATTAAATTTGTATTCTATTTGGTAATTTATAGGTATGAACAGAAGAGAAGAGCCAAAGTTCAGAGGCAACAGTATTTTATTAAAATATTTTACAATGAAAAACAAGTCTCTTGCACATCAGTAGCTCCCCTACAGCTGGATTTTAGAGTAATGTTTCAGCAAATTTTTAGTATTCAGTTATTAAATTGGCCTGAATCTCTTCAGTTGGAGGTATAGTAATATAATTTACTTTTGTACTTCATTTCTGTGCCATGTTTTAGGTCTGGTCCGCAACTTGTATTAAAATCCACGGGAAGACTCATATTGATAGGTAGCTATAAGTCAGTTAACCTGACACCAGTCCTGGGCAAAATAATGGCAAAGCTGATAGGAGGATTCAGTCACTAAAGAATTAAAAGATGGGGATTGTGATGGGGCAAGGCTAGATGGCTATAGGAGGGTGCTAGGGAACAGATATGTTAGTCTCACCACTGGAACCTTCTAGGAATCAGTAGAAACAACTAGCCTGATTGGGACACCTGAAGCCAATCAGGGACTGACAGAACCCAGTTAAAAGCTTCCCAGTTAGTTAGATGGGTGTGGATGTCAGGAGCTGTGGGAAGAAGTTGTGCTGTTGGTGAGACTGAGTGGTAGACATATCATACACAAGGAAGGAGGCCCTGAGGTAAGGGTGAAGTGGAGTTTGAAGAAGTGGGGACTGCTGTGGGGAAGTCGCCCAGGGAATTGTATTATGTTTTGTGGCTAAAAGGTCAGCCATCTTAGCTGATACTATTAGGGTCCCTGGGCTGGAGCCCGGAGTAGAGGGCGGGCCTGGGCTCCCCCCTTTCTGCCTCCCCTAAGATTGGGGAGACACTGAGACTGTGCCAGGAAGGATAACTTCTCCTCACTGGCTTATGATGAAAATGGCTCAATAGGCTGTGACCTTGTCTCTAGAGAGAGAAGGGCTATGTGGAGGGTCACAGTGAGCTTCTGAGGCTAGTGAAATCCACCAGGAAACACAGAATCCACGAAAATAAGGACAGAGCTTTGTCACAGGATATAATTAATGTCAGTCATACTTCTATGGGAAATAGATCCTGTCAAACAAACCTAATATTTTTTATAAGATTGCAACTTTTGTTGATTAAAAGTAGCTGTGTAGATGTATAATGCTTTGCAAAAGTCTGAGAACATTCCACAATATCAATAAGTCTCATGTTAAATGGATTTGGAACTGACTGACAGTTTTCAGAAAGGACTAATATGATTATTGGTGATATAAACAGGGGAGTAGTGAGCAGAATGAGGTGATTTTACCTCTGTATACTGCATTGGTGAGCCTTTTCCTGGAATATTGCATCCAGTTCTGGTGTTTACATTTTTGAATTAATGTTGAAAAGTTGAAATGGTTCAGAAAAGAGCCACAAAAATGATTTTAGGGCTATAAAAAAATGCCTTACAGAGAGATTCTCGAAGAGTTCAATGTTTAAGTACCTTCTTGGGGAGAAAATATTGCATACTGAACAGCTCTAGTCTAAGCAGAGACAGGCATAACAAGAACCAATACCTGGAAGCTGAAACCAGATGGAAATTCAAAATAGATATAAGCCACACATTTTTAATAGTTATTGACTAACCGTTGGAACAAATTATGAATGGAATTGGGAGATATTCCACATCTTGATGTCTTCAGATCAAGACTGGAAGCCTTTCTGGAAGATATGCTTTAGTCCAGGGGTAGGTAACCTATGGCATGCATGCCAAAGGTGGCACATGAGCTGATTTTCAGTGGCACTCAGACTGCCTAGGACCTGGCCACCAGTCTGGGGAGTTCTGCATTTTTAATTTAATTTTAAATGAAGCTTCTTAAACATTTTCAAATCCTTATTTACTCTACATAAAACAATAGTTTATTTATATATTGTAGACATATAGAAAGAGACCTTCCAAAAAAGTTAATGTATTACTGGCATGTGAAACCTTACATTAGAGTGAATAAATGAAGCATCGGCACACCGTTGCCTACCCCTGCTTTAGTCAGACACAAGTGATTTGACTCAATGCAGGGATAGCTATAGGAAATCATATGGCATGTGTTATACTGGAGAGCAGACTAAATGATCTAATGGTCCTTTCTGGCATTAAAAATCTATGACTTTAATGGAAATTTGATTAGCCCCTTAATGTTTGCATTTTCTGTCATGTTATAGTTTATCTTTATAAAATTAGCATACAAAATACTGGACCCAGTTTTCAAAAACAGTGACCAAGTTAGAATTGCAGAATATATATATGCCTATACAAACAGGCTCTTGTTTGACAGGAACATGGCCCAGTGGTTAGGAAACTAGGAACCTATGAGATTCAGGTTCAGTTTGCTCCATTCCAAAGACTTATTGTGTGACCTTACGCACGAGAGACTTGGTCTCTCTGTGCCTTAGTTCTTACAAATGGATATAATAGAACCTCACAGGGTAAGAGAATTTTTGTAAAGATTATGAAGTGCTTCTTTCAGAATCTCTTTGCTGGAACTTGTTCTTTTTTGACACATTTTCTTAACTACAGCACCAATTAGAGGCAGATTTACAGTGAAACACATGGTGCCCTGGCATGGGGCCCCCCAATGACAGGGGACCTCAGGGCCAGGCAGCTGTGGGGGCAGAAGTTTGGTCCTGCTGGCTCCTGAGGCTCCTGCTGCAGGCTCCGCCCCCATCAGCTTTCCCCTTCCCTGCCTTTTCCCGGCTTCTTCCCCCGAGCGTGCCGCATTTCCACCTGTCCCTCCCGGTGCTTCTCCCACCACCAAATGGCTGTTTGCCAGCGCTCGGGTCGCTCCAGGAGGGAGTGGGAGGGAGTGGGGCTGCAGCATGCTCTGGGGAGGAGGCAGAGAAGAGGCAGGGATGGAGCCTTGGGGAAGGGGGTGGAATTGGGGCAGGGTGGAGCAAAGGCAGGGCCCCTGAATTCCCCTTGCACATACCTGCCCCCACCCCGCCGTGAGCCTCTCCCCACAACCCCAGCCCACACTCCCAGCCCCCTGTCCTGACTCCTGCAGCCTCCTCACAGACACCCAGCCCCCTGGCCTCCCTGATTCCTGCACCCCCCCCACACACATCCACACCCCCACCCTGAGTACCAAATGGGAGTCCCTGCACCCCCATCACACACTCCCAGCTCTGATTCCTGCACCCCCTCACGCACACCCTGCCCTCCCTGACTTCTGTGCCCCTTCTCAATTTCAACCTGCACCCCTCGCACCAAACGAGAGCTGCCTCAGGTAAGTGCTTCACGCCCCAAACCCTGTCCCAGCCCTGAGCCCCCTCCTGCACCCTACTACTGGCCAGACCTGGCACCTCCAGCCCCTCCTGCACCCTAACTCCCTCCCACACCCTTCACCCCCAGCACTGAGCCCTCTCCCACATCATAAGTCCTGGCCAGACTCTGCACCCAGTGCTTTTTTACATTTTTTTTTATGAAGTTCTCTTATCAAAAGTGCTTTACAATAGTTAGTTAATGGTACAAACACTATTTGGAAAAATCATTAAGTGGTCCATCAAGACCCTCAGCTATTTTCAAGTGGTCTGTGAAAAAATAAGTTAGACTACAAAAACAGTCAAGGTACCTCACTTTATTTTCATTTACTTCCTATTACTTATAGGAGGAGGATGAAGAAAAAGAGAATGAAAAAAGGAGTGGGGGGGAAATAAGAGAGAATGTTCTTTTTATTGGCTGGGTCCCAAGGATGGGCCCCAAAAATGAAGCTGAACACTGACCACACAAACTCTAAATCCACCACTGGCACAAATTGTTTTATTTTTAGATTTGTGAATCAGCTAAAAGGACAAACACATTGGCCAAAATATACTTACCTATTCCTGACAATGCTGTACTGAAAAGCAAAGGTGTATTGGAACAGGCGGAATTTAGTTGTGACCAGCAAGTTAAACCCATAAATGGAGACGTGGGAAGCAGTAAGTTACTTATATGTGAAAAAGATTTGAGTGGTCTGTTGGCAGCATAGTGTACTGCTAGATCGAGGTCTTAAGTCTAAATTCTTTGAATGATGTTTGAAGAGTGATAGTCTCTCACAGTAGTGTTTGGCCTTCTTCTTCCTGACCTCTTACACCAAACCTATGGTACTATTTAGTATTTCTCAGAGCTATGTCAGAGAGGAAGTACTTTGCATTACTCTAACACTGAGACCTTCCTTTGAAATGCCCTTCCTCTAGTTCACTCTGGCATGACACAGACACTTGGTGATCATCTTTATTTGTTCTCACAGGCAAAATGGTGACCATTCACCATCCAGGATTTTCCTGCTGTTCGGAGCTTCCTTCTCTCCTTATCCAGTCTGATTAATACCTCACTGAGAGAAACACATACAAAGTTTGAACTCTTTGAGCAGTGTCCCTATGATTGCACATCCTCAATCGGAGATTTTATGTTAGCAGCATCTGTTCAGCCTGCACATGCATTCTGTGAATCCTTGTGCCATTCAATGAAGTCAGATAGGGCTGCCCAGTGAACCATTTTATGTTTCTAATCAACCGTCTCAGCCTGAAAGGGAGCCTTAGCAGGTCTACCTAGAGTGTGCTTCGTCTATCTCACGTACAGTTTATGGTTGGGTGTTTAGGATTAGCTTAGTGTAGTTCATTGTTAGTAGATAGTTTATAGTTAGTTAGATAAAAGTAGTGAGAAGATTGGTTTGTTTCCTTTCCCTCCCTTTAGGGAGTCTTATTCTCCTGATATGGCGTGCCTGGCTCGCCTCTCCTGTTAAGAAGCTGTTAGTGACACCCATTCCAAGTATATTTGTTTGAGGGAGTCTCACATCTTTCAGAAGTGCAACTTCTGCCTGGCCCTCACATCCAGGGCAAGGAAGAACAGTGTGATTAAACAGAACTGAGGTAGTTCATGATGGAGTGCTCCCTTTTACATGCTTCTGAGGCAGATCAGGAGATCCCTCCACCTCTACTCCATCCAGTACATCTGTCTCTGGACAGATCAAATGGCCCTTCAGCCTCAGTGCAGATTTCCTCTAAGAAAAGGAAGGCTATGGAAACTTCAGAGAAAGCTTTGAAGAAGAGGCACTCAGACACTCTCATCATAAGGAGCTAGGTCTTCAATGGCCCCAGTCCTCTGCTAGATCTACAGTCTCAGAAACCTTGACTTCTCGGCTCAGTACCATAGAGGCAAAAACCTCTCCTTTACTGGTGGGGCTGGAAAGTCTTAGAGCTCAAAAGAAAAAGACATCTCTGATAGGATCCTGGTACTGTCTACAAGGGACAAAGTGGGCATGGATAAGTACTCCAGACAATTACCTTTTTTCACTGTCCCACCATCAGTACCTACCCATTCAGCACCTTGGTGCCAGGCAAACCACAGTGTCGGTATATTTCTAGTCAGTGGTACAGCCTTCTTTGGCTACCAAGTTGGTACTGAATCCCTACTTAGTACCACAAGAATTAAGGACTTGTTTATGATGGAAACAACAGGCAAGATTTTAACTGTTTTATTGTGTAAAGCCAGAGGACAAGGCCGAAAGAGAGCCACAGGCAGAGGCAGTAGCATAACAAAGTCAGCATCAGAGGCAGGGGCAAAGGAGAGCCAGAGGCAGAGGTGTACTGAAAGGACTCTTGAATGCTAGTCTATAGGTAAGGAAGACCTGGGAGAAAAGGCCCTGACTGACAGGGGCAAGAACAAGAGTAGGCCCTGACTGAAGGGAGGAAGAAAAGGACTGAGGGAAGAACTACTGCCCCAATCCAGTCTGAAAGGGGAGGTGTATGATGGGGTGGACTAGGTCCAAAGGCCCCCTGCTGGAGGCCTCATAGCCCTGCCTTACCCCGCCCCAGAAGAGAAAGAGGAGAAGTCCTCCTGGCAGCTTAGAATGGCTGCAGAGGAAGCAGCCAACAGAGGGGCTGCTGGAGCAACCAGTCGGGCCAGAAGGGCCATGTAAAAGGAAGCAGCAGAGGCAGAGCAGTCCATTGTTGCTTGGAGCTTGAAGAGGGAGGACTGAGTGCCTGGCTGGCTGGAAGAGCAGGTCTGTTAAAGAATGCAGTGCCTCTGGGAAGGAAACCTTGGTGCTCTCACCCCATATCAGGACTGTGGGCAAGAACTATAGACCATATACGCTGGAAGGGGGGAATAGTGTGTCTACTGAGTCACCGAAGACTGGCCAAAAGAACCATCACCCGGGGGAGGGTAGTGAGGAGAGGAAGGTGCCACCCCATTGTAAGAACAGAAAAATGAGGTTCACACCCGACTGGTGGGGGATTCGCACGAGAGGAGGTGCCGCCCCGTTCAAAACAAAGTGATTGCAGGCATATATCGGCCAGAAAGGGGCGCTTGCAAGAGGCAGGTGCTGATGCCATTATAGGGTCATACAGGTTATAACATCAAGCTATACTATCCACTTTATGTCCCTCCCTCCCTTTCACTCCTTTCCCTGTCCATCTTCAGGAACCCTCCTTATGAGCTTTTATTGAAACAAAAACTGGACTCTCTCCTTCAATTAGGAGCAACAGAGCTAGTCCCACCTCCTCACATTTGGAAAAGGTGTTACTCAAAGTATTTCCTTGTGCCAAAGGAGGATGGAGACCAATCTTGGATCTAAAACTACTCAGCAAATTTGTAAAGCCTCCAAAGTTCAAGATGGTGACTTTGGCAGCTATAATTCCTTCACTAGAGGAAGTAAATTTTGTTTTTGACCCTTAACCTACAAGATGCCTATTTCCATATAGTGTTACATCCATCACACATTAAATACCTATGTTTTACTATAGGCCAGAATCATTTTCAATAGTGAATTCTTCCATTTAGCCTTTCTTTGGCCCCAAGGGTATTCTCAAAGGTCCTGGCAATACTGGCTGCTTACGTCTGATGAGAAGCAATTCTAGTCTTCGTGTACCTCAATGATTAGCTACTCAAAACCAATCCTACAAGGCAGTGCTGTCTTCCAGTCAAACAGCTCTTTTTTCAAGGAATTTGGCTCCAGATAAATGTAAAAAACATCCATATTAACCCCCCCATACAGAAAATGCTGCTCATAGGGGTTTTCTTTGATTTGTTAGCTGCCAGGGCCTGCCTTCCCATGGACAGATTTATAACTTTGTCAGGTCTGGTCAGGATTATGCAGATAAGTCCTCAGACTCTTAGGAACTCTTAGGACACATAACAGCTTGTACCTTTGGGACCAGTCATGCAAGGTTATGCCTTTTCTGCTTCCAGGGCTGACTCAGAATGATTTATTCACCAGTCAGATACACTTTGGACAGGCAGAGCAAGTTTCCTTTCCAGGTGAGGAACTCCCTAGACCGGTGGAAAAAAACAACTCAATGGCAGTGCAGTCATTCCTTTAATTCACTCAGCTCCAACTTTAACTGTGACAACAGATACATCACTTTTGGGAAGAGACATTCACCTCAATGCCCTCGTGACTCAGGGCAGATGGATACCTCAGAAAACCAGTTTCCACCTCAATGTGTTGGAACTTAGGGCAGTCAGAAATGCCTGCTTTCATTTCCTATGCCTCATTGGGGCAAATAAATTAGGGTCGTGACAGAAATGTGGCCTGCATATGAACAAAGAAGAAGAAGGAAGATCTCCCTCCCTGTGCCTCAAAGCTATGAAGCTGTAGAACTGATGTATAGCCCATCAGATCCAAATTTCAGCCATCTACCTCCACGTATACGGAACACCACAACCAGGACTACAAATGAGAGCTAGACTCTCAGATTGTCCACAGAAGATTCCAAAGGTGGATCTCTTTATCACCTCCAGGAACAAGAAGTGGCCTCTATTCTGCTCATGAGGAGGTCAGGGCAATCACTCTTTGGGAGATATCTTTCTCCTGTCTTGGACAGATCCCTTTCTTTGCAGTGTTCTTCATGGACAAAGTCTCTTTATGCCCATGCCCTAAATTCTTATCTCAGGTTCCATCAGAGTTTAATCTTAACCAGTCCATTTGTCTACCAGTGTTTTTTCCAAAACTGCATAAGGCCCTAAATGAGACCTGTTTTCATCCCTTATAGGTTAGAAGGACAATGGTTTTCTACCTTCATAGAACCAAACACTTTCAAAAGATATCTACACTGTTCATTTCATCCCAGCTTGATCCAAAGGGTCCTGAGAAGTTTGACTGGGGTGGCTAACAGATTGGGTGACAGGAATCTGTGACTCAGTTTAGCACCAGCAAATCTCTCTATTGCTGAGGCAGGGGATGGTAACAAGGTAACCCACAGTCCTGGGCACACCGAAAAAGTATAACGCAATGGTTTTGCCATTTTCATTTCAAGTTTTTGTGACTAGTGAGCCATGGTTCTGAAGGAGAATCTGGATGCCAAGTCCAAGAACCAGTAAAGAAGGTCTCAAAAGGATTGGGAATAGGCATGTTTTTTCAGAATTCCCTCCCAGTCAATTCCTCACTCCAACAGATCACAAACAGCCTGTTGATGCCTGTCAGAAATTTTTCCTAGATCTGATAAGGAACTGTACATACTCTTGAAGATCTGGGGAATGAATGGCTCTCCTCCTTTAGGCCCGAGATCAGGAAAGCATCCTGATTCAGGAAAGCGCATAAGTACATGCTTATATCCTAAAGAAGTCTTGAGATGTGGGTGTGAAAGATATATAAATTAAGAGGGGTTGACCTTTAACAACAAATGGCAGGGTTGAAGGATCTGTGTACTTGGGTTCATTTTTCTGAAGATCTGTTTCAAAATCTTGGGAAAAGCTGAACTAGGTAGAATTTTAAATTTAATTATACTGATTAATTTTCTTCCAACAACTTCTAATTTACAGATGTACCTTTTCTTTTGGATGAAAATGAAACTGAAGAGGTGTGTCTTTTGACATCAGGAAAACTAATGTATTCCTTATCCTGGGCGGTCGATGAGGGAGGAATTCCATTAGCCCCTGTATCTCAGAAAATAATCTCTCCTTGTTACAGGTAATAATAAATCTCATATTTCTATAAGATTGTCCTTGTTTCACTAAATACATCTCGTGTTTAATACTATGGAAAAAGTTATGCTAAATTATCATTTGCTTTATGGCAAGGTGTTCTGTATAATGCTAAATTACTATAGACCACAGTTAACCTATTTTCTGTGGATTTCTTGGGTGTTTCCATCTTTATATTTCTTGTAGTCATCACTTAGAATAAGACTGAACCTGATGATGTCTGTGAGAATTGTGTGTTTATTATGTAGGAACTAATGTATGACAAAATAAGTGAAAGTCTTGCATTCCTTTTTAGTGTGCCAAGAAACATAAATGCAGAAATAGCTACTGGACTCCTGTGGTTCACTGACAGACAGAAACTTACTGAATGGGCCAAAGAAGTCAAGATTGATCCTAATGACCCTGAGTATTCAGATTTGATGGAATTCATTATGGTAATGTTTAGCAGAGTTCAGTATTAGTAATTTGTAATAATAATTTATAATAGCTTCTAGAAGAAATTATATATTGAGTCTAACATGACGAGAGTTAGGGAATTTCTAGATATTGACTACTAAAGCATTTTGCACAGGAGATCTTTGGCTCCAAGATTATAAATAATTTGGGACTGAACTGTGAGACTACTTCTGTTCCAGATTTCTGAAGATGCCAAAAGAAATGGGAGCAAAGCTGAATAATTTATCTATTTACTTGGAGCAACAAAATGAAATTGTTGCTCATTAGTTATAAGTGAACCTATTTTTATTTTAGATTCTACTTGAATCAGATAGTTACCCCCTCTCCTTTTCTTCCTTTCATATCCTTTTCCCTTTCCCTAACTTTGGTCACTTCCTCTGAACTCTTTCTGGTCATTCTTCTTTCTGGTGTCATACCACACTATGAATCTTACCCCATTGTTTACATGAACCACAGCAAACTTAGATCATCAGCCTATGGATTCTATGAAAATAAATGACAGAGAGCAGATGAATAAAACAATTTGCAGTCATCTTGTCATGAATTTTATTCTTTGTTTCTGTTTCAAGTCTTGTCATTTCAGTACATTATTTAGAGATAGGAAGCACAAAATCTGTGGGAAGGATCGGGGTGAGGAAAACACACTGATGGGGAGCCTCAAAGGGTTTTCCCTACTTCATTCACTCTGTGGATCTCAGGGATTCAGAAGGAAGTTAACTTTGTGCATGGAAACAGGATCTATCCTACTAGAGACACACTGCTGTCAGTTAGGTGATCCTACAGCTGCTTAGTAGTAGTTGCAGAGATTAACCAGGTGATGGTCAAATGTAGTGCAGTGATAATAGCTACAAATTACTGGGGCTCTGAACTTATTTTAGAGTCCATGAAAGGACTTCTGATCACTGTCTGAATAGCTGACTTCGCTATGCAATTTGGCAAATTTTTCAAAAGTGAGAAGAGGCTTCACTGCTACAAAATTTAGTTTAATTTTCATTTTAAAGTTTTTGAAAGGCTAAGGGTTGTCTCCCTTGATTCCTTTGTAGATACTGAGTAGACTGCTTCTAAGGTGGTCTGTTTCTCTATTTAATATTTTACAACATATACTTTAAGCAAACAGAAAAAAATATTTATCATTTTACACTAATAATGGGCTACATACAAAGAGAAAATGAGAATAGATCTAGGATTGAAAGAATAACAAAAAAAACCTACTAAACATACCAGTGCTTAAGCATAATCAAGAATAAGTCTGAAATGATGTTGGGATATAAATAACTATGCATGAGCCCAAACCAAAGACCACTGAAGTCAATGGTAATCTTTGCAGCAACTTCACTGAGTTTTGGATTAGGTCCTATGTCCTTAACTGTAATCCCAGACAAGATTTCTTTTAGCTGCGAAGTTGGTCTTGAGAAATTGCAGATGTATAACCTCTTAGTGGCTACAGTAATCAAAACCACAATCTGATCCAGCTGTGAGGGACAGCTGAGTCGTACAACTAACTCCTTGATCGCTTCAGTCCACTCACTAGGTTAGTCTGGGGCTGTGATTCCACTCCAAATCAAACCTTTACTCAGGTAAACTTAGTTTACATTTTATACTCCCAGGAAGATTTATGGAATCTATTTCCTGTTAATTTCCTCGGCTAGTGGCATGTGACTAGTGTAACATTCCATAGCACCTGCCCATTAAACCTGCTCACATTATACCAAAATAGAGTGATAAAGATTATTAACTTGATT
This sequence comes from Dermatemys mawii, assembly GCA_007922305.1. NCBI lineage: Eukaryota > Metazoa > Chordata > Testudines > Dermatemydidae > Dermatemys > Dermatemys mawii. The sequence continues at coordinate 14,136,778 of ML677335.1, read as the reverse complement.
TTATTTATTTACAAGGGCAATAAGCTAAACTTTACTCTGTTGTACCTGTGTGACTTCACTGGAATAAGTAGGATTTCACAGGTGAAAGAGCAGAATTTGGTGAAAGTATAGTAAGAAACATCTTCATTAGAACTTCCTAGGCCAATGAATGTATACAGAGATTGTACGGGTTAGTCATTTAATTTTGTGACATAGAAAAATAATAGCTGGATTTTTAAAGTAAAGAACAAATAAAAATACTATACAGACTCAAAAGTTTGTTTCTTCTTAAAGTTAAAATGAATAGAAAAAATGTGGATATTTGTTCACATCATAAAATCTATGCTAAAGAGAAGACCCAAATAATAGTGATGGTATTGCAGGTCATTCTGAGATGTATTGTTAGAAGTATGAGAAGTTTGCTTAGAACCTGTTGGTTCTTTGCTTGGCTTAAGCCAGTACAGTTTCACTTTATAAAAACCAAAAGCAAAATGTATTAGTCATCACCCAAAAAGTTTTAAAATATTTGAACCTCCCTTTTACTTTCTTTAACAGTATGCAAGATCCCAGGAACAAACTGTGTCAAAATGTTTTCGTCTTGAACAGCTGCAAGAAGAATTTAACTTTGTTACTGAAGAAGAGATTAAAAAGTGTAAACGTTTCCAGCTGTTGCAGCTTAGGAACTCAGAGCAGTTAGATTTCTGCCATTTTCGGCAAATACCACTGTATGATAGAGAGATACCAGATGCTGTCATTCAGGTATTTAATGTTTCCACTCTGATCCTTGTTTCATGTTATATATGACAATCTGAGTTAATATTAATCTTTGATTTTTCACAGTAGTGGAATTCAAATTTCCTCTTCCTATTTGATGTCTATGTGCAGCAAGGATATGTGTAATCTTTTACATTATCATGATATAATGCCTAAGAACCAGATTCCAATGTCCTTATTCATGTTGAATAGCACTTCATTACTCAAGTAGTCCTTGTTGAGTTCAATGATGTAAAGTGCTAGTCAGAGTAACATGACCCTGAAATTTTAACACAAGAAATTGGATAACATTGCTTTCAGTCTCTAGGAAATAATTGCTTTTAGTAACCTTAACCCAACCATAGCTTCTTCTAATGTTGCTAAGAAAAAATGAGGGTAAACAGAGACACTTTTTGGGGTCATGTTATATTAGCTATTTCTGAATGCTCCTTGATGACTTTTTTTAAAAAAAATAAAAATATTCAGGGATGTCTTTTGCTTGGTCTATTGTCCCCTCTAGCTCTTTCTGATACCAAATGAGTTCTAGGCAGTGTTGGTAATTCTCCTTTAATACAGATGCCCTGGCTGGAATGATTTAGTTGTGGTTGGTCCTGCTTTGAGCAGGAAATTGGACTAGATGACCTCCTGAGGTCTCTTCCAACCCTAATCTTCTGATTCTGTGAACTGCCTGTTTTATCTTGTGGTCCTTCTTTGATAATCAGTATTCTTTCTAGGATGCATGTGTAAGTATGCATAACATAGATAGACAGTAGCCACAGAATGGGAACTTTGGAATAGTATGATTAATATCAAGTACGGTTAATATTAGGAACTGCTGGTATTATTTGCTGATGATATTCAACTGTTTATATATTTTGACATCTTTAATGACTTCTTCACAAAGTAAACTTATGGCTTCATTTTCTTCAGCTAAATATCTCAGGAAATACAGCCAGAGGAAAATCCTGCAGCACCACTCTGTCTCTTCTGTCTTTCTTCTTGATGCAAGACATTCCATTTGCCTCCTTTTCTCTTTTTCTGTCATCATCCCTGACTCTAAACTCTTCTCCTTTTCCTAGGGTGGCAGTTCTGTCTAGCACACACTCCACAACCCAGACTACGGGTGCTACCATCACTATTTCATCTTCACCTTGGCTGAACTCCTCCTCCATGCTTTCATCTTTTCTCATCTTGATTGGCTATGGCCTTCCCAAGTTCCAGCTCTCCAAACTGCAAAATACTTTGGCTCATTTTCTCACGTATACAATCATGTTTTTCTTTCAAATTTCTCCACTGGCTCGCTTTTTCTTTGTCTTTTCACACAACCTCACAGCTGGTGGTCCAAGCACTTTTTCTTTCCCTACTTCTCTTCCTTTACCCTCTGCTCTGTTTGCATCAGTTTTTCTCTCAGTGTTGTCACATAATTGCACTATCTTTAGTTCCAGCACATTTTCCCCATAGTTCCTGTTTTCATAAAAATTCTTCGTTGTATCTCTGCCCCTCTATCTCTTTTTGTTTTCAGCTCATATGTGAGGAAACATATTTCTACTCTTGCCTATATATTTTAATTTTCCTGTCCCTCTGTTGTTGTGTTAGTTACAACTTTGTAAATGTTTAATTTTGTGAAGTGTTAAGGGATACACTTTGAGAGAATCAGGCAAGGATGTCATATTCTGGAACTTCTGTTAATTTCATCATAGTTTTTAAAAAGTGGAACATAATATATGTTATTTAAATGCCTCTCTTCATTTTTTAAAAAAAGTTTTGTAAAAATCAGTGTATGATCCAGGAAAATTACCTAATTCTATATTCAGGAATATGAAAGCCAATTAGAGAAGGATAAATCAATGACAGATGTGGATCCTATTACCGCACAAAGGATTAGTTCTGCCAACTTTATAATGAAGGTATGACAAATATTGACATGACTGTATTGGCTATGAGAAAAATGACCAACTTTTTCTTTTCAGAATCTGTAATGTGAATGTAATACTTATTACAGTGTTGGATTGAAATGTTCTAGAAAATGCATAGAAGTTGAATGTACAGCAGCAGTCCAAACCTCATCACTGATGAGCCTAAAACCTTTTCTGAAGGGATCACTTCTGGAGCTGAGTCTCTGTACCCATACAATTCTTGGCGTCCAGATCAAAAATAAGGGAGTCATTTTTGATGGTCTTTTTGGTGAGTTGAACACCTGTCCTCAACTGGACTGAGACCACTAATTAATTTTGTATAGAATACTGAATAGCTATCAGATAATGATGACTTCTGGATCCTACCAGCCAGCACTGGAATTCAGCTGATGACCTAGAGGTGAGGGTCACCATGTTCTATTACCAATGTCTGCCACTGCAATATATGCATTAGCAGCAGAGTGACAGTGACTAGGGCCCAGACCAAGGGCTTATGCCTGTAAGATGCTGAATACTTCCTGTGGCATGTTGAGTCCTCTTAACTCTTATTGAAGTAATAGCACCTCTATATCATCAGAAGTAGAACTTAAGAAATTGATATTTTAGTAAATTACTCTGTTGCTCTCATACACAAAGTCCAGTAGTGGTGAGCAAATATAAGTAACGGAGGCAGGGATACACTAGAGAATGTGGACTGGGCTTTGAATCTTTTCTTCTCAGCTGGTTGTAATGAGAGTTTGTTTCACGGCACTCTTGACTAAGAAGATAAGGAGTGAGGATTTCTCCTCTGTTGCCCCAAAGGCGCTTTATCAGTGTCCAGCCAAATTACTCAACCTGAGTGTGGGGAGAAATTTTATGCCGACTAGAATTATGTAAGTTAACTATATGGGTGAAATTTTGTGCTGCAGAGGTACAGCACAAATCTCTCAACACAGGTTGTGGGAGGAAAGTGGTTTAATGCCACCTTTGCAGATTCCAGGCTGCTGCCAGGGCCAAAATGATCCCCAGCATAACTAAGGCAATCTGGGAAAGCTGTCTAAGTTAGCGTGGCCTCTTCAGGCTGCCTCATGGTTTGCAAAAGCAGAACAACAACAGAGGTATCTGTGATGTCTACACTACCTCACTTTCTCTTCAATCCAATCTGCGACCTATTTTCTGGGGCTTGCAGTAGTGGACTTGCAAGGCAATGTAAGCTGCTTTGAAGAATTCTGAACTGGGGAAATCCTCCCCTGGCCAGATCTAGGGTACTGTAGCATGAAAGTGCCGTAGTGGAGAATTCCTGCCTATATATTTACAAATATGAATTTTCATTTTAGAGATGTTATCTTTCATTAAAAACTCAATTATTTTTTGCAGATGAGAAAACTAATTTTAAAGCAACTTGTCAAAGTTAAGCACAAATTTAATTTAATGGATATTGTGAGCGATTATGAAGAAATTATATCTATGAGGTATAATTAAAAACTAAACTTTGAATTAATGTATCAAAAGATTATGAGTGTATGCAAATGCACTACTTTATTAATGTAATATTTTACTTGGCACTTTTGTAATACTATGTATTTTCAAATTGGAATATGAGAATTTAGCCACATGACTCTCACTGAATTTAATGGATGTGACTTGGCTAAAAGCTAAAAAGAACATTTTAGTTGATAGTCCTTTTAAAAGTGATTGTTTAACAGTTCGCAGTATGAAAGGGAATAGGTAGAGAAATACAAAAAATGTTTTAACTGGTAATTTTTTTGATGAATGGTTCTATTCTGAAAATGTTCTAGTTTTAGTATTGCATAAACTTGCTAATCTTGCTTCTGTGCAGGAGTAGCCAGCTCATCATAATGACTTGCTTGGGGAATATCAGATTTCATTTTTGATCTCTCTATACTTTTTGGTATATATCCTTAGGAGTTACCGTGTTAGGAATGCAGAATTGGTTCTCAAATGGAACCTAAAGTATAGAAAGTTTGCTTCTTTTGGAAAAACCACGAATCACATTTTTCATGAATAGCGCCTATCATCTTTACCTTCTAAACTACATTTACATGAAAAGTATCAAAAAGAATAATATATAAATTGTAAATATTAAAAGTGGAAATCAAATTTAAGAAACAAAACTTGATAAGATTAAATGAATTATTTTTGCAGTTCCTTATTCATATCTATCAAGTAACATTTTAGAAGTGAGTCAGAATTATCAGCATGGGAAATTATCTTGATTCATAGACTCATAGACTTTAAGGTCAGAAGGGACCACTATGATCATGTGGTCTGTGTTGTGCAGGAGGTCAGGCCACAGAATCTCACCGATCCACTCCTGCAATAAACCTCTCACTTATGTCTGAGCTATTGAAGTCTGACCTCTTCCCTCAGTCTAAGACATTTTAGCTGCTGCTCTCTTCCTGAAAATACCAGAGGCAGTTCACACTTTTCCTCAAGACCCTGGGACTTGGTCTACCCCTTCTACTCCTATATTAGATTTTCTGCCTGTGGCAGTACAAACAGCAGCTGTTCAGTGCTTCTACATTATCCATTGAAATCTTAACATTTAAAGTAGATTTTGGGGCAACAGTGAATGAAACCCTTCCCATTTCCTTTAGGCTGAAATTGTTGAGGCTTTATTCTCCAAATGAGATCACATGCTGAGCTCTTCTCAGTTTCTCACTCCTTATATAACAACAGTGTGGGCCAAACAAGTAAAACCAGAGGCCAAGAGATGCTCTATATGTTATGAGAGTCTTCAGGAGCAGTAGAAGCAGGACTCTACTATGACTGTTCAGAACTAGCAAGTCTCACTCTGCCAAGGGAAGGAGCTCAGAGTTTGTGTCATTAGTTGGGGCTTTTGCTTCACACCACACCCAGGGACAATAGGAAGGGAAGGTCAGTACTTTTCAGCTCCAAAGGGTCAGCAAACTGGATCATTCTCATCAGTCTTGGACTCATTAATAAGGACTGTTGGTCTGAAAGACTAGACACTCCCAAGCCCAGTCTTCTGAAGGGGAAAGCTCCAGGGTCCTATTCTAGGTTCTGTAGTGGATCCTAGAACACAGAACTCAAGTCTAAAAGCAGAAGTAATGTAGATTCTTTTCTATGTGAGGAAGATCACCTAAGCTGTCAGGGTTACCCATGCAACAGTGACAACGAACCAGTAAGTGGACTGGCTAAGCTGTCAGTGGATGGAATTTGGAACGCTTCCCTGAACTAGTAAATGTTTGGGTGATATCAAGAGAGGTACCTAACTGCATTAAGATTAAACCAAAGACAAGGCTCTTCTAGACGTGGGAAGTGGATCAAAGATCACAGGGAATACAGTTGGCTCACAGATATCAGAACCTGCTTCTCTATACTTTCCTTTCTCTGCTGGCATGAAGGAGAGTAATTTAGAAGATAATGGAGGGGAAAATGGTCATTTTTTGTAACCAAAAACCATAATATTTTGACTTAATGGAGATATTCCAGAAGTCTCCACTCCATTTTCCTAAGTAGCATAATCTCCTATGACAGAGCCTATTCTTGCATCCCAATCCAGACTGCCTGAGCGTGACAATTTGGCTGTTGAGTAAGAAGTCTTAAATGAGATGGGGATGCTTCTCCAAAATTAATCTCCCATAGTTATTCTATCCCCTTGACTTATGCAAGGTTTTGGACAGAATTCTTATATTACTTTCCATATAGAAATGTAAGCCCTAGGAAACCAGATGGCATTTCTGGATTTCTTACGGAATAACCTACGTCTAGCTGACATCTACTGTGACATCCCAGGTCTTTGTGTTAAGCAGTGTCGTAAACATAGGTATATCCAATCTCTGGTAGATCATCCAATGGTATCAAGATTCCTTAACACAGCATTTCTACACAAACCAACACTGACACCTATCTTCCTTATCTGGGATGTGCTTATAGTGCTAGAAGCTTTCATAAACCATTCATTCATACTGATAGAGGTTCTAACGCTGGAAAACATCATCTTAATTCATTTTCTTCTACCCTATGCATCAGAACCCTATGCCTCAAAAAGCTTGCAAATCTCCGTAGGTAGGTGGATTGAGTTTTTTATTACTGAAACATACTTAGCCTTGATTACAAAAGAGATAAGAACCTACTCAACACTTTCCACAGTAGCATTCTGTGTAGAAAGGGCATCAGGTACTTTAAAGGAAATCTGTAAAGCTGTCACCTGCTCATCAATCAACACTTTTTTTAAGCACTGCACGCTTTGCCTTCATTCTGTTTGACAGAAGGATGTTCCAAATAGTGGTTCCAAAATGGATCAATACTACCGATTTTAGGGAAGGGGGAAAAGTCTTCTTTTGTCTTACATATCTGACTATAGGGGGTTTGTATTGCACATTTCACTGTAATTTCTAAATGCTTTCCAGGTGAATTAATTTGCATGGTAAGCTCTATAGTGGTTTTTGTAGAGCCTTCTTGTAGAGGACAATCATAGAAAGGTTTTCCATTTTCTTAAATTGTGTAATAAAGGAAGATGTTTATTTATAAAGCTGATTAAAACATTTTCAACTTTATCTAGCCAATTGAGAAGTGCAGTTTTTAAGCTAGGTGAACGTAGAAGACATTTAAAGCCGCAAAGAAAAGAGAGAAAAAAAGTTCCAGCGCAGACGGTCTCTGATGGAGATCTTAAGCTTCTTATCAGAGTATTGAGAGCTTATAACATTCCTTCAAGAAATCCATCAGTTACTAGGTAGGAAACCATAGAAAAAGAAGTTAGGGATGGTAAAAACCTGTTACGTAATTTGGTACATACTCCACGTAATCCAGGATTGTTTCCTAATTAATCTTTCCTAGAGTTTTGTTTAGTTTAGTTTCTACTATTTTCCTTGAAAGAGTATTTCCATAGTTTTATAGATCTCCCTTAAAAGAAGAAACAATGTAACTGACCAAAAGTGCAATTTATAGGAGTTTGTGAGTGATTCACTTTCAATGAAATCTGTAAATTATCTGTGAGGAACAGTATGCTGTTGATAGTTTTGTTATGTGTTTAATGCTGACATGAAATTGTTTCAGCTATCCAGAATGCAGGGCTACTGTATAGTTATTGATGCATAAGTATACAGATTCCCCCCCACCCCCCCAGAAATGCACCATTCTGCACTGTGATCAGAAACATAGGAATTGACACAGCAGGTCAGACCATATGCTTTGGTGGATGATGTAAAACCACCTTAGGATCAGCAATGACTTGCTCAGAAAAGTTCTACAGGATTGTGTCAGAATACTGTGTCATTTGCATCGCAGTCTCCCAAGTCCTGCTCCCAGTCCATGTATAGAGGTCCAATCCAGCAGGAGTTTATGCAAGGAAGAATTTCACAAAGCAGCACACTTTCATTTTGTACTCCCAGATGGTGATCTTGTGGAGTGCTCTGTCTTCCACTCACAGGATGGAAAGTATGATGAGAGTTCTTGTAACTGATTGATTGGTGTTTGATATGTTCGGCTCTTTTCTGGATACTGCTTAACTGGGATTGAAATAACTGTCTGCATCGAAGTATGAGCTGTCAGATATAGTAGAGAAAGGGAAAAAAGGAGGTCAACTAGGCTGGGACATTGTATGACATCTGACAGAAAAAGTTAATTAAAAACTATAATTTGTTAGCCAGTTTTACTTATTAAGTAAAAGAAACACATTGAGTTGCTCATAATGTAACTTTTGACTCGTGCACTTTCTGGTAGTAATATTTTGTTTAATATTTTGCCTCTAAAATGAAGATCAGTTTGTAAGTCTCATAGAATTTACTATTTTTTCATGACTGCAACTGAATGACTGCATCAGCTATTTTTTTTACAAGTAGAGACTATGTTGTCTTCGCCCACTTAATATTTTCCTTTAATGCATTATGTAATTACTCATTTAAGTTTTAGAAATATTCTTCTAGTAAGACTGGAAAATTAAGTGAAGTTTGTTCTGAAAAGGATAGTATTTGCAAGTTGGAACTAAATTTAAAAACATCACTTAAATTTTACAATACAGCAAACAAAAACAATTGCTATGTATACATTTATATTGGATGAGCACAAATTTCTTTCTGGCTATCACAAATATTAATCTAAATATTTTAACATACCAAGTCTAGCTTGAGAGCTACTGCATCATGAGAAACATTTTCATTAAGTCTAACGTACTACTAGGGCATAAAGTACCAAATGAAAGTATTTACAGAAAAATGCATTCTAAGTGATACATTACATCTCATTGGTATAGTTTTGACAAACAGTCTATCATTTAAAACTTGTTTAAAATATTAGCACTTTATTATTGGGATAAAGTAGGAGAAGCTCAAGACTTTCAATGCTTGTCCTGTAGACTCCATTCATGAAGACATTTACTCTTTATTATACTTTATGTCTGAGAAAAGCAAGGCCTAACATTCCATCTGATGGCATTTCTGTTTGTCTGTATCTCTAAGGCATTAACAAGGTGGATGGAATGTGGGGGACACACAGTCCTGGGCCTGAGAGGGAAAATGGGGAACAATGGTATGGAGGCCATGGGAGCTACACAGGTTGCTGGCATGAAGGGGGACATAGAACCCCTGCCATGGTAAAGAAGGGAAAATATGGGGAAGGAGAAATGACACAGTACAGAACACCCTGGCATTTTGGAGAAGGGGAGAATGGGGACATACAGAACACTGGCAGGGGGGAAAATTGGGACCTTGAGAATTGTGTGGAGAGGAGAAACGAGGGATCACACAGACCCCCTGACATATGGAGAGAATGAGGGGCAAAGGTGGGAGGAGGGAGATGGGATCTTGGGGCCATAGAGTCCCTGGCATGTGGGCAAAATGGGGGCACACAGAATGTCTGGCAGGGGGAAGAATGGGGACCCTGATTTGGAGGGAAGGGGAGAATTGGGTGGAGAGGGGAAAATGAAGGGAGCACATAACCTCTGGCATGGGGAGAGAAGGAAGGACAATGGTTTAGGGCAAGGGGGACAGTAGGACCACACATAGGCCCTAGAATACGGCAGTGAGAGGAAGGGTACGTCTACAGTACGAAATTATATTGAATTTATAGAAGTCGATTTTTCGGAAGAAATTTTATACAGTCGGTTGTGTGTCCCCTCACTAATTGTGTTAAGTTGGCAGAGTGCTCCACAGTACCATGGCTAGCATCGATTCTCCGTGCGGTGCACTGTGGGTAGCTAACCCATAGTCCCCACAGTCTTTGCTGCCCTTGGCATTCCGTTTTTTTTAACAGAGTTCTGCTTGCACAGATTCTTCTCCCCATACTGCAATCAGGTGAAGTACCTCCTGTTCTGTCCATGCTGGAGCTCTTTTGCAATTCTGGGACTTCAGAAAATGAAATTCAAAAGTTCCCGGGGCTTTTCCTTATTACCTGGCTAGTGCATCTGAGTTGAAAGTGCTGTCTAGAGCAGTCACAGTGGAGCATTCTGGGATAGCTCCCAGAGGCCAAAATCGTCAAATTGTGTCCAAAGTACCTCAAATCTGGAACAGCAACGTCGATTTTAGTGCTACTGCCTTTGCTGAGGTGGAGTACAGAAACCAGTTTTAAGAGCCCTCTAAGTAGACAAAACCAGGTTGGTTGCGTGGATGGATTTAGTTTTAATTTGATATAACATGGCTAATTCCGATATAATCATGTATTGTAGACCAGGCCGAAGAGGAGGACACACTGAGCCCCTGGCAGGGAAGAAAGAACAGGGGACCCTTGTATGGGAACAAGGGCAACACAGAGACCTTGGCATATGAGGAAATGGGCACATTGAGCCTCTGGCGTGTGGTGGAGGAGAGAATGGGGGGGCACAATGAAGCCCGAGCATGTAGCAGTCGGAGGGATACATAGAAACCATGGCATGAGGGAGGAGAGTGCTGGAGGCAGGTTGCATGGAGACCCTGAAATAGGGATGAGAAGGTGGCTCACAGGGAACTTGTTGGAGGTGGGTGGAAAATGGAGGAATGAAAGGAGGCCCTAGTGCAGGGGTCGGCAACCTTTCAGAAGTGGGGTGCTGAGTCTTCATTTATTCACTCTAATTTAGGGTTCCGCATGCCAGTAACGTTCATGTTTTTAAAAGGTCTCTTTCTACAAGTCTTTAATATATAGCTAAACTATTGTTGTATGTAAAGTAAATAAGGTTTTTAAAATGTTTAAGAAGCTTCATTTAAATTTAAATGCAGAGCCTCCCCGGCCCCAGACCAGTGGCCAGGAGCCAGGCAGTGTGAGTGCCACTGAAAATCAGCTTGCGTGCTGCCTTCGGCACTCATGCCATAGGTTGCCTACCCCTGCCCTAGTGTGTGCAATGTCCTTGACCTAGAAAAGTAACAGAATGTGCAATCTTTTCATTTATTTGGAGTTCAGCTGCGTAATGAAAGACTAATTCAATGTATAAACATGTAGGAATGGTTTGTGATTATACAGATGTCTAGCATAATGGTTGCCAAATCCAATCAAATTCTTGTACAGTTCTGAGCTCTTGTTTATCTGAAACAAAGAATAAGTAAGTGCCTTGAGAGAGTATGCATTTAAGAATGTGTGCCTCATTCCAAGCTTGCTATGCAAATAATTAGCATTACAAAACAACAGTCTATAACTTTCATGCAATTGGACATTGTTTGCAATAATGGATAGGCTGGTTCCTTCACAGAATGCAAATCATATTTAGCAACAATAATTAACTTAGAGATGGTTTATTCATTATTTCATTCATGGTATATTACAATACTCCAAATGTAAAGAAAAAATTCACTGTGGTTCTGAGATTAGTGTGAAAATAAAACAAAACTGCAAAATGAAAGAGACTCAGTAATAGCTTAACATGCTCAAAAATAATTTATGAAAATTTCGGTCAAGGAGAAGCGAGAGTTCATCTAGGAGCTAAAATGTGGAAATTGTGTCCCTGAGAGAGAGAGCCTCACCAGCTGCTCATAAGTGCAGGATCAAAAGCTGCCAAATGTTGGGGAGAGCGGGAGGGATATGCAGATTGGGCCTTTGGGCTGAGTTTATTTTGCCTAAAAACTGCATGAAGTTTAACAAATGGATTATCATAATCTTAGTTTAAGAAATGGATTATCATAATCTTAGCATCTGTGGAAGCTGAGCTGGCTGGAGAAGCAGACCAGCAGGGGTGCCATTTAAAGAGGATGGAGAGGCCCTCTTCCCCCGCTCACCCTCCCTACCCTGAGTTTCGAACCACATTATAATTTTACAAACAGGCATGGTGCTGGAGGTGCTTGTGGAAACTATAGCCATCCCAAAATTGCCTTCATTCCCCTGTACCCACCCCTTCCAGAGCTGGGTGCCCAGCCCACAGCTGCGGCCCTCTGGCTGCCCAGCTCCCACAACTCTTCCCACATTCCCCCAACAGACACACTCTTTCCCTCTCTCACACACAGTCTCTTTCACACACTTCCCAAAGAAGTCTCCCCTTCTTTGGTATGATGATACATGACTGGTGCAGCACAGCGGGGCGGGGCGGGGAGCTTGCTGATGCAAGAGGTGCCCTAGTGGGTCTCTGCTGGGGTTGGGGGACAGGTAGCCTGTCTGTGCTGGTGCCATTGGCTCAGGAGTGGGAGCTGCGGCTGCTGCTGTACTGAACAAGTTCATCTTAGTGACAGGCGCTGACAGACTTAGGCACACACACAGTCTCTTTCTTTCTCTCTCTCTCTCTCACTCATACACACACACACACACGTCTCTCTCACACACAGTCTCCCGCACACATTCTCTAACACACAATATTATTATTCTTATTGTTATTTCTTGCTACTTCCTGTCAAAATGTGCATTGCACATATATTCTCTAATTTTATTTTTTCAGAATTTGTTAAGGATCATAGTACTGTTATTTTAGTTTTTTTGGTCTAGTCTGTACATTTCATAATTTTATTTCTCTCTTATGCTTAAATTTAGTTCTTTGAAAAGTGAATTCTAAAATGCCTAATCTGTTCTGGCTAGATTCGTTATCATTATTACTTTCATTACCATATTGTGCTTTGTCAGCCATTATTTAAAGTGGTACAATCAAATAATAATAACCTTCTAGAATGTAAATTTAATTTGTACTCACCTTAGCAGTGCCAATTTAAAATCAATTAGCTAACCACAAAACTATAGACACAGTGCAGATGGTCACTTATTTTCAAATTGTATTTTTAATTATATCTGTAAAATAACTTAAAATTTGTACAAAAACAAATGTGGTTCCAAGTCTGATTTTAATAGTAATGATAGAGTCAGATGTTAGTGAGTCATGTCCATGATTGTGATTGGTAAATATAAATGCCAAAATAATTGGAAAAATAAAATCCCATTCTTAATTTTAACATACGCGATTTTTTCTCTTTTATTAAGTAAATGTAGTTTTAGTAAAATGAAAAACTATAGACTAAAATGGAATAGATAATGACAGTAACAGAGTGTGTCTGTTAGAGAAAATAAGCAGATTTTAAGCAGATTTTATTTATTTTTATTTATCTCTACTAAAGATAGCATACCAAGTATCAAACTTGTGTTTCTGGTATCTGTTAAGGCTCCAAAACTGATACCACAAGGTTTGGAATTGTGAATGTCTTGCTGTATTATCTCCTGATTGTTCTAAATTTACATATAAATTTAAAATATGGCTTTAATTGGTGTTGTAGATATAGTTTTCTTTCTTTAAATAGGAAGTAGGTACAATGTTCCTGTCAGCTAATTTCTAAGTTGTTATCTGCAAATAAAACCTAGAATTATAAAGTGCTAAGTAGCTCGTGGAATCATAGTTAAAGTTTCTCCTGTGCCCCCAAAGCTGAAATGGCACCTCTGCAGACCAGGCACACCAGTTCTGTGGCAGTGCCTGGAGGTATAATATGTCCAGATTGAAATGACTTCAGTGGGATTTAGACTGGAACAATGGAGTGGCTACATGATCAGGCCCATAGTTTTAGACATTTCTTCATTTCAGGGATTTATGTTTTGATTTTTATTACTGATTTTGTTAGATGTTCTTTATAAGTATGTATAGCATCTGTAAATAGTAAACTAATTATCTGTAGCATCTGTAAATTATGAACTAATGCAAGTAATTGCCATGTAGATTAAAAAGAAAAGCTGATTGAAATTTGTGTCATTTCTGTTTTATATCTAAAGACCAGCAGGAGTTAATTCGCCAGCATATGCAATGAATCAGCTGTCCCGGAGTAGATGTCTACTATCAAGCAAGTCATCATGCACATCAGATCCTCTAAGTGAGGTAAATAACTTAAATTACTCAAACAACAAAGAAAAAACCCAAAGAGTGAATCATTTTGTATTGTTTAAAAGTAGGGCTGTTGTTTAATCATAGTTAACTCATGTGGTTAACTCAAAAAATTAGTTGTGATTAAAAAATTAATTGCAGTTAATCAAACTGTGAAACAATAGAATATCAATTGAAATTGATTAAATATTTTGGATGTTTTTCTACATTTTCAAATGTATTAATTTCTACTGCAACACAGAATACAAAGTATACAGTGCTCACTTTATATTATTTTTAATTACAAATATCTGCCCTGTAAGAATGGTAGACAAAAGGAATAGTATTTTTCAATTAACCTCATACAAGTACTATAGTGCAATCTTTTTACCATGAAAGCATAACTAACAATGTAGAATTTTTTGTTGCATCACTGCATTCAAAAACAAAACTATGAAAAACTTTAGAAGTCTGACTCTACAAGTCTACTCAGTCCTACTTCTTGTTCAGCCAATCGCTAAGACAAATAAGTTTGTTTACATTTATGGGAGATACTGCTGCTTGCTTCTTATATTCAATGTCACCTAAAAGACAGAACAGGTGTTCGCATAGGACTATTGTGGCCGACATTGCAATATATCTACATATAGCATATAGCTATACTAAACATTTGTATGCCCCTTCATTCTTCGGCCACCGTTTCAAACAACATGCTGAGGATGCTCGTTAAAAAAATAATGTGTTAATTAAAATTGTAATTGAAATCCTTGGGGGAGAATTGTATGTCTCCTGTCCTGTTTTACCCACATTCTGCCATATATTTCATGTAATGGCAGTCTCAGGTTATGACCCAGCACATGTTTATTTTAAGAACACTTTCACTGCAAATTTGACAAAACGCAAAGAAGGTACCAATGTGAGATTTCTAAAGATAGCTACCGCACTCAACCCAAGGTTTAAGAATCTGAAGTGCCGTCCAAAATCTGAGAAGGATGAGGTGTGGAGCATGCTTTCAGAAGTCTTAAAAGAGCAACACTCAAATGCGGAAACTAAAAATAAATGTTGTGCTGGTGGCATCTGATTCAGAGGATGAAAATGAACACGCGTTGGATGGTATGCTCTGCTTTGGATCATTATCGAGCAGACCCATCATCAGCATGGACGCATGTCCTCTGCAGTAATGGATGAAATATGAAGGGATGTATGACTCTTTAACGCATCTGGCACGTAAGTATCTTGTGCAGACAGCTACAACAGTGCTATGTGAATGCATTTTCTCACTTTCAGGTGACGTAAACAAGAAGTGGACAGCATTATCTCCTGCAAATTGTAACCATACTTGTTTGTCTGAGAGATTGGCTAAAGTAGGACTGAGTAGACTTCTAGGCTCTAAAGTTTCACATTGTTTTATTTTTGAATGCAGTTATTTTTGAACATAATTCTAAATTTGTGAATTTAACTCTCATAATAAAAAGATTGCATTATATTATTTGTATTAGGTGAATTGAAAAACACAATTTTTTGTTTTTTACAGTGCAAACAGTTGTAATAAAAATAAATACAAAGTGAGCGCTGTACACTTTGTATTGTGTTGTAATTGAAATCAATATATTTGAAAATGCAGAAAACATACAAAAATATTTAAAGAAATGGTATTCTATTATTATTTAACAGTGCGATGAATCACAATTCATTTTTAATAGTGTGATTAATCTCGATTAATTTTTTTAATCACTTGACAGCCCCATTTAAAAGACATGAGAAAGGCTTCAAACAATATTTTGACAATGGATAAGACGGAAAAGTTTTACTTTCTTTATTGTAACTATCTACTGTGCCAATACTTATTTAAATGATCTCTCAACAATATATTGATTTGGAACAAAATTCCCCCTGACATTTAAGAATTTGTTCTTATTCTTGAAAAAGACCTCCAACCCTTTGTTCTGTCACAGCCTGTTTTTGCTTCAGTATCCCCCTGGTATTTTAAGGGATTTCAGTTTCATTATTGTACTTAAATATGTATTTTTATGGTAACTTCTCAAAATACTTATTTTCTTGTTTTGAACCTTTTCATCCTGAGAACTGAACATTCAAGGTCAAGGGCCACAATCAACCGTTTGGGGCTTTCTGTTCTGTTCTGCTCAATCTAAAAGGATCAGAATCACTTGCAGGTCCCATGCAGAGAAATCATAGAGGGCTTCTGTGTTTCCTTTCCCACAGCCCCTGTCACAGGAGCATTTCAAGATTAGGAAGGGGTATGCTGGGGTTGGGAGGAAGAGTGATCAGAGTCCACTGTGGTCTGGCTATTGCTTGGTAAGGCCTGTGAGTACCATAATTACCTGATGCAGGTTGCTCTAATCAGTGCTGAAACAAAGCAAAGAATTAGAATGTGATAACTGGTTGTTGGTTCTCAAATTCTCTTTCTTTACTTTTCTTTTCTTTTGGGCTGCCCTTGATGGCTGTGTATGGGAAGGAGAGTCATCCTTTACTATGTGTTCCTCGAGTCTCATGCAATGCCAGCTGAATTCCTATCCTGCCCTCCTATCCTGCTCTGGGCTCCTATAGTCCAGGAGGAAAGCAGGCAAATGGCATAGCCAGAACTACTCTTCTTCTTCCTCCTATGACACAGCAGGTGACCACCAGGGCAACTGCTAAGCGAACTGCCCCAGGGAAGGAACAGAGCTCCAAGTGCCCCTGACTACCTCCCTGTCACAATGGGATCAGTTTAAACACTGCAGTTTAAAAGTTTTAGGACACAACTCAGAGAACATATTTCCTATTAAGAATGAAATACATATTTTCTTCTTAACACTCACCATTCAGGGCCACAGTTTAGAGCAGGGGTGGACAAACTATGGCCCGCGGGCCACATCCGGCACGCGGTGGGAGGCTGTGCCCCCCTCCCAAGCCGTGCCTCAGGGGTAGTGCTTGCCCCTCCCCCGGAGCTGCGCCGCAGGGGCAGTGCTCTGGGGTCCGGGACTGCCCGCTGGCTCCTCCCCCAGAGCCGCGCACTGGCCCCTGCCCTGGAGCCGCGCCACGCGGGGAGCACTCTGGGGGCCAGGGCTGCGTGCTGGCCCCTCCCCCGGAACCGAGCAGGGAGTGCTCTGGGGGCTGGGGCTGCCCACTGGCCCCTCTCCCGGAGCCACGCCGCACAGGCAGAGCTCTGGAAGCCGGGGCTGTGCACTCCCCCTCACCCCCGGAGCCACCCTGCGTGGGCAGAGCTCTGGGGGCCAGGGCTGCATGCTCCACCCCACCCCCCCACAGCAGCTATGTAAGGGGAAATGGGGGGGTTCCAGGGTGGTGGTGGGGGCTTTGGAGGGGGCAGTCAGGGAGTAGGGTGGGTTGGTTGGGGTGGGATTCTGGGGTGGTTGGGGGTGGGAAGGTGGATAGGGGTTGTGGCAGTCAGAGGACAGGGAGCAGGGGAATTGGGTGGGGAGTCAGGTCCTGGGAGGTGGTTAGGGGTCTGTGGAAGGGGCAGTCAGGGGACAAGGTCGGGGGGTTGGATGAGTCAGGGATTCTCAGGGGGCAGTCGGGGGCGGGAAGTGGGAGGGGGCTGGATTGGGGGCAGGGCCTTCCCCACCTGGCCCTCGATATAATTTCACAAACCCCATGTGGCCCTCCCCTGGTTTAGAGTCTCCAGGGCTATAGGTTGAACCTCACTGATGCATCATGATGACTCTCAATTTAAATAGATATTAATAAAAAAGTAATTTTCATAAATCTTAGAAGAAAATGAAAATTAAACTGTATTTGAGAGACTTTCAGTCTTGTAGAACCCACTAACCTGTAAGTGTGAATATATCATAAGAGTTGGAATCGTATCTTAATATAAATTCTAGAGATAAGGGTCATCTTTCATGAGGGTATCGTTATATGTACTGAGCAACTGTTATCTAAAAATAAATAGCACTTGACCAGATGTATCATTTATCAGTCACTAATGTACTGAGTAGATACGCTGGTTAATTTTCATGTGTTATTCACCCGGGAGCTGGACTTTAATGAATACAGTTTTCTTAGTTGCTGCTTGTTTGCAAGTAACCACAGTCTCCCCATTGCCATCATCCTAGACTCTCTCTGCTATATTGCTAGGCTTGACAGAATTCAATTTTATATTTTTTTTGTAATTTTGATTGACAATGTTGATTTCTATTATTATCAATTTACATTTTCACACCTCTGCAAAATTGAGTTTTAAGTGACTTTCTTTTATTTTTGCTATGTAAAATTTAACAACTGTGATAAAGTATGGGCGTCAGACAATAATTATTTAATGACAGTAGACACAGAGATTCAAAATAATAATTTTCAAACTGTTAAACGGTATTAACATCACATGTCAAAATATAAAAGTATCCTTAAATCAAATGCTAATAAGTTGTCAAACAGTATTTTTCTAACTTTGCCTACCTGTAAATTTTAATTATCAATAGAAATATGTTTTCATTGGTTTCTATGTGTTTAGTGAAATTGACATTTAGCAACATTTATCAATAAAAATCTGACCTTTCCAAAGTCATATGTAGCATTGATGTCCAGACATATATTATAAGATATTAAATCAACAAGATTAAATTAAACAAAGACGAGTGGTAAGTACTACACTCAGGAAGAAAAAAATCGAATGTATAACTGCAAGATCTGGAATAACTGGCAGTACTGCTGAGAAGAATCTGGGGGTTATGGTGGCTCCCAAATTGCATATGAGCCAACAATGTGATGCAATTGTGAAAAAGGCTAATATCGCTTTGGGGTATATTGTCAGGAGTGTTGTATGTAAGACGCAGGAGGTAATTGTCTGCTCTACTTGGCCCTTGTGAGCCCTCGGCTGGAGTGCTGTGTCCGGTTCTGGGTGCCACACTTTTTGAAAGATTGCATGAACTGGAGAGAGTCCAGAGAGCAACAAAAATGATAAAAATACTCCTGGGGGAATTCTGCATCAAAATATTAAAAATTCTACAAAATTTTGCAAATTTTGTCAAAATAACACTATATTATAATCACACAAGGTTCAATTATTTTGCTAATTTATTTCAGAATACCTGTCAGCAAATATGACTGTAACAATACAGACACACAACAAATTTCCCAAGGAGTAGAGAGTTAAAGAAACCCCTATAACAACCCAGTTCCTGCTTCTCTGTCCCACCCCACAACCCAGCCATGGGCCTCACACCCACCCAGACACTCACTCCCCCTCCCGTTCCTGGCCCAGACACACACCCCATCCCTCAGGCCAGGGATCCAGAGGGAGAAAAAGCCTGATGCTGGGTTGTGGGCTTACTGAAGTTTTCTACACGCTGCTTTTGGGAACCCTCCAGTTTGCTCCCCCTTCCCGCAGCCTGGACTCTGCTGGGTCCAGTGGTCCCTAGTGGGAGCCAACATTTCTACAGCCCACTTCTTTAGGGAAAAAAGGAAATTCTGTGTGCACAACATTAATTTCTGCAAAATTCTGAATTGCACAGTGGTGCAGAATTTCCCCAGGAGTATAAAGGCATAGAAAACCTGATCTTTAAAAACCGGGCATGCTTAGTCTTGAGAAAAGAATACTGAGGGAAGATCTGATAACAGTCTGTAAATATGTTCAGAGCTGTTACAAAGAGAATGATGATCAATTGTTCTCCCTGTCCACTGAAGGTAGGACAAGAAGTAATTGTCTTAATTGTCTTAATCTGCAGCAAGGAGGATTTAGGTTAGATATTGGGGAAAATTTTATAAGGGTAGTTAAGTTCTGGAATAGGTTGCCAAAGGAGGTTGTGGAATCCCTGTCACTGGAGGTTTTTAAGAACAGGTTAGACAAACTTCTATCAGGGGTAGTCTAGGGGTTTACTTTGTCCTGCTTCAGCACAGGGGGGTGGACTCGATGACTTCTTGAGGCCCCTACATTTTTATTATTCTATAAGATGATGTGGAAATAAAACAAAGCAGTACAAATCTAATAAAGTGTATGATTTTGGGGTTTTAGGTGACTGTGCATCCGTTTGTAGAAGTTTCTTTTCAACATACAGTTTATCAAACTAGCATTGCAGATGGATCTCATCCATGCTGGAATGAAGAACTTCAAGTGGACTTCATGTAAGTTGGCCACATACTTCTCCATGAAAAATGTACAAAAAAATAAAAGTATTTGAATGTTCCAATGAAGGAGTCAAAGTTTCCCATGGTTAGGTAGTTATATTTTGTTTCAAAAGTATTTTAAAGGTTTTCACTTAGCCTGCTGAATTCATCTGCCTTTCTGTATCTGTGTATAAGAGTTGGAGATGTAGTAGGAGGATTGAATGATTTAGGGCAATGGATTTCAACCTTATTTCATTTGCGAACCCTTTAAAAATTTAGAATGGAGGTGCGGACCTCTTTGGAAATCTTAGAAATAGTCTTCAGACCTCCAAGGGTCCCCAGTCCACATATTGAAAACTACTGATTTAGGATGGGGGTTCTCAATCTTTTCCATACCATGACCCTGTATTCTGACAGAAAAAAAGTTTTGGGACTTCTCTCCCATCTAGTCATAAAGAAAAGGAGGTGGCTGCAACCCTCTTGAACATATTCATGACCTAAGAATGATGGTTTAGAACATTAGGAATGGGATACATTGTTTTTTTCATCTTTAAGCCATGTTTTTAAACCAGATAAGTCAGTAATGACTAAAAGTTATAACCATCCAGTTGCTACTTGTAGTCTGTTCATTCATTGGCATCTTCACTGATTACAGCGGACTACAAAAATGCACAACCCAAGTAAAAGAAGTAATAGAAAAGATAGGTTTGAGATACAATGCAGAGAAATGTACAGTGATGTTAATGGGGACTACAGGGACAGACATCAAAATTGAAGAAGAGAAACTGGAGAAGGGGGACAACTTTATGTATCTTGGAAGTACCATCAGCCAAGATGGTACTAGTTCCGAGGAAATAAGAAGAAGAATCGGGAAGGCAAACGCTTTGTTTGAAAGACTTAAAAGCATCTGGCAACTCAAAAACATCTCTCTCAAGACAAAACTGAATGTGTACAAAGCAATTGTTATTGCCATCACAACATACATGTAGCAGTGAGACATGGCAACTTACCGAGAAAGATGGATGCATTTAATCACAAATGTCTGAGACCCAATATTGGGAGTAACATATAGAGATAGGAAGATGAATGAAGAAGTCAGAAAAGTTACTGGACAAGATACCCTCTCATAAATAATCTACAGGAGAAGAAATATCAGTTGTTGGGACATGTGCTAAGAATGGAAAAAGAATACTTACCAAATACTGCCCTTGAACGGAAGCCAGAAAATGCAAGAAGAGAGGAAGACTGTGAATAACTTGGAAATGAATAGTTCTGAATGATATCAAACACACAACATGAAATGGGAAGATTTGGAGAGAAGGGAAGTTGACAGGCAAGGATGGCAAATTTGGGTAACCCAATGTGCAACAAAGCACAGTATGAACTAAGGTCTAAGTAGCCACTTAGTCCATTTGAAATGAGTTAGAATAATGGTTCTCAAATCTTCCCTTCTCCTTCCAATATAGTGTATATGTCACACGTAGGGCACGGGATGGAGTGGACTCAGTATGAGGAATGTGGATGGAATGCTGTAGCTGCTTTGTTTTGTGCCAGCGTAACAACCACAATTTTTAGAGCAATCCTGGGATCTGAGAACCAGAATTAGGGAAGTGTGGAAAGGCAGTTTAAAACCACCTGTTTCCCACCTGGAAGAAAAGATAATCTGCCTCTGTATCTTCTGTTCCTTTATGTGAGCTTTCATTCAGTTGGTGCTCTGAAATATGTGAAAGAGTAGAAAATTTACTAAACATAGTTTAGTAAATATGAGATAAAAGTCAGTGGAAATACAGCAGTTTACATCATAATGAGGATCTGGCACAATTTATGTGACTAAACACCTATTGACACAGTAAGTAGAGAAACAAATATATTGGATCAAATTCATCCTTGTGGGAACTCCTTCAGAGTCAGTGGAATTAAACTGGAGTGAAATTTGTCCTTTGTTTTTTAGTGATGAACATACCAGTTTAGGTTTCCTTCTTTAAAAATGTTTATGGTTCTGTAATATTTGAAGTAAATTATTGCCAAAAGTGATTGGGTTGTTTTTTAAAAAAATAATAAAGCTCTCTGATATACAATATCTGATTAAAACAAAAAGATTCTATTCTTAATTACAGATCACCAGGACATGATTATAGCTTTTCAGGACTGTCTAAAATAAAAGACACGGTATATGTCAACATTTTTGATGAAGTGAGGGTGGAAAAACATGAGGTAAATTGTATAAAACACAATAACTGATTTTTATTACATTTTTTGAAGTTTGAAAACTATAACAATGTACAGATCTAAACTTCTTCTTTTCTTAATGAAAGAAGTTATATGTACTATTGCTTTCCCATTTTGAATAAATTCAGTTTTTACTTTAATTAAAAGCATACTAGAAATGTCACAGTCAACCACTGTTGCCGTTTGGGCCAAATCCTGTGAGGCATTTGTAAAGGCTTGTGTAATCTTGTTAATACATTTTAAGAACAAGAGTCCATAATGATCATCTAAACTATAGCAGGTGTGGAAAATGTTTTTATTTTCCGGAAAGCAAGCAAGCAAGAAAGAAATGTTTTGATGAAGAGTTGAAAACTGAACATTTTGATTCAGAAATGCCACTGTGATGCCTCATTGGATTTGTAGTTTGGGTGTCTCTGTCCACCATTCTCCTTTATGGGCTGGCCTTCTTGGCCAGACTACATTTTCCACAATTCATTGTGGGGCCCCTTGTTGAACTATCATAGTGCATCATGGGAATCTCCATTTGTAATGCCTCATGGGAGATGTAGTCGGGCTGAAGAACCCAACCCATACAGGA
This sequence comes from Dermatemys mawii, assembly GCA_007922305.1. Lineage (NCBI taxonomy): Eukaryota > Metazoa > Chordata > Testudines > Dermatemydidae > Dermatemys > Dermatemys mawii. The sequence goes on along the minus strand of ML677335.1, from coordinate 14,114,073 downwards.
GAATGAAGGCATAAAGCAGTTGAACTACAACTTCTAAGAGGTACTGTATCAGTGTTTCTAAATTAAATTTTTTCTTTTTCAGCAAAACTTTTTCTGTTTCTGGGTATTTGGTTATTCAACAAAAAGGCAAAAATTTCCATGGAAAGCAGATGCTTGTGTGAAACAATTTCTTTTGTTTACAATAGTTTTTGACTAGCCTTACTCTATGCTGAGTTTTGTTTTCCTGCATAACGAAAGTTATAACTTCTGTTTGAACTAGAGTGTATATTTTAGAAAGACATTTCATTTTAGACATCAAGTGAAGGGCTATCTACCTCATCCATTGATAAGTTGTTCCAATGGTTAATTATTTCCAATGTTACATTTTTGTGCCTTATTTCCAGGTGGAATTTCTCTGGCTTCATCTTCTAACTAGTGGCTCTTGTTATACTTCTGACTGCTAGCTTAAAGAACCCACTACTATCTTCCCTGATTAGGTACTTATAGTGTGTGATCAACTCATGATAAGGGTAAAGATGGGTAAATGAAGTTTACCACTTCTCATTTGGGTAATATAGAGTTTAGCTTGTTAGTTTACCCGCTTCTTTTATTACATTACACCTCTAAATCATGTCTTAAGTTTCTCTGTAATAAGCTAAATAAATTGAGCTTCTTAAGCCTCTCACTAAAAGGCACTTTTTTTATTTTGAATTATTCTTGTGGCTCTTTTCTGAATCTTCTCCAATTCTCCTATAGTACAAAATAATTTTTACGCAACACATACTTCTTCTTCAAGTTATTGCTCATGTGCATTCCAACAAGTGTGTGCGCACCGTGCATGCACGGTCCCAGAAGCTTTTCCTAGCGGTACCCGTCGGGTTGGCAGGGGAGACCCCTAGAATGGCGCCGATATGGCGAGGTATATGTGACCCTGCCGACCCGCCCCCCTCCCAGTTCCTTCTTACCATTCGTGGCGGTCGCTGGAACAGCTAATGTCTTTTGTGCACTGTCTTAGCGGTTCTCATTCCAATAGTTATTGTTCTTAGTTATAGTTGTAGTTTAGAGTTGTTGTAGTTAACAGTTTGGTTTAGTCAGAGTAGCATTCCGGGAATCCCTTTCCCATTTAGTTACTCCAGCACCGGGGCATGCCTCGGGCGCTGGGGTTTAAAACTTGCGAAGGCTGTGGGAAGCCGATGCCTCATTCCAAGTGCCTAAAGTGCCTAGGGGAGGGTCAACAGACAGAGAAATGCTCAATTTGCAAGAGCTTTAAGCCGCGTACAAAGAAAGAGACTTTCGGCTTAAGCTCCTTCTCATGGAGTCGGCCTTGCAGCCACATGCGGATCCCCCTCTCCCTACTGTGCACAGCGCACCAACCTCGGTACGCGAGGCTGCGGCACCGAGGAAGGAGGCGTCTAAGTCTCACTGGCACTGATCCCCGGCACACCGTTCGAGCGTCTCGCGGACACACAAATCTCAATCCCCGGTGCCCTCTAAGAAAAAGAGGCCAGACAGAGGACGCTCCCCGGCACACAAGACTCAGGGTGAGCCCTCCAAGATCCGCTCGGCATCGCGACATCGTCGCCAGTCCTCTGAAGAGCCCATGCCAAGCACATCGGCCTTGGAGCCTGAACCTCGGTCTCTGACGGGCGTGGATTCTCCAGCTCGAGACACTTTAGAGGACCTGGACCTGCCCTCGACGCCGAATACCTATGAAGTGGCCAGTGACCTTATTGATATGTCCCAGGACGCCGCACCAGCACTGTTTATTATACTGATACCCATATCACGTCCCATGGCACCAGTCATCCTGCCCCAGTCCAGTGTGGCAGCGCCGCTCATGGCACCGACGGTGTCGGGCCATGTCATCCCCCCAGCACCGGGACCGTCGACGTCTTCCACCTTCTGTCCTTCGGCGTCGGGTTTCGACTTTACTTACTCGTCTTCGGCCCCACGGCACCCGGGGAAGCCGACTATGTTTTACCGGCACCGCTCCCTGGCACCGCAAGGCTCTGCACCGCCGTGGTCGGCGTCGGACTATTCATCCGAATCGGACGCGGGGTCATCTAGGTCTGGCCGCAGTCATCACCGGTCAACCTCGCACCACTCGAGACATCGTCATCTTCACCATGACCTTCCGCCCCCATCGTGGCCACCCCAGTGGCAGGGATCGGCACAATGGTTGTTCTGGACGCCCTGGGCGTATCATCAAGCCCAAGGGCAAGGCTTCAGATCAATTTCTGTGGCTTCGGTACTGTGGGCACCACCCTCCACCACGGTCACGGCATTGCGCCCCGATACAGCACTGGAAGAGCCATCTACCAGGTCCTTCAGGCGCCCAGGAGCCTCACCCTGACACACCTCCTGCTCCTCAAGATGAACCAATCATCGACCCCTCTCTCAGAGAACCTGAGGGGCAGGAGGAACCCTTTCCAGGTACATCCTCTTCATTGTCACCGGACGAGGCGGTGGCAGGCACGTCCGCAAGTCTGCCCCCAATGGATGTGAGAGGCCACCAGGACCTTCTCAGGCGGGTAGCCCATAACCTCAGTTTACCAGTGGAGGTTGCAACTGAGGAGGTAGATCCCACAGTAGACATCCTCGCCCCAGATGGGCCTTCCAGGGTGGCCTTGCCCTTCACAAAGACTATTCAATCCACCACAAATACCCTTTGGCAGACCCCATCCTCCATCCACCAATGGCCAAGAGCGTGGAGCGACGCTATTTTGCTCCCCAGAAGGGATATGAGCACTTATACACCCACCCACAACCGGGAACCTTAGTTGTGGAGGCAGCTAATCATAGGGAACGTCAGGGTCAGACGGGATCAACCCCAAAATCCAGAGATGCCAATTAGATCTTTTTGGCAGGAAGGTCTACTCGTCAGCGGGTCTGCAACTCAAGATTTCGAATCAGCAGGCTGCTCTGGGTCGCTAAGCTTTTAACTCGTGGTCAGCCCTTACTAAGTTCCAGAAGTCTGTCCCAAAGGACTCGGCCACAGAATTCAAGGCTATCATTGAAGAGGGCAGAGCTCTTGATTCTGCGGACTCTGCAGCCAGAACCATGGCAACTGCGATAACTATGCACCGTAGTGCCTGGCTACAGGAGTCTGGTATCCCGCCAGAAGTCCAAAACACGATCCAGGACCTCTCGTTTGACCAGCAGGGTCTCTTTGCTCAGGACACTGATAGAAAATTGCACAGCCTTAAGGACTCTAGATCCACCTTGAGATCCCTTGACCTGCACCCCCCCCCAACACCAAAGAAGACTTTTCTGGCCCCCTCCCCCTCCCCCTTCTCATTTATATCAACCTCCCGCTAGACGGGACCAGCCCAGACGAGGTGCAAGGGGTAATGGTAGGGGACGACCTCGCTCCTCCTCCTGACAGGGTCAACCTCCCAATAACTATAGGCAGCCCTCCAGTTCTAGACCAAACTTTTGAGGGCTTGCCCGAGGACGGAGCACCAGTCGATTCGTTCCTCCCTTTTGTCAACCGTGGGTCCTGAGCACGGTAAGAGTGGGATATTCTATCCAATTCTTTTCCCTCCCTCCTTCCCACCCCTCCCCCTTCCCTGTCCCTCTTCAGGGACCCCTCTCACAAGCAACTTCTCTTACAGGAGGTTCACACATTTCTATCTTTAGGTGCTATAGAGAAGGTTCCTCAAGAATTCAGGGGCAAGGGGTATTACTGCCGTTATTTCCTTATTCCAAAGGCCAAAGGCGGTCTTCGCCCCATTCTAGATTTACGAGGCCTCAACTCCTACATAAAGAAACTAAGGTTTCGCATGCTTTCTTTAACCTCGATTATCCCTTCCATGGAACGGGGAGACTGGTTTGCCGCCTTCGACTTAAAAGATGCATATTTTCACATATCAATCATTCCAGATCACAGAAGATTCCTAAGATCTGTAGTAGAGGATTGACACTACCAATTTGCAGTTCTCCCCTTCGGGCTGTCCACGGCTCCGAGGGTGTTTACAAAATGCATGGCGGTAGTGGCAGCATTCCTACGTCGACACCATGTCCACGTATACCCATACCTCGACGAATGGCTCATCAAAGCACCCTCAGAACAGTTAGCGGCCCAGCACCTGTCGCTAGTCAGAGCCACGTTTCTGCAGCTGGGCCTGATCCTGAACGAGCCAAAATCAGTCCTTATCCCAACTCAGAGGATCGAATTCATTGGGGCAGTGTTGGATTCCAGGGAGGCAAGAGCGTTCCTCCCATCGCCTCGTCGTGACACAATCTCAGAAATTGTCTGATCCTTCATCAGGGTTCCCTACAACTACAGCCAGGAACTGCACGGTCCTCCTGGGGCACGTGGTGGCGTGCACCTACGTGGTTCCATACGCCAGGCTCCGACTTCATCCTCTGCAGGCCTGGCTAGCCCATGTGTTCAAACAGGGCAGGGACCCTCTAGACAGTCTCGTGACCCTTCCGACACACGTTCTAGACTCCCTACACTGGTGGTTCCTGCCCCATTCGCTGTCTGTGGGGGTTCCCTTCCAGAAACCACAGCCTTCCATAACGTTGGTGATGGATGCTTCCGCCTTGGGCTGGGGGGCCCATCTTGGAAGCACCACGACTCAAGGCCTCTGGTCCGTGAGCGAACTGTTTCTCCACATCAGTGTCAGAGAACTCAGGGCGATTCGTTTGGCGTGCCAGACCTTCCGGGACCACCTACAAGGCAAGTGCATTTCTGTGTTGACAGACAACACAGCAGCAATGTTTTATATCAACAAACAGGGTGGTGCTCGCTCCTCTCCCCTTTGCAGGGAAGCCCTAGACCTTTTGGAGTTCTGCATCAGGAATTCAATATACCCTCAGGTAGCCAACCTTCCCGGGTGTCAGAACGGGCTGGCGGACAGACTCAGCCGCTCGTTCCAAGGTCACGAGTGATCCCTCCGGCCGGATATCGCCCACTCTCTTTTCCTGTGGTGGGGTTTTCCCCTGGTGGATCTGTTCACCACAAGGTTCAACAGGAAGTGTCAGAGGTTCTGCTCCTTCCTCAACCTCAGCCCGGGGTCGGAGGCAGACGCGTTCCAGATTCCCTGGTCAGGGGGTCTGCTTTATGCATTTCCCCCATTCCCTCTCATCCACAGGGTACTACTCAAGGTTCGACAGGACAGGGCAGCTCTGATTCTCATAGCTCCAGCTTGGCCCCATCAACACTGGTACACCCCTCTACTCAGTCTCTGCATAGCCAAGCCCATAACCCTCCCACTATTCCCGACACTGATCTCCCAGGATCACGGCTGCATGCAACATCCAAACATTGCCTCTCTCCATCTCACGGCGTGGAATATCCATGGCTAAATCCTGCGGAGTTACAGTGTTCAGACCCGGTAAAGGATGTCCTTATGGGGAGCAAGAAGCCTTCCACACGTAGTACTTACACGGCTAAGTGAAAGCATTTCTCCTTGTGGTCCCAAAGCAAGGGGAAGGATACACGTTCCGCCCCTGTGCCCTTCCTTTTGGACTACCTTTTTCACCTTAAACAGCAGGGGTTGGCTATTTCAACTTTAAAGGTGCACCTCGCTGCTATTTCAGCTTTCCATCCAGGTGTAGATGGGACCTCCCTATTTAGCAACCCACTTGTGGCTAGATTTTTTTAGGGGTCTGGATAGGTTGTACCCTCCTGTCCGCCGGCCTATCCCTTCGTGGGACCTAAACCTTGTCCTTACAGCATTTATGAGGCCCCCTTTTGAACCACTAGCCACCTGCCCACTTTCCTACCTTTCGTGGAAGACGGCTTTTCTGGTAGCCATTATTTCAGCGCGGAGGGTTTCAGAGATCAGGGCGCTTACCTCCGAACCACCTTACACAGTCTTTCACAAAGATAAGATCCAGCTGCGTCCCCACCCGGCCTTCTGCCCTAAAGTGGTGTCCCCCTTTCATCTAAATCAGGAGTTGTTTCTCCCTGTTTTTTTCCCTAAGCCACATACCTCTAATAGGGAGAGGTTGTTTCATACTCTGGATGTTAGAAGGGCATTAGCTTTTTACATACAACGCACGAAATCTTTCCGTAAGTCTCCACAACTTTTTACTGCAGTACCGGAAAGAATGAAGGGCCTTCCGATTTCAACGCAGCGGCTCTCATCATGGATAACTTCATGTATTAGATTGTGTTACAAGGTGTCGAATGTTGCACCTCCCCCTTTAACAGCACACTCCACCAGGGCACATTCCACGTCGGCAGCGTTCCTGGCACATGTCCCTATTATTGACATCTGTAGAGCGGCGACATGGTCATCTGTCCACACCTTCTCCTCCCACTATGCCATAGTCCAGCAGGCGGCAGACAATGCTCACTTCCGACAGTCGGTCTTAAGAACAGGAATCAAGGACGCTCCTAACCCTCCTCTGAGATGGTTGCTCATAAGTCACTTGTTGGAATGCACATGAGCAATCACTCGAAGAAGAAGAAACGGTTACTCACCTCTCATAACTGTTGTTCTTCGAGATGTGTTGCTCATGTCCATTCCAAATCCCTCCCGCCTCCCCTCTGTCTGAGTAACCAGCAAGAAGGAACTGGGAGGGGGGTGGGTTGGCAGGGTCATATATACCTTGCCGTATTGGTGCCACTCTAGGGGTCTCCCTTGCCGGCTCGACGGGTACCGCTAGGAAAAGCTTCCGGGACCGTGCATGTGCAGTGCGCACACACTTGTTGGAATGGACATGAGCAACACATCTCGAAGAACAACAGTTACGAGAGGTGAGCAACTGTTTCATTTTTCTTCAACAGCTTAACAGTTATCATATATTGTTTTATTAAGACAAGACACATGCCGAAATTTATGATGCAATCACTACTGCTTAAACTTTTACTCTAATGGACAGTGAATATAATCTTACACATTATGCCTCATTTCATATGGAGATTTTCTACAGAACTTTCTGCTCCTGTAAAATTTTATTTTTATTGTTGCCTTTGAAGGCAATAACATTTAGATGGATTCTTGAGAAATGCAGCATAGTTTAGAAAATAGGACCTCTGGTATAAATGATTGGTTTATATATTCTTAAAGATAAGATGTATCTGGAGTTTGAGTGGTTAGCAATAATTTTTTATCACAGTGAACTTCTTTAAACCATTTTTTGTAACGTGACCCAGTGCAGTGCTCCAGATGTTATCATAGTCAGTTTTGTCATCTGGAATGGAATTGCTAATAAGAAAATGTTTAATTGTCAGATATACTGTATGTAAGAACAAATAGTCACACTGCTAGCTTTCTGATTACTTCCTTGTTAGCTCATCTACGGGCCCCATTCCTGTAAGTAGTTGTGCTAACCTGGCCCTCTGTATCTGCATGTATACCCTGTCTTTGGTGCACAGAGGCAGTGCAATATTTGCTTTCATGCTAAGGTCTCTGAGCTATAGATTTGTAAAACTGTATTAATTTAAGAAAATTATAGCTACTTCTTCTGTGTCACATACAAGAAACTAGCTGACTAAGCCATCTACTTATCTATTTAATATATTTATCTTCTGAATGAACTGCTGGAGGGAGAATGTTGAATGCTGGAAGAAAGAGGCATAAAGACATTGGAAATGAAGCAGAGAATTAGCATCCTGCAAACTGAGCATCATTTTCGTCTCTCTCCTTTCCCTTCATCATATTTCCACACTGTGTCAAAATCCTAACATTTCTTCCTTCATAACATTTAAGGGCTGGTCTACACTGGGGTTGGGGGAGAGACCGAAGATGTGCAACTTCAGCTATGTGAATAATGTAGCTGAAGTCGGCGTATCTTTGGCCGACTTACCTGTTGTCCTCAGGGCGGTGGTAGTCGGCGGTGCGCTCCCCTGTCGACTCCAGCTTGTGTCTCACGGCAAGTTGGAGTTCCGGAGTCGACCGGGGCGCCTCTGGTGATCGATTTATCATGTCTTAACGAGATGCGATAAATCGATCGCCAAAAGATCGATTGCTACCCGCCAGTCCGGCGGATAGTGAAGACCTACCCTGATCTGATCTTTTCTTTCTGTCTGCACAGGTGAAACTCTTATCAAAGCCCTCATCATTTTCAGTCTTGATGACAGCAACCACTTCCTCTACACCCGCATCACTATTCCCCGGTCTATTTAAATAGCAGCTGACACAGGGGAATCCTTACATAATGTAGTGCCAGTATAGGTAGCTGCACACTGCCCATTCCCCTGCTCTGGCTATTGGTTGGGGAAGAAATACTCCAGCATGAAAAGGGGTGGAGTTGGACAGACCACAAAGCACTCTTTCTCATCCTCATCTGGAACAGTAGTGTCTATGGGACTGTTACTGCCAGCATAATTTAGAGCAGTCCTTAGGGTGCTCTAAATTATGTCAGTGGCCGTTTTGGTGCAGCACTGGGGAAGTGGAGCTTTCTTCTCTGCTTTCCTTAGCTGTGCTGAGTGTAAACTAGGCATAGTTGTGGATTGAGACCATGAGTCTTTTAGCTTCACTGATAATGGGAAAATTAAAAAAGAAACCTCTGGATTTTATTGTGAAAGTGTTTCACTTTGAGAATATATGTATTTATTTGTTCATCAGATTCAGTTTTTTGAGCAGCTCACTGGTTCTATGAACACCTTGTTAAGTCTATTCAGTTTGGTGTTTGTTGCCTTTTGTTGCCACAGCCACAGCCACAGTTGAAAACATATATAGAGATAGAGATAGATATGTGTGTATATGTACTAGTAAGCTTTTAAATGTTGTGGAATCAGTGTCAGCGAAGATACAGACACACACATTTAACTAGAGCTAACCTTATGTATTTCAATAGGATACTTGTCTTAAGGGTTGCAGTGGCCACTCATATATAAGAAAGAACTGGTTTGGATCAGTTACTTTTCCTTTCTCTGCTCTTCTGGAACAATCAAAGGTAATTACAATAAAAACATTTTTAAAACTTCTGTTGTATCAGCACAAACCCCTAAGAGCTTTTGCTTTTGGTGAAAGCAAGATTTTAAAATGTTTACATTGTCAATAGTAGTGATCCTCATACATTAGAATATTTTTTTATCATTATGTAACTCCTGTGGGCTTTACCATTTGCTTGTGAACACAGTTAATCTTCCCCTGCATTGTCTAGGGAGATCAAAAATACAATCTAATTTGCAATAGCAATTCCAAGACACACACGTCTCCCAAAATCTTTTAATGGGAGCACTAGTTTTGACTCCATTTGCATAAAAATTGTGTTTATTTCCTTTTATTGCACATGATATAATTTGGATCATTATGACCTTTATATTATGTTATAACATCTCTTGCACTGTAGTTTGTTTGTTTTACCTAATATAATCATCTAAATATGTTCACAGATCTGTGGTACATTTCAAGTAAATACGCCACCAGTTTTGCTTGGATACACTTGGAGCAAGACCTGTGTATCTCCTAAAGAAGAGCATTGCGGACAAAATTTAAAAGAATATACCTTTTTAACTATCTTTGCTACGATTGAACCTCAGCTATCTTCTGTTGAAAATGATTCAGAATCAGATAAGGTTGGCATTTATACTTAATGTGCATCATCAAAATGAAGACTTGCAGAGTAGAGTAAATTTGTTTCTTAAAGCAAATGGTTAGGGTTTTGGGGTATTTTATATTTTAAAGTCAGTCTTTGAAATTGGAAATATTAACATTGTAAGAGTAATTATGATTCTAGTTTGCAGATCATGAAGATGAAACACTTTTGCAAAGAGCACGCATTTTTAAAAAGAATTGCAAGGCAAAATTTCCAAAAAGAAGAATAATAACCTCTGTTTTTGACAATGAAGGAAGAAATATTTTAGTAACAAAATATATTAGGGCACTAAATCCACCACAGCTGCTGCTAGATATGTATCCTGATGATCCTAATGCAACTTTTGTAAGTATGAGTTTATTTTCTATCATACAGTAAGAACATTTAGAACTGCTGAAATTAGTGTGACATTCCTGAATTACTATTATAATTTACGTTTTTTTGTCTCTGTCGGTGCTATGGAAGCTCATATTCATTACCTTAGTAATTCTTGATAGTATAACAAGAAACTTAGATTAACTGTAGTTTTATATTTTTGAGTAATTCAAAATTGCGATCTATTCAGTAGATATTTATGACGTGTGCCCTGGTATTTACATATATTCTTATTTCATTTATAGGATCTTATTTCTCGATTTGTGTCTTTAATTCCTTGTGTATCAGACACATTGGATGAAAATGCTGATGTTGATGTTTGGATGACATCAGAGGTAATAATCACATATTAAATAATAGATGTAGATGAGTTAATAGATTGTTGAAGTAACCTGTTTTACATGCATTAAAATTCTGCATGAAAAATATCTTGGTTTACAGAGCAAAAAGCCAAATCTTGACTGCTTGCCAACCACAGATTAAGCCTCATGTCATCCTGTAGCCCCGTCAAATCCATAAAAAGGGGAATGAGCTCTCAGGAAACTTCACAAGCTTAATCATGTGGATTTTGTGAGATATCCTCCCTCAGTGAGTAGCGAAGGAGTAGGGAGGTTTACATAGGAGGCAAGAGAAGGCTGTCTCCAAAATATTCAGAAGCAAGATATACCCATGTTATGTCTCAGTGTCCCTCTTCCACCAATAGACAGCCTTCTGAGGAGCGTGCTGTCATTGGCAATCTCCTTGGCTTCCCCACTGCATTCTATTACTAGATGGGGAGATGACAGGATAGAATTTCTAGTAAATAGCTTATTCTTTACCATTTTGCATTTAGCATGTCATCAATTTGGCTGCTGGAAATAAAGAAGAGCATGCAGTGCTTCTATGTAACTACCTTCTGTATTTTGGGAAAAAAGCATGGGTTCTGTTGGGAACATCAGTGTTAGAAGTAAGTACCATAATTTAAAAAATGTTTAAATCTTCATTGGTTTCATCCCCTACAATAGCATAAACAATGTAACATGCTAAAGAGAATAAAATACATAGTCAATAACATACCAAGACAAATATATTGGAAACATCAGGATTGCCGTGCCATGTCAGACCAGTGGTGAGTGTAGTCCAAAATCTGTGCCATATCAGACCAGTGGTGAGTGTAGTCCACAGTGCCAGTACCACTTGCTAAGAGAAATGTGCATTAAATTCCATTGTGGACAGCTGTGGAGTAGTTTTCTTTAATGGACGTTTCTTCCTAGCTCCCTATTAGTTAGATATTGATTTGTAGCCTGGATGATTTCATCGTCTAAGTAAATGTTTAATCCTATGAGAATCCTACTAGGCTCTTGGCCTCAGTGACATCAGTGAAAGTGAGTTCTACAGCTTCATTTATGTAAAAGTATTTATTTAATCCATTTTAAATTTGTTGCTTTTCATTTTCAGTGACTGTCCCCTTATTCTTATGATGAGAAAAATTAAATACGAAGCCACACAGTTTGTCTTCTCTATTACATTGTTGTTTTGGATATCTCTAGTGTGTCCTCTTATTCATCTCCTCTTTAAACAGCGCAATTTTTTCAGTCTCTTCTAATCTGGTCACAGGCAGCTTTCATATTTGAAATCAAAGTGAATATCTTGTAAGATTAGGCGCTATTTTCACAAGATAGAGAAATATTCATGAGGCAGCATAGGGTAAACTTGCCCTGGCTGCACCTGTTCTTTCAATAAATAGAAGACTGCAATCTGTTGGGATGTCAGTCTGGCACCTTTCACTAAAAAAAAAATAAAATATTTGTAAAAGAATGAGGAAAAGTAAATACTGGAAGCTAAGTTTACTTTCTTCATTGGAATTGTGAATATATATACAAAATTGATGACATCTACTTTTTGTTGGTAGGGAAAAGTGGCATATGTATTAACTCATGAAAATGAAGAATATTTCCTTTGGAATCCTTTGAATGGACAGTGTTATAAACAGTTTGATACATTTTGTCCCTTACAGAGTGTTGACTGCTTAATCAATTGGGAAAACGTAAGTATGTAAAATTAAATCAAAAGAGACAAGGAATAGTGTCATGTTAGTTATAGACAAAGTATTAGGTGATATTTTAAGGGATCAAATAAAGTAACGTAGAATTTACAAAGAATAGGATTCAGGATATTTAGAGCCAGCAAAACTTTGCTGCTTTGCTAGCTAACTGGAATTCAACGTGTTACTACTTTATAGAAACTAATAAGGTTCTACTCAGATCTTTAGATGCCATCTGGTATTTTAATATGACTGAATCTGTGAGACATTTTGTTATCATTCTATATCATACGTTTCATCTGCATCACCTTCCACAATGGTGGAGAATAGGATATTTTAATTATGTGTTATCTCCTTAAATTTTTAATAATTAAATAAAAAGGAAGAAATGTTACTACCATGATGAACTATGGGATAAGAACAATTTCAGATACTGTGCATAGGAGTTTATAAAGCAGTTTCACAGACTACTACATGAAAGTGTATTGTTTCTTTAAGAGCATTATTTTTATTTTATTTAGGAGTGTGCTAAACACTTCATATCTGTACTGCAGAAGAGAGGGAGCTACCTCACAAGTGGAGAACCAGTGTTGACAAGGCCACTTCAATCAGGGTGGATGTAGTCCACTCCCAATAATTGATGAGGAGATGTCAATTCCAGGAGAGGCAAAGCTGCTTTTGTAGTAGGCCAGCCACTCCTAAGTCCCTATTCAAGCCCAAATTAATGATTTTAAATTTTCAAATGAATTTTAGTTCTTTAGTTTCTCTCTGAAGTCTGTTCAAAGGACAGGCCCAACAAGGAAAATAACAGAACACCACTGGCCATCACGTACAGCCGCAAGCTAAAACCTCTCCAGCACATTATCAACAATATATAACCTATGCTTGAAAATGATCCTGCACTCTCACAGACTTGAGAGGCAGGCCAGTCCTCGCGTACAGAGCACCCCCACTCCCGCAAGCATGCTATGAAGCAAATGTTCACCAGCAACTACACACCACAAGACAGAAACCCTAACCCTGTAACAAACCTTGTTGCTTACTCTGTCCCCATATCTACTCTAGCGACACCATCAGAGGACCCAATCCCAATAGCCACACCTTCAGGGGCTCATTCACCTGCACGTCTACTAATGTTATATATACCGTCATATGCCAGTTATGCCGCTCTGCCATGTACATTGACCAAACCAAACAGTCTCTACATAAAAGAAGAAGTGAACACAAGTCGGATATCATGAATGGTAACATACAAAAGCCAGTAGGAGAACACTTCAATCTTTCTGGACATTCTATAATAGATTTAAAAGTAGCTATACTTGAACAAAAAACTTCAGAAACAGACTTCAAAGAGAACTAAAATTCATTTGCAAATTTAACACTGTTAGTTTGCATAGGGATTGGTAGTGGCTGGCTCACTACAAAAGCACCTTTGCATCTCGTGGATAGCCTTGTTAGTGGACCCTCTCATTACAATGTTTTTCAAGGACAAAGTTTTATGTCCACTTCCAAAATTTTTACCTGTTCATCTGAATTTCATATCAGTTGGGTCATACATTTCCCAATTTTCTTCCCAAAACCACACCAGACCAAGGAAGATGCTGCCTTCCATATACTAGATGTCAGGCGAGAGCTAGCCTTTTATTTGGACAGAACCAGATCATTCAGAAAATCTCCAAGACTGTGTCAATTGCAGACAGATCCAAAAGGTCCACAGTTTTCACCCAGAGGCTCTCTAAGTAGATTCTGAATGTATTATTTCTTGCAGATTTAAAACCTCCCTCTATGGTATTGGCCCACTCTGTAAGATTACTTTCTACTTCTATGGCATTACTCAAAAATGTTCCCATTTTTGAGATCTGCAAAGCTGCAAGTTGGTTTTCAATACATATATTCTCCAAGCACTGTCTGGTGGTTCATTCTAGATCAGATGCTCCTCTTGGGAGCACAGTTTTGTCTTTAGTATTAGACTCAGCTCTGAAGCTCCCTTCTTCTGTTGAGGATACTGCTCAGAAGTCACCTGGAGTCAAGGATGCATAGGGACATTACTCAAAGAAGAAGGAAGGTTACTCAGCTTGTGCATTAACTGGAGTTCTATGAGACATGTGTCCTGTGGGTTCTCAACTACCTCCTCTCTTTCCCTTCTGCTTTGGAGTTTCCTCTGTGGGACTTGGTGGTGGGGAAGGAACCAAAGATGTTTCTCCCACACAGTCCTATATATTTCTTTGCAAGGCATGAGGACTTGTAGGGCACATGTGTGGTGTGAATGGGAACTACTAGCAAAAATCTCCAGTCAAAGGCCCATTGGGTGAAGGCACAGCTGAAGTGGAGTACCCACAAAGACACCCATCTTAAAGAATTCCAGTTACTACATAGCAAAAGTAACCTCTCCTTTTCCATACATTCCCCTCATACCTTGAGTACTGAGGAAAATCAACTCTCCAAATGGATATCAGGTTGCATCTTGCATTGCTATGAGAAAGTGGGAACTCCTCCCTGTTAGAGGTGTTTCCCTAAGAGATCTGTAGAATGGCAACATGGGGCTCTGTGCATACTTTTACTACACATTACATCCTAATACAAACTTCTGCAGACATCTCCTTTGGTACAGTGTCCTGCACCCTTCTCCATGATGAATACTGCTTGGGAGTCATCCCCAGTGAAATACTTATAGGACCACTACTCAAAGAAGAAAGGAAGGTTACTTACCTTACAGAAATTGGAGTTTTTTGAGATGTGAAGTCTCTATGAGTATTCCATGATTTGCCTTCCTTCCCCTCTGCTTTGGATCCTTCCCTAAGGTGACTTGTAGTAGAGAAGGAGCTGGAGAGGCAATTGGTCTGCGCCACCCCCTGTGCCCTCAGTTCATAGCACAGAATGCAGTTGCAGACCAAGAGACACTGCTATTGAAAAAATCTTCTGGTCTCAGGCTGATGGAGTTCATGCACAGCCACACAGTGGAATACCATTAAGGACAACACGTCTCACGGAACTCCAAGTACTGTAAGATAAGTAATCTTCCTTTTCCATTTGACTTCTTTGGGAGTTCCCCATATGGATGAGTTGCAGGTTCAGGTCCTATGTTTGTATTAGTGAAATGTTAGCCAAAACTACAGATGATTAAGCCTGTTCCTCTTCAGTTGGCAGTACATGTGCAATTGCTTCCCTCCATTACACTGTATAATGACCTTTCTCTGACTTATCATATACTTGTATTGGTATTAAAGAAAAACATTTAAAAGTATATTTCACATCTTTTAATTTAAAACAATTTTTGTATATTGATTGCCACATTTTATACTAATGTTTTGATAGGTCTGGTTCAATACACAGCAAAACAGTTCACCAATGTGCGTAAATTTTGAAATTTCAAAGGAAGGTTTTTGGAGACAATTTCTACCACACAATTTTCAGTGCATAAAAACACAAACTGTACAGGTACCTTCTCCAATTTTCAAAGTTTATCTGTGTGATATAAATTATAGTAATTATCATTGGCAGTAATTGCTTGAATACTCCACCATTATAAGCAGCTGTAAATCCTGCTGGGAAAAGGTTAAGTGGATTGGCTATGCTGATTTAGAGGCAGGTGACGAGTTACTGAATATAATGAATTTGTGAGTGAGTCTACAAGGAAGGGTGTGTGTTGAGCAGTCTAGAAGGAGCAGCCAAGCCTGAAGAGAAGGTTTGAACTGAACCATGTCACGTTATTGTTATAAGAGCTAAACAAAGTGGGTTGGGAAAGATGCCTGCTTAAGGTGCCAACTCTATTTTCACTAAGATGTTAAAAGTTAGTGGGCAGATCACTGAGTACTGCTGAGAATCGCATAGTGCAAATCAGGAGTTGTGGAAGGTCTATATATGTGTGCCAAGGTGACATAAAACTCATCTTTGTACTGCCCTTATTATGAGGTTATGTGCAAGACCAATCTTCATGCATAAATTAGAGCAGCCAGAGAATTGGTCTAATTGACATGGCTGTTAACAGCCCCAATGGGATCAAAATCACAGCTCAGGACTGGAGCAGTTTGTGTGTGTCCCTACCGTGGCTCCTTCCCTCCACCCAACACCCTCTGTGTGTGCAGCTGGGTAGCATAGGAGCCTCTGGGACACTGGGATGATCCTCAGAGGGCCAACTGTGCTTACTCTATGTACATATTCCACTGACAATTGTGTGCAAAGTAGCTGCACTTCATTTGAGGATCTGGCCAAATGTCTTGTTATATCTTAGATATATACTTGATAGTATGTTATCTCTTTCAGCCAAAAGTAATACTTTACACCCCTACTAATGGAAGCGTGGTAGGAGAACTACAGAACAGGTGAGGGTCTTTTTGAATACTAAAAGCATGTGACCCTAATGGAAGCTGGAAGTGCTCAGCTTCTTGGGAAATCAGGTCAACAGTCCATTACTTTTCTATCACAAATTTATCTTTTCAGAAGGGCCTGTTAGTAGAATTGCCTGAAGTAAATATTAATTCTGGGTGTACTAGCCATGTTTATCTAAAGAAATATTAAAGTTTTAGAGACAGATCATAAAAAATAAATGCTTTAAAGGGTAAAGGGGAATTTTGTTAAATTTAAATAATGAAACATGATTATTTATAAATAGGGCTGTCGATTAATCGCAGTTAATTCACGTGATTATCTCAAAAAATTAATCGCAATTAATCACACGTAAACAATAGAATCCCAATTGAAATTTATTAAATATTTTTGGATGGTTTTTTACATTTTCAAATATATTGACTTCAATTATAATACAGAATATAAAGTATACAGGGCTCACTTTGTTTTTTTATTACAAATGTTTGCACTGCAAAAATGATAAACAAAAGAAACAATATTTTTCAGTTCACCTCAGACAAGTACTGTAGTGCAGTCTCTTTATCGTGAAAGTACAACTTACAAATGTAATTTTTTTTGTTACAAAACTGCATCCAAAACCAAAATTGTGTTAAACTTTACAACCTACAAGTCCACTCAATCCTACTTCTTGTTCAGCCAATTGCTAAGACAAACAAGTTTGTTTACATTTACGAGAAATAATGCTGCCCGCTTCTTATTTACAGTGTCACCTGAAACTGAGAACAAGGGTTTGCATGGCGCTTTTGAAGCTAGCATTGCAAGGTATGTATGTGCCAGTTATGCTAAATTTTGTATGCCCCTTCATGCTTGGCAATCATTCCAGAGGACAGGCTTCCATGCTGACGATGCTCATTTTTTTTTAAAAAAAGCCTTTCTTAAATTTGTGACTGAATTTCTTGAGGGAGAATTGTATGCCTTCTGCTCTGTTTTACATGCATTCTGCCATATATTTCATGTTATAGCAGTTTTGGATGATGACCCAGCATGTGTTTGTTGTAAGAACACTCAACTCAGATTTGATAAGATGCAAAGAAGGTACAGTGTGAGATTTCTAAGGACAGATATAGCACTCGACACAAGGTTTAAGAATCTGAAGTGCCTTCCAAAATCTGAGAGGGACGAGTTGTGGAGCATGCTATCAGATGTCTTAAAAGAGCAACACTCTGATGGGGAAACTACAGAACCCTAACCACCAAAAAAGAAAATCAACCTTCTGCTGGAAGCATCTGACTCATGATATGAAAACGAACAACCGTCAGTTCACACTGCTTTGGATCGTTATCGAGCAGAACCTGTCATCGGCATGGACACATGTTGTCTGAAATGGTGGCCAAAGCATGAAGAGACATATGAATCTTTAGCACATCTGGCCCTTAAATATCTTGTGATGCCAGTGCCATGTAAACGCCTGTTCTCCCATTCAGCTGGCATAGTAAGCAAGAAGCGGGCAGCATTATTTCCTGCAAATGTAAACAAGCTTGTTTGAGCGATTGGCTGAACAAGAAATAGGACTGAGTGGACGTGTAGGCTCTAAAATTTTACATTGTTTTATTTTTGAACGAAGTTTTTTTGTACTTAAGTCTACATTTGAAAGTTCAACTTTCACGATAAAGAATTTCCACTACAGTACTTGTAATGGGGGAATTGAAAAATACTATTTCTTTTGTTCTTTTACAGTGCAAATATTTGTAATAAAAATAAGTATAAAGTGAGCACTGTACATTTTGTATTCTGTGTTGTAATAAAAATTAATATATTTGAAATGTAGAAAGCACCCAAAATATTTAAATAAATGGTATTTGTTTAACAGCATGATTAATTCCAAGATTAATTGTGATTAATTTTTTAATCATGCAATTAATCACAACTAATTTTTAATTGCTTGACTGCCCTATTTATAAACTTTTCATAACCTTTATCGCAGGATCGAAAAGACCTTAAAAAGTAAAATAATGGAATGGCGATTTCAGCAAACAACTCGGTGGCATCGACAGTGTACTGCTCTTCTACGACAAATTCTTCCCAAGCTAGAATTAAGAAGTAGGAGCTTTGTTACAGACAAAGAAGAAAATGAATTAGAAAGTTTACTGGAACATTATTGGGTTAGTATTTATATTATAAACAATTTAATTTTATTATTTAAATTATAAACAATGTTAAGAAAGATTTAATTTATATGTATAAATGTAAAAACTATGTGTATGTGTAGTATAAAGAAGGTAATGCGTATAAATAGCAGCAGCACTGAATACAGAAACCCACTGATGAGCAAACATTTTTTAATACTGCTTTATTTTAACAACAGTAGATTATAAGTAAGGAAATAACAATAACTGACTATATAAAAAAGAAACAAAAATAACTTTTAAAGCCTGAACATAGGAACCACAGACTTACATTTCTGTAAGTTGACATAGAATATGTAAAAAAAAGATTTTGCCAGAATGCATTTTATAATAGATCTCACATTTGGAAATTTATTTCCTGATATTTCTTTTCATAATTTCACCCTTCTGGTTTCGTGTTTTAGAACAAGAAAGACAATTTATTTCCATCTTTGTTATTTACATCTTTCAGATATGTTAAGATGGTTATTTAGTCTCCTACTCCTTAGTGATCATTCAGATGGATTGTACAGATTCTTCAAGTGATGGTCCCTATGTGTATGCAACACATGGTGCACTGAGGGAATCCTACCTCAGCCAGAACCAGAGCTTTTAGGGTTTCTTTTACACAACATAAAGGAACAGGAGTGTATTTAGGATAGATTTATAGATAGGACTGGGCACTGAATCCAGTCCTCTACTATCACAGGCAACCGCATCATACAATCTCATTCATAAATTTATCAAGCTACATCTTAAAAGTAGTTAAGTTGTTTTCCACCACTATTCCTATTGGAAAGTTTGAAATTCAGTGTTAATTAGTGCAAAATAGTGCACACTGGAAAAAATAATCCCAACTATCCATACAAAATGAAGGAGTCTAAATTAGCTGTTACTACTCAGGAAAGAGATCTTGGAGTCATTGAGGCTAGTTCCCTGAAAACATTCATTCAATGTGCAGTGGCAGTCAAAAAAACTAATAGAATGTTAGGAACCATTAAGAAAGGGATAGTTCTGTTTTATGACCTATCATAATGCCACTATATAAATCCATGGTGCACCCACACCTTGAATACTGCATGCAGTTTTTTTCAACCCATCTCAAAAAACATATATATTAGAATTGGAAAAGGTGCAGAGAAGGTCAACAAAAACAATTAGGGGTATGGAACAGCTTCCATGTAAGAACAGGTTTTAAAAACTAGGGTGTTAATCTTAAAAACTAAGGTGGGGATATATTAGAAGTCTATAAAACCATGAATGGTCTAGAGAAAGTGAATAGGGAAATGTTATTTACCCTTTCGGATAACACAAGAACTAAGGGTTACCCGATGAAAGTAATAAGCAGTAGGTTTAAAATAAACAAAAGGAAGTACTTCTTCACACAACACAGTCAACCTGTGGAACTCATTGCCATGCAATGTTGTGAAGGCCAAAAGTGTAACTGGATTCAAAAAAGAATTAGATGAGGTCATGGATAGTTCCATTAATGGCTGTTAGCCAAGATGGTGAGGGATGCAGCCCTATGCTCCTCGCTCCCCTAAACCTCCAACTGCCAGAATCTGGACGATGGGATGGATCAGATTTCTGTTCACTCCTTCTGAAGCATCCAGTGCTGGCCATTGTCAGAGACAGGATACTGAGCTAGATGGACCTTTGTTCTGACCCAGTATGGCCATTCTTATGTTCTTAAGTTAGGGTGTTCCTGAACCTCTCTCTTCTGATGGTTAGACAATTTCTTGTTTGTCTTTGCAATTGGCTGAACGAGAAATAGGACTGAGTGGACTTGTAGGCTCTAGAGTTTTGCATTATTTTCTTTTTGGGTGTAGTTATGTAACAAAAAAAGTCTACATTTGTAAATTGCACTTTCAAGATAAGGAGATTGCACTACAGTACTTGTATGAGTTGAATTGAAAAATACAATTTCTTTTGTTTATAATTTTAGAGTGCAAATATTAGTAATCAAAAATAATAATATAAAGTGTACACTTTGTATTCTGTATCGTAATTGAAAACAACATATTTGAAAATACTGTATAGGAAAACATCCAAAAATATTTAATAATTTTCACTTGGTATTCTATTCCTTAACAGTGCAATTAAAAATGAGATTAATCGTGATTAATTTTTTTGAGTTAATCGCATGAGTTAACTGCAATTAATGAACAGCCCTAATTAATTGTTTACTTTTCATATATACCGACAAAACTTTTAATTTGGATATTCTGCATCAAATCCTGGCCACATTGAAGTCAATGACAAAACTCCCGTTGGCTTCAGTGGAGCCAGAATTTCAGTCTCTCAAATTCTCATGGCCAATGAGTACAAAGAAAGAACAATTTTTATTTTTCTGAAAGTTTCTTAATGCAATAAACTTTTACAGTATGTTTTATAGTATGATACAAGAATATACAATATAATCTTTACATTGAATCAGTGGCTCAGAGATAAAATACTTTAATGATAAATGGGAGGTTGTTTATTTAATGGAACTCATAAGAGAATTATCAAATGCTTCATTTCAAATTCAGACAAATGCATATACCATATAATGTTTTTGATATGTGAACATTTTTTAACCATAAAGCTATTATGAATAAAAGTAGAACATTTAGTTTTTCATAAAATAATCCTTTCAAACTGTACTTAGTTTCAATCCTGTGTTTTTCTAGGTGACAGGATACCCTATCCAGATGCCATACACAGATTTACCATCAATAAGCGAGGCTGTGTATCAAACTGGCATTCATTCTTCAGAAATCCCCAGCACAGAATTTGCTCTTGCTGTGTATATTCATCCATACCCAAACAACATTTTATCTGTATGGATCTACTTAGTTTCTTTGGTCCGTCATCAGTAAACATTGTTGAATTCATGGTGTAAGATGATTTTTTAGGCATGAGAACTGGGACATGAGAAGCTAATTTTATACCATAAGAGATAAGCCAGTACTATTTACTGTACATTAATAGAATCTTGTTACTGTAGAGAGATTGTAGCTTTTAAAAATTCTAATTAGATCTATTATAAATTAACCTTATCATTTTTGCTAATTTCCCAGTAATCTGAGACCAGCATTAAACTCCTGTAAATCATTAGAATTATCACACTTAGTGTCCAGTGAAGTTGTTTAAATGATTTCTTGAGGAGTAGAGAGTAAACCCTGTGAGGAAAGATCTTAATGGGTTGTTTTATAAAAGTATTAGAATTTAGGGTCTTGCTGTCTCAACACAGTGAATTTCAAACATTCCAAGAGTAACACATAGTTGATGCCTTTCGTTAAATAAATTGCTGTAGAATATTGTGGAAGGCATACTAATGTTTGACTGGTAAAGATGGTTTACAATGATGAATGTGAAGGTTGTGTAATAAAATTCAAGTTTGCAACTTTAATATCCAGAGGTTTCCCTAAATCTTAGGGCATTGTCCTACTCCTTTGAAATCACTGGGGGCAGGAACAGATCCTTAGTGTCATTGCTAATTTGTGACATTCGCTTTGTGTGTTATGTTTTATATTCTTTTAATTTTCAGTTGTAAAGTGTTTTGGAATGATTAATGGCAAATATTTTGTTCAAGCGGTGTATGGAAATCCTTACTTTCCTTTAGCAGAATGTTTACGTTGTTTAATTTTTTTAAACTATACAAGTTTAACTTTAGCATACAACATTTAACTGTAAACAACAAGATTGCATACAATATACTTCATTATAGAGAAACATTCAAAAGCATAAAGCAAAGCTGTCAAATGTTTTTATTATAAATTTTAAAAATCATAATATTGATAAGTAAAAAACTAGTGATTTATAATTTAAACTTATATATAAAATAATGTTAAGTATAAAATAAACTATAAGGCATATTAAATTAATATTCATTGATAAATATTTTAATATGCACAATACATTAGAAAATGCCATTGCTGATGCCACTTGGGAAATGTGGAAATAAAACAGCACACTGATAACTGGGTTTTGAAGTTTGATTATTGTCAGAGTAGGATGCTTAATTGCATCTTCTGTGTATTCAGGGTTGTATCTATGGCTGGCAGAGCTAATACATAACTGGAAGAGCTAGAGTCTTTTCTGGCTTTACATAATCAACAGAATTGTTGGCTAGATTCCATTTGCAGATTGTTGACGTGTCAGCCAGCGAGAAACCAGTTTAACCTTTAACTTGCAGGCTGAATCTGCAGCACCAGCAGCCAGGAAAACCTAATCATTTTGCTTACAAACAGCAGAATTGATTTGGACTTTTGGAAGTCATTGGAGACAAACAGGACACTCCGCTTGGCCATTTTTACGTGCACAAAATACTGCAATTTAAAGGGAGAGGCTGAAACTTTGGATGAAATAATTCAAACTACAGTGTTACCTGCAAACAGTTGTCTCAGACTCTCTGTGGTCCTAAATAATAGGCTTGATGAAACCTTGTGCCCTTGAGACCAAGATGCAGTTCCCAGTCCCTAACTATTTCAATATCAATTGAGAAGCATGTCTGAAAAATTAGGAATTCTAAGCAATAGGTGTAATTCATATTTAGTAAACGTATTTGAAGGTCAAGGGATTCAGGTACATTATTTGTCAATGATTTTAATGACCCATCCTTTGTGTGGTCTTTTAAGTACAGGTATCTCTAATGCCCCATTGTATTATACATGCTAGACCTATCACAAAACTAACATAATACCATGATGATGGGTACCTTATAAATGTAAGTAATCAAATAATAATGATTTTGATGTTAAGGCACTTTTCTGATCATTATGCAAGAACTACATTTCATTCACTGCTTTATTCTTCTATGCACATGTAATACAATAGTTCAGTTTTCAGAACTCACCTATCTACTTTTCATTGGCAGCTCAGGTACACAGGCATATTCAAGAGCTTTTTTAAGACAGCTGAAGAAATTAGAAAAGAGCTGAGAGCTAGTTTAATGAAAAAGATGGAATTAATGTGTCCGCCTGTAGCCACCGGGGGCTTTTCCTGTGGCTACAGCCTTCTGGGCTGAGATTGTGGGGAGGAGGGAAAGCACCACCCCCTTGCCCTCCCTGTTGCTACTGGATGCACCGCCTTAGTGTTGGCTGCTAGGGCTGCAAGCAGGGGTTGGGCCCTGCCCCCTCTGGGGACAGCTGGGGCACAACACTGGAGCAGGCACCTAGTGAGTTCTCCACCTTCCCAGGGCCAGTGGGGCTCAGATTTGGGGCTTGGGCGGTGGGGAAGCAGGCTCTGGCTTTGGGGCTTCAGGTTCTGGCCCCCAATGTCTTCCCCAGTATCCCTATTCCAGTTGCCCCTGGACTCTGCTTAATTTATCCCCAGGGTTTGTTAGGGCTGAGTAAGTATGCCATGAAAAGTGATATTTGTATGTTTGTTAATACCACTTTTAACAGCAGATTTACCAGCTAGTAATAAATTAATTACATGTGTATGTGCATATTTATTTATTTTTCCTAAAGGTAATTAAGTATTTTAGGAAAAAGGGTGAGTCTACCAAAAAATTTATCCTGAGAACCCCTGGAATACAAGGTATATAAATGGGCTTTGTGTGTCAGTCATATTGGATTCCATATCAAAGGAACTTTAATTGTATAGGCTAAACCACAGCATGTTAACTAACTGAGTTTGAAGTTTGGGGAAAAAGTTCAGTGCCGAATGAACCAGTTGAATTTTCTGTGTATAATCACATTCTTACAGAAAAAGTTTTGCTGGCATTTAGCAGAGTCTAGGATAAAAGCAAATATATGTGTGTCTTTTAAAAGACCAATACCAGAATAATATGTAAAGGACTGAATGGCAAGCATAGAGAAGCCTTGCTAAAATGATAGATGCTGCAAAATTCAAAATAAATGCTGCTTTTTAGGGAGGTAACTTTCTTCGGGTTATTGAGAGGTGGTATCTACCCCTCTTATGGTCTATAATTGTGTTTCATTAAGGACATCATGTAAAAATTTCCTCTGCAAATTAGAGAAGGTAACAGTAATACAAGCAAAAGTTGAGACTGTGAGCATTCAGCAAAGTCAAATGTAAGAAGGCGGCAGTTTTGATTAGTGTATATTTACAGTGTATGTGCAATTATATTTTCCAAGTCAGAAATATACAAAGAAACCTTAATACTATTATTTTATTTAAATTTTACAGGGTCCAGGAGGAGAAAGATAGTAAACATCTTACCATTTCAGATTACCAGTTTTATTGCAGTACTCTGAACAGAGCTAGGCAAATAATTTTTTTGGTTCACTGGGAATTTTGAAAAGTTGGAAAAAAAGTCTCAGGTCATACAAAAACAAAAATTTTCAGCTACATTGGTGGGGAGGATCATTTTGGGTTGAATGAAGTTTTGTTTCATTCAGGTCAAAATAAAATGTTTCATTTCAATAATTTAAAGAAAAAAATTAAATGAAATTTTGAAACTATCATTTTGAAACAAAAAATAAAAACATTTCAAAAAGTGTCAAAACAAAATGTATGTTTTTCAGAAGTTTTTAGGTTTTTTTCTAAACCGTTCAGCAAAATCAACACAAATTTGCAAAACATTTTGGTGTTGATGAACGTACATTTTTCAATGAAAAGAGTTCGTTGAAAATTTTTTCCCAGCCCTTGCTTTGAGACTACTTGAGTAGAATAGAACAACTGTTTTAAAGTCATTTTAGTCAGTTTGAAGGTGGTTCTGTGGGAATAGCTGGAGAATGTCAATCATTCTATTTTTCATTCTAGAAGCTAGACCACAGTTGGTAAGTGACTCATTTAAATGACGTGCAGTGCCATTTTTAGTTTTTAAAGAGTAGACGTTTAGTACAAAGATTTAGACCGTCCAGCTTTATCATATACTAATCAGAAACTAATTCTTCAGATTTGACTTTAGTAAATTTACAGCAGTCAGTTATGAGGGGAAACAATTTTATTATAAAAAGAACAAGGGATGTAATGTTTGTGAAAGTTGCCTGCTTGACAGCACTGTAGGCTGAAGTGCTGTTTATCCACATAACAGAATACTAACCCCACCTCCTCAAGCTGCCCCATCCCTCCACCTTGTAGGAATTATATAACTGTAATTCTGAGAAAACCAATCATCCATCTAGTTTGATATCCTGGGTCAAAGCTGGATGCTTTACAGGATTGAGTAAAATCTGTGCAAGACCTTGAAATTCAGTTATAGTTAAAACAGCAAATAGTGGTTTTATTCTTGTAGGCATCTAATAGTTTCTTTTATTTGACTAAAATAGTACCCAGTAGCACTGAGTTCAAGAGGTTAACAAAACATTATGTGAAAAAAATATTTTCTTTAAATTTGTTTGCTTTTAATTTCATCACACAAATAGAAAAATGTAAATAGGGACATCTGGCTGGGTTTCTCTGTGCCATTCAACACTTAATCTTAGTATGTCACAGAAATTGATTACTCTCTTCCCTCTCCCATAATCACTACTGTCAGGCTATGTCCCTGATGGGTTACAAAGTAAATAAAACAAGGGATAAAACTACCCCTAAAGTAATTATTTTAATATTTAAAGATAATATCCATCCCAAGTCTGGACTCTGTAGCTCAGTTCCAACTGTAACAGCACTAGTGACCCAGTATAACTTTCTATAGCTCTGACCCGTTCAAGGATGGAAGAGCAGTTTTGCTTAGTCTTCTAGTGTCACAATTCAAGGCAACCCATTCTGGATAGGAGAATGAGATTCTTTCTGTAATAGCAATTATAAGAAATTTCAGTCATGGGAAAATGTTTCAGCCCCTATACAGCACTTGTTCTTGTGCTGCCTGCCTCACGGGTAAGCTCTGGCAGCAAGACCAACTAAAATTAAGGATCCTAAAAATTCTGGATTTCTCAGGGTTCTGTTCACCAAAAGCTATGCTGTTCCTCTTCCCATTCAATTCTGACTTAATCCATACAGTTAATCCATGTAGGCAGAATGAGTTGCCACGAAAACTAGGTTTTTTTTTTTTAAAAAGGAGGGGTTCTCCTATAGCTGATTGACTATTTCAGAACCACTTTTTATATTTCTTTCTCAGATGCAGCTGTATGCTGGATACAGTATTCTTGACGTGTACAATATTCTGGCTTATGCTGTGGATTTTTTTTAAACACTCCCTGCACAATTTCCTTCCTGTTTTGTTGTTATAAATAGACTTAGCACTATACTGAATCCTGCCACAGGAGAGAGGTGGAGAGAACCTTCAAGTTCAAGAGCTGTGGTAGGAATGAAGTTACACATCGGTCAGTTCAGGCATTTCAATAAAACAAAACAAACCAGGTGGACAGGAGACAGATTTACTCAAAACTAGTTTTATTTTTTTAAAAAATCCAAGTGCATAGCACTCATCCAGATTCCATTGTTGTGGATGGTTTGCATTTATGATCATTTTTAGTTATGCCATAAAATGCACATTCTGGTTCAATCAGTAAGAACTTGAAGTAGTGTATTTAATGGACACTGGTAAAGCCCTTTTTCAATAACACATTGAAATAGTTCACAGTGCATGCTCCCTTCTCTATGTTCATTGATACTGTAATGTCAGACACAGACTAAATAATAAATTAAAAAAACCAAAAAGCATGTAGTGGATCCTTTTATAGTTAAGCCTAATGCCTTAAAATACAATCAGAATACACTACTGTATGTAGACTTTGCAGTATTAACTAACTGAATAATCACCTCTATAATTCCAGTGTTAATTACCTAATTTTATATGTAAAATACGTGATAGATTTACTAATATTTCAAAAGAATCTATACTGCGCCATCACAATTAAAGATGACATTTAGCCAAGATATGGATTTTACAGACAAATTGCTACAGGCATCTGCTGTTATTTCAAGTCATGGTCCATCAGAAAACTGTACATTCACATAAACGAGGTAGTTAGAGCATGGAAAGCTTGGACATTGCATTGCAATAAACTGAAATCTGAAGATGGAAGAGTTTCCCTTTTGGATCTATTCCCCACCTCTTCAAGCTTAAATGAAAAACAATTCAGACATTTTAAGAAATAGGAAACTTGCTTGCCCCATCCCACCAAAAAAGAAATAATTTTGGGGGAAGAATGGAGGGGAAAGGAAAGGTGGCTCTTGGAGGAGGTATAAATAGTTGACATTGTGTTCACCTGGAAGTTTAGTCTCTAGCATGAAGTAGAGAGGCTCAATTCCCCCTTACACATTCTCCCAACCCTCTCTCCCCATGAAAAAAGGACAATTTGAAACATGATGTGCGTTAACATAAATTATAGACACAGAGGATTTCTTCTCCTCCATAATAAAGGATGGGTTCTTGCAACAGATTATGGTTCAGCTCCAGGAAGAGTCATTAGAACAAGCAGAAATATCTTCAACTACTGAATATTTTGGGATGGCCCACTCTCCCAAGTAAATCTTCCATATTAATATTGATGTTAAACACCCCCTTCTTCCCTATTCTCAATATCCTTTGCAACATATAGAGTGCATGAACTTCCACTGATTATAATAATAATAGAAGGTCTGGACTCATGTCTGCCATTTAACCATGCTTTTAAGTGCTGCCATTAGAAATTAAACAAAAAAACCAAAACATACATTTAAGCCAGTGGGGCTCTCTCCATCAATGCCCTGTACCATACCAGGCCAGGGGAAGAGTCAACTGCCTAATTTTTTTTTTTTTTTTCAAAGAACTTCTCCATTAATATACTATCCTCAACACTACCTTCGTCCTCTGGGGTTGGAGGAGTGAAACTTCCTACTCTCAGGCCATCTGATTTGTGGGTGATATTGAAGCTCGGACAGCTATGTAATAAGCATCCTGCCTGTGACCTAGTAATACACTTTTGTTCCAGCAGTGAGAATGCCAATGTTGCTCTTTGTTGTGAGACTTCTGTAAAGCATAAGAATGAGCTGCAATAGCATTACCTGAGAACTTATTTCCCCGACCCTGCACCAAACCTGACATACGAAATACTGAATTTTTTTAAGAATTTAACAGTGCCTTTGCTGTAGAGAATTTATAGACTGAAAAACTAGAGGATATTTTGTATTGGTTGTGTTAACAAAATATAAAAAAAAAATCACAACCCCTATTACATGAGTTCTGGTACAATTAATTCAGCTTAAACTTAGAAGAAACTACTACTACTCTGTAATTATTTGAAAGCAAGAGTGTTAGGTGGCAGGGAGTAGTTAGGACTACACTTATACTTTATACACTTACAAATCCCTTTGGTACTCTGCACTGTAGATGCCCTGAAAGAAATACCACCCTGGATTACACCCAGTTAAGTGTACACACAAGCAGCACAGAGTCATTTTGAATAGATAATTCCCTGAGTTAGTGAGAAAGTGTTACTCTAAACATCTGAATCGAAAGGAAAAAAAATGTAACATCTGTCCTGTGAGGCACAAGGTTTAAAAACAATCAAAAAAAGTCAGTTAACTTGAGCGCCTTCAATTGGACATACACTTTACATTATAAGAGCATGAGCAAAAAAATGACAAGTAATTGCATTACTAATTTAGTCAATGAAAGTTTCTCTCTCTCTGTGTGGCCCCAGTGTTTCTGGGGAAGCCCATTGCTCCGTGGATTCTTAAGTTTCAATTTACCAAAAGTAAATCTTATTCAGTACTGTATGGAAGTATTGCAGAAATATGGCCTCTTCAAAGTAATACTGTATATCTCCTTCATTAAAAGACATGCCTCTAGCCAGTCCACAGCCGCTTTTCTCTTGACCTGTATTTCAAAGGTGGCTGTTAAGATCACACAGTGCACTGGAGTGTCAAAAGTATTAGCACATGACTGCGATGCACGCATTCCTTTTAGAAAACATACTACATGCTCATTCTTCGCAGATTCTTTTACTTGAGCTAATCAGTTGCCAATGCAGCTGTCTTCCTTCCGGAAAGAGTGCTACTTTTATTTAGATTGTTGCCCTCAAACTTATTTGAGGTTTGACAAAAACTAGGGTATCTAATTTTGTATTCATCACCTCTCGAAGCAAGGAGTAATACAAGGATACCGTCCATTAATCTGGTAACTCCGGTTGTACGAGACACTTATACATGGCTTCACTTCTATTGGAACTGCTAGTGACATACTCGCACCAGTCTGTATGTGACCTCGAGCCTGAACACTGGATTGTAAGCCAGCAGGGCAAGTCTGCAGTGGGTAAGAAGATGTGTGATTAGTTGACACCATCTGCTGACAGTTTTGCTGTTGTGAGGTTTGATGGTGATACTGTAATGGAGCTTGATGTGCCTGGAGATACTGTGATACATGTTGTTGAACATGAGCCTGCTGTGGAGTTGGAGTCTGGGTGGGAAATGCAGTGTGTTGTGCAGGCTGGGCATGTTGTCCTTTTTGCTTGTTTGCTTCTTTTACGTCATTGTCATGTGCACTAGAACACAAAAGAGAAAATAAGACCATTTTAGTCAACTTTATGTATAGTTTTAAGAATATCCTAACTAAAGCTGTAACAGCCTTTAAATATCAAAAACTATTTTTAAAAGGCTATTTAAGAAGCAATTCATATTTTTTAAAGATGCACACTAGGAAGTTTAAATTGTAAAGGTTAGGGCTTTTATAAAGGTTACAATGTTAATAGAAGCATTTGTATGTAAGAGTTAATGAAAGTAATCTGCTTGGATATAAAGAGGTCAGAGCAGTAACATTTGCTAGTACAACATTACAGTGACATTCAGAAAATGACATTTTTGGTGGCTAATCTGTTCCTAGCAATGAATGATTGTATTGTGACCATCTCAACATCTCGGACTCATTAATCCTACTGATCATGAGGGATTACTGACTTGCTCGTGGTGCCTTGCTGGAGTAACCCTGCAGTCACTCTTCCCTTTCCTCTTAGGCCTTCCAGAGAGGCTTCGAGTACTTTCTTTCCCACGCCAATGGCATTCTTGGTATCCTTGTTCTTCCACAAGGTTTGATACTGTAACACCTTGTGATTAATGTGTACAGCATGCAAGACCATCAGTGGAGATAGTTATGGGCTAGAATGCCACCTACCTGGAGAAGATGGTTTCTCTTCAAGTCTGGATTCAGATTTTTCTGTTCTTTATGTGCTAACCAAAGTTTGGAGGTGGATGAGAGCAAATGTCAACAAGAGGAAAGTGAGGCTGATGGCCTAGGAATTTATCTAGAAGAATGGAATTTATTAATTGGGGATGTACCTTCACCCTTTTCTAGTATGGTTCAGTCTTGTGGTCCCACTGGATCCCTTGGCACAGCTGATATGTAGATAACACTGGTCTGGTGTTTTTCTATTTATAAATAATGGATAGGCAAACTTCCTGCTCTTAGTTGTGGGCCCCTCCATAACTATCCACACTTTTCTAACATGCTCCATTGGGAGCATCCTCTACTCAGAACGCTCTAGATTTCAGAGGCTTCGGTAGACCTCCCACGTGCTCAGTAGAGTTCACTAGATACTTATTAAATTCAATTCTCTAAAGCTCTATGCAGTTGGGGAGCCAATTATTTAAGTAATCTGCTTCCACATGTTCATTTGGAACAGCTGAGATCTGCTACAGCACCCCAAAGGCACTCAGGTGAAAGTCCTTGCCTTCCTTCCCCATACTCCAATCTTTTGAATTTGCTACCTTACTGCCTGCCTGCCACAGCCCAAGTTTGTGGATGTTCAAATCATAATGCATGTCTTTTTTCTTCTGTCATGCTTTTGTCTGAGTATTTTATTTGCTGGCAGGAGGAAGGATGAAGGCAATAGGTCAGGGGAGGTTTACTGAAAAGCAGAGGGGAACTGACTTTAGATTGGTTTAATAAATATTGTATAGTACCTGGGTACTTTTGACATAGATGCTGCACAAACTCAGTACAGTTTATTTAGTAGTTTTTTGTCAATATTGTTTTTTAGTGTGTCTTTTAAATATACTATGCTGTTATAGAGACAAAGCCTTTACAAATGAGAAGACAGCATAAGCTTACATTAATAGTCTTTCAATACACGGAACCAGGAAGTCCCAGGAGTATGCAGTAAGACGATGCAGTCGAGTTGGCCATGTTGGAGAGAGACGGAGGATAATCCTTGAAGAAGCCACACATGCAGTAGCCACTAATGAAGGAGCATAATTTAAAAACGCATGATCTGGATAGACACAAAAGTTGTTTAGATGAGTTATACACAAATATTATTTAAGAAATAAGATTGCATTAACTAAATGATGTCACACACCTTGCAGAGACACTTCCAAAAAGTAATCAGCATATTTTGCCATGTATAACTTGGTCTTCTCCAAGGAAGCCATTGGCCAGCCATCGTGGAGATCTGTCTCGTGGACGGCAATTGAAAGGTAATATTCAATGAAGTGAGCAGCAGTTGGGAGGCACAAGTTCCACTGAAATGTTTCTAGCAACAACAGCTCCATGTGTAGCAAGTTCTGTTTTGTTAATACCAGATTCATGTTAGTCATACAACCCAAGCTGTTCAATTGTTCGAGTTTAGGGACACTGTCTTCCTTTTCTTCAAATTTACCTTGGGATGGGGGAGGGGAAGAAAAATATAATTAGAAACATGAGTACAACATACACCAAACTGCATTTGCTGTTATCTTTAACATTAGGGTATTTTTCAATGTAAACACTTGCTACACAGTTGCTTTGCCTTGTCAAATAGGCTCCTGCATGCAAAGTTCAATGGGAAGGTTCTGCTAAGGAGAGGAGGGGCATGTTGTCCAGGGTTAAGCTTCAGCAGATAGTTGCTATGCAACCTATAGGATATTACAGCAGTGTCACACTTCCTGTTGTCTCTTTATAGCTTCTCTCACACAAACAAAAGCCAGTTGCAGAGAGAGAATACTGATGATGTATGGTGTAGCCTCACTGTAATTCATAAATGACTTCTTCTTGTTCATTAAGTTATCCTAAAACCTATCCCAGTAACTGCTTAAGTATCACTGAGGCTAGCCTAAAAAAAAAAAATAGTACAAGAGTCCGTTTGTTTTTTTTTTTTTTTAAAACGTCTGTCTCTGTTCAAAGTGCAGTACGAAGAATCAACTTCGTACAGAGGCTCTAATGAAATCAGTGTTTATGGGTATGTTTAAATTCAATAACTGACTTAAGCAGAAATTGAGCCCTTTGGTCTAAATCGGGGTAGGCAACTTATGGCACGGGTGCCAAAGGCGGCACATGAGCTGATTTTCAGTGGCACTCACACTGCCCAGGTCCTGGCCACCTGTCTGGGAGGCTCTGCATTTAAATTTAATTTTAAATGAAGTTTCTTAAACATTTTAAAAACCTTATTTACTTTACATACAACAATAGTTTAGTTATATATTATAGACTTACAGAAAGAGACCTTCTGAAAACGTTAATGTATTACTGGCACGCGAAACCTTAAATTAGGGTGAATAAATGAAGACTCTGCACACCACTTCTGAAAGGTTGCCAACCCCTGGTCTAAATGAAGTGAATTTCAGTAATGTGTATCTGGAAATGCATACTGTCATTTCTTTGAACTTCCACAACTCTCCCTCCTTTTAAGTTGGTCAGTACCTAGATTGTAAGTCCCAGGGGACAGGGACCAACTTTTTGTTCTTTGTTTGTACAGCACCAAGCACAACGAGATCCTGCTTCACACTAGAACATCTAGGCGCTGCAGTAATACAAATAGTAGCTCCACTCTGTCTGGGACTTTGTCTTGTCATACCTGAATGTTTTAGCCTAAAGTGAAGTTGTGTGTGTAAAAGCCCAGCAATAATGGATGCAAGTGCCACATTTCTATGGAACTTGCCACTGTTTTGCTACTCCAGTTTTACCACACTTTCCTCCTTTCTCATACACTTTCTACAGAAGGTGAAGTAGTAAATAAGGATTCTTCAGTAGCAATAGGACTCAGTTCACCAAATTAATACCCTTGGTTCTCCCAGTTGTGGAAGGTACTCATTTGCTGTAACCATTTTGTTCCTATTTAGTTCTCAGAAGATGATATAAATCCAAAAGTGACATTCAAGATGTCTTTTCAGCATCTACAACAGATAAGGTTTTTCTTCCTTTTCTGGGTATGATTTGGCAACTTGGAGGTGGCAGGTGACTGCCTTTAAAAAAAGGGCTCATTTTCTTGTAATTCCTTCTTACATTTTATTTTAAAAACGTCAATCAATTTATTTGAGATGTAAACGCTGATCTGTGATTGTAGCTTTTAGTGTCCTTCCCACCCTTCACCAAATACCAACAGAAGTTGAAAGTCTTGAGAGATGTCTGCATATTAGACCATATTCAGCTGTGCTGATCTTTTATATATAAATTTTCCTACTAAATCTGCTTGATCACCTCAGAATGATCCTTTAGTTGGTACAAGAACCTAAGTTAGTGAAATAAGTGCATAATACTTACTTGCCAAAAGTAAACAGGAAAGAGCAACCACATGTAGCTGCTGAATGGATATATCATAGCGGTCCATAAAGAGGTCCAGTAGATAGACAGCAAGATGTCGTGCAGCAGGACAGAGTCTGAAACGATTGCTCACAATGGCAATCAGGTCTGCAAAATATCTTCTCAGATTTAACTGGGGAGACTGGCCTTTGTAGGAGGGAAGCTTCAGCTCCTAGATAAAGAGCAGCATATAGTTGTACTACAACCATTATTTTTATGCAAATACACTTGACAAAAATACATATGAAAACTGACTGGGTTAATACATAAAAACTGCTTTGAAAATTCCTTTAGAAGGCACAGTCATGATTTTGCTATTTATTTTCACACAGCGGACCTGTTCTCTTGCTCGGAATGCCTGTTTATTATCTTATGATACCTATACAAGGAGTATCTAGATTCTACAGAACAATTATTTAAAATAAAACTCATAAAATTAACTTGGCCCAAAACAAAAAAGCCACAGAAGGTTCGACTGAACATAATGACGGACTAACAAAGAAAAACCCTTGTGGCATGGTCTGATTATAAAAAAAATAAGACTGTGAAGGGCAGACTGTTCCAAGGACAAGAGCCTTAATTGCTAGCATGGTGTTCTTCACTGTGGAAAGCAGAATTCCAGGCAACTGCAACCAGAACAACACAACTGATCTCCACTATCACAAATGAACAGAGAGAAAGAGCTACACTCTGGAACTCAGATTTGATATGGTTTGGGATTAGAATGCTTATTGTATAACACTTCCCAGCAGTGTTGAAATAACGGGAAAGTTTACAGACCCACAGACTTTCAGGCAAGGCATCATGATCATTTAGTCTAACCTCCTCCACATCACAACTGTAAGGTAAATTCTACAGTTTTTAAAATCATACAATTATCTTTAAAATAATCATCCCTTTAAATAGTTTCAAACTGTAAGATTATTAAAATTGTCAGATGTTATTTACATTCCTTTGTAATTAGAATCTATTGTACTAATTGTTTCTTGTACAGAGGCACAGTCATGTGCATTGCTTAAGTGATCAGGCCATCAAGAAAGTTAATGCAACAAAGAGTCCTGTGACATCTTAAAGACTAACAAAAGTATTGAAGCATAAGCTTTCGTGGGCTAATACCCACTTCGTCAGACGCATCCGATGAAAGCTTATGCTTCAATACTTTAGTTAGTCTTTAAGGTGCCACAGGACTCTTTGTCGCTTCTGCAGATCCAGACTAACACGGCTACCCCTCTGATTCAAGAAAGTTAACGCAATCACCAGAACTGCTTAGTCACATGTTTAGGTTAACAATGATTTAACCTAGAACTTACAACTGTTTGGGGATAAGGTGAGCCTTATTATCAAGGAGCAATATCCACAAACACTGACATCCATCAGCTCACAGCTAAGAGGAGTTTCAAAACAGGATTGCCCTAACATTTATTATTGTTACTGCACCCACTCATAGAGCACTCTTCTATATAATATCTTAACTTTTTTTTTTTTAATATATAAACATAGTTTAAACTTGGATCTATTACTACTTCCAAAAGAAGGACTAAATACACCATGACCAAAGGGCAGAGATAGGGGAATACTTGGTCAGTTGTTGTGTAAATAGTCAGGATTCAGTACAGATGATCAGGACAGAATATACTTAGAGATGGGGCCGGCTCCAGGCACCAGCTGAGGTAGCATATGCTGGGGGCAGCACATGTGAAGGGATGGCATTGTGGCCAATCTTGGGGCAGCACATTCCAGACACACACACTCTTTTCTTTTTTTTTTTCCTTGGGGCAGCAAAAGAGTTAGAGCTGGCCCTGCTCAGAGACAGTACATATCAGCAGTTCAGTTGTTTCCACATGTTCTACTGGAGCCAAGTCTTTTTCCATGCAGTTTTCAATTAACCTGACTTTAAACTAGCATGTTTATTATCCTTTTATACAGCAGAGTTGATAATGCTATATATAATATGATATTATATGATAATGACCGTTATAAATAGATTTCCAACAACATTTAGCACTGACTTATAATAATTGTGCTAGTGGTTACTGCATTTTTTTTATTTTGCAGTCTGCCTCCAGGGAGGGTACCAGAAAATTTGGGTCCAGCATTCTTAACAAGGTAGGGAACTTTCTACCAAGACCTGTAGCTCTTGCCTCCCCTCTAATAGCCTTTTAACAACTCCTCCTCCCCCTTTGCCTGCAAGGAGCCAACCAGCTCCACCGTGGCATGTTAATCAATGCCTTTATGCACAGAGTGGGCTGAAACGCAGTGCAAGCAAGTGCTGCAGTTTGTCAATCTACTTTATCTAACTTTAATGACAGTGGGAACAGATGCAAACCCTTGCAGCCGAGGAGCCCAAAATATCTTGCAAAAACTCAGTGAATTAATCCGTCTCTCCCCCTCCCCCAGGCTTTCCTATACGCCCTAGGAGGACCTTAGCCCATTGTACAGAGGGAGAAGCTAGTTTTAAGATTTCGGTACACGTGGATTTAAAACGCCCAGACACAGGATCCCCCGCGGCTAAATCCTTTAAGAGTCTAGTGCTGAAGGCTCGAGACCAAAGGAGCTTTACCCCTTGACCTGTCCGGGGCGCTGCCCCCCGCACTCCCTTCTAGGGACTGTCCGAGGCCGTCCCCCTCCTCCTGCCACTCAGGAAGGGAAGAGCGGAGCCTCGTGCGCTGCTCAGTCCGCACGGCTCCGGCTCGCCCCGCGGCACCATCACAGCAGAGCCCTGGCCAAGGTACCTTGTAGCGAAGCGCTTGGTGGATGTCGGCAGCCAGCTGTCCTTTCCACCACTGCCCCTCCAGCTCCATGGGACGGGGCGGGACGGGGCGGGACGCGGAGAGTCGCGGCGGCACACGGCGAAAGGCCCCAGCCGAAGCCTGCGCAAAGGGGGAGGAAGCGGCGCCCGCTCAGTCCAGCCGCAGAGCCCCGTTTAATTCTCGCCCCCCGCTTGCCCTTAGCCCCTCTTCATTGGCACCCAATTAAAAGCAGCCAGTGACTCCTCTCCCCGCAGCGCACGCTCGGCTCTCTAGTCCTTCCCCCCGGGGAGGCACCGGCAGCCCCGCTCCCCCGCCACAGCTGATACCCGCGCACGCTGCGCGGCGGGGGGAGTTAAGTGCACAGACCCCAGGGGCACGTCTGGCTGAGGAGCAGCATCGCGCCCCCCCGGCCCCGGCTCGGCTGCGCTTCAGCCTCGCACTGCCGCCGGCCCTTTCTTCTGCCCACGCCGGCTGTCGGGGCGCAGAGAGCCCCAGGCGGGTGCAGCGCTCCGGGGAGCCTCCTCTCCCGGCCCTGCCCGGAGACAGCCGGCGGCGGGGAGGGCAGCAGGGGGGTCCCGGCGGCAGCAGCCGCCTCCCCCGGCTCCCGACACAACAAAGGGCTCGGGAGGCAACTTCCCCACAACTCGCAGCGCAGCCGCCGCTTACCCCGAGCGGCCGCCCCGCTCACAGCCCCGGCGGCAGGAGAGCCAGGGGCATCTCCCGGGGCATCTCGGCGCGGCGCAGCGCTCCCCTGGAGGTCAGCTCCGCCATGGGGCTGAGCAGCTCCCCTGGCCCATTGTTAAAGGGCTAAGCAGGCAAGTGTGTATACAAAGCCGGGGAGCAGGCACATGCCGCTGGGCCTCTGCCAATCTACTTTCGTTTTACATCGTGGTCTGGCCTCGGAGCTCCAATCACGGCCCAGCACTCACGGGCGCACACGCTCTGCTTGCCACATGCAAGGAGCCTTTGGACCCATTGAGCTGCCGTAGCCGCCCAGACGGGGAGATTTTGGCCGGGGGGAGAGGAAGCGTGGGAAGAGGAGAACCATGGGACTCAGCTTGGCACAGTCTGGGTCTCCTGCACCTCTCCAGCCGCTCGGGGGCTGCTGGTGTCTGGGTGTGTACATGCCGCCTTTGTGCAATGGATAAGGAATGTATGTGTGTGTACGACCACACACACACGAGAGCGTACAACGGAGCACCAGAAAGGGTTGCAAAGCGAAGGCGAAGGGAGGGAGGAAGCTATAAGAGCATGTGTTTTTCTTTCTTGCATTAATCTGTAACCAGATTGCATGGTGCGGGGCTTGGTGGCAGCGTGCTGCAAAAGAGAAGGTCGGATCAGCTTTCAGGGAGAAGCTCCCTGAGGACCTTGCACTTTAAACTGGAAGAATTCTGAGTGGGCTGGAAAATGCTGAGTTTCAGCTTCAGAAACACTGCACTTCCACCTCCTTAAAACACGGTCTTGTTTGTATGTCGCCTATATTTGTTTTATCATTTATCACCTGAAAACCTAATGATCCCCCAAGTATTATACACACATTCATTAAGCCTTACAACTGAAATATCATACATAACGGCTTGTATGCCAAAAACATAAATAAAGAGAGACTTAAACTTGTGATGTGTCACGCGCAGCTGTGTGTATTGAAATAACAATTCCTTTACTGAGGAAAGAGTAGTTTTTTTAAAAGGCAGATGGCAATGCAAGTAAGGATAGATGCTACCCATTATGCACTATAACTCTTTGTATCAGCAAAACCAAAGAAGATACAAAAGGTAATAGTATGCAATTGCTCACTTTTTGAGGAAGCTCTCGCATTGAGAGAAGAGAGGGCTCTAGTGAAATCACTTATCCTTGTCTTTTTCATCAGACCCAGAGATGCAGCCCCTTGGCTCTCTGATCAAAGAAGAGGCTTGGATGAGAGTGGGAGGTTGAGCCTCATTCAGACAAGGCATCGTGGTGTACCTCCTTTTTGCTAAAGTATCTCATGATGCAGGGATTCCTTTAGACCTAGCATGCCCATATGCCCTGTTTTGGCCAGGACAGTCTCTTTTTTCAAGCCCTGTCCCAGCCATCCTGACTTTTTTGGAAAAGTTGAGCGGTTGGCAAGAGCAAATAGAACTGCCCACTTTGGCAAAAAAGTGGGGTGTGGTGCAGTGGTGAGGGGGAATGCCAGCTCCTTTGGGGTAGGAAGAAGGGGGTTCCAGCAACAGCCTCTTGCAGGGGGGTTCCAGTGACCCCAGTATCTAGGGGAGGCAGGCAGGGTTTGAGTGACCAGACCCCAGCCTCATGGGGGGAGGGGGAGAAGAGGATCAAGTAAGTGGCTTAGGCCAGCCCCCAGGTCAGATGGGGCTCGAACTAGTCCCACATGGTGTCCATTTTCCCCTTGGGCAATATGCTCACCCTGTTTAGACTTTGGTTGGATTTTGAATTCTCATTAAGCAGAGGCATTCCAAGAATGCTTTCTTGTATAATTGGAGGGTTTTTTCCCTTGTATTGCCATGGTCTTCCATGATATTTTGGTATCTAATTTGGACTGATATAACACACTTTCTTTTCACCTGTTTACTTCTTTGGCAGGGCATGGGTAAACCCCTTTAAGGTCCTGCCAAAATATTGGCTGCAGCCTGCTCTCTAGCCAGGGGTAGAGATGCAGGTATTCAGCAGGGAGCCCAGCTGCAAGCCCTAATGAGTGCTGGATCTGAGGAACATGTTGAGCTAAGTTCTGACAGCTGGGCTGAGGCACTGGAGGGCTATAAAAGCCTTGGACAAATCTTAGTGAGGGGGCTAGCCCCAGAGGAGATAGGAAAGTAATAATGCTGGCACCTTACCAAGGAAAAAAAAGCCTCAAATGCCAGGAGACCCTGGGGAGGGTCTGTGGGACACTAGCTGTTGGGGAATCTGGGAATTGCATGAACGCTGTAAATAAAGACACTTAGATGAACTGGCAAAAGAAGGCATGGAGGACCCTTTATTGCACCAGCCTAAGCACAAGGTGCAGGCTTAACAGAGAGGAAACCTGTGTGGAACCTGTGACAGCTAGAACAAGGGAGAAGTCAATGAAATTAAAAGGCAGTACATTTCTCACATGATTTTATTGCAAGTCGCTCAATATTTGGTGTTTGACTTAAGGTCCCAGCTCCTGCAGATCTATATTTAGGTGAGAATTTCCTTTAACTTAAAAAAGTTTCTAGCCTTTATGGCTATTGAGGAAAATCTGGAAAACTTAATGGCTCAACAACAAGAAAGCAAACAAAAAAGTCAAAAATACATTTGCCTTCAAATTTGAGATTTTTTTTTTTAAAAAATTATCTTGTGATTTGATAGTAAGGTACTTAAATGTTTCAGTTTGGCAATAGTGAAATTGATAAAGATATTTTCATAGAATATATACTTCATATTTGGAAATCATTGCCACAAAATATTATATTGAGAGGGTTACAAAAAGTTTAGACACTGGGTAAAATGTTCTAAAGGTCCCTCATGATTCGGGGCATCCACTAATCATTTGGGATTAGGAAGGAACTTTCTCCAATGGGTATGTTATTGCATAATTGTCTGTTGTGGTGTTTCTTGCACCTTCCTTTAAAATATATGGTATTGGTCACTTTTGGAAACAGATACTGGCTTTGATGGTTCATTGATCTAATTTGGTATGGCATTTCAGATATGAGAGACTGTGCTATATCTGTTTACATTCTGAAGTTTTTCACTGCAATCGTATGGGCTAGAAATGTATTTTATAAAATGGAAATTTTGTGTTTTGCATAATCTGAATCTATCATGCAGGCTGAAGAAAGACATCAATCAGACTGATAATTTGTCTTCTGTTAGCTAATATGTTCTGGTCAATTGTTTTTACTTTTTATTTTTACAAATATTAGGAAGAAAAACTTCTTCCAACTCTTTGTTCGATATAAAAGATGTTTTAAAAAAAGGTTACCAACTTTTCTATATGCATTTTTATTATACAGATATTGCAGAAAAGCGCTTGTAAGTACTTCACAGAATTATGTGCCTATTTAAATATAAAGAAAGAGACAAGCTCCTTCTGTGTAATATTAGCGGCAACAAAACATCGAGAGCATACACACTACAATAGGACTTTTGTCAAGAAAAACGCCCAGTTTCGGCGATAAAAAACTTCCACCCCTACAAAAGACTTTTGTCTTTTCTCCTCCCTTTATTGTCGACAAAGAGCCAGTGTAGACACTGCTGATTGTTTTGTCGACAGAACTGGCTTCTGGCAGTATCCCACAATGCCTGCCCTGATTGCTCTCCTCAGTGTTTTGAACTCTACTGTTCTTCAGTCTTGCACCCTTCCCCTTTGAAAGCTTTGAGAAGTGTCTGTGTGCTGCTCAGCTTGGCAAACGAACAAAGAGCAAATCATTGTAATGCTCCAGTTCTGCCCTGCTCTAGGAACACAGCAGCAAGCACACTGCTGCTGCACTCAGAGGGGGACAAGCTGCTGTGCTGCTTTGCCATTCCTTAGCACAGAGACCTCACAGAGCTACTCATGATGCCGCTCTCGGCAGCGGAGGGGGCTATGGGAGAACTTGCAGAGAATCCCAGCGATAGCTGTTTCTTCCCACAACAACGCACTGTGGGATAAATACCCACAATGCATTGCTCATCCTGTCCATAATGATGTCCCCAATGTGGACATGATCTGTTGACAGAGGGAGCAAGTGTGAACATCCTTTGGCAATTTTTGTTTTGTCGACTTTTGGGTATCAACGTAAGTTTTGTCAACAAACCTTGGTAGTGTAGACAAGTCCTTATACATGATTGACTTTACCCAGGTAAGAAGTTCCATTGACTTCCGGAAATGAATTCACGTGCATAAATGTTTGCAGAGTGGGATCCTACGAGGGAGGTTTCTGCTATAAACATGATTTTTTAAAATGTTACCTCTAAGTTTCTGGGGGAAACTGAAAACCATTTTTTTTTTTTTTTGCCAGAAATGTTGTCTGTGCATAATCTCTGTGCGGATAAGTGTATTTCAGGGAACTTCTAGAATAGTTGAAGTAAATATTTTAGATTTATATAACTTGGAAAAAGCAGTGTGTTTCAATTTTCTAAAACTTTGCTTGATGGGCAAATATCTCCTAAAAATATTTTAAAGCTTTTTTTAAAGGTTGAGTTATTTATACCAGCCTAATTCTTTAAGATAGTGAAAGAATTTCTCTAAAGAAAGAAATAACTTAAATCACAAGGAATAGCCGTTGAGATCCAAAGGCTAATTGTACTGTGAAATTAAGCCCAGTAAACAGGATCCTAACAGGAATGTTTTCTTTGACAGTGTTTTTACAACCTGCAAGAAATGTGCATACTTGAAGCAGAGGAAGTTAATGAGCACCCCAGTGCTAACAACATGTTGCTGTGGACCGAAATAGAGAAGTGACACTCTCACTCTTACATACTGGGAGAAATTACTATCATTAGCACCACATGCTCCCGCACTGGAGGAAGTGACAATGTCCATTTTGGATATTCATAAACACCAGGTGTTCAGTTGCTGAACAATTGGAGGTGGGTGGAGAATAGATAGTGTGTGGCTTACATGGCAGATGCACTTCTCCTTTGATGATATGGGAAGCTGTTAGCTGATAAAGACTAGGTACATGGATGTCTGAGGATTAATTTATCTATATGATTATATGTTATATTTGCAGGAGAAATATTGATTCAAAACCATCTGCTTGGATGTGCAGATAGTACATATAGATGTGTGCTATTGGCTTGCTGTCATTGTTACCTTCCTCTTCTCCCCATTCCTTCAAACTGTTACACCCACTTAGCTCTTGTGTTAAGGTAGACACTGATCCTGTAAACACGTACACATGTATAGGGTGACCAGATGTCCTAATTTTATAGGGACAGTCCTGATTTTGGGGGCTTTTTCATATATAGGCACCTATTACCCCACACCCCTGTCCTGATTTTTTACACTTGCTGTCTGGTCACCCAACACATGTATGACTTTTCTACCTTGAGTAGTTTCACTGATTTAAATTAAGAATGTGCA
Source organism: Dermatemys mawii (assembly GCA_007922305.1). Classification (NCBI taxonomy): domain Eukaryota; kingdom Metazoa; phylum Chordata; order Testudines; family Dermatemydidae; genus Dermatemys; species Dermatemys mawii. The sequence continues at coordinate 14,071,574 of ML677335.1, read as the reverse complement.
TACAAGTTTGCAGCATAGGGTAACTGTTTGCAGTGTGAGTAGTCCCACTGAAGTCAAGGGAATCTTGGTCATCAAATAAAGGACTAATCATGGATATTTACAAGGTCCTGATGATACTGGATATGAAAGGAAAAATATGAATAAGTGAGAAATGGATGGAGAAGAGAGATACAAGAAGAGCAGATCCAAATCTGAAATGGGGACTACTCTCCTACCTACATAGTAATATAATATAACAGAATACTACTTTTCAAGATGTATATTTGTTCCATAAGCTTAGTCAAAACTATAAGACCATCAATAATTTATACCAGAGAGAAAATAGTGAGCTTTCTTATCGGAAGCATATGCCCCTGTAATTACACATTTGAGTAATATCTACTTCTGAACCTTCTGAATGATCCACTTGACTTACTATGGGGTTTGCCTGTAGTGGTTATGTTAATATAATTACTTGTATGGCTTTTAATACCACATTATATAAAACCCATGTCCAGTGTAGATACAGAACACTACTTTTTATGCTGGTACGAAGTTTACTAACACTGGGTGTGTATGGATATACACAATACTCTATTGTGGTTCAGCAACCTTGCCCAGTACCTGTAAATCAGAATAAAATCAAACTCAGTAAATGCTTAGAATAAACAGCGGGCCTGTTAACATTACATTTAATGATATCAGCTAGGTTTATATTAATAAGAAACTTTGAGCTACTTATGTACCTAAAAACCTGGGACATTTCAGTGAAAGAACAGATAAGAGATCTCACATGTACACAATAGGCACGGGGTGTGGGGGGAGGGAACGAGAAGACAAATATTTTGAAATGTAGGGTCTGATCTTGTGCGCAGCTTGAATCACTTATGCATAATTGTGTCTCTCAAGGGCTATGAAAACTGGTCTTTGTGCACTGGGAAGCTCTGGGAAGCACATTCCCTCTTGGAGTTCCCCTTGGGATGGTGCAACTCAATGCTGTCTCCACTGGAGTTTGTAATTTGTGAAATCTGGCCCTAAATTCTTCCTATCTGTTTGTGGAATCATCCAAATGACAATGCTGAAGTCTCTAGGATTTATGGCCCTGTAATTCACATGATTATAGTCTTAACACAGTTTCAAACATGCTGAGTGTTCTGACCAGCCCTTTAGGACTAGAATCCTGCAGCAAATTGGACAATTGATTTTTATGTTTCTAGATTTGAATCTTGGGTGTTTACTCCTTCTGTTTGGTTGGCTGAGTTACTGCTTTCCCCAGCTTTTGCTTTTTGTGTCCCATAGAAAAAGAAAGAAATGTAACTTTTAAAAACAGAAATGAAAATTTTGCAGGATATTGCATATTAATGTAGCAAATATTTCAGTCTCTTGAGATCCACCATTTTTCCCCATCAATGACTTTTGTCGTAGTTTTGATGTAAAGGCACTGTTAGTTTTTGTTTTAAATAACTGAGGTACAGTAACTATAGAGTACAACAGTTCTTAAAGCTCAGTATATTTATATAGCAATTGCACTCTGTGTGGTGGCTGATGCACCTTTAAAGTCTGGAGCACTCTAGACTGGCAAAATTAAAAAGCCTTGTCAAGTGAATCAGTCCCAGTGTGTGGTGTTTGCCATGCAGTTAATGTAATTATGGGGAGTTAGAATAGTTAAGTTTATACTGGTACTGTGGAACACATTCTGACTTCAGTTACACCCACCACATTTCAGTGAGCTGGAGGTTGAGGACGTTAACAGGAAGAAGCTGTGGCAGAGGGAGATGACTGCCTCCTCTTAGTGTCACTTCACATTTCTCAACTCTGCCAAGCCCTGTCCAGCTTGCTCTCCCAACTCCTTGCCCCTCTTACCTTAGTTTCCCTCACCCATTTGCCAGCTGCTTCTGCATCATCTCCACATCTGCCCCTTCTGGAAGGGACATATTGAATGGACACCCTGCATGATAAATAGTGCCTTGCTCTGGCGAGAAACATCGCCCATGGAGCTGCAGAAAAGATTTAGCATTACATAGCAGAGCAAAAAGTAACCAAACCAGAATTTCAAGAATTCAAGATTCTAACAACATTTTGGACAACTTCTTTGCAAGGAATCTGACCCTTTCATCTTATGGCCTGGGTGTATCTTTTTCAAACTATATGGGCAAATATATCTTCCATCGCAGCTTTCTAAGGAGGATTATCCTGTTGAATTACTCAGTATATAATTACATAGTTGCAACACATCCAGTTGAGACATGTTTTTAACAGACATGAGTCAGTACTTGGTATTCTCCCATAATCTCAGACTCAGTGCAGTGACTCATTATGTATGCTGTATTATTACTGTGTATAAATGAATGTCCTTTTGGATAACATTAAAAGCACAATGATGACATATGAATGAACCATTTGAAACAAAACCAAGAATTGAGGGGGGAAATATGAGCTAAACAGGGGCACTTGGCTGAGAGAAACAGACACATGTACTCCCTGAGATGGTGTGGAATATATGTGTATGAAACTGTTAGCCAATTTTATATTGTAACCTATTTTTTTTATTAGGTTCTCCATTTGGTAATGTGTACTGAACACATTTTTAACTTTGCCCAAGGCAGGGCAACTGAATTGCATTTCAGATCATTTCCCTTCCCAGGAAAGATGTTTGACACCTCATTGAAGGACCATTTCTGAGAAGTCATCACGGAGCAATCTGGAGCCATCAACTTTGATTTTCTCTCAGCTGCTGACCTACCCTGGCAGAAAAATGGATTTTCTATATTTGGTGCCAACAAGGCTGATGGATCTGCTGCTGGTCAGCCTGGGCAGATGGAAAAAGGAGATAGACATTTAAAAAGGGGTGCTGCTCTGAAGAGTGGGCATAACATTGCCACATGTAAACTTGGCGTGCAAGAAAGAGCGAGGGCAGGAGGGTGAGGATCTCTGCCCACAGCCTGAAACACAGACAAGCCATGCACTCCCAGAAGGGGTGAGATCAGACTAAGGCAGGGTGAATCTCAGGGCTGTTCATTGTTTTCAAAGATCTGTAACTCTTGAGTACTTTAAGAGTAAAAGTGGTTGTGGTTAAGAAATTCCATGGCTAAGTTTGTGTGCCTTGTTGTCCTGCCATGTCCATTAAGGGGTTAAATTAGAAGCCCAAGATGTCCACAGCCTAAGGGGAGCTCTGAGGGAGGATGTATAAGTGACTGGGAGAGTCGGAGTGGAGAGTCTGAGGCACTGGTTTCAGAGTGTAGGGTGGCTGGGCTGTGGTATCCCATATCCCAAGGAAGGGTGTCAGTCGAGAGCTCTACGCTTAGGGGTATAGCCTATAAACCCAGAGCTAGAAACAGTGACTATACTCTCTGTTGACTTCGAAGCATGTGGAACCCAGTGATTGGGTCAATTTGTGATAGACTGGTGACTGGGCAGAGGCGTACAAGGCCAGAATGTAAGCTGGACATCCTAAGTTGTATGTGGCACAGACATAGGCCTCAGGAATTTTGCAGGGAGAGAAGCCTGGAAGTGAAAACATCCTAAGGTGTTGGTCTCTGTGGTCTTAGGAAAAGGGCAACCTGGGGCTGTGGCAATCCTGAAGTATGAATGGCACAGTGGCTCAACTGTGAACCTCAGAAAGCCCATGTCAGGGTTATGAAGATTCTGCAGGGCATGATGGCTGCAACACCGATCAGTGTCTGGTCCCGAGTTTGGGATTAATCACAGAACTCCAGGCAGGCATAAAACTCTTTTAAGAGCTAAATATTCAAAATAGACATGTAGGCAGGCTACGATTATTCTTTAGTTAAGAGCCAGTTATGTGCTTAGCTTGGTGGAAGACACAAATATACAGATAGCTTCAGGTACCTTTGTCCCTTCATTAGAGCCAGAAGAAGGTATGAAAATAGAACTACTTTAAAAAAAATCTGTTTCTTCATGTCTTGCATCATGTTGTGGCAGAGGAATATGATTAAGGTTAGTGTTGGTCTGGCCAAAGTACTTAAGTCTTTAGGAGGGAATTGAATGAAAAGAAAGAGGTGGTCTAATGAAGAGGCTGCTGTTACGTTGCACCTACTAATCACGACAGGTTTTAGGGGCACTACCCTAGTTCCTAGTAGATAAAGAGTTAACTCCAATTTTAGTTTTCCTGATCCTTTAACAAGTGCTCAGGGAATGAACTATAAGAACCATCTTTTGTGTTGTTTACAAAATTAGGTCCAGTTCACTTAACATTATGCATGATACTACCCAGAAAGCATCTTATTTAAATAATAAATCTGAAATAAGAGACCCAACAATGTGAATGAAACACTTAAGCATTACAGTAATATTTTATACTTGTTCAAAATTATCTTTGGCAAGAAAAGTGAAGCAAGACTTTGTCTGCTCTCACACCTGGTCTGAGTCCTCAGAGACTTGGAAAATGCTAGTTTACATTTTTTTGAATAAGACGTGGAAGACTTTGTAGCACCTTCTAGACTAACCAGTTTATTTCAGCATATATCTAAGGTGCTACAAAGTCTTCCTCGTCTTATTTACGGATACAGACTAACACGGCTGCTAATCTGAAACCTGTCATTTTTTTGAAGAGGTCCAAAATTTTAAAACATAGCAAATATAATTTTTGTAGTTGTCATAACTTTAAATATGTGGTTTTGGTAGAACAGAGAGAATAATTTGCAAGAAATAATGTATTTGATTAATATTACCTATTTTTTGTTCCCCAGAAGATTACATTTTCTGTTTTATTCGTTAAAATGAATTATCCTTGGTCACATATCTCACTCTGTGTTAGTGATTTACAAAAGTCGTGTGGTATCGTTTTGGTTTCCTGACTCAATGACTTTTGTAAATAATCAGCTCAAATTGAATTTCAAATTGAGAATTTTATAATCACATATGCAACTCAAAATTTACTTTTGGGCCCCAATCCAGTAATGCATTTATGTATGGGATTATCTTTAAGCATGCATGTACCTAGTTCCACTGAGTTCAAATTATCCCCATCACTTGAGTGAGAGTTAAGTTAAGATCATTTTGCAAATAGTTGTGCTACTATAGTGAAAATTAAATTCACAAATACACACTTCCTTCCTCTATGGATCACACTATTGGCTCCACTCTAATTGTATGTTACCTATTTTTTTCAATTACAGGAACACTCACAAAAATATATTTTAGAAAGTTCCAAATTTTTTATTCATACACTTTAAGGGGACAATACCAACTTCACAATCACACTTCTATTTCAAAATTATCCTGTGTGTTGAAACCTACTAACTTTACAGGTAAGACTTAATGTGAAAGACACTGTTTCAAAGAGAGGCTGTAGGTATGACGAGAACAACTTTCAGGGCCCAGTGCTGATCCTGGTTTTAAAGGAGAATATTGGGTATGCATTGGGCCCTTAGCAAAGCTTCCTAGAACTAGGATATGAAGTATATTTTCACTTCCAACAGAATATAATAGTTTAATGTAAGTCAAAAAATTAGGCTGACCAAAGGGACACTATTGGGCTACCGACTATACAAAGTTAAACCTCATTAATCTGCACTTCACAAATCTACATGCCACTCAGTCCACAAATAATATTGGTGGTCTCTCCCCAGCTCTCAGCAAATACTTAATGAGTGAATGCTATAGTGAGATCTCGGTTTACTGAAACTCTTGTGCTTTTTATGCAATCTGTTACCACACATTTACAAGTATGTTGTGAAATCTTAGAAGTAATTAATATGAAACTGTCATTGTCAAAATAAATTAACAAAGTGAATGGCAGGATGCATTTCCTTTGCCTATTTTATTGCATTAGTTCACTGAGGAGAAAATCCTGCCCTCACCTCCATGGGTGTGCAGGACCTTCTGCTAGCAAAAACAATGCAATTCTGCTACCCAAAGGGGCAGAGGGAAGGATTTGGTGGTTATGCAGTGATGTGACCCAGATCCACAGCAGCTCCCTGGGTGAGTGTGCAAAGGATGTGTGGTGGCAGGGCAGGAATGGACTGAGGGTAGGGCCAGAGGATTGTGTGAATCTTCCAGTCCCACCATCCTACTCAGGGAATGTTGTATGACTAGGGAGACTATTCCAGCAGTTCTGCTGGAGTAGCTCTGTGGACTGGTTCTCCTTTAGCTCCATTGTCCTGGGAGAGGACTCAGCATTAACTCAGATGAGGAATCTCTATAGATTTGGTGGCAGAACAGTGCCATAGACAGAGAGAGAGCCCCACCATTTCTTACAACATGAAACTCTCACCCCACAGAACCTCTTTGTCTTCCTGATAGAGACCTGGCCCTGGAGAAGCCTCCCCTTCTGCCACAATTGTTTTTGTTTCTTATACCCATGCAGTCAGAGGACATAATTCAGCCTCTAATATTTTATGGTTATGGTACAGTCTTTCATCCCAAAGGATTCCAAACTACAACCACACACCACCATTAAAATGTAGCTACCTCTGGGGTGGAGGATGCTGCCAACCAGTGCTCATCACCGTATGAATGATGAGGAGGCAGGACACAGTAGCAAAGTCCTGCTCTTCTCAGGATAATTTTATCATCTACATACGGTCTTGGTTTTTCTGATCTCATGTGAAAGACTTGCCTATAGTAAGCAAACTAGTTAACTATGTTTGACAGGATTTTAACCTGTGTCTCTAGGGAGTTCAGATATTTCAAATCTGGTGTGATAGATAATTAAGGTAGCCATTCATACATATGTCTTTTAAAATTGAGGTATCTAAAGGTGGTAGCAACAGAAGCAAATTCAGAGAAAATAGACATTGGATATTCAAATGCTTTTGGACCCAGAAGTCTTGTTGAAAAGACCCATCAGATTAGAGTTCAGAACCTTTAAAAGAGGTACATAATTAGACTTTCCTGCAAGAACTGACATATTTACTAAGGAATATTGCAGATAAATATATTCATGAGAAAGACCAGTAGATGAAATGAAAAAGTACACCTTATATGATTTAAACAATTTATTTTACTAGACAGATCAGAATGATGAGTTTATAGATGTAGTAGGAAAGGGAACCAGCTCTTCTATCATGAATAATGCAAGAACCAACTTAGATAAAATTGTTAGACATTTATTAGTATAAAGCAGATCAACATAACTAATAATTTGCAGCCTATTACATTTTTATCACCAGTGTTTTTCAGCCCCACCTTTTAGTTCTGTAAAGAAACCAGCTTAAATCCAAATTTCTGAATGACAGTAAAGGCTCAGTTTGACCACTGTATTCAAACAACTCTGCAAACCTTACTCATCCAATCACTTCCATTGAAATCACTGGGAAAATATGTGAGTAAAGACTGCTTTGTAAGTAGAAGTTATGGCAGGGGTCGGCAACCTTTCGTAAGTGGTGTGCCAAGTCTTCACTTATTCAGTCTAATTTAAGGTTTCAAGTGCCAGTAATACATTCTAACGTTTTTAGATGGTCTCTTTCTATATGTCTGTAATATATAAGTAAACTACTGTTGTATGTAAAGTAAATAAGGTTTTAAAAATGTTTACGAAGCTTCATTTAAAATTAAATTAAAATGCAGAGCCCCCCAGACCAGTGGCCAGGACCCAGGCAGTGTGAGTGCCACTGAAAATCAGCTCGTGTGCCACCTTTGGCACCCGTGCCATAGGTTGCCTACCCCTGAGTTATGGGATTTGGTTCACACAGACTGTAAGTAAGATGGCTCTACTTTTACTATCATTGTTACATACACCAGACAATAACAACTTTAATTTTCACAGTCAAGGGAAAATACAGAAAGCAGTTATTACATTGAAACAAATGAACAAGCTTGTTCTTAATTAAATCTTCTTGAACCGTGAAGCCGACTGATTGAATTCTGAGGAAATGCAGGGGTGAATCAGTGAATGAATCCACTGCTGTTTCACCCTCTGGAGATCTGAGCTCAAATTAGGTCACAATGAAAAGGATTTTGATGGCCTTTATCTAGATTTTAGTGTGCATTTATCCACATTACAAAGCCAAAATATGCAACTGCGGGCAATTACACCTCTGCCTTTAGAAGATGAATAGTGGAACAGCAGTCAGCTACAGAGCAGGCTGGAGATGCTTTGTAGAGCTGTCTACGAAGGGGTTCTCAAACTTTTTCCTAGTGTAGACCATGTCTTAGTAGAAATATTTGTCTCAGTGATCTCTTACCCTTCATTTGGGATCACACATGAGCTCTGAGGCAACTACAGCCTGTATAAAATTTAATGTATGTTTAGCTTCTTTGAATGAATTTTAGCAGGAGGGAAGAAGGAGGAAAGCCAACAACATAAGACTTGCCACGTCTCCATGGATCACCTGTGGCCCATGGATCTCAATCTGGTGTAGCAAAACACATGCACTGTGCATGGCTCCAGCCAGTATTTTCAGTCTTGGCTTAGCTAAAAGTTAGATAAATAGAAGAGCAATTAATTGAATTCTGTATTGGAAGAGAAGAAACACTAGTATACTAAATAACATCAGCAGCTAAATGAGCTGAACAATACTGCCAGTGATTACAGGGTTTGTCCCTCCCTACTATCATTAGGGTATGTCTGCACTGGCAGACCTACATTGCCGCTCAGACAGCGCTGAAGGGAAACTGCTGTTTTGTGTCCAAACTGTCAGCTGCCTGCGCAATAGTGTGTTCACACTTGTGACACTTGCATTAGTATTCAAAGCGGTGCACTCTGGGCAGCTATCTCACATAGCATCTCTTCCTCTTCTGCCGCTAATAGCTGTGGGACGGTGGAGGGGTTGCACGGCATCCTGGGTCCTGTCCCAATGCCTCGTGATGCATTGCTTCACATCCCGGCAATCCCTGTGCTTCCGTCCACAGTTGGCGCCAACTTTCAACTTTGTGTACTGTGCGCTCTGCCTTTTCAGTCTGCAGGAATGGATCCCACATTGCTGACCCTCACTGACACTGTTCACTCTCACTAACACGTCATGAGTGGCAGTGGTAGTATTTCTTAAACTACAAAGGCAAAAGGAGTTCAACTTTGATCTTGCCACGCATAGTAGTTACGACACAAGATTGCTTGTTGCATTCACAGAGGTGCTGACCACAGTGGCACACTGCTTTTGGGCTCAGGAAACAAGCACCGATTGGTGGGATCACATTGTCAAGCATGTCTGGGATGATGAGCAGTGGCTGCAGAACTTTTGGATGAGGAAAGCCACATTCATGGGACTATGTGATGAGCTCACCCCAGTCCTGCAGCACAAGGACACAAGATTAAAAACTGCCCTGTTGGAGAAACTCATCGCAATTGCACTGTGGAAGCTGGCTACTCCAGACTACTACCGATCAGTAGCTAACCAGTTCAGTGTGGGAAAGTTCCCAGTTAAACACGTATTGACAGAAGTGTTCAGGGCCATTAGTTGCATCCTGATGTGAAAGACTGACTCTGGGCAGCATGAATAACATTGTGGATGGCTTTGCACAAATGGGATTCCCTAACTGCAGAGGGGCGATAGATGGCACACACATTCCAATTCTGGCACCAGACCACCTAGCCACTGAGTTCATTAATTGGAAGGGGTATTTTTCAATGGTTCTCCAGGCGCTTGTGGATTACCGTGAGAGTTTCACGGACATTAATGCAGGTGGTCTGGAAAGGTGCATGACTCATGCATCTTTCAGAACACTGGTCTGTTCAGGAAGCTGCAAGTAGAGACTTTCTTCCCAGACCAGAAGATCACCCTAGAGGAATTTGAAAGGCCCATTGTGATCCTAGGAGATCCCCCTACCCCTTTGTGCCTTAGTGCCAGAAAGCTGCTTTACTGTGCAGAAAATTGCCAGTGTAGACAAGGCCTTAGCCCGTTTCTGAAGTGGGGAGGGGATAAATACAGTATTAGCTACTGATAGACAAAAAAATATTAGTTTGGGCAACACTTTGCAATATGATGTTATCTGTCAAGTAGATTAGTCAGAAGGAGGCGTGTGTGGGAGTTAGTCTTGTCTGTCACAGACCCACCCTGAAAGAGTTGCCTAACTTCAGCCTGCTTCCAACATGCTGGAAAACTGCCACATTGCTGGGTGAAATTAACACAGAAGTCAAAGAATATATTAGCATATCAATGCCATGTTTTAAAGTGTCATAAGCATACCATCATCAAGATTTAATTTACTGCTACCAATAACCCACCTTTTTAAAATCAAACCCTAATTATTATAATAGCCAAGTTCAGTTCCCATTGAAGTCAACAGGAGTTTTGGTGTCAATTGGAGGAGAGAGTATATGGTTCCTTTGCTAAAACAGCATCTGTACAACATTCAGTGAAGAATTTATTAATCTTACTGCCAAATATATCAGAAACAGCATCAGTTTAGTATCAGTCCAGTTCCTAGCAGACAGAGCTTCTAAGTTCAAGTGAACAGACGTATACAGTCTACATCACAAAATTCATCACTATTTGCCCCTGATTGGTACATTTGATGGCAAGCTCATCAGAAGCCAAAAACTGAGTGGTAATGAAACTAAATTATGAAAGGTGATCCCTTTGATCAGGACTGAGGGAGGTTGGTGGGGCGTTGATGGGAAATGTGCACTGCTGCTATACATGCTGCAACTATTTCTCAGATAAATGGAGGACTTCAGTTTCTAGGACTTGAATTTGGCTCCTTTCATCTGGCACCTACACATTCTTATATATCAAAAAGTGCTATTATCCATGTTTGTATTACTTAAACATGGCCTGAAAAGGGAGTTGAAAAACTGGGCCTGTATTGTTTATCCATCATAAAGAACTATTTTTTTTTCCTGCAGTGGTTTTTCTGCTTGTTTTTAATTTTAAAATATTAGGAATGTCAATTATTTTCTTCCCTCTGCCTTGTCTACACACAGCCTTATATCAGTTTCACTAACATGGTGTATTTGAACTGATTTGCTTAAAGTGGTGCAAGTTTGTGTGTAGACTCTTATTTTACTTTAGTTTAATCCTGTAGAAAAAAATGGATTAAGCTAAACTGAAATAATCCAACACATACATATAAACAAAATGAATTTTGCTGGAGGACCTCAGGAAAGTTTTAAGGATGTCTATTGTGAACTCTCTAACATCTTAACAGAAGGGATGAGAATGCTTAAGGCTTCCTTTATCCAAAATATTAATTAGTCATTTAAATTAAATAAGAGTTACTAAAATCAAACAAAAATCCAAAGAATTTTAAACAAAAATCCCTTCCCTTTTTAACAGACCTGCCCTCTACTTCCACTATTCTTTGGTCAACATACAATTTTCCATTCTAAACAGAAGAAAAAATTTTATTTCAAAAAAATCTTCTAAGCCATCTTTATCCATCATAAAAAAACAAAGAAAGGACACATTAACTGCTCCTTTTCTTTTCTTTTGCAGGTATTACATCATCGATACATGAAGATAAAGCATAGATAGAGAAGGCAAGGTATTGTGCTACTTTGTAACTAAAAGGGGGACACTAACTAACATTTTCCTAACTGAAACTAATTAAAGGGTCACATCTTGAAATCTGTTATCAATTTTTACTACTAAGGCCCTTGTTAAAGGAAAACCAGGAGAAATGGGTTGAGGAGACGGGGGCGGGGGACAGATTCAGCAGTTCTCTTGGGCTTTTTCCTCAGATCATTCTGCTTGGAAGAGGGTGGGTTCAGGAACAGGATTTGCCCTCCCACAGAATGATTAGGGGTTCTCTATTTCGCCCAGACCATTCGGGAAGGGCCATCTGCGTGGACTCCAAATTACCATCTCCAGAACCTCTTCCAACTCCCTGGCAGTTGTGCTCCCAGGATCCATTTTTTAAAAATGGTTTCCCCAGTGTAGAGGTGGCTTCACCACAGGTAAGGGATAAAGCTGCACATCCCATCACCATGTGGCCAGAGACATACCCTCATCAAGAAAGCCCCTCTTCTGCTGTCATGGTGCATAATCTAGAGTCATGATCTGTCCTTTAATAAAGACTTCAGGATTTGACCCAATCTGTGTGACTATTTTCTGTCCAAGCATTTTGCCATTTTCCACACATTTAAAAGATAATATTGGGATATTCTTAGTAGAGATCTGAGAGTTTTAAACTCATTTCTCCATTGTGTGTGTGACATTTTCAATAACAAATTTAAAAAATAGTCTAGACAGAAAAGTCTCCAGAGGACTCTCAGTTATCAGATCCATGCAAACTAAGAGATAAATCTCTACTAAGCAGCTACATAGAATGACAGAAGCAAAATTGGCTTTTTTTTTTTAAAGCAAGACATTACAGTTGTTTGGTACTAAATAAATGCTTCATTGTTCTGCCTGCAGAATTCCCACTGAAGTCTGTGGGAGTTTTGAGTGTCATTTTGAATAACGGACTGAATGGTATTGTAGGTCTTTTTGTTTTGTATTAATTTCTTTAGCACATGAATTAATCATCTGTCTTCTTGACACTCTTGTCAGCCAGTGATGAAACTATATTTCAGGCTGTACATACCCCTTAGTACTTGGTAGCTAGCAGCATCATACTGCATTAAGTATGATGCTGCTAGCTAACTTGTACAATTCATCAAGTTTGTTTTTGAAGGCAAGTTTATCATGGATTTTCTTCAGAGCAAATTAAAGCAAGACTAGACCACACATCCATTATTAATATTCTAAAAGCTAAGAACTGTCAGCACACTTTAAAAACATTAACTAATCTATCTTCCTCAAAATGTTGATCAAATTAATTAATACCCCAATTTGCAAAGAGGAAACTGAGACAGAAAGGTTAGGAGACTTGCCCAAGGCCTCAGACAGAGTTGGTATCAGAGTCAGGACTGGAATTTAGGAGCTCCTTGTTCCTATTCCTATGCACACCCCTTTCTCACTATCCCAGATCTAAGGGCCCAATCTGCTTCCACTGAACTGAGTGGCAACCTCACCTTCTACTTCAGTGAAAGCAGGATTCGGTCCTAAGTGTATAGTCTATCTTGCTTTCGAACTGCAAAGACACAGAAGCAGGTTACTGAGAGGTTCCACAGTCTTTCTGTTGAGCAGAAAACAAATGTATTTTTTGTTGTTGTTACAGTGGGCAGTAAATGCTGCCAATCAATGAGAGAGAGCGATCAGGCAAAAAGCCGTGGTTACGATCCCATTTATCTTCATTCAGGAGTGAGCAGTATGGAAAGACTTAGGTAAAAAACTTGACTGGAAGACAGAGCACTTATTGGAAATCACTACTGGGGTTACTAACAGAATCAAGCAATGGACTTAGCAAAGTTATAGCAAGTTAAGTAGCACGATTTGAAAAAAAGTCTAATCAATAAACATTGATATTGTCAAGTTGTTTATCCAGATGACAAAGCTACCCTAACTGCCTTGACTTTTTCGACCCTGTGCCTGAAAATGAAAACAAAAATATTGTCGGTGGAAAGACACCTTTTTATTTATTTTTCTATTATATTTATTTTATTTATGTATTCTTGAAAATATATAAAAATCCTTGGACTAAAGTGCTCGGGAGTGAGGATTAAGTGATGGAGCTAGGTTTGGGACTAGCTGCTAGACTGACCTAGATTAGTAATAACCAGTGACTAGAGCTATTTGATGCTTGTTCAGTGGCCTATGGGTAAATAGGTTGGTGGTCTCTGTGCAGTTCCTGCAGGACACGTCCACATCAGATAATCCATCTTCCTATCTGGCATTAATTAGCAGAGAAGCCAAAGACTGAATAGGTTTGGAGACAGAAATATTTTCTTACCTCTAGAGGGACCACCAGGATCAGAGATGAGGCTGGGGTGGGGAAACTTGCACTGTTACAGCTTCCTCTTTATGTGCTCTGTGGGCAGGTAGGGGACATCAGTTTGCAGGGCTCACAGATCACTAACTTCACTTAAAACCAATTAAGTATTCAGATAAAATACTAAAGTGAGGGGGGAACTCTCCAGTACACTGTAGGCAAACCCCGCTCCCTCTGCTCAGCTTGCGTAAATGGGATGTGCACAGGGGTGAGTCAGAAATCCCTCCACAGGATGCTCATGGGGGGCTGTTGTTTCTGTAACCCATTATGAAAGAGTTGGCTGGTGGAGTCACATAGTTGCAGATCATACAATCATACCATCCTCATTCCCTGCCTTGTGTCCCTCCCACCTGAAATTCTTCCACCCCCCAACCTGAGTCGTGGCAGAAGGAAACCCCTGTGGAATGTGCAGAACATCTACACCTGCTTTGTGGTCCCTACATCTATGCTCCTGCACTTAGCAGTGGAACTGCAGTTGCTCTGTTGCCTTTAGGATCTCCCAGTGCCATAGCTGGACAAGAGGATTTAGCTCTTTCACTGGAGAAGTAATGACTTGCTTCATATTCAGCAGAAATCAAAGTGTGCAAGTCTCCTTTATTTCTTATCTCCTAACTAGTCTGAACTGGTTTCTCAGCGACACCACACTCCTTCCGCTCAAAGTAAAGTCTGCATAGTTTCCTCCTACTTGTAGCCAAATGTATCTTCTTTACCGTCCTGATTTTTCTTTTAATACTCTGCAAATCTACGCTAGGGTTATTTAGCTTTTTGTTACATTTTTCAAGTAAGTATTAACAAGAAAAAACAAACATTAACAGAGCGAAATGTGGCTACATTTTCAGCTTCTTCTCTGATCTCAACTATTCCATTGGAAAAAATGTGAAGCAAGAATGGTTCAGCTGTGTAAGGTGGTCATATATGTATAACAACAGCCATATAAAATATTGTGTTTTCATTGAGATGGGCAAGTTAAACAACATACACACAGGGCTAACTGTAGATGAACCCCTTGATCGGTATCAAATTCCCCCATTTGTGTATTCTTTAATCTGACTCTTTAAACAGCTAACAGCTTTCTAACATGACTGTTGTTTTTGTAGCTATCACAAAAGCTTTAGATGGCTGAACTGCTCCTTTTACTTTCTATTAAATTTACAGTAGACTCTCAATTATCCAGGATTGGGTTAACCAGGATGTGGATTAACCAGGATGTCAAAAAAAAATATGCGTAACTCACAGGGCCTGCTCTGGCTTTGTTGCCACCCCAAATACACACAAAAACCCGCTCCACCAGCATGCAGGATAGGCAGTGAACCAACACCCCCTTTCTCCCGACGCAGGGTGGCTGGTGAACCAACCCCCCTCCTCCATATTTCCTATGGATGGTGATTATCTGGGATTTTATTAACCAGGATTAATTTTTTCCCTGTCATCCTGGATAATTGGGAGGCTACTGTACATGTGGAATGCTCTGTTTAGATATATCTATTCTCCTTCATTTTGTGCTAAAATGTATACCTGCAAGTTTTCATACTAGTCTTCCTCTCCCATAGTGTCTCTATTATGGATTAATATGCCCCGTGGTGGAGAAAGGCCCCTTCAGGCCTAGATGCACAGACTCCCTACCACTGCAACTCCATGCTTTCAGGGATGGCTTGCTGAAAGAGTGCAGAGGAGGGATGGTTTTCTGGTTAAGGAATTGGGCTGGTATTCAGGTGTCTGAGTGAAAATCCTGGCTCTGCCACAGGACAAGTAATTTATTCTCTCTGTGCCTCTGTTCCCCATCTATGCAAAAGAGACAATAATAATACTACTTTTCTATCCTGTCTGTTTAGACTTTATGGTTTTGGGGGTAGGCACTGTCTCTTACTATGTATATGTACCATTTAGGCCAGGAGTTTTTGGGAGCTCATTGGTGGGATCCATCCCACTTACAGTGCCCCCACTGCAATGTCTGGTGTGAAGGGGTGACTGTCTGGCATATTTTTAATCTTCTCCTGTTCTGTGGATGGGTAAAGAGGGATGATGCTTAAACTAAATTTATGCAGGAACAACTCAACACAGCAGAGTAGGCTGCTGGCTTTTAGGGGTCTGGCATCACCTGCTGATTGGCAGTTGGGGGGTCAGGACAGAAGCCCAGCAACCTCAAATCGTCTAAGGCCCATCATAAACTTGGGGAACCCCTAGCTGCAGGTTTTGTGAACTCCATAAATCAGCTCTAATCCCAGGTTCTCCAACATCTTTGGTCCTGTATAGACCATGATAACTAATGCTTCTTTTCCCAACATGGCTCAATCTGATTTTCAGAGGTACTGAGCAACCACAATAGCCCTGAAATTCCTGGGCATTGTAGTTACTCAGCACCTCTGATAATCAAGCCTACTCTTTATTTCTTCTACTTGGTAAATGCTCTGGCTGAACAGCCCTTTTGCATCTCCATTGTCCTATTCCAGTAGTAACAATGCAGCTATTATAAGTCACCTTTCTATTTCTCCCTCATTAGTTTTGCAAAGATGCTAAGTGCACAAGCAATCCATACTGCCCAATGACAGATATTGAAGGTTGAAAACACCATTCATGGATTATTTGGTGATGACAAGAGGAATTGCCTTGATCCTCCAAGAACAAAAAGAAGTTTAACCTGGAAAAGCAATGCTAACAACAGTGCATGTATTAAACATTTGAACCTTACATTTTTTATCATGAAGATTTTATTAAGAGATGCTACAAGTTTGCAAAGATAATGGAAGAAACAGTTCTGCCTCATAACAATAAATAATGGTAGTCTCAAAACAAGAAGTCAGTCAGAGTTAACAGGGATAATTCAGCATAATTTATTGTATGCATGTTTTTATTGCTCTTTACAACAAAGACTATTTTTTTCTGCATTTCCAACGAACCTTGCATTGTGCCATGTATTTGAATGAGCAATTTGACAAATTGTTTTTCTTTTTAAATTATATTTGTAGCTTTTTTTTACTATTAAATTAATATCTTGTACATTAAACTTCTTTGACTTCTTTGGCCATTTATCTTACATTTATAACAAACCTAGTTTTCGTATTGGGATACATAAACAATATGCCTTCATACACGTACACATTACAAATAATATACTGTTGTACATTTTGGCCTGAGCAGTTAGCTGATTTTTGGGTCTTACAGGTTGTTTCCATTTGGGTAAGAAAATGATACCTGTATTTCTTTGATGAAGTCTTGTTTATTTACAAAAAATGTACGTAAAGTCTTATTTCCCCAAACACAGTAGTAATTAAACAGTAGGAGACAGTTTCTTTGCTCTCAGTTTCAAGCCTCTTTCCAGCCAGCACTCTATCCAAAAACTCTCTCTCATAGTTTTTATTCAGGGTCACCATAAAAGTGCCTCCCTGTCTATCTCTAGGGATTCCTTGCTGCCTTTTATGTGTGCTTTTTTGATGTTTCTCTTTCTTCTCTCACACATAGACACAAAGCTGCAGTCAAATTAATCCTCTACCCATATGTCTATTATCAGACCCCAAGGAAACTTCTTTGCATGGCCTAGCTATTGTCCAGACTCGCATGTAGTCTAGTCTATTGTTTCAGCTATCACTTAACAAAGGGGGCATTTAATTCTTCCTTCATTTAGCCTGAGTGTAAGGTGGTTACCATGCCCAACAGCTTCAAGAAGATGATGTGATTGTCAAACCCCCAACATAATAACCCTCCCTGTAACAGCATGGTCTAACAGCTCTTCTAAGGGCTGGGGTCAGCCAGACTTATTTGATTTCCAGACCCAACTGGGAAGGGGTCAGATGGTGTCTATAAATGTCTGAGAGACTCCGTTGGAGGAGAGCTATAGGAGGGAAGTTGTCTCCTCAGACTAATCCTAGACCAGATAGATAGAGAGTGGTAGAATGAAAGACCTCTAGGTTCCCGTAGCCTGTGTTTGTCAGGAGAATAGCTTTATTTTGTCTTATTCTGTGTGGAGTTTTTTTGTATTTGAATTAATAAACCAGGCCCCAAGGGAAGGGCCTGAGATAGACTTTGGCATGATATTACTCTTTCTGGGCTGGGGAAGACAGCTGGTAGACATGTGGTAGAGCTGGGGTAGAATTGAAGGGGAATTGCAATAGTAGAAGTGAAAACAACAGCAGCTACAGAAAAGCCAGAGGCTGACATGATAGCAGACAGGGTTTGTCTACTGGCCTCCATCCCCTTGGTGTTCGTTTTTGTTTTCTGGGTTTTTTGCAAAAGGAAAAGATAGAAGGCATTTTATGCCTGATTGTGGTGGCTCACTAGTAACAACAGCAACAGTAGAAGCAGCCGCAGGCTCTGCAGAAAGAGCAAGAGGCATAGATTGCTGCTCAGCTGTGTTGGCAGGAAGCCCCAAACCAGCAACAGAAACCATTCTTGAAACAAAGAGCAGCAGGGAGTCTTGGTGGTCCTGGAGAAAATAGTTAAGGCTGGCTTGGCCCTGGGTTGGTGAAGATGACCCTGAGGTCTTCCTGTGATCAAGTGACCTGTGCTTCCTGCTGGGAGGAGTTGACTTGGGTGGCCAGAGTGACACCATTTCTGATGGAAGAAGCCTAGGCTGCATAATAAGCCTTGAGCAACAAGCAGTCTGGCTCTTATCTTGGGGCTGACGCCAGAGGCATAATATTACTGGTTCCAGGTAGAGCCATTTACACAGGGAGCATGCCAGTGTGTAGTTGCCCAGTGGTTGTGGGATCTCACTCCTCTGTGTGTCCAGAAATGAGCTTTGTGAAGAAAGGCTTGTGGACCTGGTGGTTCTGGAACAATTTTTGTAGGTCCTGCCAGTGGGAGCCCAAAGCTGGATATGGTGTTTTCATCCATGGGTGAGGTGGTTGAGAGAGTGGAGGCCTACTTGGAGACTGAGGGAGCTAAACCAGACCAAGAGTGTCTCACTGGGGAAAGGAAGAAGAGGAGGTGCCCCAATCTGGGGAGGCTGGGGGAAACTGTCAAAGGGAGCGAGTTCTGGGTAACCCTAAAGTGGGGTTTCTGAAAGAGTGGGCCTGTGACAGGCGGACTGGCCCTGCACTGGGATGGACAGGGTTAACCATTCCCTCCTATCAGAGGAAGCCATGCCCCTGTGGCTCTGCTGAGCATGCTCCAACTGGCAGGCAGGTATAAAAGCCTGCAGAACTGCTCAGTTAAGGCTGGTGGCTGAGGAGGAAGGGTGCTCAGTGGAGGCTCTAGTCCAGGAGCAGTTACTGCCCGTACTGGAGAGAGCTGAGGAGCCAGGACCAGAGGCCTGCGGGTGTGAGGATCCCTGAGAGTGTTGGATGCTGAGGAACCCAGAGACCATGGGCCTACTGGGACTATTGCTGTTGCAGAGCTGGTGGGAAGTGGCCCAGGGAAGGTGAGGGAGTGGTACCTCCCACCACTGTAAAATCAGTGTGTTTTGGTAGGATTCCCTGCTGATCCTGGGATGGGCCACCCTGCCCCGGACAGGGCCCTGGGTTGGAGCCCAGTGAAGGTGGGAGGGCCTGGGCTCCCCCACTGGGGGTCACTAACCCCACCCCCCTTGTTTCCAATGACATAGTCCCTTGACTCAGCTCTTACCCTACAGAGTTTAGAGGGACTTTGGCCATTGAGCAACACCGCCATAAAGGCATAGCCTATGGATGCTGGCCGTTAGGCTGCACTCTCCTGCCAGGGAAGGAGAATCTAGAGGGACTCTGGCCATTGGGGCACACTGTCATAGGAGACTAGTATATGGACTCCAGCTGCTAGGTCATGCTTTCCCACTAGGGGAAGAGGGTTTATATGGATGCTGGCCATTAGGCCCCACAGCACTGACTACCAAACAGGTAGTAGGACTGACATAGATGTGAGAGAGGCGGGATTATCCCTTGCTCCCCTGACTCAAAAGGGGCTTACGAGGTACAATGCCCGCCACAAGGCCACCTAGGGCAGGAGTGTTCTCAACAATTTTCTGCCACAAGAAAAGCTCTTGGTGGCTGCATGTGGCCACATTTGAGAAATGCTGATCTAAAGGGAGTTCCCCTGGGGGCAGCTGGGAAAGTCGTGGTAGTATGATGCTGATGTGGCAAACCTGGGGAACATTAAGAAAGATTGTCCATTAATGGGATACAAGGATGTGAGGTGCTATTTCAGCTGGGATCCCCTCCTACGTTTGTCCCCTAAGTGACATCTAAAGTATGTTAGATTACCATGGAGAAAGGACTACTCTGAGATGTGCGTGGATGTGGGATGATGGGATATGTACTAAAGACACGCCCTTTTGATGAATGGGACTCTGGGGAAATGGTGATGGCCCTGAGAAATGTGGGGCCCTGCATATAATGAGTCAAAGTGGGGGAGATGTGTATATAGTCTTTAATGGAACTGAATGAATCCCAGGAAGCGAGGACACCAGGAGTAGCTGGCCAAGACTGAGAAGGGGACAGAAGTCTTTGCCCAACCTAAGAGCACATGACAGAGAAGGATGAGAACTTTGTAACCTGGAGGTTGAGAAGACTACCTGAAAAACGAAAAGACTGTGCGTTGGTGAGGATATAAACTGTAGAACTTGTCCTGAGGCCTGGTAGGTTTCGGAGTTGGGGGAAGGAGAGGGATGAAAGGTGTGTAACAGGGTGACCTGCCCCTTTAAGTACCAGGTGCCAGTCAGGTGATACTTTGAAAGGGCTGACAGAACTGAGCTGAAGGAGAGCTACAGGAGTGAGGATGGCTCCTATGACTGGTCCTGGAAAAGACACAGAGTGAAAAGCTTCTGGGCCCCTGCAGCCTGTGCTGATCAAGTGAATAGCTTTGTTTGTGTTGCTTTGTGAGGATTCTCTAATTTGAATTAATAAGCCATGCCCTGAGGGAAGGATCTGAAAGATTTTTGTTTGGTGTAAATCTTTCTCGGGCTGGGATGGCAGGCGAGCAGCAGTACCCTCCCATCTCAGCTTCACCCATTGTCTTGATGGATTCCAAAATGGCAAATCCCATTTGTGTGACCCATCCCAAAGAGAAAGAAAAGTCGTGTTACAAACTATAAATGATACAAGCTTAACTATTTCCTTCATTACATAGCATGTATCTCTCTCAAGCACTTCCGTATTCTCATCATTCAAAGCACCATGACGTCACATCACAACGAACAGGAAACACAACATCTGGGAGTCACCAGCCAGCAGTCTTTTTCCACATTTTGTGTTCTTCGCACAGCCTTGTGAAGTGTGCCATACTGCATTCCATCTAATCAGCCACATTATCAAATGACATTCACCATGAGCACCATCTGCTGCTGGCACTCGGTACCAATCCCTGGAAAACTTGCTTTGACAATCTTTCTCCACTGATCTAGATGTCCTGCAAACCCAAGTGTTCTTTGTCTGGATCTGACCATTTTGATGATATTGGGTATCACTCTGGTTATGCTGTAAATTCAGGCTATTACCTCATTGCCACTTGTGTGGGAAGGGTAACTAACATGCAGCAATTGCCTCTAGCATTTCAATTGGAAGGGAGAAAGCCTCACTGTCTTGTTTCCTTAGCATCCACATCTTTCTTGCCTGCAGCATCTTTCTATATGCAGGCGACTGCAGAAATTTCATTTTATACTTCATAGTAATACTTGAATCAAACCAGCTTCCATGTTACCAGCTCAAATTAGCTTGACTACAGTCCAAATTTCCTTGGAGTTCTTCTCTCCCTGCCTGACTTTCTTTTTTTTTCTTCAACCACCCTGGGAAGGGCCTCTTTCAATGATCCTATGAAGGGGTATTCATCCCACAACAGCCTGTGAAGAGGTAAAGGTAGCTAGGGAGGCTAATTAGCTGCCTAGGCTGCACCGGGAGCATGACCCAGGGAGCAATGAGGACTAATTAAAGGATGAAGCTCATCTGGACAGGAATAAGTGTGGCTTGTATACAGGCACATTGCTGAGGGCAGAAAGAGGCTGTAGGGAAGAAGACTGCAGTCCTTCTCTGAGGCTAGGGAGAACAAGAAACTTCCCTTGGAAGGAAGGGCATCCTGGAAGGAGCATGATAGAAGCAACATAGGAAGCAATTCAGTGAAACAGCAGCAAGCTGTGGGATAGTACAGACTTTAGCCTCTGGTTATATGGCCCCTGGACTAGAACCTGGAGAAGAGGGTAGGCCCAGTTTGACCTACCAGGAACAGGGGGAGTGGCACAACCAGGGAAGTGGAATTGGACACTGCCCAGGATAGTCTGTCTTGCAGGACTTTGATATCCCATAAGGGGGAGACATGAACAGTGATCTAGCTGGAGGGCCAAATCACAAAAGGGAGTGTGCTGAGTCCCAGAGAGTGGGAGAACAGAATTTAGTGACAGACCTGGAAAGGTCTAATCCCCAGAGCAACTAGGAGGAGATGCCCTTGTGGTGAGTGGGCCCCCTGACAGAGCCCCTGAGGAATTTCCACTTTCTGTGAAAATTGCTATTTCAGACAGACCCTCCTCATTTATCTAATGGGGAACTTTTGATTGTTGTAACTTTTCTAGCCTCAGTTTCTACAGATACATTCTCAGGTTGTGGGGGCAGCCATGCTACAATTCTGTCTCCCTGATACTATCTCAGGTGGTCCTTATGCATAATTTTGGGTTTAGTTCTGGGACCCAAGTGTATCCTAGTCAGTAATGACACATATAAATGAAATGGCATATCAGGTCCCTCCCAAGGTTTATCTAACTTATGGCTCCTAGGATTGTGGCACCATACCAGATCTCTTCTTTTGAAATTTTTTGCCTATGACTTTACATTTTCATTCTATCAGAGCTATCAAGTGTGAGCTTTTATAAGTTGTAGGGTTTCACATAGCTCAAAACCCTCTGTTCCTCTTCAGAAGCATCATACAAGAGATTGACTGGAATGCTTACCTGATACCCAGAACTCCTCTTGTTTGGACACATTTTGCATTCTTATTGACTGCTGGTCTGTGAACCATCAAAGAATGGGATCTGCTGGTCCTAATCCCTTAGCTACTATTTGACAAGGTAGCTAGCTGAGTCTGATTAAACCATCCTATCCTGTTCTGGGAATTCCTAGAATCTCAGAAAACTGCTGAAAGAGACGTTGAAGGGAAGTATGGTCTGTCTGACCATGAACTCCCCCTCAGATAAATAGTGGTGAAATAGCCTATAGCTTTAACCAGTGCCAGGAATTTTTTTCAGGTAGTATAATAGTTTCTCTCTAGAGCGCTTAGGCTTTTACTCTCACGTCCTTTGTGTTCCTTTGTCAACGTTGCACCCAAACTGTAAGCAGTAGCATCTGTATCCAATATGAAAGGGTTTTGAAACATCGATAGGCTAAGAAAGGAACCATCACAAGAGCCTTTTCCAACTCTAAAAATGTTAACTTGCACTCTGAGCAGTGAAAATATTTCCCTTTCTCACAGAACTTAGGCATATTTGGTAATAATGTCAAAGGACTCCATTTTTCTAAAACTAAACTGACTCTTTATTAAGAGAGCAGATATGTTGTAACTGCAGCTAGCATCCTAGTTAGCAGTACAGACTTGGATCCTGATGCCTCCTCAGACTCTTCCCTTCTGCAGCTTGTGCTTCTCCCTCTGAGTTCCATGCAGGTTCCTACTTCATTTTAACTTTTTTTATTTTGTGCTTTTGCTGATTTTTCTGGGGCCAGAGATTACTAGTACATAGCTCACTCTAGGGACATGGTCTTTACTACCATCCCATTGTGTCTTGTTAGACCTCAAGCATACTGGTCTTCAAACCAGTTTCCCACTTCTTCATTGCTTTATTGCTGTTGATGAGGGCATTGCTGCCTTAATTCTATTGCGTGGTATCCTGTTGGCATTCTGTATTCCTCGTTTCTTCTGACTGTCCTACATCAGGCCAACTGGGTTGCTTTCCACAGATTATACACTGGACTATGATGCCTATATTCTTAGTCAGTCTGTCTCTCTCCTGATCAAACAGGTTTGGACTAAAACTTATGCAACACAGAAGGCATAAAAGGGTTGCACGCCCTGTCAGCAGGGCTCTCTGTCTGAGAGGCAGCCAGTGACTGTCATGTTTGTGCTGGCTTCAAAGACTTCCTTCACCATCTTACCTGGGTCAGTGGGATATATCGGGTATCTTCCACTTGAATCCACTTACCTAGTTCTTGGTTTCAGTGATTGCCAACACAGCGGTCTCCTGGTTCCTACTTCAAATACAGGGAAGGTCCTGAGCCCCTCCTGTCCCTGGTAATCACTGAGTGCACAGTTGCAGGTCCAGGTCCCTACAAATCCAAGTAATGGAGAGACTGTCACTTGACACCTGCGCTGATCCCACTTGAGAGCCACCCTTCCAGATACAGCACAGTTCTGGAGTACCTTGGTTTAGTTTGTTTTGTTAGAAGTATAAATTGCCAATGGTTTTATTGGGGACTGGGCCCATCTTTGGGCAACCACATTGCCGTTCTATGGTTTTAATCTGTTTTATCCCCGCCCACTTCTCCCTGACCATTGTTAGTAACCCTTTTAATAAATTTCCTGTTTTTGAAAAATTTCCCTCTAGTCTTTTTACCTACCTGGTGGGCGGTGGGAAGATTTTAGTTAACTTACTCCCTAGGTGATTAGATACTGGTTTTGCTCATCAAAGAACCAGGCCCTGTTGCCTGAGATGGCATAACAGGAATTTCCAGATTGAATTTGTAGGACAACTTTTCTGCCATTTTATTACAGTTATTTAGTAATAACTGTTGGGGGCAGAGGGAGGGATGGCTCAGTGGTTTGAGCACTGGTCTGCTAAACCCAGGGTTGTGAGCTCAGTCTCTGAGGGAGCCATTTAGGGGTCAGGGCAAAAAATCTGTCAGGGGACAATACTTGGTCCTGCTAGTGTAGGCAGGGGGCTGGACTCAATTACCTTTCAAGGTCCTTCCAGTTCTATGAGATAGTTTAGATCTCATTATGGCTAATAATATATGGAGATATATACCTATTAGCTGGCTGACTCTCAGCTACCCAAACATCTTGCTAGAATTCCAGAGGTCCATTTTTGAACAGGTACACATTCACCAGTCATGTTCTTCATTTGAGACAATGTTTGGATCGCCTATATTCTTCAGCTTTTTTAGCATGTCTGGTCTAACACCAGTTTTGTTAGAACCTCTTTCCCTGAAGAAAAGGCTTCAATGGACTTTGGGTGTGTTATTTAACACCTCGCTTTTAGATAGCACTTATCTACTCTCAGAATGCTTCACAAAGGAAGCATCATTATTCCCATTTTACAGATGAGGCAATCAAGGCACAGAGAGGTGAAGGTCTTGCCCAAGGTCACCCAGCAAGTCAACAGTAGAGCCAGGAATAGATCCCAGGTCTGAGTTCCCGTCCAGTGCTCTGTCTTCTGTTACATTGCTTCTTCAGTTGGGGGAACAGGCCAGCAGCCTACAGGCATTTGCTTCTTCTCTTATTTAGCCTGAATGGAAGGTGCCTATCACACCCAAGGGCTTCAGTGATAGTGCTGTGTTTGCCCATCCCCCTACCTAACACACTATGTATGTCTCAAGTGTATAAACCACCAATGGTGTTCAAAGGGTCTGCTGTGTTCCCTAAGAGAACTGAAATTTTGATTACAATACATGGGTTTTACTACCTGCCCTGCAGAACAGCAATGCATGCAAACCTTTGCTCCTGTGAGTGAGGAATAGTATTACTCACTTTCAGCGTTCACAGCTCTTAGAAGGCTACATTATATACGGACAAAGAAATATGCTTGATTGCCACTGCCAAAGAATAATATCCCAGTCTTTTACAGATGTTTTGAATTTTATTAGCTAGAATGTCTCATTTTTATAAGATCACTACTGTGGTAATCCTTCAGACAACATGGAACAGACATCTCTAACTTATTCACTTTCCACAATTCCTGTAACTGGTTCAGGAATGCTGGGAGGCCCCACAATGTCAGGAGGGTAAGATGCAATATCAACAACTGAAAACAGAAAGTGTTGATGTTGAGGAATTTCAATTCCAGCCTGCAACTCCCAAACTTTACACTCAGTACAGAGAGTAACACCCACCAACTCCTTATGTGAAAATGTCAAGGACACTCATGTAAGAGTAGGGAGAGAACAAAGTCAGAAAAAGAACATTTAAATGTGCCTCCTAAGGTAAAGCTGTCCAAACCACCGCAAGGAGGTTGACTTTTTTCCTAATTCCCAGGACTCCAAAACTGTGATCTAAGTGATACTCATGTACTTGGGCCTTCCACCTTCCAGCAATTTTGACAAACCTGTTGGGGCACACAGAAGTCTCTAGCAGAGGTAGGGAATTCCTAATCTATGACTGACTTCTCAGTAGTGGTTACTGCCTTTTTTCTCCTTCCTGCATGCTTGACTTGACTTCTCTGCTTGATAAAGTATTTGCTGTGGTCTGAGTACAGGCTGGTCCTGCAAACATCCCTCCCTCTAAGATAAGACCTGTTACTGCAGCAAAGAAGGCCTCCATTGTTACACTGCTGCTCAAGGTCAGACCTGCGTCTATAACTTATGCGGCTTCTGATAAGGCCAGTCATCACCTTTTGGATAAGGTGATGAGCCAATTGTCATCCAGGAGGGTTTATTTACCAGATTGTTGCTTTCTTTCCCAGCTCCACTTAAGTGGTCCCTGCCGCTCCCCACATCTCACTATTGACTGTCACACTGTCTGTCTGAGACGAATCATTTGATTCCTCATCATTTACTGAGCTTGACTTTTCTATGCAGGCATATCACTAAATTGTAAAACTCTCTCCCCTCAGCTGTTACTCTGGGGAGCTCCAATTGAGAGCAATAGCAGGAAGAGCTGACAACCCTATGTATGTTCCCCAATCAGATAATGCTCTCCTTAACAATGTGGTTGGGCCCAGATATTAAGTTTGACATTCCTTCCTGCTAAATACCACAAGCTTCCTGCTGATAAAGCAAAAGTATGGCCCAAGCTATCAAAGGTAGATGCTGGTATGGCCTCCTATTCCAATAAAATGTTCCTTCCCCTTTTGGAGGCATCTTTTAGAGAGCAAAGAACTGAAAATGGGGTTCTGAAAGGATGCTGTGGCATCTTTAAAAGGAAGAAAGCATAATCCAGTAGGCTTGAAGTAATGAAAGCTGAGTTCTGTTCCTGGCTTTGTCACTGGGATACCTTGGGTACATCATATAGGACAAAATTTTCAGACTTAAAGTTTGGGATCCAAAGCTATATTTGAGCATCTAAATAGACTTGATAATAGTAATGGTATTTCATTCTCCTTTGTGAAATCCTGGGAGATCTAGGGATGGAAAATACAGTGGATATTGATTTTGCTGTTTCACTGTGCAACTGGTGAGCAGTCTTTAGACTTGCCCTGTTCCCTGCATAGTCTGGAGCCTAACTTTCTGGGGCTACCTGCATGGTGGCATGCAAATGATGGGTGGAGCAGTGCAGGGGTGAGTTGGTGTGTATTTGGGGGAAAAGGGGATTGTGAATTCAAGGCTCAATTACTGTATAGTTACTCTGCTCATTGACAAATTTCACTTAAGTCTGTTTCAACTAATCCATTGTGGCCTACATTTTATATTCTTCCTTTCTCTTAATTGTATGGCAAATCCCAGTTGGGAAATGAAATTTTTAACCCAGAAAAGAACAACTTAGAAATAATTCTTTCTATGCATGTAATTTTTTAGCGTATGTTCAAAGTTGTTGCATCTTGAGAGAATAATTGAAAAACATTTTTCTCTAGACCAGAAATGCCTTGTTTAAGACCAGCTTCTGTTTGTAATTAACTGAAATGCTTCCATTAGATTCAGTTTTTCAGTTTGTGTGCTTTTCACATTCACCACCCCTTCAACATGTCAGTGTAGACTGGGCAAAAATCCTGTCCCTCCTGAAGTCAATAGCAAAACTCCCATTGACTTCCATTGGATCATGGTTTCATCCTGATTTTTCAAAGGAGCTTAAGGAAGTTAGGCATCCAGCTTCCACTGAAGCTCTTTTGGAGTTGAACTTCTTAACTTCCTTAAACTCTCTTGACAATTTGAGCCACAAAGTTTGATTCTTTCCTGAAACACATAGCACGTATTGAGGAAATACCGTTCCTCTGTTTGTAGTTCATTGAAAGCATTCTGAGAGAGAGGAGTGAACAGGCCAGGTGTAATAAGAAATCAATGTCCAAAGACGTTGAAAGAGAGAGGATTAACAACCTGGACTTCACACATGACCAACATTCTGCTGTACTCCTGAAGAAGTCAAAGTCCAAAAGGAGCTGAGAATAGGGGTTCTTGCACTAGGACTTCATTGTGATAGGTGCTGTGCACAAACAGAACAAAAAAGCAGTCTCTAACCCCAAATAGCTTACAGTCTATGTAACCTTCCCTTCCTGTTGCCATTGCTGAAAGCACAATCTCTGATTCCAATTATATTTTTAGTTGATTAAATAGGAAGAAGCAATATTTGCAGGCAGGGGTGAAAGTGGGCTGGTCCACACGCAGTTCACATTAAAGCATCTCTGCCCCTTTTGCCTCCTCCATTGGCGGCCCTGCTGGTAGGGTCCATACCGGCAGGGCCACCGACGGTGGGGACAAAAGGAACAATGACATTAAAACACTACCATGGCAGCGTCTTAAGCAGGGTCCTTTGCCACGGCAGCACTTTAACATTGCTGAGCCCACCCATCAGCAGCCCTACCAAAAAGGCCACTGACAAGGGGTGCAAAAGGGGCAGCGACGATAAACTACTGCTGTGGCAAAGGACCCTGGTTAAAGTACTACTGTGGTAGCACTTTAACACCATTGCCTCTTTTTGCCACACCCTATCCACCAACAGAGGAGTGGGGGTGGGGAGCAAAGAGAGCAGCTACCCTGGGGCCAACAATTTAAAAGGGTCTGTGGCTCCAGCCACTGCTGCTGCTGCAGCAGCAGTCAGAGCCCTAGGCCCTTTAAATTGCCACTGAAGCCCTGGGCAGCATGGGCCAAGTGTCCTGAAAGGTCTGCCTGTGGGACGCTGATGCCCCAGCCCTGCCCCTTCTGCCTGAGGCCCTACCCCTGTATCGGTAAGTCTGCAGAGTTACTTTCACCCTTGTCTGCAGGGGAAAGGGAGAGCAACTCTCCAGCCTCCAGACTTGTTTATCCCTCCTAGCCAAAGCTGAAATAGTCAAAGCAAATATATTTTCCACAGAGGAAACCACACTTTTTTGATGCTTCCTGCTGGCCCTGCAACTGCTATTGTTCAGTGTTCTTGAACCTGTTTATTTTTTGAGTGCTGCCTGCAAGTTCCCCACAGAATACAGAAGTGTAGGACTGGAGGGTACCTCAAGAGGTCATCTAGTCCACCCCACTGCTCTGAGGACCACCATGTATACCCAGGCTATCCCTGACAGGTCTTTGTATAACCTGATCTTAAAAGCCTTCAGTGATTGGGGTGCCACAACATCCCTTGGAAGCCTATTCAAGAGGTTACCTATCCTTAGGGTTAGAAAGTTCCTAATATCTAACCTAAATCTTTCTTGCTACATGTTCAGAGAATTATTTCTTGTCCTGCCGTCAGTGGACATGGAGAACAATTAATCTCCATCCTCTTTATAACAGCCCTTAGAATATTTAAAAGAGTATCAGATCCCTCCTTAGTCTTTTATTTCAAGAATAAACATGCTCAGTTTTTAACCTTTGCTCATAGTTTTCTAAACTTTTATCATTTTTGTTGCTCTCCTCTGGACTCTCTCCAATTTGTCCATGTCCGGGCATGATAGTCCCACTCTGCTCAGCCCAGGTGAAGCTTCAGCAGGAGTATCTCTCAGGTTTGATATGTGACAATCCTGTTAATTATACAAGTCTTTCAAACAACTGCTTCCAATTTGCTTTATATCCAATTTGTGATATACTGTAATCCACAGATCTCTTTCAGCAGTAGTACCACCTAGCCAGTTATTCCCCATTCTGTAGTTGTGTATTTGATTTTTGTTTTTCCAACATGTAGTACTTTGCACTTGTCTGAATTTAATGAGATGAAGACCAAATCTCCAATTTGAGATCATTTTGAAATCTAATCCTGCCATCCAAAGTGCTAGCAACCCCTCCAAGGTTGGAGTCATCTGCAAATTTTAAAAGCAGACCCTCAATGCCATTGCCCAACTCGTTAATTAAAACATTGACTGGTGTTGGACCCAAGATACATCCCTGGAGGATCCCTCTACATATGTGCACACAGTTTGACAGTAAACCATTGCTA